>JAWDJD010000002.1:321757640-322957640 GCA_035047305.1 Bradypodion pumilum
CAATGTGCCCTCTTCGCCCGCAGTTGTGGCATTCTGCGGTGTGGAAGGGGCACTTCTTGCGGTCATGCCAGGCTCCACAGCCATCACACTTGAGAAGAAATTTCTTCTCCTGATTTCGGTGCTTTCATCGGACCGCTAGGACTTTTCCCTTTGCGTCGCTGGACTCTAATGAAGAGTTGGAGCCAGGCAATCCTGAGGAGGATGAAGGTGAACTTTGCTGAGCTTGCACAGCTGAGTCGGTGGCACTGGTGGTGGAGTGGCGATGCCGGAAAAGCTTTATCCCGGACCGTGCGGCCTCAGATGCTACTGCCTCTTCTAGGACATCCGTGAAGGTTAGCGTCTTTCTGATCATGAGTCGACATTGAGTATCTTCGTCCCTCATGCCGGCCAGCAGACGGTCCCGGAGTGCTTCTTCAATGTTGTCCCACTTGCACAGGGCAGCAGCAATGTGCAGTGTGGCAGCGTAGTCTGCAATGGATTCACCGGGTCGCTGTTGTCTTCTGTGGAAGGCCACCCTGGACAGGAAGATCGAGACCTCTGGCTGCAGGTGCCTCCTCAGTGCAGACATGATTTCTGCGAGCGGCACCACATCCATGTCCCTTGGGAGAACAAGGTGGGTTGCCAGCTCAAGCGTCTCAGAACCGCACTGAGCGATGAAACAGGAGCACTTCTGGTTTCCGTCGGTGATCTTCTGCGAGGCCATTGCGTGGCGGAACCGGCGTTCATATGTTGCCCATTTCTTTGGATGTGCTGGGTTGAATGGGCTGATGTTGCTGCCGTGTGGGGACGCCATCCCATCCTCGTCGCCATTTTAGTGTTCAAGGAATGAAGAAGCAGACGAATGAAGTAGTGAAATTCAGCTCTTTACTAGGGGGGTTTGAACACAGTTAGGATGGGGCAAAACGTGGATTTATATACACTATAAACAGTAACAATAATACAACAAGCCCATTGGCTAACAGAGTGTGCACATTTTTCAATCCACTTATTTGCATAAGAATAGATACATGAGAAAAGATACATTCCGCTCCTATAAACAGTAACAGTAACAATAATACAACAAGCCAATTGGCTAACAGAGTGTGCACATTTTTCGATCCACTTATTTGCATAAGAATAGATACATGAGAAAAGATACATTCCGCGCCTATAAACAGTAACATTAACTATAATACAACAAGCCCATTGGCTAACAGAGTGTGCACATTTTTCGATCCACTTATTTACATAAGAATAGATACATGAGAAAAGATACATTCTGCTTCTGTTAGAAAACACAGTTAACATACGTAACAGCGGATATGTCTAAATACAGTCAAATTGTTTTGGATGATTTACAAAGAGTTATATAAAAGGGCTTTGCTCTCATAGTTTGGCAACTCAAAAGTTACAGCATGGATAACAAACTGAAAACATTCTTGAGGTGGCTAAAAATTAGTCGAACAAAGATACAAAATTTATTTTATGTCCCAAGATAGGCAAGAACATGAAGGGGGGACGGGACTGTATTACATTCAGCATTAGGAACCAGATAGGAAATGGGGGCATCATTAACTGAACCAGGTACATATGGACACCTGAGTCATTTTGCTGAAAAAACCCAGGCTACTAATCAGATCATTCTCTTCTTCAGGAAATTTAATTCTTCTAGATTAATGACATGTATATATCACAGAAGACTTTAATCATGTTTCCATGGATGGAACCAAATACATCATAAGGTAAAGGTAAAGGTTTCCCTTGCTCAAAAGACAGTCATATCTGACTCTTGAGTTAAGTGCTCATTTCTGTTTCAAAGCCGAAGAGCCAGCGCTGTATGCTTCTGCAGACATTTCTTTGGTCATGTGGCAGGCATGACTAGATACCGGAGCGCACAGAACGCTTTTACCTTCTTAGTGAAGTGGTCCCTATTTATCTACTTGCAATTTCTTGCTTTCAAACTGCTATGTTGGCAGGAGCTGGGGCAGAGTTGTGAAAAGAAATAAAAATTGAACCATCAAGAATAATCTTTTGCAAGTAGAATCATATGGGAAACAATCGCTTGACTACAGCTTTTTTAAAACTGATGGTGGATGGGGATTGCAGGCGCACCCCCCAATAACGGACTCAGACACCATTGAAAGTGGATAACGGCATTGGGCCACATTTATTGATTCATGCCCTAGTCCGAATTATAAATTTGTATTGGTAAAACGACCAATCATAATTCTTAAGGCAAGCAGGCCGAAGTAACACTGGTAAGGTACCACCCAAAATTGCCAACGGCAATTGGTTACAATGTATCAATTTGTATCAATTTGTTTGTTGACAACAAACAAATTGTTGACCGTAGTCAATATCTAACTCATGACCCCACCCTCTGACTCGTATCCGTGAAATCACGGGGTGATGCATGCTGGCTAGCTATCGCCATCACCCCGTCGCCTGGTTCGTCGTTGACCGGACAACGTTTAACTAATTTATTCCTATCTAGTGTTGTCCAGTCAATTGCGAACCTGCCGGATACCTGTGGGTCATAACTGTTTACCTTACCAGTGCTACCCGCCACACGGAGGGGCTTCAAAGAAGGCCTGACGCCCCCCCCCAGACCGTCAGCTCGGTCAACAGGCCTGCTCGCCAATCACCCAACAGGAGATCCATACCTCCTCGCGACAGATGGACCCCATCCCCTGCATACAAATCATAATTTTCTAGGCCAATAGCGGGGTGACGACTGACCCGTCCCCAAGCCTTGTCGGCAAGGAACCGCGCCACCGCCCTATTGACCGCGCGCCTAGCGCGGTCAAGGGCCATGAGGTCAACTCCTCCTCTGTAAGAATGGCGCGGGACCATGTCCGACCAAACCAGGGTTGCGGGAGGCCAGACGTAGTGCAAGTAGGCGAGGTCCTCGCAAATCGCATGCTTGAGCGACAAGCCGGTGACCTGACCCAAATCGTTGCCCCCCAGGTGCATGATGAGAATGTCAGGCGGGGCAGCACTTCTGCCTGAAAAAAGAAAAGGCAGCAGCTCCCGCCATAACATCCCAGGCTTACCATGCCATGTGAGACTGGCGTGTTCACCCAGTCCCAGTCGGGGTCCCCACTCTGTCGCCGCAGCGTAACGCGCTGCCCTTTGCACGTAGCTGTGGCCCACCAGCCATACTGTCACCGGTGTAATACGACACCCAGGGTCTGTAAGAAAATTGAGGAAAAAAGGAAGGTAAGGTGACTGTATTGGTACTCACGGCGGAAGTGGGCGCACATAAAACTGAAAACATTGTGAACCCCACCTCCCCATGCTGCGTATGTCAGCCCCGGAGTACCCAAAAGCAGCTGCTGTAGAGGCTGCCCCAATACGGAATGAATGTGTGCCATAACGGGCACCTGGTAGGCCCACCCTGGCGAGGGCTCTGCCTGTCACCTTCCAAAACTGAAATTTAGTAAGGGGAGACCCATCTTGGTGACAGAAAAACGGGCCATGGTGCGTGCCACGCAGTGCAAGAAACTCCTGTAGGGCACCAACCGGACAGATGTCTGCCAAAGAACACCGTAGCAGTCTTACACCACTGCCTGCGCCCTGCTGATCAGTCTTAGAGGAGCGTATCCTCAACTGGGCCCAGTCTTTGGCAACATAGACATCTTCGAGTTCCAGTGCCCTACAACTTGCATCCGCCTTAGACAGCATCACAAGTTCGCTGATGCGGAGCGCTCCAAAAAATGCCACCGTTGTGGCTGCATGAAAAAGGGCTGCCTCATAATGATCAAAACAGAGGCCTGGCCAGCCCCGGGCCAACTGGGTAAGAACCCCTGGGGAAATAGGGTGCCGGTCGTCCGGGCAACGCCCACGCTCACGCACCCACCCCACCAAAACATGTCTCACACGGAAGTCAGAGGTGCTGTCCACACGACCCCTCACCTTGGCCATGAAAGCCAGCGCCGAGAGCTTGGATGCTATGGTGCGAGGTGCGAGGCCCTGGGAATGCAGGTGAACCATGAACCGCAGAACATGATCCACCGGGATAGGCCAGGTCTCTGGCAGGTGAAATTGGGCAGAAAATGCCCTATAAGAATTAAAAGCTTGTTGATACGCCTTACGCGTGCGGGGCGCCAGTGACAGGCCGATCACCTGGTTCACCTCTCCCTGCCAATGGTCCATATCTCGTCCGGGAGTGGCGAGGGAAATTCCTCCGCATCCGGGGCCAAGGCACGGAACCGGGAGATCTGCAGGCGGGACAAAGCGTCGGCAATATCATTATTAACCCCTGGGACGTGCCTAGCCCTGAACAAAACGTTGAGGCGCAGGCAGCGCAGCACAAACTGGCGCACTAGGTCCATAACCCTGGGTGATTTGGAAGTCTGTGCATTGACAATGTGGACAACAGCAGCGTTGTCACACCAGAAATGCACGACCGAGTTGGCCCATTCCTCGCCCCACAGCATCAAAGCCCCCAGGATAGGAAAAAATTCAAGGTATGTGAGATCACGCAGGCGACCAGTGCCTGCCCATGCCGGTGGCCACCCACCATAGGCCCACTTCCCATTGAAGTACATCCCATAACCCAGGGATCCTGAGGCATCAGACTGGATCTGAAAATTTGGGGAAGCCAGGAGGTCAGACCTCCAAAATGAGACCCCATTGAACTCCCTCAGGAACTGTAACCAGACGAACATGTCTGCCCTGATACCCCGGGTAATCCTGACTCTATGGTGGGGCCTGGATAACCCTGCCATGGCGTCGCATAAGCGCCGAGCAAAAGCCCTGCCCGGTGCGACCACCCTGCAGGCAAAATTGAGGTGACCATGTAACACTTGGAGTTCCCTCAGCAATGCCTTGCGCTTGGCCAGCAAATCCGAGATGAGGGCCACTAACCGGGACACCTTATCCCCCGGTAACCTAGAAGCCTGCGCTACTGTGTCGATCTCCACCCCCAGGAATACTAGCTTGTTAGATGGGCCCTCGGTCTTTTCGGGCGCTAAAGGGACACCGAGTTCCTCCATTAGCGTCTGAAATGTGTTGAGGAGACGTGTGCACGTGTCCCAGCCCCGTTCACCCCCGAATAAAAAGTCATCCAGGTAATGGGCTACAGACCGGGACCCTGACCTGCGGACGAAAGCCCACTCCAGGAAGGTACTGAAACGCTCGAATGCAGAGCATGATATGGAACAGCCAAAAGGCATGGCCTTATCAAAATAATATTTGCCCCGAAATTTGAAACCCAGCAACTCGAAGTCGCCCGGATGCACCGGCAGTAGGCGAAAAGCCGACTTGATGTCGCATTTAGCCAGTAGGGCACACGGGCCGCACGAGCGCACCATGCGCAGCGCGTGGTCAAAGGATGTATACCTGACCGAACAAAGGTCATCAGGGATAGCATCCTTGACCGATCGGCCGGCTGGGTAAGACAAATGATGAATAAGGCGAAATTCGCCTAGCGACTTTTTGGGAACTAAGCCTAGGGGCGATACCTTAAGATTGGGGAACGGGGGTGCAGGGAAAGGGCCAGCGACCCTGCCCGCATCAACCTCCTTCCTAATGCTGGCAGCAGCCACCTCCTCCCTTCCCCTAAGAGATAAAAGATTGGGGGCATCCTGAGGGGACCTATCACCCATGAAAGGGATACGGAACCCTTGCTGAAAGCCTTGAAGGAGATACTCCGCATCCTCCCTCTTCGAGTACGATGTGAGCCAACGCTCCAACATACGCACATTAATTGGGGAGAGGGCCTTTTGGTACACTACCTCCATCTGCGGCAGTCTTGCCAGCCCACTGTCCGCCCTTCCCTCTGCCACGCGTCCCTCCGGGCCTGGGACAAGCAGAGGCTGCGTGGGGGCCCGCACAGGTGGGACACTCATGCCTGTACTTGCAATTTTTCCTATTGCAGGAACCATTGGACGAGAAAGTCCAGCACAGCAGGTGGGCTGGAACCCCCTGCCCCGCCACCTGGCGGGGAACCTGAGCTGGAGCCGCTCGCTGGACCGCATGTCCGCAATGGTATCTCTCTCCTGGCGCGGGGCGCGTGGGCGTCATGTACAGAAGCCAAAGCCTCTGGCACGGCTCGTCCCACCTCATCTCGGGGTGCAGGGGAATCCGCATACGAAATTCCTCGTCATAAGCCAACCACGAGGGGCCCGGAAAATCGACCATCGCCCTATAGATGTTGTTCAAATATTGGACCATCGGAATAGCCAAATCCGGCCGCGCTCTCAAGTACACTGCCATGTAGATTAAATAAGCCGGCAGCCAGTTGGCCCAGGTACGTGGTGGCTTGCGACGACGTGCCTGCTCCTTATCCTTCTCGTCCTGCCCCTCCCTCTCCTCCTTGGTGGGCTCTCTGTTTAAGAGTGAGAAGATATCTACATACTCCCCCCGCCATATCTTTTCTCTGGTGGCTTGTGCTAGGTGGTCACCCAGTGGCAAAGAATATCCCGCCGTTGGCAAGGCCGAAACCGGGACCGCAGACAACGCGGGCATCTGAAAAGGGGCCTGTGCTGGCCCCGCCACCCCCAATACATTCCCGGCAGGGTAGGGAACACCTGCAACCCCAGGGGTCTGGGTAGCAGTTGTCATCGCCGAGTGGGGCGCCGGCGGCTGGGCCACCGCACCACCCGCGCAAGGCCAAGGCCATTGAAAGGCCACCCCCGTAGTGGCAATGTGTGTAGGTGTATTGGCTTGTACTGCATACTCACATGTTGCACCCCCGCAGGCCGCCCCCACCGGGGGTTCCGGCCCACCGGGGGCGTCGGAGCTCACGACCGCCGTAGAGCTCATCATCGGGGCCTGACCCACACCTGCTTGCTGGCCGGGGAGCTGCGAGGCAGTGGCCGAAGTTGCGCCACGCGCCTGCAGCAGCTCGACCCGTCCCGTCGCCTGCTGCTGCCCGACCGACGGTGCCTCAAAACGAACCCCACAAGTAGCCCCAGCATGGCTGGCCCGAGCCAAGGAGGCCTCGAGGGCTGCCACGCGGGCCAGTAAGGCCTCCACGCTGACCTGGGGCCAAGGGCCGGCCGGCCCGCCTGTTAGAGGCGCGGGTACAGGTCCCTGTAACCCAGGACCCGAATAGGGCCATTGTCCCGCACCGAAGCCCGGAAGGGTCGGTGCAGGCACCTGCCAAGGCAGGGGGCCACACCACCCCCCAAGGCTAGAAGGCCCCGGGGGGAGCTGCGCCACAACTGCTGCAGGCCCAGCAGAATGGGCAAAGCCAGGAGCGGTGTCCACCACTTGCGGGCCGCGGGCCGCAGCCCTCACCGAGCCCATGCTTGGGTCTCCCGCTTCCGGCCAAGGGGTGATCGACCCCATCCCGCCGGTCCCGGCGGGTGCCGGCAAAGGCGGCTGCTGGGGAGGCGCCACCGTGGTCCTCCGACCCGGATTGCGCCTCCTACCCGTGCGAGCCGCACTCGAAAGCGCCTTCTTCTTCGGAGGCATCTCACTCAAGGCAAAAGGAAGCCGAAAGAGAAGATTCGCCGCCAAAAGGCTTCCAATCTAGGTAAGGAGCGACGGAGACACAGGGGAAAAAACTTCTCCGCTCCGTCGCTTAGCTAAAATGGCAGCTCGGCTGCCTCGTGGCCACCCCTTTTATAAGGGAGCTGGCCACGCCCTAAACTACCCGGATCATTCGTCCTGTGGGGGGGGGCCCCGCAAAGAGCGCGGCGGCCATTTTGGCGCCGCGCTTGCATTCTGTGGGGTCTTAGAGCTGCAGTCTCCATGACACATGCACAGTTTGAAGAATGCAATGATGTCACATGGCTGTCCCAGTTTGGTGGGAGAGAATTATGGCAACCCTAGTTTGGAGGTAATCTCTAGAACCAATTCTTTAAACTGCTATAGCAAAAAAAAAGAAGAAGAAGAATTAAGCCTATGATAGTCGTCAAGATTAAAGTCAGCCAAAAATGGAAAAAAATACATGGCAAACAAAAAACTTTGCTTGTAGGGCAAAAAGACATTGAAGCCAGAGCAAATGCAGATGGCTCAGATTTTACAAGGTAAGCTTGACATTTTTCAAGACATTCCAGTCCACCATCATCTGTCTTTATTGTACATGACCATAGGCCTTTACAAAACAGAACATGAATTAAAACATTTTGTAAAAAATCTCTAATAAATCCAATCTCGTTGTTCTGTGCAGGACAATGACAATAAAGATTTATCTATCAGGTATAATATTCAGTAAAACAACTCCGTCCTACGACTTCTTACTAAAACCTATTCAATAGTATAATGACTGTTAATAAAATAGGGTCGCAGTTTCCTAGCTGCCAAAGCAAATTGAGCTACAGCATATGTAATAAAAACCCAATTATCAGCCAGCAGATTGACCACTATTTCTGCTGGGGTGCAATTAAAACATGACTGGACAATCGGAGTTAAAAATCATACTCTTGGGTACAGAAGACAGAACAGTAGGTAATGAGTGAAAGGCACACCAGTCAACATTATAGCATTGGCTGCTGGGGATGTCTTTCTGATTCCTGGTATGACAGCACACATATTTTCTGAATGACCTCTGGATATTTGTTTCAGAAATTCTGTTTTTAGCCTTGTTTGGTGGGAGGGTCAGTTTTTAAAGAGAAGGGACACTTTGGGCAATGCAGTATGAGAATTTTTATACTGATGAGAAATGTGCTTCACATCAAACTATTGGGATCTACTCACCAAGTCCATGATGCCAATGCTGTTCCAGCCTTGCATTATAGGGAGGAAAGAAATAAACATTGGGATTATCCAGCAGCCTCCCAGCATTAGTGCAATGCGCAGGGGAGTCATTTTATTTCTATAAACCAGGGGCTGGCAGCAGATAGCATAGTACCTGAAACAGAAAAAGAAAAAGAGTTCTCTTAAAATATGTGAATTGACAAAAAAAAATTATTTCAATTCATTTCCATTTTTAACACACATTCAAAAATTCTTCCGCAACAGTCTGTTTTTTCACCTAGATTTAAAGAATGGAACAACAGCAATTGAGTATTATGAGCAACAAAACCTTGTCAAGTGTGAATATTATTCTGCCTCTTCCAACACAGCATAGTCACTTTTTCCCCATTAAATTTTTTTCAGCTGTTTTTCAATAAACCCCAAAAGCCAGGGGATGGGAAAGTTTGCCACCTTTTTATAGTTTCCATGGGTAAATCTTTTCTTATTTAGCAAGAGTGGAAAAATTACCTGCATAGATATTATTGCAGCCTTTTATCTTGAGGGGAAAAATCCTTTAGTAAACTACCTCTACATTCTCATCTAACCCTTGGAAATATTTATTTCTGTTTGGATTTTATATTTTTTTCACATTGGAAAAAAACCATTGACTTTGGAGCACAGGACTAAAGCCTTTAAAAACAATAAATAAGGAAGCTGGACTGAACCAGGAGCAACTCTTCCAAGGAATTTTGGTTTAAGGTGCATATTTGATCCTGAAATTGGACACAGAAATTCTTATTTGAAGGCCCACGACTAAAGGCAATGAGGTTGATCAAAATGTGGAGTTTGTGCTTTCTATATGACTTTGTGGACTTCACTTCCATATACAGTAAAACCCCGACTTACCAATGCCTTGAGTTACTGTACATAAAATTCGACTTACATAATGATTTTGTGCTAAAGCCATGTCCTGATTTACATGATTTCCTATGGGTTTGCTTCGAGTTACACAATGATTCTTTTTCCTATGGGTTTGCTTCGAGTTACGTAAAAATTCATTTCCCTATGGGTTTGCTTCAAGCTACGTAAAAAAATATTTTTTCCTATGGGTTTGTTTCGAGTTACAGAAAAAAAATTCAATTTCAGCAAAAGCCTACGGAATGGACTTTTTTTTGTAAGTAGGGGTTTTATTGTAGTGCATATTTAATGTAACATTTTAATAATTTCTATAAGAGGGCCTTAAATTAATTAATGCTAACTAATGGGATTTTTAAACTGCCACCACTTATTTGTAGCTGATCTGCATTTCAGTTGCTTTGTCCTGCTTTTTAATATTAATATTGTATTTGGGCATATATTATATTCTCTAATCTTTGTGAACATTATTTCAATTTGGGGGGAGGGGGTGTCAAAGGCAGCATAAAATAGCTAAATAAATAAGCAATTTCCTTGGCAGCTTTCTGCAGCATCACTGAGACAGCAATAAGAAAACACCCTGTGAAGGACAAGTAGAGTTTGTGAATCTCTGAGGTAACTGAGGCCTCTCTGACTTCTCCTGTCAGCCCCTTACGGTCCCGTTCCACTACTGATCTACCCCAGTCAGAAGAAATATAACAGGCAATTAGCCTGAAGGCTCCTGAATTTCAAAAATCCAAGAAAGGCTCCTCTGTGACTATGGCAACAAAATGTCACCAAGTTTAAAAAAAAACAGTTTGGCAAGAAGCAAAGTAGAGGACCTGTTGCTTGAGAAACAAAGTCCAATGCCCATCCTGTAAATGCAGAAGCAGCTGCCCAATTCTTT
The DNA here is from genome assembly GCA_035047305.1 of Bradypodion pumilum. Classification (NCBI taxonomy): domain Eukaryota; kingdom Metazoa; phylum Chordata; class Lepidosauria; order Squamata; family Chamaeleonidae; genus Bradypodion; species Bradypodion pumilum. Next base: position 321,768,049 of record JAWDJD010000002.1, read on the forward strand.
AGCTTACAACTCCTGCCATTTTTAAAATTCTTTGGACTCTGGCATACATGCCTGCACCCGACTATAGTATCCTGTACCGAGCCGCCTGCACTCGCCTTAACCCGGCTCGCAGAGCGCCGCAATGGTCCCGCAGTCGGCAGTGGGGCAACAGCCCCACGAATGCAAACAAAGGAAAACAACTTCAATTCCCAACGTCCTCTGTGCCGCGCCGCCCCTCAGCCAATCAGGCTGACAGGCGAAAGCAAAGAGAACATTGGGAAACATGGCATGCCCAATTGAAATCGAGCCGCAGGAAAAAAGCCGCCGCACGAACGCACACAAAATAGACTAAACTCCAAGCCCCAGCGTCCTCTGCGCCGTGACCACTCCAGCCAATCAGGCTGAAGGGCGTGAGCGTGCAGAATGCTAAAAAAGCCAGCACGCGAAGAAATAAAATAAAAAATGCCTCACGCAATGGGAGTGCAAGGCTGCCACAGGCAGACGCAGCGCCTCACGGCCTCGCAAACAAAAAACTGCAAACAACCACTACGAGACAAATGCCGCCCTTCTTTCCCAGAGCAATGGGGAGAAGAGGGACTCCCTCTCCTACCCGATACCCCACCGAAGACACAGCGAGACCACAGCCAGCCTCAAGGTAAGTTGAGCCAGGGTGGGGGAAAAAAGGCAGGCAGCAATTTGTCAGGGGAAGCACCCTCCCTGGTTGATGACTGGATTCTGCCTTTCTACTACCCACACCGCTATTTCAAGAACCAGCATGAAACAGCGATGGAGGTAATATAAAAGCAGCAGCCAGCAATCCGCAAGGAAGAGCACCGCCCCTTACGGATCGCTGCCTGCTGATCTCCCGTTAGGTAAGCCAGGAGAAAAAGGACACAGAGAGGAGAGAACCATCATGAAGCAGATAGCTCTTCTCTGCCTCTTTTTCACCCGACCTACCTAACGAACCATACCGGATGAAGAGCGAGCTGACTGCTGGCTCTTCCTTTTCCCCATCGCTGCATCGAAACCAAATTTCGAAGCAGCAATGGGGAAAAAGAAGAAACGACAGACAGGTCGTTCTTCACACAACAAAACACAACAACAACAAAACCAAACAGTAAACCAAAATGCAAAGCACCAAAATTAATAAAACACAAATAAATAAATAAATAAATAAATAAATAAATAAATAAAATACACCCATTAAACAACAAACAACAAAATCAACAAAAACACCCAAAATACCATACAAACATACTAGAAACACCTATCTACAACACGAAAATACCTAACTCAGACAACAAAAACAGCACAAATTAAACAAATAAAGACGAAAGAAATCAGAAAAATAAATAACCAGAAATAAAAAAAATTTAAACACATCTAAAACCCAAAATAAAAACAAAAGAACAAGCAGAAACACTTTGGGGGGGCTTAAGTAGAAACTCTACTTAACACCCCCCCCCAGCCTAACACCACAAAATCAAAAAACAAAACAAAAACCCAGAACAAAAAATCAAGAGAACTCACCAAACACGTCCTCCCTCCATGAGTCTGGGACAGAACTGAACAAACAACAAAGAAAGACTACTCTTAACCACAGCCCCACCTAGAGGCTGGAAGAGTAAAAACAGTCAAACAAATAATTATTAAATAAAAAAAGCAAAAGCAGTACTTTTAACCACAGCCCCACCTAGAGGCCGGAAGAGTAAAAACAGTCAAAAAATAATTAAACAAACCAAATAATAAATAAATAAACAAACAAACACAAATTCAAATCACCACCACTCAAACCACCCCTAACAACAACAACAACAACAACAACAACAACAACAACAAACACCCAAAAAACTGCCCGGCAAGGCCGTGCACAAATATGCTAGTTATGAATATAGTATAGGTCGCTTTAGTGTTCTCTAAACCATAATTTACTATCGGACCATAGTAAAGCAAATACATATTAAACTCTTTCACAACAAGACAAAATGGCAAACACATTTCCTTAAATACACAACAATCGCCCTTGCTTGAAAGCCAGTCATATCTGACTCTAGGGTTCAGTGCTCATCTCTGTTTATAGGCAAAGAGCCAGTGCTATCTGCATCTGCAGACATTTCCGTGGACATGTGGCAGGGATGACTAGATACTGGAGTGCACAGAATACTGTTTACCTTCCCACCAAAGCAGTGCCTATTTATCTACTTGCAATGTCTTGCTCTTGAACTGCTAGGTTGGCAGAAGCTGGGACACAGACAGAAGCGCATCTGTCATGCAGCACTCACGTCTCAAACTTCTGACCTGTTGACCTTCCAGTCGTCAAGTTCTGCATCTTAACTGCTAAGCCACCACAGTCCCTTATTATGAGTATAACATCACCAATATTTGTGGCAGTTTGCAGGAAAACTAAAGCAGAAACTCAAGTGCTGCATATAGCTCAGACTGGTACACTGTTTAACATTGAAAATACAATTATTAGGTAAACTGGGAGGCAATTGTCATTATCTGAGCCATAGGAAAACAAACTCTGAGAAACATCCTAATGTTCCTTGTATTCTGTGTACACACATTGCCCTTCCTACTGATATCATGCTAAATGAGCTGAAAGATCTACACAGGGGGTCATTATGATAGAAGGAATAAGAGGCTCTGCACTATATTTCAACAACTAAGGTAAGCTGAGTAGATAACAGTTACATAGGAAAGATCTGTAAAAGAAATATTTTTCTATGAAGAGAGATTGCCAAAGGAAATTTGTTGTTCATATACAACTAAATGCAATCTAGGCATTCATTATCACCAAATTTGCATTTTATGTCTAATTATAATTCACTCAAGTGACATAAATTTCCTATTATTATGATTGGTGTTTTTAATGTTCTGTGAAAATAATCTATGCAGCAGTGAAAAAGGATGGGCTGCCTGTGGCTCTCTAGAGAGGCTGTTGAACCGCCACTCCCATCATCCCTGACCACCATGTCAAAAAGTGAAAGATCATGGGAGATATAGTCCTAATAGGATCTAAAAGGGCACAAATTACCCACTTATATTTAATAGCTGTGCAGGTATGGGCAGATTTCAAGTACAGGTTAAGGTACTAGAGTCACAAAACAACCTAAAACAAACATGGTATGGGAAGAAGCAAGGATCCTGTCCCATGTTCTGATTTAAATAGAACTTCCTTTGAAAGGATTAATCAAGTATCTGCTGAACAGATCTAACAGCAAAGTTAAAACTCACAGTAAAAAGATACCCAGTCCTTTGAGAAAAAGCATGCATATAGATAGGAAGGCTGGATATCACAAAGAGATCCTGGATGTGTAGTGAAGGAGGTGGAAATAACATTGCATAATTCCATAGGGCCCCAATCAATGGATACCAGAGACCTTTTGGAACTCTGCTAAGGAGGAGGAGAAGGATCTCAAAGAGTGAATCAAATGCAAGATTTAAGTGCCATGTCCTCTATAGCATGCACAGAAGAAAACACTCATTCGGCCGGTTGATGCAATGAAACGAAAAGTCATTATAATTTTCCCTGAAGAAGTATCGAAAAACTTTATACCGGAAAAGTTTCAGAACTGCATACTTCATTTCTTGAAAGTATCTATTGTTTACACATGATTAAAGAACATTAAAGAAGAATTATAGCACTAATACATTGGTTCTCTGAACGGTTGTTTTTGTTGTGGATTATCTATACCGTTTTGCCATATCTTGTTTCGTTATTGCTTGAATTTATGCCATATTTAAACGCAGTGCACACAGATGAACTGACAGACAGACAATAAAGAAAATATGAAAGATTTTAAGAAAGCCAGAAATATCAACTCCAGCCTTTCCCTTTTCTCCCCTACCTATTTCCATCCTTCCTCTGTTTTTATTTACTCCCCAAATCTGTATCTTTTCACTTCTCCACTACAGAAAATTCTCACTTTTCTCCTCCTTGCAAGAGAATAAGGAATTGCAAATTTCTTTTCCCCACCTGCAAGGTTGGCAAGAGGTCTACTGACAGTCTGAACAAGGTTTTCACATCAGTGTGAATTATGCTTGTTGATTAATGCACAAGGAATTTCAAGAACTGATGGATGAGCACATCCCTAAAGCAAATATGCATGTTATGTGTCTGTCAGGAATAAGTTAGACTGCATCTCCTAAAGGGCTTAATAGTGACAAAGCCCAGGATGGCAGATAATGAATTGCTGTTGTTCAGTCGTGCAGTCGAGTCCGACCCTTTCCAACCCCTTGGACCACTGCACACTAGGCACCTGTCATCTGCCATCATCCGTAGCCCGCCCAGATCTATGCCTACTGCGTCAACGATGCCATCTCATCCTCTGCCACCCCCTTCTCCTTTTGCCTTTGAGCTACAATCCAGCAATATTTGGAGGGCCCATCTCTGCCCTAAGTGACTGCAACAAAGTTTCTCCCACATACTGAACTTCAACAAAAGCTAAGTAAATTTAATGAGCAATTGGGGAAAATGTGCTGCCAAATTAAGACAAAAATGATCCCATGGAAGTATTTGGAGAAAGTGGCATAAACAATAGTAAAATAGATTTCTGTACTCCCGATATTTTTAAAAAATAAAAAGAGAGAAGTTAGTAAAGGATGTTGCTTCCTCAGACTATGTCATAACCATCTATTCTGGGATATCTTTCCCTTTTTACTTTCCATAATCACTGCATGACATTGATACTGCATGAGGCATGGATATTTTGTAGTTCAGTAACAAAAAGAAGGGGAAAATATTTTAAAGCTACATATTACATTTGTTGCCTCGCATTAAAAGGATTCATTCAGTCACCTCAATCTTACTCCTACATGTTCCTCAAAAAGGTACACTTCTTTTTCTTGCACACCTCTCTTTCTTTGCACCTGAGTAGACAAGTCATTTAAAAAGAGAGAGAGAGAATGGAGTTCATGTGCAGCCAGAAGATTGTTAACTTAATCCACTTCACTCATTCAGTCTTTTGTGTTTTCACTTCAGCCGTCAAAATGTAATCTTGTTTTACGTTTCATTTGTAAAGGAATTTAGCAGACTTGAGAGGAATGGAAGCCAGTTATTTGTATCAGTAGCAGCAGCTGCTGTTTTGCAAAAAGGTATCTTTGAAAATAATTATTGCCACAGACACTATTCAGCGTTAAGAAATCTGAGCCTTGCAATCTCATCAGTTCCCTATTAATAATGCACTTGCATTATTTTCCCTCTTTATTGCTCTCTATCTAAACTAGCAGAATCACTGCTGAACATTGTGGGCATGGCACTTTGTGAGGCACAGCACACACATGTACACAGGATTCTCATTAGAATCATCAAAAATTAAACACTTATTGACAACCCTTATAAATAAAACAGAAAAAATAGGGATTTTAATACCCAACCTATAACCCAATTACTCATACAAGCACAAGCACAATAATTAAATAATCACAATAATTAATGATTAATACAATTCTTTCCTACAGTCCATTAATATATTTCACTCTATCGAGCTTAACATAAGAACATAAGAACAGCCTTGCTGGAACAGGCCACAGCCCATCCAGTCCAGCATTCTGTCTCACACAGGGGCTCACCATTTGCTTCAGGGTATTATTCCCAAGAAGATGCCTTCACCTGCTTAGGATTCCCTGGAAATGGCATTGAGAGATATCCTGCCTATCTCTCCAACCCGGAGGTTGTCCTTAGGTATCCATAATTATAGCCATTGATAACCTTGTCCTCCATGAACTTGTCTAATCCTTTCTTGAAGGTGTCAAGACTGACAGCTGTCACTACTTCTTTTGGCAGAGAGATCCATAGACCAGTGATCCTCTGGGTGAAAAAGTAATTTCTCTTATTTGTTTGAGAACTAGTACCCAAAAGTTTCATGGAGTGCCCCCTAGTTCTAGTGTTGTGTGATAAGGGAAAGTTTTTCCTTATTTATTTCGTCCACACCGTGCATGATTTTATCAATCAGGTCACCTCTTAGATGCCGTCATTCAAGAGTGAAGAGGCCCAATAAACATTTTTCCATGTTTGGGCAATTTCAAATCTCGCAGCTCCTACAAGGATTGACACTAACTCTTTGCCAACTAAATTCTCATTGTCTCCAGTGAATAATAAGGAAAATGGCAAAGTCTCATTAGGGGCCATCTCTTGTTGCATTAAAGTGCCCAAGCAATCTATTATATCATGCCAAAATGATCTGATCTTCGAACAGGAGGTCCATATACAGTACATTCCAATTATCCTTTTAACCCAAATATTCTCCAGCACCTATCTGGTATCTCCTTATTAATTTTATGAAGTTTTACAGGACACAAAGGGCATCTATGGGTTGTTTTAAATACTCTTTCCCTAGACTTGGCCATGGTCATCAAACTTTCCTCTAGTCTAAAGAGACATCTGCAAGGAATTGACAAGGGTGCTTTGAAGCTGGGCATTGTCAGACTCTGCAATCCTATTCAGATGACAGATCTTGTGTATGCTCACGACTCTGTGCTTAATTCCTCTGCCTCTGTTTATATATATGCATAGAGAGTGACAGAAAGAAAGAAAGGGAGAGGCCCTGCTATCCATGCAGGCTTTTCTACATGTATTAGAAGGCTGGAAGGTGATGAGAAGGGGATGGGGCTTAAGCATCCTTATTCCCCATGTGAAACAAAAATGTACATTGGATTAAATGCCTGCATAGGGCTTTTATGTGTCATATCCTCAATGAGAAGAACAGTCCCTCTCCTTCAAATGTTGAAATCATGTAATTTGGAGCACAAGTAACTCACAGCTTAGAGCGGGGTAGGGTTGAAGGACATATGCACAAATGGCAATCCTCATGTGATTTATGCTGTTTGGGGTGGGGTGAGGGGCAAGCAGAGAGGAGAAAATTATCCTTGCATTCTCCAGCTCCAGCAATAATGAAAATTGTCCTGGTGCAGTGAAGAAACCAACAGGCAGCTCACTCAGTACTAGTGTTGAGATTTATTGGTGTGGTGTTCAGCTATTTTAATCATCTTGAGATATCTGTTGCACAGACATGCTAATATGGGAGAGCTTTTTTATTTTTATTTTTTCCATTTGTGGACAAAGTGTACTATTCTGGCTCTGGCACAGTGAGCTCTGGATTGTGCATATTCACCAGTATGGTGGGTGGTTGATGTACAGAAGATCTCATGTCTGAGGGCTTTGCAAGTTCCTTCCTCTGATACCCTATTATGGTTTGTTTCTCTGCATCTCACTCTGTTTTTGTACCCTTTGCTTTTAAGGTGAATTTATATTTCAGCTGTGTTCTCACCTGAGGGCCTGCCAGATTCTTCTGCTGACTGCAGCAGGGAGTGTTTTGCAAAGGCATCAATAGACTTCAAAACAACCTATTATCAAAGAAACCTTAATAAATCAACACCTCCTGGCTATTCCTGAAGAGACAGGCTGGAAGAATTTATTTTTCCAAAGAGGATTCCAATATTTATACCACATGACTTCTTCAGAAAGGTACATGTTCCTACATCTCAGAGAGAACTCCAAAAACAGAAAGATGCAAGGAAACAAGTGTTAGCAAGGGGGGAAATGGCCAAGTGCAGAAGTCCTTCTGTCATGAGAATCCCAGGAGGCACCAGGCTCTTTGTAACACTCGGTCAGAGATTGTGCTCATGCAGAACTTAGCTGTCAGGTCCAATGCAGTGCCTGCATGAATCATGTACAGTACCTTTCAACAGAAAAAGCATTTCATTCAAAGTGCTAGTGATACTGTTTCTATGTTACCTATTATTCCATATAGCTTTGGCCTCTTTGCTGCTTTACCTGAGCTCCATTCAGTTGTTGTTTGTATATAAGAGAAGAGTACCTATAGGACAGGGGTGCCCAAACCATGGCCTTTGGGCTGGATGTAGCCCATGGCACCTAATAATCTGGCCCACAGCACCCTCATCGCTCCTAGAAGAGGAAACAAAATGCTGCTGTGCATGTGCAAAATGATGCCGTAAACCCTAAACTTAGCCCTAACTCTAAACTGTCATAAATGTGTTTACAACAGCCACGGGTGCATTTTGCACATGCTTGGGCACATTTTACTTCCGCTTCCGGTGGGAGGAACCATGTGACCGGCCTGCTCAACCACGTGACTGGCCCATGGCCTGAAAGGTTTGGGCACCCCTGCTTTAGGACATCCACTACTGTTAAAGAATCAGGTGCCAACCACAACCTCCCCTGATCAACAAGGAGCATCACAGATTTTATTCAGGGTTTTAAGTTTGTTTTGGTTTATGTTTGTTTTATCATAATAGCAATGTTATATATTTGTTCACCCCCTCGAGTACTGCCTGCACTATGTCAGGCAGTATTAAAAATGCTAAAAATAAAACAAATGTGTCCAGGCCTTTTTGTGAAATGTTTGACAGTGTAAATCAAAACTCGTCTTTCTGAGATCAGATACTCTCAGGTGCTTTGCCTGAGCAGAAACTCCTACATTTGATAGTGATAACAATCTGAAGGTAAACAACCTCTCATGTATATATTGCAGCCTATTGTTTAAAAATTATGTACATCTAACAACAGACAGATATTGAGGGCTGGGTCTGGCCTTCTACGCAGTTGAATAATTTCATGTAGTGCAAAATTTAGTAGGTCTCTCATATCTCTGTATGGCTTCTCTCTTACAGTTTAAATGAAATAAATACATTATACATAAACAATACTAGTAGTAATCCTAAAACAAATAACTATTTTAATCTCTTTAGCTGCAACAGAAAGCCCCCAAATACCCTAAATGCATTGCAACATATCTTCCGATGATAGATCTTGAAGCTCATCAGGAGGGCGGTTTTTAAGGCTTTTTAAGGGGAAATTTACCTATTTCGATGATGGTGAACCTATGGCTTGTGTGCCAGAAGTGGCACACAGAAGCCTTTCTCCTGGCACAGGTGCCATCAAGGGGAAGCCCCGCCCTGCACAGCCCAGCCAGCACCACTTCCCCACTACTCCTCTCTCTCTCTCTCTGCCAAAGGAGAGAAAAGAAGGGAGGTTGAAATCCTGACCAGGAGGCTGTAGCTAGGGGAGGTAAGGTGGGGAGCACTCATGGGGGGGGGGGGAGGAAGAGGCCCATCGGTGGTAGGAAGGACTGTGGAGGATGGGAAGGCCCATTGGGAAGGTGGGAAAGCCCATCATGGGTAGGAAGGCCCTCCGGGGAGGTAGGAATGCCCATTGGGGGTGGGAAGGCCTGTCGGGGTGGGTGGGAAGGCCCATCAGGGCTTCTCTGGAGCCTGGGAGGCCTTTCCAGTGGCTGCACAGAGCTTTTCTGGAGCCTGGAAGGCTTTTCCAGCACCCAGCGCAGCTGCACAGCACTTGCCAGGGCCAGGGGCTATGGCAGTGGGGCCTGGCACAGTGGCTTGCTGGGAGGGGGACTTACCAGGGGCAGTGCACATGCACACATGCATGCACAGCTTGATGTGTGCCGGTGACACCACCAGCACATGTGATGCCTGCTGCCCATCTCCCCCCACCTCCTTGGGCACTTGGTCTCTAAAAGGTTCGCCGTCACTGACCTAGTTGGATGAAAGTTTCTCTTCAAATAAAATGACCTCTAGGGCTTTTGCCCCCACATCTTATTATGCAAATTAATCTTACCTAAGCTAGTAAATGGGGCAGAAAGTGAAAGAAAAAGCTTTGTGCAGTCATTCTCCCTTTATTTCCAGCACTCATTTACTGGCCTAAAACATGGGTCCCAGAACATGGGTCACTCCACTCATTAGGTTTAGTCCAACAGAATAAATAATGGCAGGTTAAAAAAAGAATCATTAAAAGGTGAGCTCCCGGCAGGGAATGTGGAAGAACCCAGATGGCCAGTACAGTACTAATGAAATGATGATCTCTTTAATTTAGGAGGCAAGCCATTAATAAGTTAATTACAAAGCTTAATGAGGTAATGGCTTCAGCCCTGGTTTTCATGAGCCCATCAGCTTCTGCACTTGGATGAGTAGGCTCATTAAATATCCAGAATGTTATGAATTGTCCTTTATATGTGGAAAAGGAGTCACATATATTGCCATTTAAGAAAGTAGTAACAGGGCCAATTACCAAACAGTGTTGCCAGATTGTATCAATCATGCAACATTAAAACAGAAAAAATACCATATTTTACAGACCATAAGACGCACCTGACCATAAGACGCACCCAGGCTTTAGAGCAGGAAAACAAGGGGGGAATTCTGAACCTGTACTTTCACCACCAACTAGTGGTGGCGCTGCAGGGGAAATGGGCAGGCAGGCCAATTGCACTAAAGTGGGAAGCGATGATCTAGGCTAGCCTCTTGTTCTCCCTGCAACCAGGAAACATTACTTTCCCCCTCCATTTTGACCACATGTAGCAGGGAAACATGGAGCAGGAACAAGAAAGGTAAATGAAACCCTTTCTTTTTATGCACAGGTTTAGTTTCCCACTTAAATGCATTATTTCTTCCCCGGCCCGGAACAGCTGTGGGGCAGTGTTGGAGGTCTTTGGCCAGCCGGGGCAACAGCCTTGCTGGACAGCATTTGGACTATAAGACACACCCTCATCCCCCCCCATTTTATTTGGGGGGGGGGAGGAGTGCGTCTTATCGTCCAAAAATATGGTATACAGTATAGGTACAGTACATACAAAAAAGGGGTCATGCTTCATTACCTACAACGAGAACAACTCGTTGCTACTAAATAAAAAGCAAATCTGCATCTTGCCAATGATCCGCTCATACTTTTGCATTCCCTAGGCTAGTGGGCCTCAAGCATGTCATCATAAATGCCAACATTTCAGGTATATGTTAATGGCAAGTGTTAACGTATGTAGACAGTAGTTGCAGTACTTCTGAGTTCAAGATTGAAGATAGCTGCCACCTTCTCAATTGAAAGCCATTTTATTTTCTTGTAGGCATTGAACATTGGAAAACGTACAGTATATACTGTATATAGTATTCGCTTCACAACAAAACTGTTAACTAATCCCAGACTTAGTCTTTTTAGGCGTGCAAGTACTATAATGCATATCTGGCCTATACAGGACCATGTAAAACCCCATTTTACAGAAGTCTCATTTTATGGAAAACTCGTTTTACAGAAAGGAATGTTGCTAAAAAAAAGTCCCGTTTTACAAAAAAAAAAACCCCACCGTTTTACGGAACGCAATTTCCCAGATTTCTCAAATGGTGGAAAAGGTAGGAAGCTTATCTTCGTCTTCCTTTATCTTTTGCTGTGTTTTAGGTTTTTTTTAAAAAAAATGTATTATTTTTTTGAGGGGCAGGACCATTTTCTTTTTTCAAAGTATTTCTATGGGGATTACTTCGTTTTACGGAAAAAAATTACAGAAAAAGCTACGGAATGGATTTTTTCCATAAAACAGGGTTTTACTTACAAACATTTTGTTATTTAAGCTGTTTAAGCTGATGTGTGAAGATACTCTGTAGTTCACCTTTCACTTGAAGAAAATATATTTGTGGCTGAAGTGCACTTCCACTTTTTTATATCCTCCAGACTCTACTGTTAAGCCATAGCATTAAAAAAAAAGACAGAGCTGAGCCTTAGCAAACCGTAACTGCTGTACATATAACATTTCTTTACAGCCTCTTCAATAGCAATTACACTTATATACTGCTCCACTCTCTGTGTGGTTCACAAGGTAATTAGCATCTTGTTGGCAACATGCTGAGTACTCATTTTACCAACCTTGGAAGGCTAAGTCAACCTTGAGCCCCTTCAGGATCAAATCACAATGTCAGCAGCAGTTTTGGCTGTAATACAGCAATTTAACCAGCGCACCACCATGGCTCTTTACATGCGGGCTTCATCGGGATTTTTTTAGGGAGATGTTGGGGGGAAACTGCATACATGTATGTTAGCATAAAGTGTAAGCATCAGATACATCACAACAATACCATACCGGGAGCGAGCAAGCTGATGCCCTGACACAAGGGCTTTCCTTCAAAACCTATAAACATAGGCATTGAAAGAAACCACATTTTCATTTGCATGTTTCTTTGCTCCTACCTGTCTAGAGATATACAGCAGAGATGAAGAATTGATGCCGTGGTGAGGAGGACATCTAGGGATGTGCGGACCAAACAGAACATATTTCCATAAATCCAGTTATCTTGAACCAGTTCAATAGCTCCAAAGGGCATCACCAAAACTGACACTAACAAGTCAGCAAATGCAAGAGATACTATGAAGTAATTGGTCTTGATCTTCCTGCAAAAAAGGAACAACAATATTTTGACTTAAAAGGCAGATAAAGCAGCAGTTTCTGGGCTGCTGGTCAGTAGAGAGATGCGCGTGCATGCATGTATACAGTACAGTCATGGTGCTGACAAGTTCTCTCTATTTAAAACAAAGATACACCAAAAAATCGGGGAGTACAGGTAGATATAGAACAGGGGAAGCCATAGAAGAAGATAGTAAGATAGAGAACAGAGAAGGGCAAACCCGTTTTTAAAGCCGTGAACTAGGCAAGACAAGGGAGGGCAGGAAAGCACCTTCGGTGGGCTGTGAGGAGTACCTGATACATATAAATTGATGTCATGAGACTTCATCCTTATGTTTGATAAAATGGATTTGACCTACGAAAGTTCACATTTAAATACAGGAGTTAGTCTTTAAGGTGCCACAACATGTTTGTCTTTTTTCTGCTTTGATTTGTTTACACTCTGATATGCTTGTACAGACTAACATGACTACCACTTTAAACAGTAATAAATAAGAGAGAAGACACATATATGGTACCCTTAAACCAATGGGTGGTGACTTCAAGGGGCAGGGAATCTGCATCAGGTTTTAGTACATAGTTTACAGCAGGAGTTCTCAACCTTTTTAATCCGGAGCCTGGGTCACGCTCCCTCAGACAGCTTCAGGGGTCCAACGGCCATTTTGCCATTCCTCCACCACATGGCACTTCCTGGTTTGGTGAAGGCAGGGGGGCACATGAAATGGCATCATGGGCCGCATCTGGTCCACGGGCCGCAGGTTGAGAATCCCTAGTTTACAGAATCTATCCAATGTGGTGGACTCTATTATCAAAACAAGGTAGCTCCTTTAAATTTCAGATTAAAATCCAGAGCAGATTTACCACCCCTGCGACACAGAGTAACCAAACTCCCCTACCTCTGGGAGAGGAAGCTCGAACCAATAGAAAGTCTCACCAACTAGCAATCCCCGTTTATCTGCCCTGCACCTACACAAAAGAGAGGCATGGTGGCAGTGACCCCAGCCACTCTTACAGAGGTGGAGGAGACAGCTCCCCAAAGAAGGAGTGAAAAAGAAATACTTTCTGCCAGCCTTAGTAGTGGCAAGACACCCTCCCATACCTATACAGAAAAAAAGAGGTGCACACAGAGACAGTGGAAATAGATAGTAGAAAGCTGCACAGAGCAGTAGCCCCTATCCAAAGTGAGAGGTGCTCCTATGAAAGCAAATGGGGGAGCATAATTTGCTATATCTGGGTCTCCATCAGTTGGGGGAAAGTATTCACAAAGAAAAATGTAAGGTGAGCCTGGCGAGTTACTTTTTTGCAAATATACCTAAAGACTAAGAAAAGTGTCTACCATACTAAGCCTGTCCATGTTTATTGACTCTCCCAATTTATTTTTAATGAGGTTCTTCACAACAGTCATTTTGATTTCTCCCCCAGAAATTTTTGTTCTTCTATTTGCCAGATAATTTTATTTTCAATAATAGTTCTGTTTAATTTATGCAAAACAGACATTAAGCTATCTGGCCTATTAGGCCTTTTTCTGACAACCACTGTTAAACTGGCCACTCCCTAGTTCTCTGATGCAGAGATTTATTTTATGGACATGTTATATAGTTTTGTTAGAATATCAGCTGTTTTACACTTGAGATCATTCTCAATTCTTAGGTGATTATCACCTTGAACCAATGATTTATTTGTTTGTAATAGGTCAATGCCAATACAATGTCCTCTGTCATCACAATTTGTCTTAGCTCCTCAGTCTCCTCTACTTCTACAGTGAAGACAGACTGAAAACATTTGTGTTCACTAGTCTCCTTACACCTCCCGCAGAACTCAAATTCCACTTCTGTCCAATAGTCCAATTGCCTCCCAATTGGTTCCCTGGTGCTGATAAATTCATTATTACCCTTTTAAGGATCAATATTTATTTATTTATTTATTTATTGCATTTCTTTATCACCCATATGTTCTTCTAATGACTAGTCATATACTGTATGTAGATATTTGCGGTGTTTTGACTTCATACATTTTAGAAGAAATACATTGCATTTTATTTGAAGTTCTTTTTGAGAAATGGATGAATGCTACTTTTTCAAACTTGGCTATAAGGAACATATCTTATTACTTAATTGTGTTTTGGTTCCACCTGTAGACACTGTTTGGCTTCCTCTGTTTTGTAATGTAAGATAATAAAACCTTGTTTTTTAAGTGCATTGTCGTCCATATACTGCAAGATCTTTAAACAGTTCTGTACTGAAGTAATTGTTTGAGGCTATACCAAACTGTACAGCTTGTTCACAGGAAACACTCCTTTTTGAAGTCTGCATGCTTGGAAATTCTGCTTGGATTGAAAAAATCTGTTGTTCATGCACAGATGAGAACTATACCTGCAGGAGCAATTTGCCTGTTTTCTTTGGATCAGCTCTGACCATCAAAGAGACAATATGCTTTCTGGAAAACTGCTGTCTCTTCAGCAGCTGAAACTGCTATGAAGAACATTTCCTTCTTGTATTTAAACCTATCCTATACTCATTCCTGAAAATTTCCTGTTACTAACATCCCATCAGCCATATTAATTATTAGCTGCCATATATGTGAGATTGTAAAATAAAGTTTATATCGGTACAACTCCATAAAGGTGAGCTATTGTGTATGTTAGCCACCAATTTAATAATGAATCACACCACAGATGACTACATTAATCACAATTTGCTTTTCTGATGCTCATCCATGCCTTTTCTTAATTCTCATTTTAGTTTAGGAAGCTGGGTAAACAAGAGTGGAACAAGGACTGATACTGGTTTTGAATGTTAACAATAGTATGTTATAGCTGCTAAACTAAGAACTTGTGGCTTCTAATTGTCGTTCATGGCTGGCTAGCAAACCATGAATTGATTGCAGAGCTTGATTTGGACTCTATTGAGAAATAGAAATTTAACAAACCACTGTCTAGCATACTATTATGAGTAAACTCAACTAATGTCGCAGTTATTAGAATATAGTCAGTTGTATTACATCACAAGGAGAAAGAAAAACTGACATGAGGTTGATCCCCTACTCTTTTTGTTTGCTTGGTTTTTTCTTCTTTATTTTGTTTTGCTTATATTTTGCACTGGCTCCATGTTTCTTGTTATCACTCTTGGGTTATGTTGTGTATTGAAGAGGAATCGCACACGGCAGCACTTCGGGCTAACAAAGAGGTAGTTCATTACAGTGGAGTACAGATAGGAACTATATGTGTCGGCTGAACTTCCGACCACGTTCAGACAGACTTATCACTGGAAAACAGGGGTAACAGTTATATAACTACAGGAAGGCAGTCAAAAGGGATACATTTGCCAGGACCAAGTAAGGGCGGGAAAACCTGTGTGGGACCAACTAGATAGATAACAAACATATGAACAAGGTGCTTTGCACCCAAAGGGTGTGCAATGCAGCAATAATTTGAGCGTATTTGCTCTTAGGCAATATATGTTAACTTTGGCTTGGATACAACAGGTTATCTAATTTTAAAAGGCAGGATATCAGTTATTTGAAAGAATCTCTTGATTGGGCTAAAGGAGGAGAGTGCAAAAGCTGGCTTGAGACTCAATATCAAGAAAACCAAGATAATGGCAACAGGCCCAATCAGTTCCTGGGAAATAGATGGGGAAGAAGTAGAAGCAGTGACAGATTTTACCTTCTTAGGATCAAAGATCACTGCAGATGGGGATTGCAGCCATGAAATAAAAAAGCGACTGATTCTTGGGAGATAAGCTATGAGAAACCTGGGGAACATAGTGAAAAGCAGAGACATCACATTGCAAACAAAAATTAGAATAGTCAAAGCAATGGTATTCCCAGTGGTAATGTATTGGTGCGAGAGCTGGACAATCAGGAAGGCTGAACGCAGAAGAATAGATGCCTTTGAAATGTGGTGTTGGAGGAGAGTTTTGAGGGTACCCTGGACAGCGAGAACAAATAGGTCAATCTTAGAAGAAATCAACCCTGACTGCTCATTAGAAGGTCAAATAGTAAAGATGAAGCTAAAGTACTTTGGACATCAAATGAGAAGGGAGGATTCACTTGAGAAAGCCTTGATGCTGGGAAAGGTGGAGGGCAAAAGAAGAAGGGGAAGGCCAAAGATGAGATGACTAGAAGGTATTGTAGACACAATGGGCACAGAACTGGGAGGGCTGAGTGGGATGGTGGAGGACAGAGGTGCCTGGAGGAAAATGGTCCATAGGGTCGCAAAGGGTCGGAATCGACTGTGCAACTGAACAACAACAACAACAATGTGCCCTTAAGTTGTCTCTGACAACTGAGGGTCCTGGGAACCCTCAGATGGGGGGGGGCTATTTCCACCTCCGTTGCAAGGGAGGAGTTAGGGCGGCACGCTGCGTATTACACAGCACGCTGGCACCAAGGCTGGCACCTCCCTCACTAACTCCTTGACAATGCCACAGACATGAAGAGGCTCAGAAACAAGCACGGAAGTTTTGTCAAACTCAGCTATACCCGCCTCCATCATCTATTCAATGGAATGTTTGTGGTTACATGTTTCATGCCAGGATTGAGTCACCAGAGACAAATCCATCAACTGAGAAAATGACTTCCAGGGGAAATGTATGCTCGGATACAAGCAGCAGCAGATGACAATGACAATATGACAGTGTCAATTTCATTATTATTTTAAATCCAAAGGTAGTTCATCACTAATTTGCTCTAGGACCCAGTGTTTATCATTCAAGCAGTCCACAATAGCCTCAGAGCTTTCCTCCAGTACCATATTTCAAACAAATCATATATATTTTCTCATCAGCTTTTTTTACTGTCCAGATTTCACACTATACATGGTGATTAGGAATACAATAGGATGAGATGGCTAGATGGCATTGTGATCGCAATGGATGAAAGGGCAGAGGAAAATGGTGGAGGATAGGGGTGCCTGGTGTGTAGCGGTCCATGGAGTCACAAAGGGTCAGACTCATCTGTGTGACTGAACAACAACAAAAGTGTGAATTATCTTGGCATTGATGTGCAGTGAAACATTCTTACACTTGATGATATTTTCTAATTCTTTCGCAGTCTCAGTTGTTTTCTAATTTTTTGTCTAGAGTGACCCATTTGAGTTGCTAATTGAATCAAGGTATACAAAATCTTCCACTATCTCAATTTCTTCATTGTCATTGTTAAAGTTGTATAGTTTTCTGTAGTGATAAATTTTGTCTTCTTAATGTTCAACTGCAGTCATGCTCTGGTACTTTCTTCTTTCACTTTCATTAAAAGTTATTCCAAGTCATTGCTATTTTCTGCCAGTAAAATATTATAACATTCTAACTCTCACCTTTCACTCCTTCTTTATCTGATTCAACTCTGGCTTTCCATATGATATACTCCACATACAGATTGAACAGATAAGAAAACAAAATGTCTGACACCTGTGCTTATAGGAAACCATTCTATCTCTCCATCATATTCTGTATTAATGATAGCTCTTGCCCTCAATAAAGATTATACATCAGGTCAATCAAATGCTAGGTCAGACCCATTTCACTCAGAATAACCCACAGTTTCTCATGATCTACACAGTCAAAGGCTTTGCCGTTATTTTTCTGAACTCTTTCTTTTGTCAGCTTTCATTCCCATTCAAGGTGATTTGGAATCAAGAGAGTGGATGATCTTAACAGCAGCAGCAACAACAACAACAACAACAACAACAACAATAATTTGGAGTTGCATATTATTTGATTTTATTATGACACAGCTTCTACCTTCAGAATGTCTTGTCTTGATTAAAAGTATGTTTAAAATTGGCAGTCATAGTTCTGTTGACCTTCATTGTCTCCTTTGTTTTAAAGTCAAACTGCTTTACTGGATGACTCAGCCTCAAAATGATGGGGGAAAGGCAATATTTTTAATACTCTATGCTTTCTGCAGGCAAGTACTTCTGCTCACTTGATGCCGCATCTTACACAGAAGAAAAATAAAGTGAATATTTATCATGGGCTACAGTGAAGAAGAAAACAAAGACAAAAATCAATTTAAAACTCCCCTGATGGCCTTTATTTCTGATGTCTCACAGACATGTTCTAATTGCAAACTTTGGGCATGTTACAAAAAGGAGCAGGATATTTTTTCTCTCTCCAAAGTTTAAAATTCTTGTCTTTGCTGAATAGTGCAGACAATACTTAAAACAACAATGGTATATTTATCAACAATCCATTTTTGGCCTAAATATGCTCTGATTTTTGGTTTTTCTTCAAATAATTTATACCTTTTTTATCCTCACAATTTTCTCCTAAATACTTTTCAAGATGTCAACATCCTTATTTCCTTTTTGAGGGGGAAATGTATATAATGCTCTTCATTTAAAACAATCTCAACATGGTTTGAAGTTGTTGTTTTTCTCATTTTTATGCAAGTTGTAGTTATCTACAAGAAACATTATGCTCCAGATAAAATTGTAAAATAAGCCTTGGCAACTCAGACCAGCACTGCAACAGAGTTTATCCCATCTCTTGTTTTCTAAATGGTATATCCAAACTTCTCAGTGAGGGATCTCTGCCACTCTTTGTACCAGAGGTCCATTTAACCAGTAAATCCACCACTGTTCTGGTTCTTTACTTTAAAATCTTAAAAGTGGTGCAAAGCACAGTGTTACTGCTTTGGAATCTTGGACAAGCTATAGTAATATTTCATGTCTACATCATAACATTTCGTTCAATCCATCCATCATTCTTTCTCCCTCCCACTCTACATATTGCTTACATACAATAACTCTACAACAAACGTGTAAAATAAATTCTGGTAATGACTACCTGACTTTTCTACAAAGGGAATCTGAATGCAACATTTTAAAGTGATTGTACTAGAAAAAGCTCCTGGTTTGTAAGGAGAAGGTACATAAAACTGGAATTACCTTTTACTGCAGTTCTCTTCTTGTTTTGGCATTTGCTATATGATTTATGTGTTTTAATGATGCAAGTTCTAGAAATGCAGACACCGGATAATAAAAATATCACACACCTGTTCTATAAATACTAACCACAGACACACTGCAAACCATCAAAAGTTTGACGTCACATTAATTGCTGGGATGGAAAATAAGATACAGAATGTTCTTTATCACATTGTTTAGATTTGTAGCTGTACTCACATTTTTTTCTCTTCCCAGAAATTTCAAAACCGAAAAGCTTATTCTCCAAATGGAAAGGATGCTAGTTATTTGCATTGACTCACCTGAGCTGTCTGTCCCTGCATACAGCCACCATCACCAGCAGGTTCCCCAGGATAGCCATAAGAATAACCGCAGAGATGAAGATGAGCAACACTATCTTTGCCACACCAAATTCCTCAATTGAGCTGGAAAGGAAAATACATGAGATAGGACAGTGGCAGAATAAGAACAGGAACTCTATGCAATATAGATGGATAGTCATGTGGTTACTTTGCAGACCAGGATAGAATTCCCATCCACAGAAGCAGCACTAATTACTAGCAAAGAGAAACGTTTCTTATTCAATGGCATATCTATATATTTCATTATCTATATTCAAACTATTTCTACCGGGTTTCACAGCAGCAGGGCCCAAAATTCTGTCTCAAAGGCTCATGTTGAACCCTGGTGGTGCAGTGGTCAATCTTCTGTACTCCCACCAAAACTGCTGATGTTGAGAGTCCAATACTGACTGGGATCAAAGTTAACTCATCTTAACATCCTTCTGAGGTCAGTAAAATGAGCACCCAGCATATTAGGGGCCAAATGCTAATTAACTTGTGAGCCACCCAGGAGTGCACAGTGTTATGGGGTGATGTATAAGTGTAATTGCTATTGCTATGTTGAGCCCTTGAAGAGTCCACAATATAAAACACACATCAAAAGATTGCTTATCTCACTTTACTGATTAGGCACAATTAGTTTCTAAGCATGTCTGATGAAAGTTAATAAAGAACTTATTAGTGTCATGTTGGTTCAACTCTCTATTCACACAGTTGCCAATCAGTAGCCTATAGAAAGCCTACAAGCAGGATGTGAAGGCAATTGCACCCTCTATCTCACAGATACAGTCTCCTCAGTAACTGACATATTAGTAGCATCTTAACCCTGATATCGGGGGTGATTAGGTTTAAGAAATCTGTTGAGCATGATTGAAAAGATTATGCAAATATGACTACAGTTTTGTTGAAAAAGTCACTATAATGGAGTATGTGAGCAACTGGAATATAATCACAACTAGGAAAATTAAATATAAACTGCTAAACTATCAATGGAGAAGCATCATAAATGGTTTAGTTTTTTGGGGGGTTAATAGAAAACTTAAGATGGACTCTTTGTCTTGATCTCAAGTGGAAATCACATTGTTTTGACTGGCCACACAATATCAGACATTTCATGCCCATTCTTTGCTTGGAGTTATTGGAATGGTGGATCCCAACTGTGGAGAAAGAGTTCTTTCAAATTAACTACAAAAGTAATGGATTAAATATCCTGGAGGTTGTTTGAACAGGATGTTCATTTGACAATCCTTGCATTCTCAACAGATTCTTTCCAGTAAGGGAAAAAAAGACTGAAAAAATAGCAGGAAAACTGAAAAGTTGCAAATAGACTGGTTTTTCTTAAAGCTTTCATGTATGAGGCAACATGACTGAACGCTGAAAGCTTTATCTCAATGATCCCAATATAACTAAGTCTTCCTAATTTTGACATCAGTAAGGATACCTTCTCCTAAAGCAAAAAATAACTTCAGATGGAGTTATTTTCCTTAGAATAGAACAAAAGAGTTAAATTTCTACTCCAGCGATCCTATTACCACAGATAAATAGGTGTTCATTACATTTTCATTAATTTGCACATTAAGCAGAAGAAAATTCAAAACATAATGTGCCGTTTGGTCTTTATAGACTCAGGTTGTTTTTCCATATCAGCCTGATCTTGGCTCTATAATGTACTGACTGGAATCAAAGTTAACTCATCTTAACATCCTTCTGAGGTCAGTAAAATGAGCACATTTTAGGTGCTTCTTTTAAAAGTTTAATTTCATTTGCCTCTTCTTACAGTATACCACCACATGGTATTCATCTGTCTAATTATGATTAATAGTTTAAAAACATATGATTTGTCTCCTACTTTCATGTAATTATGTCTTATTTTTGTTTTGGTTAGATCACTTCATTTCCTTATCATCCATATGTTAAGTTAATTAGAAGTAATTGTACTCTAACAGCTGGTTATATGCTTTTTAAAACTATCTCAATATGGTGTTTAATTTAATATGATAGTCACTGCTTTCAACCTTCCTATTTCATTCTTTCATCAGGTGCTTGTATTTCTCATCCTCCAAACAAATGCTTTACATTCACTGTAAGTAAAAGCAGATCTCATTATGAAGAAGAAAGACTTAATCAGATCACCTTTCTCCTCTAATCAGCATTTTCTTTCACACATAAGACAGCTACATTGGATGTGAAGCCAAATTTGCTGAGTGAAAAATAAATATGTCTAATAAATAATCAATAGATCAGAGATAGAGACAATGTATTTAATAAATTAAACTGGAGTGGTAGAATACAGCAATTTACCAAGAGAAGGTTTAGTACAGTTCTCAGCCTTTTTAAGCTGGGGGCCGGGTCATGCTCCCTCAAACAGCTTCGGGGGCCAGACTGCCATCTTGCCCTACCTCCACCACATGGCACTTCTTGGTGTGGTGGAGGTGGTGGTGGGCAACATGAAATGTTGCTGAGAGCTGCATCCGGCCCGTGGGCCGCAGGTTGAGAATCCCTGGTTTAGTGAATCTCAAAACCTGCTTGTAAATTTTGAGGCCTGAAAGATTTTCCTCAGAGAAAGTTTTCTTTTACCTTTAATGTATTTCTTAAGAACATTTTCAAACATGAGAATTATCAGTCATTGACCTTATTTCCTCTACTAATGTTCATCTGTTATTTGTGTGAATACAGAACAGAAAACAGCAGATATCATTTTGGAATGTCACATAAGCAACATAGGTTTTATATTTATGGTATAATCCATGTAAAGTATGTGCTGCTTTAAGTATGTAAAAATGTCCTTAAGGTGGCTTTTGTGATTGATTGATTGATTGATTGATTGATTGATTCTTTATTTATTTGTGTCAGAGGCACCACCAGCATATAATAACATACAAAGCTAAAATTAACATATCTAAAACAAAAAATAAAATTAAAATTGTCTAGATGACATCTGCCCAATATCAGGCCACATCAACAGCATTTCCTCTTGCCAACATAAGGTCCTCCTCAGTGCACGTTGAGGGACATCGTGTGCATTGTATCATATGGGAGATAGTTTGTACTTCTCCACATTCACACAGGCTGTCGTCTACAAGGAAACCCCTCTTTCTCCAATTAGCCTTGATCTTCCTACCCCAGCACACAGTCTATTTAAAGCTTTCCACACAGCCTATGGTTGTTCATGGCCAGGTGGTACAGAATCATGTAGTTCTGCCCAGTTATTTGGTAGCTCCTTGCTTGCCTTCCAAAGTGGTCTGTGGGGGCTGGTTGTTCGGGAGAGAAGAAGTTATGAGGAAACTGCCTTGATTTTAGTCTCTGCTTTGGTGGTTGGTGATCAAATAGCAGGTGTGTTTCTGATTGGTTGGTTGGTTGGTTGGTTGATTGGGAAACATTTTTCATTTCCAGGTCTACTTGCCAGAAGCATACAGGCAGAGTCAAAACTGTTCAGACTGGCAGATATGACTTACTTTTGTTCATTGCATAATGGGGGTAGTGGGAAGGGAAAGAAAGAAAGAAGATTTGTATCCAGGTACTCTCATTCCCAGAATGGGACCAGAAATGAGGTGTGTGCATGGTTCAGAGGTCTAGTCTGCAAGTACTACAGGTGTACATTTGGCTGGCAGGCCAGATTTCTCTCCTATCTGAACATGTTCTTTGTTTAAAAAAACATGTAATCCAACTTTTCTCTGGAATGCTCAAGGAAGTCAACAAGACAAAACAATAAATTAACAACATAAAGCCAATTGTATAAAAATAAAACATTCTAAGCATAAGCAGGAAATAGCATACAGTTAATTTTCAAACATGGACCAGCCTTTCTCCCATCTCCAGATGGTTTTGACTTTAATTCCCTATCAGTTATCATCAGAAAGATAAATGGATAGTTTTAAGGTAAGGGGGTCCATTCAGGCACTAGGTTGAAAGAGCCTGCCAAAGACAGTTAAAAATTGTGTGTCAATTAGAACTAACTTCTCACCTCCACTGAGAATTTGATCTAAAGAAAAAATACCTTTCTAAAAAGGGATGTTTTTTACCAATTTGTAGAAAGCCATTAGAGAGGAAACAAGACAGACATATCTTAGAGGAAAGGGAATTTCAGAACATGTTCAACTACCATACCTGTCAAGTATCCCGGATTGGTCGGGATTTCCCGTATTTTTGCACCGATTTTTACCATTTCCCGCCCGGAGCTGCCACTACCCCGTAATTTGGCAGTGTGTGTGTGTGTGTGGGGGGGGGGGAATGAGTTACTGTGCATCCCTTCTGTGCATGTCCTTTCTATGCATAGAAGGCATGCGTAGAAGGCTTCTGTGCAGAAGGGGATGCATAAAAGCCTTCTATGCATGCGTAAAAGCCTTCTACGCATGAGTAGAATTGACCTGCGCAGAAACGTTCTGCGCAGGTCCCGTAATCTCCGGAGCTGCGCTTGACAGGTATGCCAACTACAAACGATGGCAGACAAAATTCCAAGCCAATATCTGAAGTTACTACGTGGAAATTTTAATGCTCAGATAGGCTGTGACTGTGATGGCTTGGAACATATAAGCACTGCTCAGGGCAACTTACAATCATATGTAATATCCAATACAAGGTCTTTAGTATTAATTACCATTGCACTGGAAAAATATACTTTACACACATGGAAATCACCCACCCAACAGTGTCACAAAGAATGAGATTGACTATATCTATGTTAGTAAGCACTGGAAGTCATCCCTGCAAAATGTACATGTATAGCAAGTAGCAGATGCTGCATCTAACCATTATCTTCTGAAGTCAGCAGTTCATCTCCACCTTTGGTTTGACCTACTGCGAGAAAGATTACCCACCCAACAGTGTCACAAAGAATGAGATTGACTATATCTGTGTTAGTAAGCACTGGAAGTCATCCATGCAAAATGTACATGTATAGCAAGTAGCAGATGCTGCATCTGACCATTATCTTCTGAAGTCAGCACTTCATCTCCACCTTTGGTTTGACCTAGTGCAAGAAAGATTACCTGAAGAAACTACAGACACAGAAAACAATTTGTTTACTGGCATTTAAAAGAGTAAAAGAGTGTACCATTGAAAAAGGATTCCAAACACAGTTGCAGATTCAGTTCCAGAATGTTGGATCCAAGACAGAACATGGCAGCTAATTGATGAATGCAAAATAGCAAAATGCCAGCTAGAACAAGCAAAAGTGCTAGAGGAGAAGACAGAAGCAACAAGATGATACAAAACCCTGGAACATAAAGAAGATGGAAAAGGCTGGTTGGAATGAAAAGCAGCTAGGGCACCAGCTGCATCAGCAAAAAACAATGCCAGGATGCTATACCATCTCACCTGAGATTCAATAGGAGTTAGAATCAATGCCAACAGTACACTCCAAACAAAGATAAGTATGGAAATGTGCTGCTTAGTAAAGAAGAACAGGATAAACAATATTGTGATATACTGAATCAACCTAGCCCAAATACAATGTACAATTTTGCCAACATTGCACAGCCAGAGGAACTTGATGTTAATACGGAGTCAATCACAAATACAGTACACTGTACAATTGTTTAAAAATAGCAAAGCAGTTGGTTTAAATCATATATCTTCAGAGCTCCTGAAGTATGGTGAAGATAGATTGGTACAAGAATTTACTGTCTTATTAAACAGTTGTAAGCAACAAAAATGTGTGCCAGAATTGGTGGTGAGGAGTAATTATCAAAATACCAAATAAAAGGTACCTTAGTGATTGTAACAACTGACATAGCGCTATTATCAGTCCCTGGAAAAGTATTATGCCTTGTATTACTCAGAAGATTACAGGACCAAGTAGATGCATACTTTCATGAAAAACAATTGGAGTTCAGAACCTGACCTTAAGAAACGTCATCGAGCAGATCACAGAATCCAAGAAGCCTATGGTAATCAATTTTATTGATTTCAAAAAGGCGTTTGATTCAATTCATCAAGAATCACTTGGAATATCATAAAGACCTATCATATTCCTCAAAGCTTTATCAACATCTTCAAGATGTTAACTCTAGCTGCTGTGCACAAACAGAATCTGGCAACACAGACATCTTCAACATCAGTACAGAAGTAAGGCAAGGATGTATTGTGTCACCATTCTTGTTTCTCATTTCTATGGACCCTAATATGCATGTAGAGATGGATAAGCCTAACTTTGGCATTCCATGGACAACAGCTCATCTAACAGATTTAAATTACCATACGTGGATGACATTGCACTGCTTGGTGAAACAAAGGCATGCTTGCAAGAAATGACCACCAGTTTAGATAATAAAGCCAGTAAGATTGACTTACACATTAATGTTGAGAACCCTACGTTTATGAAAGTGGGAAGAGTCCAAGATAGTACATCTATGACAGTTCATGGCAAGGTTATAGAGCATGTCCAACAATTTACTCATCTTGGCATTATTATGTCTATTGATGCCTATCAATTGTCAAATTGGAATGGCATTGACCATGTTTCAATTCATGTGCCCAATTTGGCCTATGGCAGCCATAAGTATTGCCATAAAGATAAAACTCTTCAAGAGCATTGCCATACCCACTGCAATATATGCTTGTGGAACATGGAAATGCACAACCAAAATGATTAAATGGTTTTCTAACAACATTGCCTAAGAAGAATTCTCCACATCTCATACTGTGTTCATATTACTAATGAAGAGGTACTACAAAGATCAGATCTTAAAACCATTAATGTATCTTGTTTGTTGTTCAGTTGCATAGTTGAGTCCAACCCTTTGTGACACTATGGACCATTGCATGCCAGGAACGCCTATCCTCCACAACCCACCCAGGTCTTGGCCCATTGCATCAACAATACCATCTAGCCATCTCATTCTCTGCCACCCCTTTCTTCCTTTGCCCCAACCTTTCCCAACATCAAGGCTTTCTCAAGTGAATCCTCTCTTCTCATTTGATGCCCAAAGTACTTTAGCTTCATCTTCAATATTTGACCTTCCAAGGAGCAGTCGGGACTAATTTCTTTTAAGAATGACCTATTTGTTCTCCTTACAATCCAGGGTACTCGCAAAATTCTCCTCCAACACCACATTTCAAAGGTGTCTATTCTTTTGCACTCTTCTTGATGCCAAACCTGTTGGGAATGCCTGAAATCACTGGAGAATACTTGCTATTCAATGTGCTTCATAGAAGATCTAATGATGATGAAGCTCATAGAGGAGAACAGCAACTTGTGAATATCCTAGCTCCCATCCGTTGGCTTTTCTAAGACATATCATCCCTATTATTGATGGGTAGATGACGGGGTTTTGGAGGGATTTTTAATGGGTTTTAAATGTTTTAAGTTGTTTTTAATTTAATTTAATTTAAATTTAATAGCCATATTTATATATGCCGCCCACTCAGGCAGAACCCGACTCAGGGCGGCATTACAAAAAATTCTAAAAACACATAAAAACACTTTAAAACACCCATATCCCACCCACTTTAAAACACCCATATCCCACCCACTTTAAAACTCCCATATCCCACCCACCCATCCCACCCACTATAAAAAGAAGAAGAGAGAGTTCTTAATGGTTTACATAAGCCAGCAGGCGGGGACCGTGTTCCCATTCGGGCCCCACACCTGCCCTGGCAGCCAGGTCTTCAATCCTTTCCTGAAGGGCAGCAATTCTCTTTGGAGTCTTAGATCTGTTGGCAGGAGGTTCCAGAGAGTTGGTGCGGACACGGAGAAGGCCCTCCTTCGGGTGCTGGACAGATGTGCACCCCTAGTTCATGGCACTATTAGAGAGCCCCTCCGGTCCGCACTGGTTGGACGGGCAGACACTCTTGGGACGATGCGGTCTCTAAGGTATCCTGGCCCACTGCCATATAGGGCTTTAAAGGTCAAAACCAGCACCTTGAATTGCACCCGGAGACAAACTGGTAACCAGTGCAGCTCCCGAAGTAGCGGAGAGGCATGGGCATATCGCCCACATCCCATCACCACCCGGGCTGCCGCATTCTGGACCAGCTGCAGCCTCCGAATGGTCGTCAAGGGCAGCCCCATGTAGAGCGCATTACAATAATCTAGTCGGGAAGTGACCAGAGCATGGATGACCATAAGCAAGGAGCCCCGGTCCAGGAGCGTGCGCAACTGGCGAATCACCCGAACTTGGGCAAAAGCCCTCCTGGCCACAGCCGCTACCTGTTCTTCTAGCAGCAGCCACGAGTCCAGAAAGACCCCCAAGTTGCGCACTGGGTCTGTCTGGGGCAAAACAGCCCCATCCAGTACCAAAGATGGTAACTCCCTGGATAACACAGGGCCCCTTATCCACAGCCACTCTGTCTTGCTGGGATTCAGCCGAAGCCCATTGGCCCCCATCCAGACCCCAATGGCCTCCAGGCATCCGGATAGGATTTCAACAGCATCACTGGGGTCCCCATGGGCCGAGATGTACAACTGTGTGTCATCCGCGTACTGATGGTACCGCACCCCGTGGGAACAAATGATCTCACCCAGTGGCTTCATGTAGATGTTAAATAGGAGAGGAGAGAGCACCGAGCCCTGAGGCACCCCATACTTGAGGAGCCTAGGGCTGGACCTCTCACTCTCCAACCACACCGACTGGGTATGACCCTCCAGAAAAGAGGAAAACCAGGGCAACATGGTGCCCTGGATCCCCAGTCCTTTGAGCCGTTCCAGAAGGATACCGTGGTCGACGGTATCAAAGGCCGCTGAGAGGTCAAGAAGAGCAAGGACAGATGGATAACCCCCGTCCCGCTCCCGCCAGAGATCATCCATCAGTGCGACCAATGCCGTCTCCGTACCATACCCGGGCCTGAATCCTGATTGAAAGGGGTCTAGATAATCCACTTCCTCCAGGACACCCTGCAGCTGGCGCGCCACCGCCTTCTCCAAAACCTTACCCAGAAAGGGCAGGTTGGAAACCGGCCTGTAGTTGTTAAGGACAGCTGGGTCAAGGGTTATTTTCTTCAGGAGGGGGCACACCAAAGCATGTTTTAGTGGTGCAGGAAATACCCCCTCCCGTAATGATGCATTTATTATCGCCCCGACCCAGCCAGCTGTCACCACCTTGGAGGCTTTCACCAACCAGGTGGGACAGGGGTCCAAAGGACATGTAGTGGCACGCACAGCTGCAAGGAGCCTGTCCACTTCATCAGGGACAACAGGATCAAACCGATCCCAGATCGTACAGCAAGACTGTGCTCCGGTGGCCCCCCCGACCCTCCCCATCCACGCCGGGATTCAGCCCTGAACGAATCTGATCGATTTTCTCCACCAGATGGTCAGCAAAGTCCTCAGCCAAACCCTGCCATCCGGGCACCAATCTCCCCCTACCGAGGAGGGACCTGGTTACCCGGAACAGGGCGGCTGGGTGATTATCAGCGGAGGCAACAAGGGTGGTGAAGTATTGCTGCCTCACCACCCCCATCGCCACTAGGTAGGCCCTAATAGCAGCTCTAGCTAGTGACCAATCGGAGTCATCCTGGGTCTTCACCCAGCGGCGCTCTAGGCGTCTCTTTGCCCGTTTGAGTTCCTGCAGTTCATCCGTGAACCACGGGGATGACCTAACCCCACGGGCACGGAGAGGCTGCAGTGGCGCGATTTCATCCAAGGCTGCTGTTGCCATCCTGTTCCACAGGTCGACAAGTGCCTCGGGTGAATCATGTAGCCGATCCAGAGGAACATCCCCCAGTTCCCTCTGGAATCTATCTGGATCCATTAGTCGCCAAGGGCGGGCCATTTTAATAGGCCCTGCCTCCCTACAATGAAGCGTCACCCCCAGAAAGTCAAGAGTCACCAGATAGTGATCTGACCATGGCACAGGTGAGATGACTAAGTCCTGTAATCTCAGATCACTCTGCCACTGCTCCGACAAGAAAACTAAGTCTGGCATGTGACCACTGCCCCTGGTCGGACCCCGAACTACCTGAGTCAGGCCCATGGCTGCCATGGAAGCCATGAACTCCCTTGCCACCTCAGAAGCCATCCCCAATGATGGCAAATTGAAGTCCCCCAGAACCATAAGCCTCTTAAATTGCTATGAGGCGCCCGGACGCGCCCTAGGATGAGGGGGTGGCATACAAGTTTGAATTATTATTATTATTATTATTATTATTATTATTATTATTATTATTATTATTATTATTATTATTATTATTATTATTATTATTATTATTATTATTATTATTATTATTATTATTATTATTATTTTAAAAACCACAGGACCCTGAAGGTAATCACCTCAATAAACCACAATTTGTCTACTTATATCCAAGCCATTTATTGGCTTTACACAGTAGTTCAGAACCTTTATGATCTCTGTGAAGAAAAACAGAAAAGAGAGCTCATCCAGGCACATGTTTCTGTGTTACAGCTGCTTTTCTCCCTTGTAAGTTACACATGAGTGTTTCAGAACACACATCTGTAAGGCAGGGGTCTAGAAATGACAGCCTAGGTGGAGAGAAAGTTTTAGGATCACTGTGTAATACTGTGCGTTTCAGTAAGCAGAAGGAAGTGATGGTACATGCTGTGCAAAGAAAGTCACCTTGATCGGGAACTCAGGGGGTGGCGGCAACAGACACATTGCCACCTGATCCCAGTGAAAAGACTAGGGATCCTTATTCAAGGGCAGATGCCTTGCATCAAAACTGGATCAAATATCATGTCTCCTCTACTAAGAAGAAACAGGGAGATATTAAACCATATTGGCTGGGGAGGAATGAATAAATTATTAAACATTGTGTTTAATAATAAAGGTCTAATAGGTTAAAACTGTAATATCTTACTTTTGTGAGGAAAATTATATTTATATCACAGAAAATCTCTGTCTCTCCCTCTCTCTCTCCCTCCCTCTCTCTCTCTCTCTCTCTCTCCATATAGTATATTTAGATATTGCTGTTGTTTAGGCAACAGTTGAGAGAATGTTTGCTTGTGCAAGTCTTCAATAGATAGGAAGCACTACATTTGATCTACTGTGCC
The DNA here is from genome assembly GCA_035047305.1 of Bradypodion pumilum. NCBI lineage: Eukaryota > Metazoa > Chordata > Lepidosauria > Squamata > Chamaeleonidae > Bradypodion > Bradypodion pumilum. The sequence continues at coordinate 321,798,427 of JAWDJD010000002.1, forward strand.
TAATCATCTTTTCTTGGAAGTATGATTTAAACAGTTTTCCTGTATTTAATTGTTTAAATTTCTAGACACCCTCGGTTCTGTGTGAAGGAAGACTGGAGAGAAACAAATTATATTCATATTCATAATATAAATAAAATATGGCCACAGTTTTTGAGAAGTCTGTAATGATGCGTTTCTCCCATAACTTTGGTAAATTTGTATTTGATCCTCAATTTGTTCAGTGATCCATCCACAAATTAACCCAGAGCAGGCTTTCACCACAGCAGTGTTTAACTTATTTAAGATAGCTAGTAGTCATAGTTAACTTAAGAGTCCCAGTCATTTCAAATCATTTGAAAGGGGCTAAAATGCAACTTAATAGTACATTCCAAAACGTCTGCCATTTCATAAAGCATTATGACACAGGAACCCTGCATGTTTTCTGCAGGCAGCCTGAACCGCAATGGCAAGTTATTTATGCAGCCAGTAGTGTAAAAGAATTATTTCTCAGATAAGAAGGGAGTTAAAATCCAAACAGGTATTTAACACCACTATCCTGGGAGTTTAAATGCAAAGCAAAATCCTACCACATTGTCAATAAGGGCAAAGGTGGTCTTGCTGGAGCACACTGGCTTTAGACGTGGGTGATCCAAACTCAACTGCAGCAGCCTACTTACAATTTATACTAGGAGTTGAAAGTGGGTGTGCTTTTCATCTGTGTTTTTGGAGTATTTGGAGTCATAAATCATCACAATAGGACTTGCAATTGAGAATGTCAGTGAAACATTTAACTGCATGGATGGAGGGATGTTTTAGCCTGTTTTACAGAATATGAAAGGAAATCTGTAATGAATAAATCCCTTGAAGTGTTACCAAGTAAACATGGGATGTTAATCCTAGGGAATTATCCTAATCAGTACCCACAAAATATCTTAGAGTTGTCGCTGCTTTTAAAGAAAAAGTCTCCTTACAAATTTCATGAGAGTTTCTTAAGTTTGGTTATGAACTTGTCCACTCTTTTGAGAAGGAGGTGGCACAAGATGAAAATGGTAGCACCAGGTTACTGATGTTGATTCATTCATTTTCATTCATTCATTTATTTGATTTATACCCCGCCCTACTTGACCAGGGCCGACTCAGGGCGGCTTACAACAAGTAAATCAAATACAGTATACAAAAATTACAAATGGTACAATGTTACAATACAGCAAATTAAACAATAAAATATGCAATAAACATTTAAGTTCTAACATAACAAAACAGTTACATGATACCTCGGCTACTAACGTCCCACCAAAGCATAGCCCCATGGCTCGCAAGTCCCTGACGGAGCCAAAGAAGAGGATGATGAGCATAAGGAAGGTCAGTAATGACCAAATGACCAGTTTGCCTATTTGTAACATAGCACAATGGACTAAGTGTAGAGTTTGGCCTGCATGCAGTACCCCAAAGGGGGAACCTTTTAAAACTCTGCAGTCATTTAGGGTTCACTCATTTACTAGCTATTAGTAAAATGACAGATCAGTCGAAACTGGCATCTGCCCCTGTATTCAGCACAGCAGCCTTTGCCAGTTTACAGATGTGATAAACTTCCATAGTTAGACTTCACAATGTTTGTTTTTCCAGGTTCACTTAAAAATGTATATGAACAGCTGATAAAAAGTTAAACATGGCTGAAACATTTTGCCTGATTAATCATGTAATTATGTTATTTTGTCCAAAGCCCCACATTAAACTTTTTATAACTCTTTATCATAATCATCCAGGCACTGAACAAGTATACTGAATTAGATGCACTGCAGGTGGATTTCTTGACAGTTACTTTTCTCCTACCTCCTTGCTTCCTCCTTCATTAGGCTGCTCATTTTTCACTGTTTTTATTTGCTTGCTTTTCTACAGTCTTATTTATATGCTACTAGCATGAACTGGGGAGACAAGGTGAAAGAGGCATTTGGGCCATACATTCAGCCCCATTCCCAAAGTCATGTCTCTCCACCCAACTTTGCCGTTGCTGTATTTAGGATACCATCCAAAGTAGGAAGCCTCCTGTGATAATAGAGGTTCTGAACCCTCCACAATCATGGTTCCAAAATCATACAGGAACCCATCATTAATACTGTATTTCAGATGCTATGTTGAATATGCTGAATGCAGGAGCAATAATGTGATTTGGAAGGAGGGCTAAACTGGCAGCTCCTGTGGATTATTTCAACACACTGCCTCTTTCCCCATGGATAACACACAAATTAGGTTTATATTTTAGTGTCAACAAACTCAACTACAACTAAAGTGAAATGTTTTTCAGAATATGTTTTTCTTTCACAGAAAACTACAGACTCCACCTTCCTTTTCCCACCTCCCATGAAAGAAAGCTGTGATACCAAATACTGTATCCTCTCCCACTGCTAATGGCAATTCTAACATACACATGAAGCCGCTGGGTGAGATCATCCATTCCCATGGGGCATGGTACCACCAGTATGCTGATGATACCCAGCTGTACATCTTGGCCCATGGTGATCCAAGCAATGCTGTCAAAGTCCTATCCAGGTGTCTGGAGGCTGTTGGGGTCTGGATGGGGGACAATGGGCTACAACTGGATCCTGGCAAGACTGAGTGGCTATTGATTGGGGGTCCTGCATTGTCTAAGGAATTACCATATTTGGTTCTGGATGGGGATGTTTTGCCCCAGACTCAAGACTACTGCTCAAAGAGCAGGTGGCAGTCGTGGCCAGGAGGGCTTTTGCACAACTTCGTGTAATTTGCCAGTTGCGCCTGTTCCTGGACCGGGACTCCTTACTCATGGTCACACATGCTCTGGTCACCTCCAGACTACATTATTGCAATGCGCTCTACATGGGGCTGCCCTTGACGACCATTCAGAGGCTGCAGCTGGTCCAGAACGCAGCTGCCTGGGGTGGTGATGGGATGTGGATGTTATGCCCACGCCTCGCCACTGCTTCGGGAGCTGCACTGGTTACCAGTTTGCCTCCGGGTGCAATTCAAGGTGCTGGTTATGACCGTTAATGCTCTACATAGTGGTGGGCCAGGTTACCTAAGAGACCGCATTGCCCTAAGAACGTCTGTACGTCCAACCAGAGCGGACTGGAGGGCTCTCTAATTGTACCATCAGCCAGAGAGGCACGTGTCTCTGGCACAAGAAAGAGGGCCTTCTCCGTGTCCACACCGGCCCTTTGGAATCTCCTGCCAATAGAGCTATGGTTGCAGACGGAGTTGCTGCCCTTTAGGAAAGGTATTAAAACCTGGCTGGTGGGGCAGGTATGCGGCCCTGAGAGTAATGTGGGCCCTGCCCGCTGGCTTCTATAATAAGATGCACACCTCCCTCCGGTGGGGTGGGTGAGTCTTTGTTGTGTATTCAGGCATATTTGCAAGTAGCATGGGCAGCACCTTGCAAGGGGAAAATAGTGGTTTCCCGCCATCCAAATTAGGAACACAAAGTGGCGCGAAAACCCCTGCACAGGGCGCGCTTATTATGCTAATTAAAGTCCTGTGATTGGCTACAGTTTTGGATCCTGTTCTCCATTGGTTAAATATATATATATATATCCTGTTATGATTGGTTAGTTACAGTTGTCCGGTAGGTCGCTACTTTGTAACAAGGAGCCACTGCCAGGGAGACACTATATAAGCCCTACGGGTAAACAAGGGTGGGGCCAGACCGGATCTATACTTCCCTCTCCATACAGGTAGCCAGCAGCGTGCTAGCCTGGGTCTCCTCCATTATGCTACAAGTCCTTAGTAGCTAGGTATTGCCTCCTTCCTTGGCACAATCCGGAGGGACTGATTCCATAGGACTGCATAGCCATTTCTGTGTATGAAACGCCTTGTAAGCTCATCTTGAATAGACTGTTAAATAAAGACTTGTTGCTATTTTGTTCATCATTGTCTGGACTATTGCTTGCAAGGGCCAGACACAACAGTCTTTTTTTAATGTGGGTGGTTTTTTTAATGGTTTAATTGTTTTTATACTCTTTTATGTTTTATTGTATGTGTTTTAGATTATCTGTAAGCCGCCCTGAGTCGGGCTTGCCTGAGTGGGTGGCATAAAAGTAGAAAAATTAAATTAAATTAAATTCTCCTCCAAATAACGGTAGCAGAATTTTGAACCTCTCACCCACGTATAATGCCAGAGAAATCTTTCTGCTTTACTTTCTCCAAAACAGTAGACTATGTCATTTGCATTCTGTGTCTAAGCTCAGACACCTTTGCATCGTTTCCCACACTGCACAGTTAGAACATCTCAGCCCACTGCCAGACACTTAACTATCACCAAGCCTTTGTGTATCATAAATTCCAGTAAAGTAGCACAAACAATTTCTCCTTCAGTAGATATCAATATCTTTTAACATCACATAGGTAAGGCAGAGTCAATGCCTCAGATAAAGTAACAAGGAAGCCTTTCTTTCTGGAAATAAATTTAAAATAAAGAAAAATCTGCTCTTAATTAACACACTTCACTGACAGATAATTATGGCTTCAGCAACTAATATTCAGGTGGTTGATCAGGCTGCAACCCTGAGGCCAGTTGTCTGCTCTTGGTGACAAGTATTTGCTGAAGCTCCAGTTCAACTTTCAGCTACTTGCTGAAATGCTTTGCTTTGGGTCACTGCATCTTGGTCAGCTAATGAAATGAATAGCTTTGCTTTGGAGTGCTTACAAGAAGCTCGGTTTATGCATAACTCAATGGTTACAATTAGCTCATCTCGTTCTCTCTTATAATTTCAGACATTTATAGAACTGTAACCCATTACTAACATGCCTCTTCACAAACCATACATAGATTCGGTGAAATAGCTTCCAGAAACTCTTAGATTGTACCTGTACATTGTTTCTTTTACTGATTTGTAAGAAATATAATCTCCATTTGGACTGATGATTTTAACCAAAGTATACAGAATCTTTCACTGTTTAAATATATTTGTTGTCAATATTGAAGCTGCATACTTTTTCTGTAGTCATGACTTTTTAAAATTTTCAACCTCACTTGTGCTTTGACATTTTCTTATTTCACTTTGACTATCCTATCCTATGGAGAGAGAGAGAGTATATATAGTATACACACACTATTTATACACATATCTTTACCTATAAATCTGAGCGTTAACCATTGGAATGTGACAAAGGATCCTGCACCCGACCATACTAGCCCGTACCGAGCATTCGTGCACTTGCCTGAACTGGGTTCGCAGGTAACTGTCGGGTTGAGAAATGCGCCAGTGGGCAGGAGACCCACGAACGCAAACAAAAAAAAGACTATTATTCCCAAAGTTCTTTGCACCGCGCCGCATCACAGCCAATCAGGCTGAGAGGCGCGAGCAAAAAGAATGTTGGGAAATGCGCCACGGCCAATTAAAAACAAGCCACAGGAAAAAAAACGCTGCACAAACAGAAACCACAAATGCAAAACTACAAGCCCCAGTGTCCTGTGCGCCATGAGTGTGCAGAACGCTGAGGAAGCCTGTGTGCAAAAAATAAAAATACAAAGCACCGCTGGGGTTCCCACGGCCCAGCCAGTGAGGCCAGGCCATGGGAAGGAAAGTCCCCCTCCCCAACACCACCTGAAGTGCCGCTGGGGTTCCCACGACCCGGCCAGCGAGGTCAGGCCACGGGAAGGAAAGCCCCCCGCCGCTGGGGTTCCTGTGGCCCGGCCACTGAGGCCAGGCCACGGGAAGGAAAGCCCCCCCAACAACGCCACCTGAAGCGCTGCTGGGGCTAAAAACACTAACCAACCCCCCCCAAAAAAAACCACCAAAATATTCAAAAATAATATAAATAAATAAATAAACCATTAATTAAAACAAAAATCACAAAACACACAAACAAAAACATCCACAAACACACAAAACCACTTACAAAACCCCTAACAACAAAATGAAAAAACCACAAATTACACAAACAAACCAGAAAAAGTAAACAAAACCAGAAATAAACAAACCAATTAAACAAACCAAAAAATAAACTAAAACAAAAAAGAACAAACAGAAACACTGCCCAGCCCACCACCACAAAAGTAAAACAAAGAAAACCCCAAAATAAAGAAAATCAGACAATTCACCACCACCTCCTTCCTCCATGACGACCGGAACACAAATGAACAAACCAAGAGACTACGTACCGGAAGAAGCTCCATGCAGAGGCCAAGAGAGAAAAAACAGTCAAAGTGAAAAAACAGTCAAAGTAAAAGAGAACCACTAGCAGCCCCACCTGCAGGGCAGAAAAGTAAAAACAAGTCAAAAATACACAACAGCGCCAAACAAAAGGCCACAAAAATAAAAAAAGTCAAAACCATAACAATACATCACACTTTTACACAAATCACAAACATATGTAAAAAATAAAAATAAAAAGATTTCTAAAATCATGTGTTGAGTTTCAACTCAAATAAAAACCAAAAACATCAAAACACAGTTTAAAAACATTGAATGTAAAAAACATCTACTTTCACATTCCTAAAGTTATTACCTACAGTACAACTATTAAAAAAAATCACATACTAAAACATTATTTGGTTAAATAAAAAAAATTGAAAAAAGTATATCATCCTTTGTTCTTTTTTTTAATCCACAAAAACAAACCACCAAAAAACTGATCACAGTTTATAACAGCCCGGCAAAAACAAATTGTGTATAAATAAACATTTTAAAACTTTCAATTATACACTAACCTCTTTTGTACAAACATTAACAAAAAAAAACCTTCCAAACAATTTAAAACTGCCCAGTACCACCGGGCAAACTATGCTAGTACAGTATATAACTATACTGATTTCAGTTGCATTGATAACTAAGGCACTGGTATAATGACAATATAATCTGTATCACAATAAAATGAAAAAGACAGAAGCCAGGGAGTCATCTGATGTGAATTACACAAAGATAAAGTCTACAAAGTAATTATCTCTTTTGGAAATTCATAGAAGTTTTTTGCTTATTGTTCTTGATAGAGCTGCAGATGACTGCTGCACATCTCAAGGTTATATTCTTGCCAAACAGACATTATTTTTTGGGGTGGGGGTGGGCGAGATTTATATCAGAAACAGTTTCAGTAAAACTATAACTATTACCTATAAAATTAATAAGAAAGAAGAGGGGAGCCTTTAGAAACAGACCTTGTAGTTATATTTAAACAAAGTATATCCTCTGGAAGAATTTAAATGACATTTAAATGACCATCAACTTCTGCAATTTGAAGATTTGAGTATTTGAGAATATGGAACACAAGGAAAACTCAAACTTTGGAATGAAGACCTCCACAGATTGGCTTCTACAAAAGAACAATAGTGATTATTCCAATTTATTTATTTGCTTACTAAATTAATATACCATTTTTCAAAATTCAGATGGATAATCTCTTGTACACTAGGAATTGCCTAAGACTGTAGTAAGTATAGTTTGCATAATTAAACTCTGAACCTCCTAAAGTGTGTTTAGAACATAGCAGTAAATAAGTGGAAAAAACAACAATTTCAAACAATAAAACAAATTGTATGGTGTTGGTTTCTTGAAAGTGTAATCAGTGTTTTTACTGTTAGATATGCAAAATATATTCCATTTCCTCAAAACTTAAAGAGGCAATGGTCTGGATTTAATTAATCAATAAGGGACTCCCTTTCCATTTTGTTTACATTTAAAGTTCCTGAAATTTCTGGTGTGTAAAGCAATGTTCTTTCTTTCCCCCATAAACAATGTTTTATCAGTTAATTGCTTGCTTGGAACATTGTGAAAAATTCATGCACCATTAAAGATATGACACAATGCACATTAATCTTATTTCAGTGCCAAGAAATGAGCAACCAGATGAAGGTACCAGAACAGAATCCATGCTGATGGAACTGTTAGCTTAAAAGCAAGTGCCAAAACAAACAGCAGCAGCAGCAAAAATCAGGATGTCATATTGGGGGCAGTGTGTGTGACACCATGAATATATATATATTAGATGATTACCCGGCCTTGGCTGGGGTGTGTTTGTTGTATGTGTAGGTTTTCTGGCCCCAACACACAGACTTTCTCTCTGTCACTCTCTCTCTCTCTCATTCAGGCACACACTGACCCGGAACCCACTGTCTTGTGCATTTTCGTGCACACACACTCCCTGTCTCTTTCGGTCTCTCACTCACACAGCAGTGATGTACATTGAAAGTGTCTTGTTCCTGGACTATAGAGGCTTACATGGAATGGGTTGTTCCATCCACATCTATTTTATAGTATAGGTTTTCTCAGGAATTCCAGGACCTTTCCCTATCAGTCATTCACTCTCAACCAATCACAGTCCAACATGCAAATCAGCTCTCTCCAACATTCTATTTCCAGGCCTTGCTGTTAAACCAATAACAGTCCAACATGCAAATCAGTTATTTCCAACATTCTATTTCCAGGCCTTGTTGTTAAACTGCCATTTTTTCTCCCAAGGCACCTTTTCCCATTTTTTTCTCCCAAGGCACCTTTTCCCATTTTGTGGGGCACAGGGCCCACCTTGGGGCCCCAGGACCCACATCTTGACCATCTCTCCCATGCCAGGTAAGTGTGTGCACAGTTTGGATTGAGACAGTTAAGTGGTGTGGAAGCCTTTCCAGGACCCACATGGGGACATTTCTTTTTTATAGGTATAGCATTGCCCACCTTGGGTGATTTATTATCATTCTCTATTTCTATACACAAGAGTAAGTGATGAAATCAACCCTCTCCAATTCAAATCATAGGTAAGGGAAATATCATGCCATAGGCGATATCAACACCCAGAGAGGGAACAAAATCACAGAAGTTGATAGGATCATGGAAGTCATCTAGTCGAACTTCCTACTCAACTACAGGATCCATATTACAGAATATATTACAAAATGACCGGGTTTTGTGTAAATAATTTCAATAAAGGAGAGCCTGCTATTCCAGAGACCCCACTCCACTGTTGAAGAGATCTTACCAATAGAAAATCTGTCTTAATATTGAGATGACATCCAATTTTCTGCAATTTCTATGCATTATTTCTATTTCTTCCATCTGCAGCAATAGCAAATAGGCTTGCTCTTAAAATAAATTCAGATATTTGGAGACAGTTATTTTCAAACATTATGTCTCTTCTTCTCCATCTTAAACCTATTCAGATCTTTCAAATTGTTCTTACAAGATTTTTTTCTAGACCCCTGACCATTACGATTTCCCTCTTCTGGGCATGCTCCAGTTTATCCATGTACCTGTGGTGATCTCAACGAGACAGAATTTACCTAATACAGCCTAACCAGTAAAAGAGTAGGGCAGTGCTGGCAAACCATGACACTCCAGGTGTTCTTGGACTTCCATTACTAGAAGCCCAAGTCAGCACACCTACTGATGAAGGCTTCTGGAAATTGAAGTCCAGGAACAGCTGGAGTGCCAAGGGAGTAGGGAATCACTTATCAGGATTTGAGCACTAAGTTTCTCTTCAGATATGCTCCAACTCAGGACTTTTCCCTCCATGTATTGTTTCTACAATGCATATTATCTGCACAAGAAAGGTTTGCTGCCATTAAATAGCAACTGTTTCCTAACAAATTGTGTATAGGTCAGTTCACATGCAGCTATCAAACTAAGAATACTAAAAGTTAATTAGAAGATTTGTACACCAGACTTCACATTTTAGAGTCGTTTACAATAAAGACATAACTAAAAAAAACCACAGCATTTATCTTTTGGTATTCAAGATTAATAATGTTCCTTTACAACTGAAGAGGTTTCCCTGAGTCTATGCAAGAATTACAGGTGATGTCTAGAAGTTAATTCTTTTTTCTTTGTTTTTTAAAGTAAACACATATGATACTAATCAAGAATCTTTCTGCCTTCAATGATTGCCACTATAAATAAAAGGTGTTTTTCTTCTCCTTTTTTTAGCTTTTGTAAGACCATGATAAGGGACAAAAACGGAAAGGAGTTAGCTGATGCGGAAGAGATTTAGAAAAGATGGCAAGAGTACACAGAGGAACTCTATAAAAAGGACTTCAACACCCCTGATAATCACAGTGATGAGTACGTTGAACTTGAGCCAGACATCCTAGAGAGTGAAGTCAGAACGGCCCTAGAAACCACTGCAAACTACAAAGCCAATGGAAATGATGGTATCCCAGATGAATGTTTCAAAGCCCTAAAAGATGATGGAATCAAATTATTGCATTCTATATGCCAGCAGATTTAGAAAACACAACTACTTCTTCCCCATCTATTTTCTAGGGACTGATAGGGCCTGTTGCTATTATCTTGGTTTTCTTGATGTTGAGTCTCAAGCCAGCTTTTGCACTCTCTTCTTTCAACCTAATCAGGAGCTTCTTTAGGTCTTCCTCACTTTCTGCCATTAGGGTGGTATCATCTGCGTATCTCAAATTGTTGATGTTTCTCCCAGCAATTTTGATCCCAAATTGTGATTACTCCATCCCTGCACTCCACCCCTGCATTGTGCATTATAAGCTGTGTATAAGTTGAATAAGCAGGGTGACAAAATGCAGCCCTGTCTTACTTCTTTTACTATTCCAAACCCCTCTGTCATTTCGTATTCTGTCCTAACTGTTGCTTCTTGATTCGTGTACAGATTTCTCATGAGGCATATGAGGTGTTCTGGTATTCCCATCTCTTTAATTACTTGCCACATTTTGTTGCGGTCCACACAGTCAAAGGCCTTTGTGTAGTCAATGAAACAGAAGTAGACTTGTTTCTTGTATTCCTTTGTTTTCTCCATGATCCAACGTATGTTGGCAATGTGGCCTCTAGTGCCCCTGCCTCTTCGGAACCCAGCCTGCACTTCTGGTAATTCTTTCTCCACATGCTGCTGCAGTCTATCCTGTATTACCTTGAGCATAACCTTGATAGCGTGTAGGATGAGTGCAATTGTTCGATAATTTTAATCTCTGACACGAAAACACACACAGTGCGTGTGCACACATACATCTGTTCAATGTACAGTACATTACATAGAGTTTGTGTGGTAAATGACTAAGAAGAGTTCTCCTCTACAGCTGTTTAAAGCAGGATTAGGGAGTGTGCCCTTTCTCACAAAGGTCACTCCACAACCTCGCATACTCTTTTTGTTAGTCCCCTCCCCTCTCCCGGTGGACTCCAGTGTGGTGGTTTCTGTTTTAGAGTGACTGGGAGAGTCTTCTCACAAAACTCCCACATGAAAACTGGTAATGGCTATTCTCGTCTTCTTCTCTCCCCCTTTTTTTGCCATTGTTGGGCCTGCTGCAGCATATGGCATGTGTTGGACATGTAAAGACGGCCCCCAGACCTGCCAGAGTGGTCCATCTCCATTTTAAAGAAATTTTTACTTTACATTTTATAAAAGTTTTTGAAAGTAGTTTTACAGTGACAAACAACAGGTGCTCCTTCCCTCCATCTTTTGTGATTGTATCTGGTTCCCTGATTAGGCCTTCTTTACAAATATATATTACAGTGGTACCTCACTTAAAGAGCATAATGTGTTCCACGGGATTGCTCTTTAAGCGAGTTTGCTCTTTAAGTGAAACACCATTGTAAGTGACCAATTGTGCCTTCTGGCGGGGGGAAATTGCAAACCCCGATTTAGTTGTTAACTGAGTTTTTGGTTGGTTTTAGTTGTTAAGCGAGGTGACTATTCAGAGAAAATTCTGCTCTTTAAGCGAGTTAGTCTCTAAGCTATGCACTCTTTATGCGAGGTTTTACTGTATATATATTCTAGTAAGAAGGTTGCCTACCTGCATTGGTTGCTTTAGAATTTGAATAAACTCCCACAGTATCATTTCATCACATGAACCCATCTCTTGTTGCTGATAATTAAAGCAATAGTGTTCTAAAGATGTAGACTGAACATGACTTCTGTATGAGCAGTAATGTGCATTTCTATTATTAGAATATGAACACTTTCTTACTTGATATTTCTTCAGTTATATGTTCATCAGCTCATCCCAGCCTGACACAAAATGAGCTCCCACAAAGAGAATAACTAACCTTCAAATATAGGAGCTCCCACTTTTTCAAAAGTTTGCCATGCATCTTATAATGAAGACTTGGTCAAAGCCATACTTTGTGAGAGCATAAAGACTGTCAGAAAGCCAGGAAAGGAAAAGAAAAGAGTTGTCACTACAGGTGCTAGACTTACACCAGCCTATCAAAACCTCATCTTCGCTTATTGGTAAAAGTCCCCTATTTATCTAAAAATATATATGCAAAAATGCAAGTCAGTTCCTAATCAGCCTGAAGGGCAAAGCAGTTAAGAGTTTTTCTACAATTCTTGCAATAAACCCTGGTGTATACATGGCTCCATGCCAGCAGATTGAATTTTGAATGCTCAGAAGATCATCATAGAGGCAGGGACAGAACAACGGGCTTGTACTATATTCTGCTGGAACATTTACACACAAATTTTCAAGTAAATAAGTATCTAGTAGTATATCAGAAGGTTCACATAAAGATACTAGTGAAGCCAGCATGTTACTCTTCTCTTGCCAAGCCTTCCATTAGTAAAAGTAGAAGTGAGAATCCATTTTGTCTCCTATAACTCTAATCTAGGAGTTCATCCAGGAGATTAAAAATTGGGTGTCAGTATCTGTGTTTGCCCCACATCAAAACTGTCAATGAGTAAAAGTAAATGGAACAGCTATCTTATTAGCCAATTTGACACACGGAGAGGCTGCCTGCTTATTTGCTTAACAACCACTTTATGAAAAGTGTTTATCTGAATTAGGCAGAGCTGATATACTATTTCCTAACAATGAAGAGTTCTATTATTGTCTGATAAAAAAAGGTGAATCTGGAGGCTGGAAACATTTTGACAAAAATAGATCAAACTTTATTTATTTATTTTTATTTATTATATTTATACCCCGGGCATCTAGGGGATTTTCCTACTCCAGGTGGCTAACAACAGAAAACTCAGTTCCACACCAGAACTCTTTTGACTCAGCAACATATCTTCAGCCTTCTTTCTTTGTTCATATAAGAGTATACCACAATTAGATCACTCTTGACCTGAAGCTGACTACTTCAATGGCATTATCTTAGCCATTCATTTGATCAGTTTTGTACATATAGTTGGGTTTAGATTGTGTGCACATAAATGCCACATTGACTGAATTTCTCCACATTCACACACAAAAATGACTTGCCCCTAAGTAGCTCCATTTTATTTAATTGTTTTTTAATCTCTCTACTTCCCTTTAAAGTCTATGAAGTAATTTCCAAGTCTATGAAGTAATTTCCAGATCCAAGGAGGATCTCATTGTGGTGGGAGATGCTCTTTGACATTCATTCGTTTGGCAAAGCATGTTTCTTCTTCTCTCCATAGGTTTAGCCTGGCTTCTTCTGTTTAAATATTTAGAGCCTGAGAGGTGTTTGGAATTGTTTTTACAATATGATGAAAGATCTTCTAGTGCAGGAGGTTCACTGGTGCTTGAAGGACTGTCAAAACAAGATCATCAGCACAGGTGAAACTCCTGGCATATGGGAAAATAATTTGATCATTTGTGTTAATATTAAAACATAATGGTACCTGGATGCTACTCTGTGGCAGACCGTTTCTTTATTTTTTCCAGCAACTATGCCTCCCTTGAGATTCAATAAATAATCTTCATATTTTAAATAGAACTGTGATCATTTCTGTTAGTCCATGGTCTTTGGTAAGAAGATAGAGCAGCAATTGATGGTGGACAGTCAGCAAATGGTGCTCCAGTTATTTTAGTAAAGGTAAAGGTTTCCCTTGCTCGAAAGCCAGTCGTATCCGACTCTAGGGTGCAGTGCTCATCTCTGTTTCTAAGCCGAAGAGCCAGCGCTGTCTGCTTCTGCAGACGTTTCCGTGGTCATGTGGCAGGCATGACTAGACACCGGAGCGCACGGAACGCTGTTACCTTCCCACCGAAGTGGTCCCTATTTATCTACTTGCAATTTCTTGCTTTCGAACTGCTAGGTTCGAAAACTATACAATAATATTTTTACTTATATACAAAACATATTAAAACAATCACATGAACACCGAATACAAAACAAAATTAACAAAAATATGCACTTCACCCTAGTAATTACAATGTTGTTTAATATAACCCTTTCAAATTATCTTTTTTGTTTATGATCTTATTTAAACACATTCATTATTGAAGTACATAATCTCCTTGCACTCTCCACCAGGGGCCTTGATTATTATTCCTTCTACTTTTCATATTTTTCATCCGTTATTTCCAAAATGTTGTGACTTCCAGGTTTGGTTTAGCTCCCTTTGCTTTCTGAAAGACATAGCTAACAAACTCTCCCCATATAAATTCAAATTCATTGTTCTTTTTCTCTCCTTTCTTAATTTTTTAAATTTGCATGTTAACTTATCATTTAATGCGATGTTCCATACTTCCTTGTACCATTCCTGTAGCCCTTCTGAAATGTTTGTTTTTTGCAATTATTAATCTTACATCTGTAACCATAATTACAACCATCTCTTTCTTGTGTTTATTTAAGTTAATATCACTTTAAATCCATTATTAATGAAATTTTGGGACTCATTTGTAGTTTAATCACTAATATCATATTAATTTCTCTAAACATCTTTCTCCACAGATTATCACTTTGCACCCTCATCATAGATGAAGATAAGTCCCAGTTTCTTCTTTACACCTCCAATGTTTGCTTTTATAATTATGGTTAATCTGATTTAGTCAGTTAATCTGATCTAGTTCCAAAACTATCTTCTAGTTATTTTATATGTTCCAAAGTTTGCCTGTTGTGGAATTAAAGGAGGTTCAATTTTAGGTTCTTGACAATTTACTATCATTATTTTAAACACTTTGTGAAAGTGGCATAGAAGGGGGAATTGGCCTGTAACTTTTGGGATTTGATTATTCGTTGCCTGGTTTCAATACAGCAATTAACCTTTTCTTCTGTCATATTTTTGGGATATGTTTTCGGATTGTGTAACTTTTAGCCAAATTATCGTAGTAGCACATACCAATGAATACAGTATCTGCAATTATTGGTACCTGGTAGAGCATCTCTCCCAAAGATCTACTACCTGCATCATCCAGTCCTCTCAGATTATGTAGCTCCAGGTGTCAACATGAGAATGACAAAGAGAAATGGCAACTGGGAAAAGAGCCTTCTTGGTGGCAGCACCTTCTTTATGAAACATCTTATCAGTAGAGCTGTTTCAAGCCTCCTCGCTAGATATTTTTTTAAACAAAAATCTAAAAACAATATTATTTGGAGAGCCATTCATAGACATTTACTCCCTTGGTTGATTATTTTATATTTTAGTTTCTGTTTTTTACCCATTTTTGATAGTTTATGAATTATTTGATATTTATATTGTCACTGCCAGTTCTTTCATATACTTTTCTTGTTGTCTGTTTAGGTGGTATTTTATTTCACTGTTATAAACAGCCCAGGGTAGGGAATTTTCTTTCTCCAGAAGAGTGGTATATGAATGTATTAAATAAATCAATTCATTTTCTTTCTGCTCTGGAGGCAGCAAACTGTGTGTCTGTGTGTTGATGGTTGTGGAAAGAACAAAGATACCAGTACTGATGGACATACCATTGACTATTATTTATCCTGTGTTAAGAGATATGATATGGGTTAATTAGATGAGTAGCTTGTGCTTAATAGCTTACTACTATATTTTAAATTTTGGCAGTGATTAACCTATTGTGATATATTGTCAGCTGCAACTCGATCTGAGTATATGTGTTTTTTTCCTGCCCCAGGGCATTGGGAGGCCTGGTCTTGGAGGCTGGCTGGTTCTGAGCCGCCTTCACCCTCTGAGGCAAGCAGGAAAAATGCCACTGATGTGAATTTGTTTAAGGTGGATCACAGCTTGCCATGAAGTGATCTACACACTATGATCTCAGAGCCATTTCCTGTGGCACATATGAAATGAGACATGCAGGATTTAACACCAGGACTGCAATAGACTGTCACAGCTTTGAGGATATTGACAAGGTGCACCTTCACAGCCAGTCCATCTGGCATGGCCTCTTCCACCTCCATGACCATTGGGAATCAGATTAGTAAAGTGGTTCCTCCATAAAGCACTTGGAAACCTTCAATAAATATCTAGAACTGTGTTTCCCAACCTTTGGTTTTTAGACTTCAATTCTCAGAAGCCTAAGTCAATTCCTCAAAGCACTGATCAGCCAATGTACTAACTTAGGCATCTGGGAATTGAAGTCCCCTGTGGGGCGTGGGACCCACGTTGAGAACCACTAATCTAGTGGGATCAGAAATGTATATTTTGCAGGTGTTTACTCTAAGAGACAAATGAAAAAAATCACTTATTTCCTCCTCACAGTAAGATTTCATTGCAGTTTTCTTCTGGTTTGGTTTAGTTTTGTGAGAAATCTCATGGGACATCTCACCGGAATTCTTACAAGTTACATGGCTGTTTATTCTGGAAAAACATATTTGTACACAACATTTACAATTTTGTAGGCAGTGGCATCTTTCCTGTACAAGAGTCACCTGGAAAAGGCAATGGTGATGGTGGAGGTGGCACCACAAGATTAATCCGGGTGGTGGTGGTGGTGGTGGAGGATGCTGTTTGAAATATGGCTGCCTGCTGTACAGAATTAGACTGCCACCAACAAGCATAAAGAAAAGAAAATTTGAGGTGTCTTTTTCCCAGGAAGCTAGGAAATCTTGTTGATGTGGGATGGTGCATCTTGGTGAAGGGTGAGCAATTTTGCTAAGTACTCATCACATCCCTTGATGGGACTTCCAGCCATTCTAAATTGCTGCTCCTTCTCAGGCATTGTCTTCCCTATGTCCCTTCTAGCCCAATGCTCCCTTCGAGAGACTGCCAAGTAAAGAAAGCCATCCCTCCTTTCTCTCCTTCTCATAAAAAAACTGCCTAATTGTCTGACTAGTGAGCTGTAAGGTGCAATTTGCATGCTCATGGTGGCATGTGGAGAAGTTTTACTCTGATAAAAGAGTCTGTATGAGTAAGGGAGTTTGGGGGAAAGAATCTATGGGGGACAGGGGGATGCTGGCTGTGATATTGGTCATAGGCATGGGCCCTTCATTAGATTGCCACAGGGACGCACACATACCCCATTCTGTTATCACATGTCATTTTTCAGGAGCTAAAAATATGGTTGCTTGCTAGCTAGCCCTTAACACTTCAGATCCCAGTGTATTTTTAAGTTTTGCCCCAATCTATTCCTTATTCTCCATGTTTAATTTTACAATTATGAATAATTTATTGTGATCAAAATGTTATTGTCTATAACTGTAAAAACACACACTGGTTGGACAGCACTGGGGTTTAGGTATCTGGCTGTATAACGAGATTGGGAACTACACCGTGTGTCCATGGGCAAGCTACACAGTCTCAGGGCACTCCCCGGAAGAAGGGAATGGTAAACCACTTCTGTATAATTTCTACTTATATGAATCTGGAAAGATTCACCATGAGCAATGGAAACACTGTGTCTAAAAAAACAACAATGGTGCTCTTCTTCTTTTGCTCCTCAGGCAACCAAACCTTAACCTGTAACTACATACCAAAGCAAACATATTGCAAGCATTAGTACTTGGAACTCCATGCCTATGTATATAAATAAGTGTTCCTAAGGGGTAATAATGAAAAATGTTTGCTGACATATGGGAGCAAGGCTAAAAGATGGGACCTTGTGAAAAAGGTGCACAGCCTGATCCCATCAGTATCATATCCCTAAAAACATAGAGTTGCACAACTGCAACACAGAAATCATTGGCCTAGTTATCTATGTTTACAGAGTCACGGAGCAGGAGTCTGTAATAAACAGTAGAAATATGGAGATGGAGGAGGAGGAGGAGGAAGAAGAAGTCATCTAGGTGTGTGCAACACTATAGCAGTCAAAACTGTAGTTTATCACAGTAGTCTAGCTTTGTCAACCCATTTACCATTTTAACTGAATTTCAGACATGTTCTAGAACTCTTCCAATCCCCTGATTAAATTAATCTGACTCTTGATATTGGACATACACTGCTTAGTCAACTGAGTTTCTAAGAACTAATCTAAGCATTTACAATGCACAATGTCTGTTAGAAATGAGTGAACCATGAAAGCTACATTTGCCAAGTAAAAAACTACAGTGCTTTCTCCAAATTAGCTTCCAGGTTTAAGTCACAATGGCTAACTAACATCAGTTCAGATGGAGTGGCTTCCATTTGTGACTGCATAATAACTACCTGGCTTAGGTGATCTAGTCTGCTGAAATTGCACTGCCTGGCAAATCATTATAGCCCTTTTAAAATCCAGTTTTGAAGTCTCATGTCAAACACTAATGTTTGACTTCTGGCAGGTAATAAATGGGTAAATTGCCAGGTGAACATAAGGCATATCCTATACCTCTCCTGTACCCAGTAAAAATGACATTGCTATTAGCACATCCCACACAGTATATTAAAAATCATGTAATTGCTCCGCTTTTCTTTTTCATTTTGCCTT
Source organism: Bradypodion pumilum (assembly GCA_035047305.1). Classification (NCBI taxonomy): domain Eukaryota; kingdom Metazoa; phylum Chordata; class Lepidosauria; order Squamata; family Chamaeleonidae; genus Bradypodion; species Bradypodion pumilum. Next base: position 321,816,830 of record JAWDJD010000002.1, read on the forward strand.
TCTGATTGATTCTAACCAGTATTATCTAGCTATTTTAAGATTTCCAATTCTAAGAGGCAATCTGGCTTTTGCTCCTTTCCCTCTCCAACAAATGTTTTTGGGATATGCATCAAGCCAACACAGAGCAGTTTGTGTACTAATACATATAGTGTTTCTCCCCAAAAAGATAAGAGAAGCAGGAATGGAAACAACCATGTGGGGAAAACCCCTACACATTAGGCCATGCCAACATCTCACACTGTTTATTTAACAGATTTTTAAGCTGCCCTTAAGCAAATGTATCAGAATGGTGTGCAATAAAAATGATAAAATGCCTATAATAAATTAAATCGCTTGCTAACAGAGTACAGAGTACAGCAATACAATAATGTGATATTTTTTAAAAACCACACAAAATTAAACAATGATTTGATATTACATTCATCATAGAAAAAAATATTCATCTGATGTATTTATTTATTATTTATTTCGATTTCTATACTGCCCACTTGGCCAAGGCCATCACAGGGCGTGGTTCACAGTCATAATAAAAACATGATCAAAAACTGATTAAAGCTACCCACCCACTAAAAAGGGGTGCAAGGACCTAGGGGGCCAGAGTTCCACTATACCAGCCACCCAACAGAAGTCACCCTTCCACCTGCACCCCATACTTGGCCTGCCAGCCAGGTTTTAAGTTCTTTTCTGAAAGGCAGCAATTCCGTCTGGAGACATAGCTCTGTTTGTAAGAGGTTCCAGAGAGCTGGTGCAGACATGGAGAAGGCCCTCCTCCTTGTCCTTGTGCCAGAGAGGCGAGCCCCTCTAGCGGATGGTACAATAAGAGAGCTCCTCTGGTCCGTCCTGGTTGGATGGACAGACATCCTTAGGGTGATGCGATCTCTTAGGTATCCTGTCCTACTGTCATGTAGGGCTTTAAAGGTCAAAACCAGCACCTTGAATTGCACCCGGAGACAAACTGGCAACCAGTGCAGCTCCCGGAGCAGTGGTGAAGCATGGGCATAATGTCCACACCCCATCACCACCCTGGCTGCTGCATTCTGGACCAGCTGTAGCCTCCAAATGGTCGTCAAGGGCAGCCCCATGTAGAGCGCATTGCAGTAATCTAGTCTGGAGGTGACCAGAGCATGAGTGACCATGACCAGGGAGTCCCTGTCCAGGAATGGGTGCAACTGGCAAATTAATCGGAGCTGTGCGAAAGCCCTCCTGGCCACGGCCGCCACCTGTTCTTCTAGCAGCAGCCGCAAGTCCAGGAGGACCCCAAGTTGCGCACCGGGTTTGTCTGGGGCAAGACAGTCCCATCCAAAACCAAAGATGGTAATTCCCTGGGCAGCACAGGGCCCCCAATCCATAGCCACTCAGTATTGCTGGGATTCAAGTGTAGCCCGTTGGCCCCCATCCAGACCCCCACAGCTTTCAGACACACAGACAGGACGTCGATAGCATCACTGGGATCACCACGGGCCAAGATGTACAAGATATCAGTTGATATCGGAATTATATATAAAACTGGTACCAAGTGAACTTTCTTGGAAAAGGCATTCCATAAGTGGGATGTCATGACTAAAATGGCTACATTTAGACAACTACTACAATGTATGTTTGTTTCCTAATTCCTCACAGCAAGCACCACTGTACTTCCATTCATGCCATTTTCAAAAGTGAACATCACCTACTTAGCTGGCAACTGAAACATCTTCAACTCTGGAGATAATCTTTATTACAGATGCAATGAAGCTGATTAAGTTTCATTGGAAAACCACACAATGGGAATTACTAGCCATAGTGCCCATGCTGAGTTTTCAGCATAGAACTAGTATTGTGATTGGCACAGTTTTAATAAGTTTACATTGAATGCTGTAACAACAGCATCTTTTGTTATTTTTGAACAAAAGATGACTACTAAGCAATGAGTAAAACAAATGTTTATCTTTTCCTTGCGTGATTTTTTTAACAAACTGCTAGTTATAAGGACAAGGATGGATTAAATAAAGAGACTTGTTGCTTCTAATTTTAATTCCTTGTTTTGCTGTCCTTTCATTATGCACTAAACAGAATTAAGTAAATTCCTAACTCACTCAACAAAACTGCCTCTCACTATATTTATAAATGGAAATGCTATAAAGTAAAGGTAAAGGTTTCCCTTGCTTGAAAGCTAGTCGTATCCAACTCTAGGGTGCAGTGCTCATCTCTGTTTCCAAGCCGAAGAGCTAGCGCTGTCTGCTTCTGCAGACATTTCTGTGGTCATGTGGCAGGCATGACTAGACACCGGAGCGCACGGAACGCTGTTACCTTCCCACCAAAGTGGTCCCTATTTATCTACTTGCAATTTCTTGCTTTCGAACTGCTAGGTTGGCAGGAGCTGGGACAAAGACGGGAGTTCAGTCCATCCTACAGTACTCAGGAATCGAACTGCTGACCTTCCGCTTCCCTGTCAGCGTCTTAGCTACTTGAGCCACTGCAGTCCCTTTGAAATGCTATAAAGAACATCAAAATTCACTCACACACATAACATTACTTTCCTGGGTTTATTTAGCTTATGGCATGGAGTCAGAAGTGTAAACCTTATGAAGTGATGACCGAATCAATGAGGTTCTTTTGTTCTGTTGAGAGCCTTCAGTTCCTTATTAGACCTAGTGTTTCTTTTTGCTATTTTATCTTACATTCCTTATTTTATTGTAAAGCGAATCAATACATACAAAAAGGACACCGTTTTGTATTGTGCACTGCTGTTATGTTAAGGTTGCTAGGCAACAAGTGGTCCATTTTGTGGCCTAATGAAAGAAAGGGGAAAAGCATTTAGATAAGAGCAAGGAAAGAAACAATCAGTAGACCAAAGGAATGTAAAAATCACCTAACTCAATAAATCATTTTCCTGTGCTACTCCACAAATATATTTAATAACTTAATTATAATTTCTTTATTTATATTGTGTTATTAGTGGCTTCTGAACCTTTACAAATTCCATACAGGATATAATAGAAAGACGAATACAGTAAAACCCTACTTACGGGGTGGGGGGAGTCTGTTCCGCAGGCTTTTGCTTAAATCGGGTTTTTATGCAACTCGAAGCAAACCCATAGGAAAAATTATTTTTTACGTAACTCGAAGCAAACCCATAGGAAAATGATTTTTTAATGTAAATCTAAGAAACCCATAGGGAAATGAATTTTTACGTAACTTGAAGCAAACCCATAGGAAAAAGAATCTTTATGTAACTCAAAACAAACCCAGAGGAAATTGTGTAAATCGGGACATGGTTTTAGCACAAAATCATTATGTAAGTTGAATTTTATGTAACTCGAAGCATTTGTAAGTCAGGGTTTTACTGTACCTATATTTCAGTTGCAAACACTTAGTCTGGTTACATAGCTGATTGTTACTGAAGGGTTGTGACAGAAGCTTGCAAGAAAAAGTGTGATTTGAAGGAGGTTTTGAGATTTCCAAAGCATCACATCTGGTCATGAACTCAAAGCATAGGCATCTTCCTCAAATGGAAAAATTTAGGGTGCAGAAAACATTGTCTCTCATTGTTAAGCCTGCAGTATTTTTTTATTGATGTCCCTGTCTTTTTTCTTGAAAGCAAGCAAGCAAGAAAATCCATTAAGAAGGGAGGAATAGCTGGCAATTGCATAGAATACAATTATTTATAAAGTGAAATATAGCACTCTTTTGTGCTGATATTTTTATTCATTGCCAATTGTTGATGACAGCCAACTGAATAAACTCTGTGTTCTAAGGAGCAAGAACAAGAAGTGTCTTTTCTAAATGAAAGAGATAATATGTGGATTGAGTGAAATTAGAGTTGCCATAATTCTCTCCCACAAAACCGGGACAGAAGTATACTTGACAAAAATGGGTGGGTTATCTACAAAATAGCCTTTTTAAAAACAAACATAATATAAGGACAGCTATAAAACACTTTCACATTAAATATATCAATGCATAAATGAATTTATTTACAACAGTTAATTCTTACTATAAGATGACCTGTTGTACTTCTGAGAAGTTGTGTCGTGGTCAACTCTTAACGTCCTCGGTCATGCTTATCGGGTGGTGGTGTGAGGCAAGGACGTTAAGATTTGTCTCCAAGTATACTCCAACTCCAATGTGGCAGGAAATCACTCGTTTGATGGCGAAAGTTCGAATTTATTTTAATGGTGTGTTATAATACACAATCAGTAAATTTTAAAAATCCAGGACTTTAACATGATTTTTGTTGAACTGGCCGGGACAATTTTTCTGGCCTTGAATATGGGACAATCCCAGTTTTCCAGGATGTATGGCAAACCTAGGTGAAATGCTTCATTTAAGACATCATGAGAATATAGTTGCCATATGTCCCGATTTCCCGGGATTTTCCTGGGTTGAAGCAGTCCTGGCTGGTTCAACAAAAGACACGTAAAAATCCCGGAAATAAAGGGTTAATTTCATAGAGTTACTATTCCTAGAGAGGGAGGACAGAATGTGAAGAGTTGTCCATTGCAAAATAAGTCCCTTCCTGTTTCCTGTTTTTCTCCTTCCAGAGGGAAATCGAGGCTCCATGGGCTGCACTGCCATTCCAGGCCCCTCCTTAGAACTTTTTTCCAAGGGATCCTTGTGTGGGATTTGAGGGTGAGTGTACTTCAGTGGTGTGTGTGTGTGTGTGTGTGTAAGGGGTGACCTCAGGGGGAGGAAGGGTGGTTTAAAGAGAGGCCCAAGAAATTTTAAAAAGGTAAAGGGTCACCCTTGCTCGAAAGCCAGTGTATCCAACTCTAGGGCTCAGTGCTCATCTCTGCTTCATAGTTGAAGAGCCAGTGCTGTCTGCATCTGCAGACATTTCCATGGTCATGTGGCAGGAATGACTAGACATCGGAATGCACAGAATGCTGTTTACCATCCCACCAAAGTGGCCCCTATTTATCTACAGTACTTGTAATTTCTTGCTTTCAAACAGCTAGGTTGGCAGGACCTGGGACAGAGATGGGAAAAGAAATAAAAATAGAACCATCAAGAATCATCTTTTGAAAGAAGAATCCTATGGGAAACAACCTCTTGACTACAGCTTTTTAAAAACTGATGGTGGCTGCCCGCCCTAGACGAGGATTCTGTGGGATCTTACAGCTGCATTCTCCATGACACATGCACAGTTTGAAGAATACAGTGATGTCACATGGCTTCCCTGGTTTGGTGGGAGAGAATTATGGCAACCCTACATGAGAAGAGACATTGCAGAGTGAAAAGGCAAAAATGCTTGAGAAAGACTATGACAGTTTTCAAAAATGCTGTAGGAAGCACAGCTGCTGGAAACATTACATCACAATAAGAAACAATGGACCATCTCCTGGCAGTCTGAAAGAAAAATACCCCAACATCATACAGAACTGTCCCTGCAAAGAGACCGTGCTTTGCAACTGAATATAATGAAACATTGCCTTGCCTGTCTGTTATGTTACCAGGTTCCAGGAACTATGGAGAAAGAATTGTAGATATGAATTCTTGCAATCTTATATCGGAGTTCTCAAAGTGGATCATTTGCCATCTCAGAAAATCAAGACGGGACAAGGCTCAACGTATTATAAAGCCACAGTCAGCTGCCTTCAAAGTAGCATTGTGAGTTTGGGCTACGTTGTATCAATGTAAGGGAAATAACTTGCAAGACAAATCTAGTCAAATTTCAGTCTAGACAGGAAAAAAATCTTAGTTGGCAAGTAAACATTTTTGTTTGTTTTTTTGTTTTTAAAGGGATTTGTGGGTGTAATAGAGTTTTCTTCAAAATAATTTGAGATTTTTCATAGTAAAAGTAAAATAAGAAGTTTTGAAGAGAAGTAAGATGAAGAGGCATTGTCATAATCTTCATAGGAAAGTGGTCAGATTATAGTAGCATGTTACTTCGACAATGCTGAATCCATCTCATATATCCAGGGCTACCAGTATCCACAGCTTATCAGAGATGTACCATTTCTTTAACATGATGTGAATAAATTCGACTGCTTGTTCATAGTAGCCTTGCCACACCATAATTAGACTGTAGCTTGGAGGAAGATGCCCGAGATTCTGCAAAGGATATGGAAACAGCAGAACAGCATGGAAATATGGCAAACAAACAAAGATACATGTGCACTGCCACCTGGCAATCTTGTGCATCTCATTTTATGAACACTGGGTGAAATCCTATCTGATGCTTTTTTGTCTAAGTGTGCTAGATACTATCATCAAAGTTGCCACTCATTTCTGCACATGCTTCGTATGGAAGCTTGTGTTTAATTGCCTATTATAAGCCAGCTGTCTGATTTGCATGCGGACAGATCCACACTAGATACTAAAATGCCATAAATGCACACAGATGTGACAAACACAAAAGCACTTTAAACTCTGTTTTTAATATAAAATCAACGTGTAGATTCATAAATTTTCTTCTTTTTATCCCTGTTAATGTCATAATTTCCATTACCGTATTTCCATTGGCATACTATTAAGCATAAAGGATAAAAGAGTAATTTTGAGAGGGTAGGATGGTTGCTGACTAGATTTTTAAAAGAATACTATTTGTGTAACCCTACTCTCCAATGAACTTAATCTGAATCAAGAGTAAGGGACTTGGTGTTATTACTAATTAAGAAGATGTTTAGATCTCCAATTACTGTTGACAATCAAGCTACCTCAGTAGAAAGTCGGACTCAGATCTCTTTAAACCAGGGGTTCTCAACGTTTTCACGCTGCAGGCTGGGCCACGTCCCCTCAGACAGCTGAGTGGGCCGGACATGTGGTTTCTTCCACCATAAACACTGCCATAAAACACATCAGCAGCTGTCATAAACAAATTTACGACAACTGTGGGTGCATTTATGGTGCATTTTTGGCTGTTTTCGCCACTTCTGCCACCTTGCAGTGGCAGCGGAGGGAGAGAGGGCAGCATATTTTCATCTGTTTTTGCTGCTTTTGCCACTTTTGGCGGTAGCAGTGGCCAGCATGCAGCAGGCCACATGAAATGGTGCCACGGGCCAATGTCCTGCCCACAGGTAGTGGTGGGCTGGCCCATTGGGCTACCAGGACTCATCCTGGGGTGCCCTAGCACCAGTGGTGCCCTTCAGATTGACCACGGGCATGTGTGCACCGGCGTGAGCAGCAGGAGAAGCCGCCTCGCTGTTGCCGTGAAAGAGGAGAAGCAATAGGCTTTTTATTTTTCTTCAAACCAGAAGGCACCCCTTGGTTTGGGGGGGGGCAGCCTGTTGCTTCTCCTCTTTCACGGCAACTGCTCCTGCCAGGAGCGCATGCATGTTGTAATAATATGTCACTAGTCATCAAACATGGCATTTCCCTGTTTCTTAAACTGCTTTTAGAGGAGCTGTTTTGCCCATGTATCAAAGGTGGGCCTCTTGACTCCCTCTTGCAATCTTATTGTGATGCTGATAGCCAAATGGTGCTAAAGAATGATGTTTACCACCCTGGCTGAAGATGCTAATCTTTCATCACCTGACACAGATAGTCAATTGATTTGAAAGCCAGGTGTTGTTTAGTTAATTTTCAACCCTGATTGGCCTTATGCCAATGGGGGAGGTCAGGTCAGGCCTCCTTTGTTTTACCAGACCTCATGGTCAGTCTGATCCAGAAAGATGGAGGATTAGCACCTCACCTGGTGCTGCTGTTCATAATGGTGACTTAGAAATAGTTAGATTATGTTTCTTTGGTGGGGAAAGCCTGTTATGTGGAAACCCTGATGTATTTTGATTAGCTGTATCCTGATCCTTTTTGTATCCTGAACTACCTACCAACCTGAAGAAATAAACAACTTTGATTTAACTACCTGCCTGATCTTTGGAAGGGGTAAGATAAGAGTTCAGCCAATCTCCGTGCTACTTGATTTTTTTTATTCTCTCCATTTAATTTTGCTGGGACTTCCTGAGGAAGGAAGCCATGTAATTGTAGCCTTGGGTTGGACTGGGATTTGAGAGGTCGGAGTCTTTGGGCTGGAGAGACCCTAGAAGGCAAGGCCTGGAGAGACCCTGGAAGGCAAGGCCTGGAGAGGTTTAAAGCTCATACATGTCCCCAAGACTTGGGACAGAGATGGGTGCTCAATCCATCAAGCAGTACCCAGGCCTCAAACTGCTGACTTGTTGGCCTTCCAGTTAACAATGTGATCTTCTTAAACCACTGAGCCACCGAGAGCCTCTAAAGATCAGGCCCTTTCCCCCGTTGACACCTGCTGCCCCTCCCCTCCTGTTTCCTCGCCACTCTCTCCCTCAATGGTCCACCACAATGAGCCTGAATCAATATTTGGTAAATTATATACCTGCGTTCCGTGCACTTCGGTGTCTAGGCATGCCTGCCACATGTCCACAGAAATGTCTGTAGATGCAGAGAGTCCTGGCTCTTTGGCTATAAACAGAGATGAGCACTGAACCCTAGAGTCGGATACAACTGGCTTTTGATCAAGGGTGACCTTTATCTTTACCTATACCTTCTGAATCCAGAAGAAAAGGAGGACATCCTAAAATACCTCACTGAAGGATACTTTAAGTGTCTATTTGCCATATGATAAAATTGTAGTGGCTGGCTTACTTAAGTGTAGGGCTAGTTCCGTTCTATATACAGTATTAATGTTTATACAGTAAAATCCCAACTTACATATGCCTCGAGTTACATAAAATGTGACTTACATAATGATTTTTGCACTAAAACCATGTCCCAATTTACATAAATGTCCTGATTTACAATTTCTGTAATAAAATAAGTAGTAGTAGTAATTTCCTATGGGTTTGCTTCGAGTTATGTAAAAAATTCATTTTTCCTATGGGGTTGCTTCAATTTACATAAATATCATTTTCCTATGGGTTTCCTTCGAGTTAAGTAAACAACCTGATTTACATAAAAACCTACGGAACAGACTTTTTACATAAGTAGGTGTTTTACTTTATACCACCACTCTCCTTTTTTAAAAAAATCTTTAAAATAAGTAGGGCACAAGTTGGAACACTATATAATAGATCTAGAATCCGAAGCCTCTAGATCAGGGGTTCCCAGACTAAGACCAGTGAATAGGATCTGGCCTATGGTGCCATTTCATGTGGCTCCCGCCCTTCCAAGGGCATTCAAGAAACAAAATAGCTGTGACTTTGAAGCTGTTGGGACAAAACGGCCACCCCCATCATGCAGGCCGGGCAAAATGGCCATCCAGCACTCAAAGCTGACTGAGAGAGTGTGACCCGGCCTCTGGCTTGAAAAAGTTGGGAACACATGGTCTAGATCTTATGTGATATTGATATGGGATTTTAATGTGAGAATTGACCCTAATAATAATGCACTTTTTTCCATCTAGTTTATGGTGTTTAGGTGACAAAGATAACTTTGTAACTAGCTGTGATAGAAGTTCAAAAGACCCCAATGTCAATTATGGTGGCATATGTCTTGCTCTTTCTATCCTGAACAGAAATCCTTCTTTTGATAATCCTGTAAAATTTCCCTTTGTGTCTGGATGTCGAAGTAGTGTTGTTGATTAAATGTTAATTTCCTCCTTTCCCTCTAGAATGGCCAGGGATTTCTCATTTGGAAATTAAATTGAAAGTCTGATCACTTAATCTTGCTAGCCCTCATCCCAATATACATGGCCTCTAAACATCATGAAAGTGTAGTGACTGTGTTTTGCTAATAATCATTTATGCAGAAATTGGCAATTAGGAAATTAACAGTCAATCATAAATATTTGAATTGATTATAGGAAGTAAATATTGAAGTTACCATTCCATTAAAGTTGACTTTGGGTGAAGAACTGAAAACTTCAAATCTCAGAATGCTGAAGCATTCCTGCTGTCATTTGGGAACACTTCTTTAAAAATTTTGCTGAATCAAGAGCACAACCAATGGAAACCTCAATTAGTTTGGACATAAATAAACTGCAAAACGGGAGTTGGTAATTCTAAAAGGCACAAAATCAGATATAATCCCATCTGAAATTATGAAATTAAGTATTTAGCCATCTAGTTAAGAATTATATGAGATCCTATGGGAATGGGTTGCTTGTAGCCCTTACAGATTTGAAATTGGATTTGATTCAATCTTAAATGAATATACATGGTTTTATGGGCTATTGTAAAGATGCAGTAAAACCTGGAGATACAAAATTAATTCGTTCCTTGAGGTTTTTTGTATCTTGAAAAGTTTGTATCTCAAAATACAGTTTCCCATAGGAATGCTTTGAAAACCAAATAATCCATTCTGGAGCTCAGAAAAAAGCCAAAATATATCTTTTAGCTGTTCAAAACTCTTTCTAAAGTGGCAAAAACACAGCAAAAAAAAAATTCAAAGTGCACTTTAGAAACAGATAAAAGATGTTTATTTGGGGGTTTTTTTCTGTGCTCCGGAACTGAATATTTTGGTTTTCAATGCGTATTCGACACATTTCTGACTCATTTCTGACAGCACCATTTAGTGGCCAACTCGGGTAACTGCAGGACTAGTACCCGACGATCAGCTGTTGTGGGGAAGGGGGAATTTTTGGCACTTCCTGGTTGAGGGGAGAGCTTTTGGCGGTGCGAAAACACGATGAAAAATTTCAAAAATGGAGCAGAAATGCTCTGAACACCCTTCCACCACCATGGGAAATATCGGAAGACCCCCCCCCCAAAAAAAAACAAACTTTTCATATCTCAAAAAAAAATCATATCTTGAAGTATTATTTTTTCAGGATTTCATTTCGTAAGTAGAGGTGTTCATAACTCAAAGTTTCACTGTAATTTGCTAACAATTAATTTTAGGAACTGCAGTGGCTCAAGTGGCTAAGACTGGGAGGTGGAAGGTCAGCAGTTTGATTCCTGAGTATTGCAGGATGGAATGAGCTCCCGTCTTTGTCCCAGCTCCTGCCAACCCTAGCAGTTCGAAAGCAAGAAATTGCAAGTAGATAAATATGGACCACTTCGGTGGGAAGGTAACAGCATTCCTTGCACCCCGGTGTCTAGTCATGCCTGCCACATGACTACAGAAACGCCTGCAGAAGCAGACAGCGCTGGCTCTTCTCTTCGGCTTTGAAACAGAGATGAGCACTGAACCCTAGAGTCAGATACGACTCTAGGAAACCTAATTTTATGAAAACCAAGATAATGTTTTTTCTAGACACATTTAGATAAATTAGTGGATAATCAATGGACCACATGTTAAGCAGGTTAAGAAGTTTTATTGTCTGAGCACTGGTTTTTCCTCTACTCATTATTTGACTGGCCATAGACAGATGGCCCAGAATATAAATAAAGCAGTTCTTTGGAGGGGAAGGTGGTCTAAACCAGTGGTGGGCATCAAAAACATTCCATACCACACTGTGGGCATGGCCATGTGACTGGGTGGGTGTGGCCTGTTGGCCAATGTGACTGCTCTTCGCTATAGAGCTATGCAAATAGATGCCTCTTCTATTTTCATCACTCTATAGCGAATCTCTGAAGCTATTTCCCCCTTCGTCCAAGGCTTTTCCAGGGCTCCGTTTCACCCCGAATCACATCGCCAGACACTCCAGAGTGTGGTGAAACAGAGCCCAGGGAAAGCCTTGGATGAAGGGGGAAATGCAGCCAGCCTCCTCTGAAGCCTCTTCTAGGAGGAGGAGGTGGGCGGGGCATAGTGGTGGGCAGGGCCCACCATTTTTACTATTGGTACACATGTACTGGTCCGATCTGGCTCATGTCCATCACTGGTCTAAACCAAGAGGGCATTGCAGGTAGTTATGGTCAAATTTCTAGCTCGATATAGATTCAAAGTTTTATTTCAACGGTTGAGAATGTGCTCTCAAACTTGCTTTTTGGAATGTATAGATGTGTGTCATCTGTAGGACTAGGATTAGAGGTAGTTTGTAAAGTTTGTTCACTTGCCTTTCTATATCGGTTTAAAGTTGTGTCTGCTAACAAATCCTTACGCTATGTGCGTTGCACTAGGAGGGCGGGGTAGAAATCAATTAATAATAATAATAATAATAATAATAATAATAATAATAATAATAATAATAATAATAATAATAATAATAATAATAATAATAATAATAATAATAATAATAATAATAATAATAATAATAATAATAATAATAATAATAATAATCTTCATTTCTTGCTAAAAGATGTTTTTATCATTTCCTGTTTACAGCTAAATTACACTTATCAGGCTTTTCTATGGATTTTCTCCACACAGAGAATAATCATACCAAAAATCCCGTCTTAGAACAATGAATCTAAGACATAGATTTGCAGTATTCTTTATCAAATGCCTACAGATCTCATTTGCCAACACATTTTTGCTCAGATTTTGGGTTTCCTAAGCATGCTGAGTAAACTCACTGTCCCCAAATATCAAATGAACCTATCCAGGAGAAAAGTATGCTATCTTCTTTAGCAGTATTGGAAGGGCACTATTGCAGCGTTCCATATGAAGATTGGCTGCCTGTGGGCACGTCCTTGCCTGCGTTTTGTTTGAACATAGCTTCCACTCAGAAGACCATAACAGACTCATTTGTCCTGTTTTGAGGAAATGCCCTGGAGGGCCACTCACTTGAGTTTTTGTTTTCTGTTGTGAGACCTAGTAAAAAGTCTATTATTTTAACTGACTGCTTTTTCACCAAGTATGTGTACCGTTTAATGTTTATTTTATTATTTTGTTATTATTACTGTACTATTTTAATTTAGGTCTGTGACCAGGGTAGGAAGGGAGGGAGGGAGGGAGGGAAGAAAATGAGTCCCTTCTGCTGCATGCTCCTAATACAGACAAATGAGAGGATCACACAGACTTTGCAATCAGAGCTTATCACTGATACCCTAGGATTCAAGAGGAAAATGAGATATTCCTGTACAGCATTTCCTACCTCACATCCATCACAGGCAACAGGCATGGGAAACGGGAAGTTCAGCATCCACAGAAGAAACGTGATCCTGAAGTGAAAACAGTCAAAAAGGGACATTTATTATTATGGGGCCAACATCTCCTGTAATTTACCCAATGCACTTTTCCTCATAATACTGTATTCTTGCAAGGGAAAATTAGTTTAGAAGATAGAAATAAAACTTCTTGCTATTTCTAAGGAATGTTTTAAACATATTTTAAAAAGTTTTTCCTTTAGGACACAGAGGAGTGTAAGTAAAGACATATTTCATGAATACGTGCACTTTAACTTGTTCATATATTATGACTCTGTGTGGGAGACCCCAAACTTCAAGAATAAAGAAAACTAAATCTATTAACTTCTGCAGCACTCATTATGTGCAAACCACTTAGCTATAATGGATATTCATAAGCTACCCCATGCTGATGAAGCGTCCTTTTGGAGGAAGGGTGGAATGTGAATGAAGATGTGCTATAAAAGGGATAAAGACTAGGTACAGTTAGTTCATACGAGGCCTTTACATACAACCTAGCATAGCATATTGAAAATGTAAGTATTATAGTGTAATGTTAAATATGGGTATAATCACAACAATGTTTCCCAGATATTTGTACTATTTTGTTTAGTAGACATTTAAAACCTTAATGGCTTTAAAAGTACCTGACCAGGGTCTTTGTGTTCTAGTGTGTGAAAGGGTTAGAATTTAACTTACTCATAATACATAAATACTTAAAATTGAACACAATTTGTTATTTTTCCTAGCCACATTATCCTCACCATCACCCAGTCAAGGGAGATCAGTTTGGGAAGTTCCTAGGTATTCTACAGACACTTAGTGAGTTCCATTTGGGACTTGGATGTAGGTTTTCCATACTCTGTACCATTATTGGTTGGAGCAGATTAGACAAACATGATTTGTTTATTTTCCTTATACAAGCTATATGGCAGGAAAGAAGTTGTGGGACAATCATACACATGAAGAGAATTTCCTCTGTGTTAATGCCCTTAAGGTTCAATAACCCAATTTTGTTTTTACCATATAATTAAGCCTCCCTTGTTACTGCTAAACTTAAATTGACCTTACATCTATCACTTGATATGAGCCAGCAACCAGATATGTCTGGAGTAGAAGACAATTCACAGTCACAGCCTCACTTAATATCTAGATAGTGCTTTGTGTTTACAAACAACAAGAGACAAAGCTAGAAGTAAGAATCTAATACAGAAGAGGTCTAGAAAGATGGCAGCAGTAAGGCTACATTACTTCAGGGATGAGAACATGTATGTTCCCAGGTGACAGACTAGCTTCAGTAAGTGCCAGCCAACAGAGGCAATAATGCTATGGAGGGGTAAGGGGAGTAACACTCCAGCCACTAACTGCTTAGTTACTGCTACCCCAAGCCACGCAAGATTGAAATCATTCAAGCTTATGCATCAGACTGCTTTAGTAAATCTGATTTATATTTGTTTTCCATGCTACATTTCTTTGCAATCAACTGATTTTGTTATATTTACTCATGAATAAAATAACAGTCATGATTATATTTAATTCGCTCAAATATCTATAAAAGGAGGTGAGTCCTGAGAGTCCCCTGGACAGCAAAGAGAACAAATAGGTCGATTTTAGAAGAAATCAACTCTGACTGCTCATTGGAAGGGCAAATAGTAAAGATGAAGCTTAAGTACTTTGGGCATCAAATGAGAAGGAAGGATTCACTTGAGAAGGCCTTGATGCTGGGAAAGGTAGAGGGCAAAAGTAGAAGGGGGTGGCCAAAGATGAGATGGCTAGATGGTATTGTAGACACAATGGACACAGAGCTTGGCGGGCTGAGGAGGATGGTGGAGGACAGAGGTGCCTGAAGGGCAATGGTCCATAGGGTCGCAAAGGGTCAAAATCAACTGTGCGACTGAACAACAACAAAGAGATATTAGCTCAATGGCCAGTGACAATATTTATTCATTGTAATCATAGAGCTGCAAGTGTTTCTCAACACACTCTGACATGGTCAGAGTCATTCCAGACAAATCATTAAGAACACAGGTCTTCTGAATGGCTCACAATCTTTTCCTGAAAATGCCAGGATACACAGTAATGACTCTAGTCATCTCTTTCCTAGAATTTCTTAAACAATTTGCTTTCTTGTCTTATAGAGTCTCATATGATAACTTATCTTAATGGGGAAACTGTTTAGTTCTGCCCAGTAATCACAAATATTTGGAAAACTATATTGCAACTTTCGTTTTATAGATATTTTGCAAAGCAAGTTATTCTATTCCAGTTTTATATGAGTTTTTGTTGACTATACCTTAAAACATTGATGATATAGATTTAAAATCTGCCTCTAACATGGAACATCTCTTAAAGAGAGATGAACTTTACTCAATCATACAGCATTGTATGAGTGGGGTAGGGGACGGTGTTTTCCATATATATATTTATTGGCATTTCTAAGCATCAGTAATACTTATGCAGTTATACAGCTGTAGTACTGCATTATACTTTTAGCACATTTATTGACAAGCAGATGAAATCTATCTCAACTCAAAGTGGTTATTACCTTTTTCATTAATCTATATTGAGGTTAGGAACTACTTTCCTAATTGCCAATTTCTGCATAAATGATTATTGGCAAAACACAGTCACTACACTTTCATGATAGCCTTCTTATTATCTAAGTATGCAATCGTTGCAAAAGTTCAGGATGGATTCAAAGGATGCTTGCACATGTCTTGTTAAGCTATATGTTTGTGGTAAAAATGGTCCATTGGTTAAATAATGAACATGGTGTGTTTCAAAATCTGGATTGACAGGCTTTTCTATGTCTTACACAGAAAGAGCCTCCTCGAAGATTGTGGTAATTTTGAACCACAATCGGGTGTACCCTGGTAACAGCAGCCTTGTGTTGCCAGCTACTCTTTCTCACACTAGGTCAGGTGAGTGGAACTGCAGAATGAACTGACCAAAAGATGCCTTCATTTTGGCAGTTTCATGCCTGGCCTAGACATGGAAGAAGAAGCAAACCATCCATCTGTCAACAGTGTTGTTGTTGTGCTATACAGCTGAACGAAAGCTCTAGATAACTCAGTAGTTACTTTCTGGAAGGAGTTAATGACTAATCTCCAAAAAACTCTTGTACGTGTTCTTACCCCATTGTATATAATCTCCCCAAAAGATAAGAGAAGTATAACTTCCCTATAGCCCAAAGAGGCCAAACAAACTGGCTCATCTTTCCCATCTTCTATTTATTTCTTCCCTACCCATTTTTCAGCTCCTGTTTCAGGCAGCTTTGAAAAAAGCAAGGAATAAGCAAATAGTATGGGGTTTGGACACCACATATGTCAAATGAAACACCTCTATGTGACTATATCCTCATTGTGATGCTACTCAGATCTCTCCAAGCAAGGCTTTTAATGGTGCTATCCCCAAATGGACATTGCTGTTCATTACAGAATATGTTTGGTTTAGATTACAGAGACTGTTAGGGAGGGCAGATTTCTTTTTAAAAACCAAATCAAATCAAAGCAACTGAAAAACAGAAGACCAACTTTATCAGGGGCTGAGGAAATTCTGGCTGCTCAACATGAATCCATTGCTTCACAATGGGAGCCACAGACTGGCACAATCACCAGGAAAGACCAAGGGTGATGGCAAGAGGCCACTCAGGCAGGGGACATAAAAGAATTAAAAGCAAAAAGTAAGCTATGGTGTACAAGTATGACCTTTACCTTTACAAATATAAAGTACAAACATTTGGAACAGATATTAAATAGCAAGGTATAAATCAGCAACAGGGAGACAGACAATATAAATTACTATCAGACATGTATAGTGGAGAAGGGCAAGATGTCCTGCAAAGCATCTCTGAAGAGCTTGGTCTTCACTGCCTTCCTAAATTCTTGGAGAGAGGGAGGCAGGTGAACATTTGGAAGTAAATCATTCCAGGCAACCAGGGCCATCGCTGAGAAGACCTGGTTCCTTATGGTCATCTTCTGGGCCGCCCTCAGGTTGGGAACTCAGAGTCCAGACATGCGGGAAGGTTGGATGATCTGGACAGGATATAACCAGAATCAGAATACTGTATCTGATTAATCCTTGTGACTTAAATGAAATCACCAAGCAGTTTCTGTTCTCTAGTACCTATAACTAGGATTTTAATTTGGGAACCTTTTAAAGTGAATTGGAGGGTCTCTTTGGGCCACAGAGAAATTCCACATGCCATGTCTGTTGGAGAGATTCATGTACAAAGATTCTTTCTGGCCTGTCTATATCTGCACAAGAATCTTCCTAGAGATTGTTCATTAACCCCTTCCTGCAAGTAACTGCTATATTATTTGAGGTTCCCATCCAACTATACAGCACAATAGCAAAGCTGACAGACTGAGGAGTAAGACAGACAAAATCCTGGCAATCTAGGTTTAAAAATTAAACACATCAATATCTGACTTAAATGGAAACCAGTAATCCAGAAGATGAAGTTTTCTTAACTGGAATTTTACCTAGGAACTCTTATTTGTGTTTGTTGTGAAAACATAGTCCTACACATCCCATTAAGGAGTAATAGGATGATTTGAACACATCAGTTTCTACAAATTCATTCACACAAGATAAAATTTAATAGAGAAATAATGAAGAAGGCCTGTAGTGTCTAATTAAGTAGGAAGGATGACTCTGTTCCCCATTTTGCTACATTTCATTTTGTCTGGGAATCAGCTTCCAGTAATTAACTACTGTGTTCTGTTCTTTTCATATGGCATTACTCTCTTCTTCCCAAAAAATAAAATTTGTGTTTTTAAGGAACTTTCCATTTTAGAGATTTCCCTATTGCTGACTTCTTCCTGCTGTGATATATTACAGCATTGCCCATTTTTAAGACAGCTACAAGGAAAGCACAGAGATTGTAAATACAAGAAGATGGTGATGGTTGTAGCTGTCTGAATAGCCCAAGAAGCAAGATGGTTGGGAATTTGATTCCTCATTGTACCGCCTGAGAATGCCAGCCTGTGTAGCCTTAGGAAAGTTTCACAGCCACAGAAGAAGGGAATGTTAAACCGCTTCTGAGTACTCTCCACCTAGAGAACCTGGAAAAGATCCTGTGAAAGAAAGGTAGAATAAAAGAGAGAGTTCTCACCATTGACTTTTCCACATCTTGCTGCTTCACCATCCTACTGGTTTTGGGGCCCTTCCCCTTACAGAGGCTAATAGAACTAACTGAGAAGGTGATGAGGAAGTAAACTGTTAATGATTGCTGAAATAATGCAATTAGGGGGATGTCAAAGCATTGATTACTGTAACCAGACTATCTCTATGTCATTGGTATGCCAACGTAACACTGATAAAGGGTGCTCCATAAATCAGGAGAACAGCTACTCATTTCCATTTGCATACTGGTTTAATATATGATAAAGACAAACTTACATCTTTCTTATCATGTTTTCCCTTCATATTCCCTCTCCTTCCTTTACCCTTCTTGGTGATTTACATGTTTTTTCTAATTATATGCCTTTCCAATGGTAGATAGCAATAACTGTGTGTTGTCAATTGAATTCTGATTTGTAGTGTCCCTTTTTCAAAGCTACCATACATAGGTAAGCTTTTCTCCATGGAGATACAGTGGGAAATCACACTTCCAGACTCTTGCTTTGCAGCCAGACAGCCAACTCACAGAGCTATCCAGCCAGCTTTGGAATGGCACGTACACTATATAAATAGGCATAACTGAATATGTACCTACTGTTCTGTTGCAATCCAAGAAAAGAAGGGGGAAGTACATATGAGAAAGGAAGCAAAACTACCAGGTGGCATGATTGTGTGAGGGAATAGATTTGTTTGTCTGTACCTCTGTTGAGAAAACTACCAGTTATGGCATTTCTTTTGTCCTTTAAGAGCCTTCTTTCTGTGTACTGCAGATGGCTGTGTAGCTCTGGCATTTTTCACCAAAGCAAACAGTGTTTGGCAATAAAGTGACATTTTAAAAAAATGAGTTATGTTTTGCTGCATTGTGAACTGCCCACAGAGTGTTTGTACTGATGGCGTGGTACATAAGTTGAAATAATAAATAAATAAACAGACTGAAGACAAAGTATTTAGTAAAAACCCTGACACACACATTGAAAACAAATTAGTTGGAGTAGCAGTTGGTCTCAGTGACTTAACAAAGTGTCTGATTATTTTATTTTATTTTTTGTTTGTTCTATGTTACTGTTGCTTATTAATTGTCTGTACAGTGCCAGAATGGGAAATATCCCAGATGGGCAGTATAAAAATGTATTAAATAAACAAACAAACAAATAAATAAATCCAATGCACAGAAGAAAGATATTGGAACCATGTCATGGGCATATTGAAATGTAAATATGAATAGAATCTCAAACTGATGATAGCTTTACATTTAGCCACAATCAATTCTAGAATGGCTAGAAGCAGACAAAGAAAAAGCAATGAAATTTGATTCTTCATTTTGAAAACACAAATGCACTTGATATATTATGCAAGTATTAATATATGCAACATTTGTTCACCCCTCCTTTATTTACAATAAAGCAAGGTCATTTCACATAATTTCAGGCAGTAAAATGGAAGTCATTTATTTCTGTCAGCTCTTAAAGGGCAAACGCCAATATGTTACATTCCTTGCTGCAGCCAAAATAGCAGCAATCAACAATATGATGGTGGTATCTCTTTTTCTGTTGTTGGTGAAGTGAATAGCTTTTAATGAATTTGTACATTTTAGTGTGAAAAATGCTGAACCAGGGTGAAAATAATGAACCAGGGATACAACAGGGATGAATGCAAGAGGTCTCATGGGTAAAGGTAAAGGTCGCCCTTGCTCAAAAGCCAGTTGTATCCAACTCTAGGGTTCAGTGCTCATCTACATTTATAGACAAAGAGCCAGTCCTGTCTGCATGTGCAGACGTTTCTGTGGACAAGTGGCAGGCATGACTAAATACCAGAGTGCACGGAATGCTGTTTACCTTCCCACAGAAGTGGTCCCTATTTATCAACTTACAATTTCTTACTTCCAAACTGCTAGGTTGGGTCTTGAACCACTGACCTGCCGACCTTCCAGTCATAAATTTCAGCATCTTAACCACTAAGCCACCACAGTCCTAGTCTAAGAACAAAGCAGAAAATACTTGAATTATAATGGACACAGCCAAATTTTGAAATGCAAGGAGCTTGTGAGTGACATAACAATAGCAGTTACACTTACATTGGTAGCTACTAATATACATTAGCCTTAACATTCAGCCAATTTCCCATATCTCAGGTGACAACTGCACAGTTGACATTCTTATTCATCTGCATTTGAAAGTCTCCTTAAATACATGGTGTGCGGTTAATGTGCATGTGAAAGGGTTATGTCGCTTTACAACTGAATCATATATCTTCTTAAGCAAATGATGAGAAAATGGAAAAATTCTTAGTTGCTACTCTCATTCTTTACTGGTGTGGCCTGAAACTCAACATAAAAACACAAGATCATGGCATCCGGCCCCATCACTCCCTGGCAAATAAGAGGGGAAGAAACAGAAGCAGTGACAGACTTTACCTTCTTGGGATCTAAGATCACTGCAGATGGTGACTGCAGCCATGGAATAAAAAGACACTTACTTCTTGGGAGGTAAGCTATGACAAACCTAGGCAGCATAATAAAATGTAGAAATATCACCCTGCCAACAGAAGTGTACATAGTCAAAGCAATGGTATTCCCAGTAGT
This sequence comes from Bradypodion pumilum, assembly GCA_035047305.1. Taxonomy (NCBI): domain Eukaryota; kingdom Metazoa; phylum Chordata; class Lepidosauria; order Squamata; family Chamaeleonidae; genus Bradypodion; species Bradypodion pumilum. The sequence continues at coordinate 321,837,374 of JAWDJD010000002.1, forward strand.
AATGTATGGCCATGAGAGCTGGACCATAAGGAAGGCTGAGCACAGAAGAATAGACACCTTTGAACCGTGGTGCTAGAGAAGACTCTTGTGAGTCCCCTGGACTGCAAGGAGATCAAATCAGTCGATCCTCAAGGAAATAAATTCTGACTGCTCCTTGGAAGGACAAATACTGAAGCTGAAGCTCAAGTACTTTGGCCACCAAATGAGAAGAGAGGACTCACTTGAGAAAGACCTGATGCTAGGAAAGATCAAAGGCAAGAGGAAAAGGGGATGGCAGAGAATGAGATGGCTAGATGGCATCACTAATGTGGTGGGTGTAGATCTGGCCAGGCTGTGGAGGATGGCAGATGACAGAGGAGCTTGGCGTGTGGTGGTCCATGGGATTGCAATGGGTCAGACTTGACTGTGCGACTGAACAACAACTCTCATTCTATTTTGGTGGTGCTTAGAGAACAATAAGTACGCATAATGCAGGACTGAAACTAGTGATAGTATAAAAGAGTGGCAACATGCAAGTATTTAGTTCTAAATTTTATGGAAATAAGTACAAAAATAAGAGCCACAGTCATTGTCTTCTTGAGAATTAAGTCATACTCTGAGTGATGACTGACATTGTAATGTCTGACATTCAGCCAAATAACAAAACTATGAACAAGTAGTCTTCATGAAATGATTTGGAAATCTGGAGGTGCATGCAAAGCACACATGAGCAAGAATGAGTACCTCTCTGCTCTTCTCCTGTAACTAATTTAAAGAAACAAATTGGGAGGGGGGGAGAATACCTCTTTATTGTAACAAGGGAATCTTAACATATGTTTTAAAAGGTGCTTGCATTTCTTTTTCAGAAACCACTTCAGAGCCTTTGCTATAGATTCCATATGCATAAGAAAGAATCAATCAAATGCCACTTCAGAATGTTGTTAACAGATGTAATTGCCTGAAACCAAAGGGAAGGGAAAGTATCTTCAGAGCTAATTCTGGGTCTTAAACTAAGATCTATTGCCTATGTCCTTATAATTTTTGAGAAAGTATTAGTAAGAAGTACCCAGTTATAACTCAGCTCTCTAATCACAGTGTGACCTGCTGCCAAATTACTGTTTGTCTAGCACCATGGCGCCAAATAATCTCTCTCTCTCTCTCTCTCTCTCTCTCTCTCACACACACACACACACACACACACACACACACACACACACACACACACACACACAGAGCCCTAGCTCCAGCTGCCACAGACGACAACATCAGAATTGGCTGCAGACTCATTTACAGCTGTCGTAAACGCATTTGTGACAGCCATAAATAGCAGGGCGGCCACCAGTCTGGCCCCCTTAACTGTCTGAGGGAGTGTGACCCAGCCCCTGACTCAAAATGGTTGGCAACTCCTGGTCTAGCATAACTGTTGTTTCCCCACTGTGATTAAAACAGCATCCAATTCTTTCAGGATAGTGTTTAAAGACTGTAATTGGCCCCTCACCCAGACTTTGGAGCTGTATATAATCTTTCCCTGCAGAAAGTCATTAGGACCAGAATTTCACAACTGATATAGTAACTGTTGCTTCTACTATATCCAGCTATCAAATACTGTATAAGACTTAAAGCTCTGTAGAGACTGTCAAAGGAGTGTATGTAGTTGTTGTTTTAATTGAGCTTGATTTTTAGTTTGAAACTACAGAGCTGCAGTAAAGAACTATTAGAGACAAATAAATACTGATCTGAATCTAATAGAAAAAGGAACTCAGCCACATGATCTATGCCTAGAAACAAAATTTTAAGCTGAGATAAAGCTGCTATGAGATGACTAATATATTACAAATCTGTCATATTTTGGGGTGTCAGATGGTATAAAATGTGAAAGATGGGAAAGAAGCAAAGAGTTTCCAATCTAGTGCAAGATATACATTTGTCTCCTCCTTTCCTGACACAAACAATGCTATGATGTTTCCTATACTTCTGCTCTAAAGCAACAGATCCAGTGTCTCACCTGAGACAATCCTCAAGTCTACAGTGGTTATAACCAGGTTTTTCAAGCAGACAAGGGCAACTTTGGTTTGATACTTTCCTATCTTCATTTTTCATCAGATCTGCAGGTCATTCTCCTTTCAAAAGAATTGCCATTAAGTCCAGTCAGAATTGGATACCTTTTTCTTTTACCCATACCCTGATCTTTTCCCTGCCCAGATCTGAAGAAGCCACAAAAGCTTTGAGGGATCTTAAAATAATGCTGTACAATACAGGGGTATTCACATGCCCTTTATAGATTCATATTTATTTCTAGTGTTTAAGGTATCATGGATGTCTTTCATAGGATATTCATGATATGGCGCCTGTTTATCTTATTATGTTTAATTTGCATTGGCCAAAATCCTATTGAGATTTATACAGCGTAACTTTGGGAGGCAAGCTGTCTCAAGTTAAGAAATCACTGTAGACATTATTTGTTTCATGCCAAGTCATATGGTTCAGTGCAAAATAGATAACTTACTCCCAAAAGTTAATGGACTCTGCATTACACTTGTAGGTATAAATAACAAGATTTTTTTATCAATATGTTTAAGGCTTTTTTCTCTATAAACTACCTTAGAAGCACCAAATACATTGAAAAGCAGGATTTAAGGTTGTAAGAAATAAGTTTCCTATAAGCAGTAAGCTAAATAATGTTAGTGCACTTGTAATGATTCCTAAACTAAAGATTCCCCTTGTGTAAAGAGAAGGGGCAATAGTCAGCATTTTATTCAAAGGTAAGGAATATCATTCAATTCTGCATAAGATTATCAAGCATTTTGTTTTTATGCCAAGCAGTGCAGTACATCTAAGATGTTTACATAAAACTTTAGACACGATCAGCCCTCATCCCATCCAATTCAATTGCAAAGCTGAATTTAACATAATTATACTGAAGCCCTGCATAGCCCATTGTATTATATTGCCAACAGCCAGAGCCTGTGATTTATTCTCCATCTATAATCACCATTTCCTTCTCTAAATGAATTAATGGTGTAATAGCCATATATCCAGACAACAGTTACTATAGCTTCTATTGTTTGTTGTAGCTTGCATCATTCCACAAAGTATCTTCACTCCAGAGAATGGCAACAAAATAGTTGTAGAAGAAATGGCCCTACATATAATAGCAAAAGTAAGATGTACCCAGGTCAAATGAGGAGAACAAAATGAGAGGTTCCACAAAATGAGAGGTTCCAGTGGAGCAAAAGCATTTTGAAAGATGAAGAAACTGAAAACTTGCACATTAATAACTTGCTTATACAAATCACAGAATTTGTCCACCCACAGTGAATATGTTCAGACAGAGGATTTGCTCCTTCCTACTTTGTTCTGCTTTGTCCAATTACGGCCACTTAGCCATAGATTTTATCGGGATTACTATCCACACTGCTCCATTTCTCTCTTAAAACAGTGGAACCTCAGTTAATGTAATTAATGCATTCTCCGGGATGTTTCTTATGGCAAAAATTATTTTAACTGACTTTCCCATAGGAATGCATTGAATGTAATTTCCCATAGGAATGCATTGAAAACCAAAATACTTTAACTGAAATGCGGTTTCCCATAGGAATGCATTCAAAACCAATTAATCCATTCCGGGGGGAAATTCTGTAAACCAAGCCACTATTTTCTATGGATTTCCTTTTGTTATGCAATTTTTATGTTAACCGAGCCGTTTGTTAACCGAGGTTCACTGTATTCTTTAAGGAATAGATTTAAAATATTTCCAAGAGTTTTAAGAAATGCTTTATGACTCCATTTTTAAAACCTTTAAAACAATTCTGTGTCCCAAATCCTTTCTCCTTTATTTTACTTCGCATGAGTCTGAAAAGTTCCAGCACCAATGGATGTCCATAGGAAGATCATCTCAGAAATCAGCTATATTGTGTCACCAACCAAGCCAAGGAAAATACCCATGTCATCAATCCACATAAATTGCTACAAATGCTCAATCTGGATGGACTAATTGTGGCAGTGGATAGCCAGGGTTTCAGACAGGATTCATTTCTCAGTTCACCTAGCGATGGCAAGGAATGAATATGGGACCTTTTGCTTAGCAAGTATGTATTGTGCCCCCTCCAAATATAAGAAAGGTTCCTTTGGAGCTCAGAGCTAGACCTTGGAAATAATTTGTTAGAATTAATGTTATTGTTAAATTTTTTCACTTTTTAAATCAATGCCAGAGATAGGTGTTTAATTATAACATTTTAAAAATTAACATCAGCTGGAGATTTACTTACTAAAATTTTAGTTACATATGTCTCCAAAAGGAGGACTATTTCAGATTACGGTACATTATTCTCCCTAGAGTTGTGTTTCCCTACCTTTGATTTTTGGACTTCAGTTCCTAAAAACCTAAGTTAATTCCCCAAAGCTCTGATCAGCCGATGTACTGACTTAGGCACCTGGGAATCGAAGACGCTCCCCCCCACCCTTTTTAAACTAGATTTATAATAGGTAGCCCAAGCTTGCCCTATAAACACATTTGCATTATAACTCACTGAAATGTTAGTTAATACTGTCAAGAGTCTACAGCATTTCCCTCAGCTTTGGGAAGTTATAGTCTAGGAGCATCAGGAACCCCAATTGCTTCCAGAGCTAATTGGCTGGTCTCTATGCATAGATTTTCCTCAGCATGCAGGCCTCATTAAAAGGTGTTGTGCAGGGGTGCTGGTCTATCTGATCTGAGACAACTATTGAGGTCATAGAAAATCCATTACTATTGTACCTAATTCACATTAACTTTCCTGTCTCACAAATTAAAACAAAGTAGCTTAAGTCTCTGTTGGGTCTGGACAAAGAAGTATTCTAACCAGCAGGATTGGGTTAAACTTGGTGATCTTTATTCAGCCCAGGTGCCAGACTTGGGAGTATGTACAGGGGTGGCCAATATATGTACAGTGTTCGGGCCCATTACAAACAAGATACATTTCGGCAGGCTTCCGGAGAACATACAGAGTTCAGTCTTTTCCCGCTTTAACACATCTTTGAATTTGGTGCCTTTCAAAATGGCGCACTTCCGGGTTTCATTTCATTTCATTTATTATTTATATCCTGCTTTCCTCGACCCAATGGGTGACCCAAAGCAACAATTACAACATAGAAAAAGCATACAAAATACAGTATATCAAAATGCAGTACAATAATTACAGTAAAGAAAAAAGTTACTTAATAACAGTACCAGGATACAAAATATACAGAGATCCAAAATCCAAACACAGTTCATACAAAGTTACATGATAACAAATAAATTCAGGTGGTCGGAGCCCAAGGCTCAATGACCTTAACAAAGCTTAATGAAACCCAGACACAGCAGGTTCCCGGCTTTGCCGCGGTTTTACATTTAAACATAATAAATCATTATACACAACAGTCTCTCATGGATAATATCAGACAAATAACATTATTAAAGCAATCCAACAGGTTCTATGTAAACTGAAGCTGGAATGGATGATTTTCATGGCCCCATCTCAATGATTGTGTATACATGAATGGGCCAAACTACTGTCAAAGGTCTAACTAAACTGCACATTCCTTAGCAACCTGAAAATTTCCCAGATTCAATGAACTAATAGACCATTTCCTTGTCAAATTGGATTAAATGCTGGGAAATGCCAAAAAAATAAGCTTTCAAGTTCTCCCGAACTGTTCATCAGGCAAAAGATGGTTGAAAACTTGAGTTAAGACAAAATGGGCCAGATAGAATGTCATTGGCTTAAGATGCCAAACTGCCAACAAAGCAAAATGGGGTTTAGATTCAACATGAGACAAAGGTAACAAAGGTAATGTAGACATTATTAATGTTGCCTTGCTTGCAAACAAAATGATGGCTTGGCTCCCATTGGCAAATCATCTTAATATGAAACCATAAAGGCCTCTCTCTATGCTAATAGCAGATAAATGTGAGGCAAAGGGCTAAGTATTTATGGGGGGGGGGTAAATACATTTGTGCATCACATTAGGATCGAAGGTTGATTACTACCAAGTTGGTGTTCATTCCAGTGCACTGGAGTTGATTGAATCCTCACCGCGGCTCACTGAAATTTTCCAGACCTCTTTGTTAGCCAAAGACAGTCTAAAGCCAAGTTGAAGTTGATATGCTCAATGCAAATAGCTTGCTTTGATGGTAGTCTAGTTTCATTAACCAGTAACATCTGTCCAATTTTGAACTATTTGTCTTAACCCCAAATTTATACCCTCTTCACCTAATGTAGAGTTTTGATGAATATCACAGCTTTTCTTATTTGTAACGTTTAGTGATCCAATAAAGATCAATCTCTGTTGCTTTAAATGGATTATACAACTATTTCATTTAATTTTACTATGAAAGTATGGATTAATGAACATAAAAACAATAACACCTCTATTGGTACAAGGAGGAGCTAATTTTCACTTTCAACCAACTATGAGTTAACAAAAAGAAACTGGAAAGAAAACTAATTTGTTGTCTATATTTGACAGTTTAACAATACAGCCTTAGCAATAAGAAAAGGAACTTTTCCTTGCACCAACAGTGGTTTTTGATTTTGTTTACTTTTCTTATTCATTAATAAATCATTTCATTTTGTTTTTCATTCAAACAGGTGAAATTTTCAGGCAGCCATTGGTTGTGAAATTCAATGAGAACTTTAGCTGTAGGGAGATCCTTTAGGAGACCATTAGGGGAAGGACCACATAAATCATCCTGGCTTCATCTTACACAAAGGGTTGCACGTTTGCTCTCATAACTTTATTTTTCCAAACATCTCTCTTTCTTCTCCTGTAACCTTTGCAGTACTTTTGGAGTAAAATTGTCCTAAAAAGCAAACAAGATAATTAGGAGGAAGCACTTCGCTTGTGTATACCTGGAGAGGTAAAATGTGTTGGTCCATGCTATAAAACTCCACAACAGAAAAAGAAAAATAAGAAAACAGAATAAGTAGTTAATGGAATGCAAGTAATTTGTTGACTCACTGAATTTTCACTTTATAGTTTTTAAAGTACTTTCTATTAAAACTGCGTTTAGAGTGCAATGTGTAATTTAAGCCACTGTGAGATTTATTCCACTACATTGCATCAAGAGGCCAGGCTAAATATCTACTAGAAATGGTCTTCTGACCTCCTAGAAGTTTGGTTTAGTAAAGTTTTGTTAGGGCATTTAATCACTGGTGTAAGGTAGGAAAAACAGCAGTAGTGAATTTCACTTGGTTCAACTATCATAATACAGTTGCCCATGTTGCTTACTTACTCATTACCTTGATAAAAGTCAATTTGTCATTCTGCTGCCAAATACAAAGACAGGTTCATCAACAGAAGCATGTATGTGCATGTTGGACAAATGCACAAGAGCTAATAGAACATATCCATGTAATGAGCTCAAGCAAAAACCATGGGATATGTCCTTCTGTCTTGCAATGATTCTGGCATTTGTGAACAATTAATTAGTTCCCTGTTGAGTTAGCTGCCTCACTGATCAGCAAGTCTTATTTTCTGATTTTAAAGCCCTACACGTTTCCCTAGCAGTTAACAAGTTAATAGCATCACGAGAGAGAATGAAACTGAAATTTGGTTTTAATTCTTTTCCTCTTCAGACACAAACATATGAATTAAAAGAGATAATTTGTATTTTTGGCACTAACCATTTTGTACATAAATTTATTGTTCAGAAATTTATTGTACATAAATTATAGGTTCAAAATGTACTCTCTCTTTGTGCTCAGCAGTTTCACTCCTTTTTGTGGACTTTCATCTTTACTATTGTCTAATAGTGTAATAACCTTGTTCAACTGTCCATTCCACATCTTTTTGTTCAGTCGTACAGTCAAGTCTGACGTTTTGCGAACCCTTGGGACAACTGCACACCAGGCTCCTCTGTCCTCTGTCATTCTCCACAGCCCATGCAGGTCTACACCCATTGCATCAGTGATGCCATCTAGCCACCTCATCCTCTTCTATCTTTCCCAGCATCAAGGCCTTCTCAAGTGAGTCCTCTCTTCCAGCCAGAATAGTCATGGTCAAACTGCACAGTCCCAAGTGCCCTCAGAAGAAGGTGGTGGTAAAATACTCTGTGATTATTTACACGAAAACCCTAAAAGAAATTGCCATAAATCAGAATTGAATTGATGGCAACCAATTCTTATTAGAAGTATTTACAAAATTAAGTATAATTGTACCCAACACATCTCCAGCTTGGACCATAAGGTAAGACCCTGCCTATGAGCACAATTCAGCAGAGAAAATGACCAAAGCCAGATGTTTTGTAGGTACATACAGAAGAGTTATTTAAGTAAACTCTGGAAACTCTTGCAATTGCTATGAAACACCTGATTATACAATTTTTTCCTGTTGACTATCTTATCTTCTTTGAATAGCCATCTCAATTGTCCCCCCCCCAAAAAAAAAACCAACAACCCCATTGTATCAGGCAGTTGTGCCTATCTTTAATTACAATAACCAATGTGGGGTGCTTTTATCTTGCTTTGAAAGAAGGCACTAAATGTGTATAAACAGACAGAAGTTCTGCCAGGATACAATTTTTTTTGTTAACAGAACTAAAACATAGAAAGGTGACCTTCTCTGAACTTACTGAGATGGAAACCTGTTGGGATTGTGGGCCAGATCCGGCCCATGGATCGTGGAAGTGACTGATCAATAAAGGCATATGAGGCAGAGTGGAGCGTAGATCAGTAGTTTATTCACCAGAAGGCACCATAATTATACTCTTTCCTGGGCCACTAGCAGAAAGGGTTGAGCATGGCCCGACACCAGTTAATTAGTACAATACACATTTCATCAGGGTGATAATTACTAGGGAATAACCGGACAGGTTAGCCATTGGTCTAATCCAATCATGGACTGCTTTTCCGGAGCTATCTAACACAAACATGGGATGACAGTTTACTCTTGGGATCGGGGGTTCTGTGGAGTTAATTAACTTGCTGTATGTTTACCTTGCGTCACTTATCTGTGACCTCTGCACAACCATTGTTCTCAGAACTGCTGGCCAAAGCATGGTGAATCAATCTAGCTATAAACTGATATCAAATCCTGTGCCCCCAATTTCCATCCCCAAATGGTCCTTAGCAGGGCACACGGCGTGTTCGCCAAACCCCAAATCATCCAAGGACAGTTTGTGCCAATTCTATCCTACAGGATATCTACAGAAACCCATTAACAGTTATTTCTTGAAGCTGGATTGACTTCCTGAACTCCTACAATCTGCCATAACTGATGGACATTTAGAAATCTTAACAAGTTCCACATAATAGATACATCTTCCCAAACTCTTTCTTTTACTTTGTTACAATTATAATCTCTTGTTCTCTGGTTATACTGTATATATAATTGATGCCATGGAACCTCTCCATTTTTCATTTGCAAAGTGATGTTAAATTCTTTTAATTTAGTGCTGTTCCACATGTAATAACAGAAATGATCTGAAAGACCCAGGTGAAGGAATTTAGAAAGTGAATCCTGCAGTGAGTGAACAACAAGTAATGAGTTTGTATAACAAAAAGTCCTGTTGCACAATAAGAATAACATTCCTACTGTGGCATGGACTTTCAACAGCTAAAGTGCAGTTCATCAGATCGTAAACATTAGAACAAAGAGAGACCCACAAAATACAGTAGATATTAGATGTCATGAGCTGTACATTCATGGAGAGAGCAATCACAGCTTCTTTTCTTTATCCATATTGTTTCCTGGAGACAGTTCCTCAGACACTTAACAGTCAGGTTATTCACTAAAGGTAGACAGCCTCTTCTTTTCATGATCGCAAAGCTCCCTGCGGACTTCTCCAAAAGAAGAGTCTAGGCAGCGTAAAACAAGGAGTGTTGGTGACAATTCCTTATACGCAATCCAATCTGATAGTGTAACTGTCAGGTTTCTCTGTACCTCCATGCTTGCCACATCTGTTCTTGAGGCTGCAAACTATGCCTGCTCCCACAAAACATCAACCTGCCTTACCCTCACCTCAAGCAGAATACCATGAGGCAGGGTCAGTTTAAATCAGGGGTTCTCAACTTATGGCCCACAGGCTGGCCCTGGCCCAGGGCACCATTTCATGTAGCCCACATTACCGCCACTGCCGCCACTGGAAGCGGAAGCAGACATGTTCATGATACCCATAAATGAGCCTGTGGCTGTTGTAAATGTATTTAAAACAGTTGTAAATGCACCCGCGGCTGTCATAAATGCATTTACAACAGCTGTAACTGCACCCGCCACGGCTGTCATAAACGCATTTACAACAGCTGCAGTTGCATTTTATGGTAACATTTATGGTGGGGGGTGTCATGATCTTGATGAACCAAACTCCATCCATTTTGCTTTCTGACTCCATCTTAGGCTGCTTGAAGTCAAGGACAGAGCAAAGGTGCCCCCCCACACACACACCTGACAGGAGGGGTAGGAGCAGATCTCTCTGATTGAGTATCCTTATCTAGTGGGAAGATAAATCTGATTGGAAACTGTTCTCTGATATAGGAGTGGCTCACTTTCATAGGTTTCACTTATCTAGACCAAACCTCCAAGGTGGAGCAACTTTCCTATTTAAGGAGCTGCATCAAGACACTCAAATCGAGCTCCTAGCTCGAGACGAAGAGTTTTGTTAGGACTTTACCCCCATCTCTGAGAGGGGACTAAATATCTAAGGAAATAGCCCTGCTAAGGGCTATGCCAGGGGGATACTCTGATTAACTCTGTATATCTGTGTTTTCTGTACTTTGTCTTTTTCAGATACTTTGCTAAATGAAACTTTACTGCTATATGGAAAGAGTGGAACTCTGTTTTTAAGGCAATACAATTATTATCCAGCTCTTTGCCTCCATGCTACCAATCTGAAACCACATATTCCCTGGTTAAGAGAATCCACTCCGGGGCTTGAGGACAGGTAGTGAGAGGCTTCAGTAAATGCTGCAGGAGGGAATGTGCATGGCAACTCAAATTGAAGCACCTTACTGAACCTGCCTAGCCTCCTTACCACGGTATCAGGTCATCGGTGAGTGCGATAGGGGGAACCACCAGTCTGGCCCACTCAGCTGTCTGAGGGTGTGTTTCCCGGCACATGGCTTGAAAGCATTGAGAACCCCTGGCTTAAATGAACATACAGCAAGGCTACAAGGAAGAACTGCTGCCTTTTGTCCCTAAAGGGACCATATCACACACACACACCCCTCAGGCTCTCTTGCTCCTCCATGAGTTACAAGGACTTCCAGGAGCTGTGCTCTAGCCTGGAGCCTGTAACTCTGCTTCCTCTTCATACATTTTCTCAATTCTAAACACCAAATAGAAAGATGCCACCAGAAATAACACACATAGGAAAATCACTGGTTTACATTGGGGTTTTCATAAACAATAAATGCAATAGCTCTGTCCCTTTGCTACTCCATAGCAGAATATGCTAGTGCCATGTGGTATGAATCAGTACATGTCAAACAACTGAATGTAACTCTTAATTAATCATACAGGTTTATTATTGGCTGTCTGAAGCCTACTGCAATGAAAAAGTCTGTTATTCATCTGCTGTTGCCCTATAATAATAATAATAATAATAATAATAATAATAATAATAATAATAATAATAATAATAATAATAATAATAATATTAACAATAATAACAATAATAATAATAATAATTTATTTTTATTTTTATTTTTATTTTTATTTTTATTATTATTATTATTATTATTATTATTATTATTATTATTATTATTATTATTATTGACAGCAACCCCTTAAGCAACAGCTATAACTTTAAAAAAAAATCTGCATACCTCTTAGGATCTCAATATTAAACCAAAAGAGGCTAAAATAGACCTATGAAGAACAAAAATAGCACATCTTGCTGAATGGATAAATGACAAAAAGTGTCTCCCACAAAGATAAAATTCTGGCTAAACCATCTGGAAGTCCCTTAATAGACTTTGAAGCAAAGTAGGAAGATCAAAGAATAATAAAGGATAAGTTCTGTGAATGTGGAAAAATTCAGTCAATGCCGCATTTATGTGCATGCAATTTAGGGCCCACTAGATGAAAAAAGGGGGACTGTGGAGGCTTAATGGTTAAGACGCTATACTTGATGCCTGGAAGGTTGGCAGGTCAGCAGTTCAAGACCCGGATGCCAACCTAGCAGTTCAAAAACAAGAAATTGCAAGTAGATAAATAGGTAGCAATTTGGTGGGAAGGTAACAGCATTCCATGCACTTCAGTGTCTAGTCATGCTGCCATATGACCAAAGAAACGTCTACATATGCAGACAGCACTGGCTCTTTGGCTGTACATGGAGATGAGCAATGCACCCTTAGAATCGGACATGACTGGCTTTCAAAACAGGGCGACCTTTATCTTTGCATACATGTACAAAAGAAGATCTAATAAACGGTCAAGATAATGCTATTGAAGTACAGTATAATCCCAACCTACACATGCCTTGAGTTACATAAAATTCGACTTACATTCAATTTACACGATTTCCTATGGGTTTGTTTCGAGTTACATAAAGATTCTTTTTCCTATAGGTTTGCTTCGAGTTATGTAAAAAATCATTTCCCTATGGGTTTGCTTCAGTTTACATAAAAATTTCATTTTTCCTATGGGTTTGCTTTGAGTTATGTAAAAAAATAATTTTTCCTATGTGTTTGCTTCGAGATACATAAAAAACCGATGTAAGCAAAAGCCTACGGAATGGACTTTCCCCCCATAAATAGTAGTTTTACTGTAATTCTATTCTGGGCAAAGGCAATCCAATGTACAACAATCTGATACAATCCAAGAAAGTTCTGCCTGCATTAACAGATTCCTGGTAAATGGGGCAGTTTTTATCCAGCTCAGAGGTTACCTTCACTGAAGGCCCTAAATCTCTATGCTCTTATGTAACTGTCTCAAAGGGCCTTTTGCTGAATCAGGCTGAGGTATGATGCTGGGGCTTAACTAGCAACCACCACATCTGCCTCCAGTAGCAGCAGTCCAACTCATCTGGCGAGGCCCCCTCATTTGGCTCCTAGTCAGCCATCCTACTTTCGACGATGTTCCCCAGGTTTCTCATAGCTTGTCTCCCAAGAATCAGTTGCCTTTTTATTTCATGGCTACAATCCCCATCTGCAGTGATCTTTGATCCTAAGAAAGTAAAATCTGCGGCAGCTTCTACTTCTTCCCCATCTATTTTCCAGGGACTGATCTGGCCTGTTGCCATTATCTTGGTTTTCTTGATGTTGAGTCTCAAGCCAGCTTTTGCACTCTCTTCTTTCAACCTAATTAGGAGGTTCTTTAGGTCTTCCTCAGGGTACTGCAGTGGCTCAAGTCGCTAAGACACTGACTGGGAAGCGGAACGTCAGCAGTTCGATTCCCGAGTACTGCAGGACGGAAATGAGCTCCCGTCTTCATCCTAGCTCCTGCCAACCTAGCAGTTCGAAAGCAAGAAATTGCAAGTAGATAAATAGGGACCACTTTGGTGGGAAGGTAACAGCGTTCCGTGCGCTCCGGTGTCTAGTCATGCCTGCCACATGACCACGGAAACGTCTGCAGAAGCAGACAGCGCTGGCTCTTCGGCTTAGAAACAGAGATGAGCACTGCACCCTAGAGTCGGATACGACTGGCTTTCGAGCAAGGGAAACCTTTACCTTAGGTCTTCCTCACTTTCTGCCATTAGGGTAATGTCATCTAAAGGTTTCCCTTGCTCGAAAGCCAGTCTTATCTGACTCTAGGGTCCAGTGCTCATCTCTGTTTCAAAGCCGAAGAGCCAGCGCTGTCTGCTTCTGCACGTTTCTGTGGTCATGTGGCAGGCATGGCTAGACACCAGAGCACATAGAACGCTGTTAATGTTTCTTCCAGCAATTTTAATTCCAACTTGTGATTCATCCAGCCCTGCATTGCGCATTATGTGCTCTGTGTATAAGTTAAATAAGCAGGGTGACAAAATGCAGCCTTGTCTTAATCTTTTTCCTATTCCAAACCACTCCGTCATTCCATACCCTGTCCTAACTGTTGCTTCTTGACTCATGTACAGATTTCTCATGAGGCATATAAGGTGTTCTGGTATTCCCTTCTCTTTAATTACCTGCCACATTTTATTGTGATCCACAAAGTCAAAGGCTTTAGTGTAGTCAATGAAACAGAAGTAGACTTGTTTCCGTTGTTTTCTCCATAATCCAACGTATGTTGGCAATGTGGCCTCTAGTCCCCCTGCCTCTTTGGAACCCAGCCTGCACTTCTGATAATTCTCTCTCCGAGTGCTGCTGAAGGCTATCCTGTATTATCTTGAGCATCATCTTGCTAGCATGTGGGATGAGCGCAATTGTTTGATAATTTGAGCAATCTTTGGCATTGCCCGTTTTTGGGATTGGAATGTATACCGACCTTTTCCAATCTTGTGGCCATTGCTGTGTTTTTCAAATCTGCTGGCATATAGAATACAATACAGTACTTTCCATCATCTTTTAGAGCTTTGAATAATTCAACTTGGATATCATCATCTCCACTAGCTTTGTTGCTTGCAGTGTTTTCTAGGGACCTCCTGACCGGGGGGGGGGGGGGGAAACTAACTAAAAACAAAAGGAATCATTTCTAAATAGACATGCAAAAGATTGTGTTGTAGATTTGATTTCTTCATATGTATAAATTTATCTAAAAGCAAACAAAATTAATTTATTCAGAAATGAGTCCAACTGAATGTAGTAGAGCTTACTGTTTTGGTTGTGCACTGAAGGTCACTATAATGGAATTACATCTAGGCAAGGAGCCAAATTAAATGCTGTAATTTCTTTCCTCTGTTCAAAACTAGAACAGAAGCTAATTATTGAAGATGTAAACAAAATAATCCGTGTAAAAAATTATATGTGTTTGATGCAAAAATAACTTTCCAGTTAAAATAATAGCTGCATTATGATAAAAAAAATGCTTCAAATAATTTGCTTTCATTTTGAAATCAATAGCATTGAAAACTTTCTGAAATAAAAACAGGGAAGTTACACATTTCACACTATAAAATGGTTTGGGGCACAATATATTTTACCCTGCAATCAGAACAACAAAATCAGGAACCAACTTATATTATGCCAAGAAGTCAAACTTTTTTTTAACATGGATAGAAAAAGTCTGAGGCAGGACAGTCAAGAAGAAATGATTTTCCTTCATAGATGCAAACAGACAAATGACAATGGCTCAAGTAAGAAAACCTAGTATTTTTCCCATAGGTGTGTCTGAATATGTAATGTATCCCCACTTTCATAGATTTTTATTTTTTTAAGAGATGCACCTTCTTAGGCTACATGCGCTTGCATTGTTAGAATGTAACTGAAACATTCTCATTATTCCCTCTTCATTTTTAAAATGTATTTGCATTACAGTTTTATGGTCTTGCATAACATGACTCCAGTTCTGCCTACAATTCAAGTTTTGCTTTTGAATGTAGTTATTTTCCTAACTTCATAAAAATAATAGATTTTTGATATCTGAAGCTTTTCATAATTTGCAAGAATGGATTTATTTTCTTAAATAATTTTTATTAATTTTAAAAAGAATTAACAAAACAAAAAAAGCAAGCCACAATACATTTCAATACAAGATACAATACAATTCATATAAGAAAAAGGGGTGGGTTCTTATTGCTGGTTTTTATCTGTTTTATTTGTTCTTATATGTTTTTACCCATTGTTGTGAACCGCCCGGAGTCGGCTTTGGCTGAGTGGGCGGTATAGAAATTTGACAATAAAATAAAATAAATAAAAATAAATAATATGTATAAGAAAAATAAACCTTTTCATAAATTTTCACTGCATTAGTTAGGGGAGCTAAAAGAATGACTGAGGCACTGGCTGCACTCATGGTTTTAATTTTTGGAAGTTTTCCACAGGTGGGAAATATGCTTGACTTGCAACTAACTTGGTGAAATTTAAAATTCCATTAATAGCACAAGTTCCGAGCTTCCTCTATAGGTACCAATTCTTTCAGGTGAAGCATTGAACAAAGAAGGCGAAAATTCCCATGTGGCCTAGTCTTTGACCAATTCATTCATTTTGCTCTAAAAATACAAACTCCAGTTTAACCAAATTAAATGCAAAATTATGTCCTCTGTTCATGATAATGAAATCTCAGCATACACCATGGAGTCCCTGCAGATGTTCTGAATGAATTCATTTGAATAGATGATCTTTCTCTTCACCTCCAAATAACATTTACTTAATGCACTTATTCCCTTTACATAGGAAAATGTTGGGCTTTACATTTATGGTATTTGACAGGGCTCTCTCTTTTAAGCAGCACTGCCTGAATATCAAAGTCAAAGTTAGTATAAGGAACAACATTATCAGGAAACTCAAAAATTATAAATGGGGAAATCAACCATCCATGCTGCGTACATCAGCTTTGTCCATGAGCGTCTCTGCAGCAGAGTATGCTGCCCCAGTATGGAGCACATCCACACATGCAGTTGACATCACTGTTAATGAAGCCATGTGTATAGTGACAGGGTGCCTCAAACTTACACCATTTGAGAAAATATACCCTCTCGTTGGTATCACTCCACCTGAAATAAGGAGAGAAGTAGCAACAGACACCAAGAGATCTAAATAAGAGAATCTAAATAACATCCTATGAATTAGAAGATGGAGGAAGGAGCTCAATGGACAAGGAACAACATTAAAGAAGAATATACAATGTAGTTTAGGAACTCAACCTCCCCTAAATCACTTGGAGGACTCTGAATAGGCTGAGAGTCGAAGTCCCTAAATGCAAAACTAACATGCTCAAGTGGGGACTGCTGGCAGACAACAACACGCTGTGTGAATGTGTAGGGATACAGAATCCAGCTCATTTACTGGTCTGCCAATTACTGCCAGAAACCTGCACCGATGAGAACTTAAGTTTGGATAACGACCAGTGATGCACTGCAAAAAATTTACTACCTACTCTGTGGGCAGGGCCAAATCTGTGGGTGTGGCCAAACATCCTGCATTATGGACTGTGGAGGTGGGCATGGCCTGGGGAATTTCTAATACCGGTTCTGCAGAACCTGACAGAACCTGCTGCAGTGCATCACTGATAACGACAAAGCGAAGAAAGTGGCTTCATTTTTGGCAGTCCAGGGCAAAAGACTTGTGGACATGTGGACTGGACTGGCCAGCAGATATATGACCTGCGGAATAGCCTAACTATGGAGTGACATCAACAAAATCTTTGGATTGTTCCATAAACAGCATGATTAACTGTTTTCTATTGGTTAAAGGGCTCAGGATTTCTCCCAACCTGGACTTTTGCAAAATGGGATGCCTGAGCTGGAAGACCATGGAACATTATGGACAAGCTACAAAACTGGCCCGGAGTATACCCTGGCCTACAAAATAAAAGGGTTATTTAGTCTCTGGGAATTCAGAAAGGTGGAGCAGTGCACTTTCCCCTCAACTTGCCATGTGTCAATAGAGAATTTAATGTTAGAGGTGAAGTCTACCTGCATGCAGGAAAATTAGACATCACAGGAACAAGCAGCTTGAGAGAAGGGACCTGGCTTCAGAATCACACTCATTCACACTCACATGCTTTTTAGTTTGCTTTTTCTCATGTAATTTAACTTTTGTAGATTTTGACTGCTCTGCAGCCTTTGAGCCTTAGCTTCCTCTGATTTTGAGACAAACGTCCATTCTTACAGTGGGGTAGGTTACTCTTTCTGGAAGATTTTGCATCTCCCTTATTGTCTTCTTTTATTTATTACTTACACTTAGGTAAAGGTAAAGGTTATCCGACTATAGGATGTGGCTCTCATCTCCGTTTACAGCCAAAAAGTCTGCAGATGTTTCTGTGGACATTTTGCAGGCATGACTAGACACTGTAACACATGGAACACTGCTTACCTTTCCCACCAAAGTGGTACCTATTTATCTACTTGCAATTTCTTTCTTTTGAGCTGCTAGGTTGGCAGGAGCTGCGTCAGAAACGGGAGCGCACTCAGTCATGCAGCACTCAGGTCTTGAACGGCTGACCTACCAACCTTCCAATTATCAAGTACAACATCTTAACCACTAAGCCACCTTAGTCCCCATTTGTAACATAAATTGCATGCACATAAATATTTCATTGATTGAATTTCTCCTCATTCGTCGGAAAGTTTTCCTCTATTCCATTTTACTTGATTATTCTTTGTATCCTAGTTTGCCTCAAAGTCTATAAAGGGACTTCCAGATGGTTTAGCCCAGTGATGGTGAACCTTGGCACATCAGGTGTTTTTTGGACTTCAATTACCAGAAGCCCAAGTCAGCACTCCTGCTGATCAGGGCTTCTGAAAATTCAAGTTCCAGAATATCTTGAGTGCCAAGGTTTGCCATCACTGGTTTAGCCAGAATTTTGTCCTTATGGGAGACACTCTTTGCCATTCAGCAAGGTGGGCTATTTTTGTTCTCCGTAGGTCTATTCTAGCTTCTTCTGGTTTACTATTGAGATCCTGAAAGATGTGCAGAATTTTTCCCCTCAGTTATAGCTGTTGCTTAGGGGGTTGGTGTCAATTTAGTGGATGGGTTTGGTGTTGTATTATCTTATTTTTACATTATTTGGTAGCATTCCCCTGTGTCTTCAGGAACCTGTTCCTTGGAGTAGGTAGCTATACTGTACTACTTTCTTTCTAAAGACTAAGATTTTTATTTTTAACCAAAGACTGCTGAACACAGTGAGTTTAAATTAGCGGGCTGGTGGAAAATTAGAGGCAAATACAGTGTTTTATAAAAGGCCTAACTGTAGCTAATTTTGCACATCTGTAATTTCCCCTGATATTTATTTCTCATTTTATCATAGTATTTTCATTGATTTTTCTGGTGACTTCTTTTATTCTGTGTCTTCATTTCATATATCTATTCTCTATTTATCTGCTGTGATTTAAAAAAAAACACCTTCAACTTAATTGCACCTGTGAAATTAAGTCTAGAGCAGTGATGGTGAACCTTGGCACTTCAGATATTCTTGAACTTCAATTCCCAGAACCCCTGGTCAGCAGGAGTGCTGACTTGGGCTTCTGGGAACTGAAGTCCAAGAACACCTGGAGTGCCAAGGTTAGCCATCACTGGCCTAGTGTCATCTTTGACTATGCTCTCATTCCCACTAGGGTAATAAAGGACCTTATCTTCATTTTCAATTTCCCATTTTCAATTGGTTAGACTACTGGAGTGCACACTATGTGGAGCTTCCCTTGAAGATGACACAGATACAGTAGCATGTGCAATATGCAACAACTACACTGGTCACAAGAACATCTTTCAGAGCCCACATGACACTCATTTTGAAGGATGTGAATCAATATTGATGTCAAGTTTTATGTTTTTAAATTGTCTCATATGGCTCTATAACACACCATGAGATATATAAATATTATAAATTAGTAAATTTAGTATTCCTCTGATTAAAGAGACCCTGCTTCTTTCCATAGGATTGGCCTCTCAATCTAAAGAAAAATTGTAGTACAGTACTGTGTTAGAAAAGCTTGTTTATTACTAGCTCAAGGAACCTATTTTCTATCAAAGGCAGTTTGCAGACTATGAGTAATCATTATGGTGTTTAGTATCTGATATGCAATGATTTTGCTCTGTTTTGTTTTGATTTTACACCATACTAGACGCTGGCATATTATATGTTATACTTCAAAGTTGATTACTTAAACATATTTTAGGCCTGCCAAAAGTAATAACTATTTAAGTAGAATTAAAATCAAATACTCACCAATTATGAGAAATGTATGACATCTAAAATGTGACTCTCCTTCTTGTTGAATTGCCAACATTACTGACACTGTCAAATTTAAAGTATCTGCAAATATCTATTTTAACTCTTGTGCAGAATTACCTGGGTAAGTCAGTGCCTCTTGGGTGGACTCACTTCTGAATATGGTTATTCATGAAACAGCAAACATGCACAGTCATAAATGACAGAGCCTCTTACCCAGTCATTTATGACTGAGCCTATTACCCAGTTTATTAGCCAGGTTCACCCTCAGCACCTGTATCTATTTCATAAGCCATGTTTGGATGTTCCTAGGTTTTCACCTCCACCATGCTATAAACTGTGTTTGTTTTCCCTCAAGATTGTGTATTATGTGTCCAGGTTAAGGTATCTGTGGGAAACATCTAGACATTTTAAAAATTAAATTGCTTTTCAGTGATTCCACATATTAATTTTCTAGCAATTTAAAATGTATGCATTGCCTAAATAAGGCATTTTCTTATCTAGATCAAATAAGAACTTGCCCTTCCAATCTGTTTTACAGCTTTAACTTCTGTACTACAGTCTTCATTTTTAGAAGTTGCAGTATAGTTCCAGGCATGATAAATCTTTTGTCACCATAAAAAACCTGCTGAAAACATATGGTTTATACAGAAGTAAGGACAATCCCACCCCTTTTTAAAATAAATGAATACAGGTACAGATGTTTCTCAAGTCTTGCTGCGGTCTCCAGTGAGTGAACTCCTTGCCCTAATCTGAGACATGATGTCAGCTCTTTTATTAAAACCCACCTTTGGTAGTGTAGCAAAGGTATATCACTAACAGTAAAAACACTTTTGTGACCGGCACACATCTGTCTTTATACAAGGAGTTATAAAAAGACATTCAAAAAAGAAGCTAGACTCGTAAACCATTCTTATTAAAAATTTATGTCAACCAAGATTTGGTACTGCAGTTTGAATGGCTCTGGAAAGACAAATGTTGTGTTAAAGAACAATGAGAAACACAAGTCCTGAGTACTGCACTGCACTCTGTTTCACTACTAGTCTCTTCCAACCTGGTGCTCTTCAGGTGTCTTAGACCAGGGGTTTCCAATCTTTTTTGCACCATGGACCAGTTTAATGCTAAAAAAAATGTCACAAACTGATAAGTGGAGGTGGGGGTGGGGATTTGACAATGCAAAGACAGGGGGCAGAGCCCCACCATAGTTAAGCAATGTGGTGGAGGGGCCCAGCCACCTGCCAATCTGCTGTGTCTGAAGCCCATGATCTCGCTCAGTTCTCCTGGCAGACCTGGCAGAGCACACTGAGGGCAGAAGGCTGTCATTGGGGCTCCCAGTGCCACTCAGCCCTGGAGCTTAGGCCGGGACAGCCTGTTGGGTACCCCTGCCTTAGGTCAGTGGTAGCAAACCTATGGCACACGTGCCAAAGGGGCACTCAGAGCCCTCTCTGTTGGCACATACACCATCGGCCAAGCACAGAGTTCACCCTGCTCCTCTGCCCAGCAGCCCAATAGGAGTGTTTTCTCCCTTCCCCAGAACAGAGTTTGCCCCACTCCTCTGCCCAACAGCCCAATGGGAGTGCTTCCTCACTCCCCCCAGCACAGAGTTTGCCCTGCCCCTCTGTTTGGACACTCAGTCCTCCGCAGCCGTCTCTTCAAATTTTGACCGATGCAAGCAACCTCGGCTGGGGAGCTGCTTGCGGGACTCAAATGGTCAACAACCCCTGGTCTCTGCACGAGATCATCCACTACCTGGAGTTGCTTGCCATATGGAAGACCATGTGGTCCTTCGAGACATTGTTGTGCGGCAAGGCGATCCAGATCGCTTCAGACAAAACCACCGTGATTGCGTATCTGAACAAGCAAGGAGGGACGAGGTCCACTACGTTGCTTTATCTGGTGGTGCAACTTTGGGAATGGTGTCTCGAATGCCACATCTTTCCAATTGGAGTCCACATCCAGTACAAGCTGAATGTACTGGCCGACCGATTGAGCCACCTCACCTCGACGACTCACGAGTGGGAACTGGGCAATGTGGTCTTTCAGTCCCTTTGCCAGTCGTGGGGAACCCCGAGCATAGATCTCTTTGCATCAGAGTCCAACTGCAAGTGTCCCAGATACTGCTCTAGGGCCGGCATCGGACAGAACTCTGAGGGCGATGCCTTCACAAAATGGTGGGATCAGGACTACCTCTATGCCTTTTCCCCGTTTCCTCTGGTTCAGAAGATCCTCACGAAGATATACCAGCAATGGACGCACACGATTCTCATCGCTCCGGCGTGGCCGCATCAACTCTGGTATCCACTTCTCTTGCACATGTTGTCGCAGTCTCTCACACTGCCGGACTCTCCGACTCTTCTACAAATGGAGTAGGGACAACTTCACCACTCGGACTTGCCCAGTCTCTACATCACCACGTGGAGGATAATCCCAGATTGTCCAGGATCTTGGAACTAGCAAGGCACCCCTCTACGAGGAAGTCCTATGCCTCCAAGTATAGGTGATTTTGTGCCTTCCTGGATACTCAACAGGTGCCTCCACTCAACGTTGGTCTGCAACACATCATGACATACCTCCTCCATTTGGCGGAGTCAGGTCTCAGCATTACTTCCATCAGGGTCCATCTGGCAGCAGTAGTAGCCCACTCTCCAGCTGGATCACCTGCTTCTGGTGCCTTCCGCGACCAAACGGTAAAGCGTTTTCTCAAGGGTCTGCGAAACGCTTTCCCTCCTGTTAAGACTCCAACCGCGCAATGGTCTTTATCTACCATCTTGAATGCCCTCACTAGGACTCCTTTCGAGCCAATGGCCACTGCGGACGTTTGTCTCCTCACCTGGAAGATTGCGTTTCTTGTGGCCATCACATCTGCTAGACGAGCTGGTGAGCTGGTTGCTTTGCGAGCGGATGCCCCGTTTATCAAATTCTACAATGACCGCATAGTGCTCCACGCCAACATCACCTTCTTACCAAAGATAGTCTCCCAATTTCACATGGTTCAGACGATATCTTTACCAACTTTCTTTCCCAACCCCAGCAATGCTCAAGAAAGGACTTGGCACACGCTTAATGTGAAACATGCTTTATTGTTTTACATCAGCAGGTCCCGTGAGTTCCGTAAGTCACAGCGTCTGTTTGTTGCCTATGGGGGAAAGTCTAAAGGTGAACCCATCTCTTCCCAGAGGATCTCCAAATGGATTACATCAACCATCTACCTGACCTACAAGTCTGCCTCTTTGCCACCTCCTCCACATGTCAGGGCACATTCTACCAGGGCGGTTGCTACCTCCACTACCTTTTGGGAGGGCACCCTGCTCGAGGACATCTGTAAGGCTGCCACCTGGTCCAGGCCTTCCACATTTGTCCAACACTACAGGATGGAAACCAGAGACACGGCGGACGCCAGACTTGGTTGTGTCATCCTTGCCAGAGGGCTCCAGGTGCCTCGTCCTTGAGGATCCATCCTACCTGACTGACGTACTTCATCATGGATTCATCTCATCCAACTGCCCACCGACCAAGTAAGTGTGATCTTGCTAATCTCCCAATAGTGGGGATTCACAAAGTTGGGTTTCACTTACCAGTGATAACTTTCGTTCGAGTATATAGTTTGTGAATACACACTACCCACCCTGCCTCCCCTCTTGAGCAGCATTGATGAGATCATTTGGTTTATCCTGTGCTTGGCTTAAGTATGAAACTGAGGTAAAATGGCGAACTGGTGCCTAAGGATGGGCGGTACGGTGGGCGGTCTTACCACCAAAACTTTTGACCAATCAGCTTTAAAGCAGGACTACAGGCACATAACCCAATAGTGTGCAGCCCTCTCTGTGGGCACCTGTGCAGTCGCCCTAGCAAAGAGTTCACCCCGCCCCACTGCCCAGCAGCCCAATGGGAATGCTTCCTCCCTCCCCCAGCACATAGTTTGCCCCGCCCCTCTGCCCAGGAGCCCAATGGGAGTGCTTCCTCACTCCCCCCAGCACAGAGTTTGTCCTGCCCCTCTGTTTGGACACTCAGTCTCTGAAAGGTTTGCAATCACTGTAGATTATACCATCCTCTTATCCTCAGCCAGGACAGCAAGCATGTAAGGCAGGAGTTTCCAACCTATGGCCTGCGGGCCGGACCCGGCCTGCAGCACCATTTCATGTGGTGTCTGTGCCTGTCGTAAACATGGAAGTGGGTGCATTTACGGCTGTCAATGTACCTGCATCCACTTTGGGGGGCGTGGTCAGGCCCACTCAGCTGTCCGGGAGGCGTGGTCAGCCCCGCTGCATAAAAAGGTTGGGAACTCCTGATGTAAGGCATCTATGGCACTTGTTGCCACATTACACACATTATCCTTTTCTAAAGTGTTAGTAAAAGTCATTATTACAGAGAGCACCAACATCACCACATACTTCAGCCACACTAAACACTAAGCAGCAGTTAATTTGCATGACCCCAGGAAGAGGCAATGGCTTCAAACCAGGAAGCCTATGGAGCCTGACCTTTGATAGCAGTACTGACAAGCCATCAATATGGAAAAATCCAGCTGCAATAGTAGCTACTGCAACTGAGAAAACAATGCCGAATATGAGCAAATTAACATCTTGATTTTGTATCAGGGCTGATTTAAAGCTAAGATAGGAAAAAGAGACTGTGAAGCTTTTGTTGAAAAATGCAGACTAGGAGCAGAGAACAAATGTGAAGAAGGAATGGTACAGTTTTGGAACAAAGAACCTGTACTGATCAACAAAACATTCAAACTATTACCAAGGAAATCATACACATGGAAATTCCCTGAAAAGAAGAACAAAATATTGTTAAGGAACAATTAGGTTATATCCCAGCTAATCAAAGGTACCAAAGCAATATTAAACACCTGGAGTGCCAAGGTTGACCATCATGGACCTAGTTGGATGACCTTCCAGGTAACCTATAATTTCTGAGATGGCTTCTTGTTTCTTAGATGGAAGGCACATATTTGATTCCTTGCAGAGTTGGGTTTAAGTTGATATCTAACATAATATGCACCAATTTATTCTAATTAATCTATCAGAAATTTTCTATCTTATGAAATCTATCTAACTGAGTAACAAATATGAGTTCATCAACATAAACAAAACCTCTAGTGTCTTGAGGAAATGGTTAGACATTGGTGGATGTTAAACAAAATAGGAGCCAGGACACCTCTTTGGAGTAAGGAATTCTGAGAATTGGCTGAATTGTCTTTGAAAACTACTGAAAATTCTACATTTTTTCAAAATAGTTACTATTATCTTATAATCCTTGGTTATATAGCAGTATTTTTGTAGTAGTACTTGAACAGTGTTGTAGGTGGCCAAGAGATCAACAAAAATTATGATCTTGATCTTCCTAGTTTCAAACTTTTCTCTAGATCAGTGACCACTTATTCATCACAAACTGCCAACACAACAGGGGAGGAAGGAAATGCTCCCATTGGACTGCTGGGCAGAGGGGCAGGACAAACTATGTGCTGGGGGAGGGAGGAAGCATTCCCATTGGGCTGCTGGGCAGTGGGGCGGGGTGAGCTCTCTGCTAGGGCGACTGCACAGGTGCCCACAGAGAGGGTTCCGAGTGCCACCTCTGGCACGTGTGGCATAGGTTTGCCACCACTGCTATAGATGTTGCATGAAGCTTACAACCCTATGAATAGAGATGAGATGAATCCATGATGTACTTGACTTCAGTAAAATAAAAATTGTATTAAGTTCATACACGTGCTTTAACAAGCCAGTACATTCACACCATTAAGCGTTTGCCAAGTCCTTTCTTGAGCATTGCTGGGGTTGGGAAAGAAAGTTGGTAAAGATATCGTCTGAGCCATGTGAAATTGGGAGACTATCTTTGGTAAGAAGGTGATGTTGGCGTGGAGCACTATGCGGTCATTGTAGAATTTGATAAACGGGGCATCCGCTCGCAAAGCAACCAGCTCACCAGCTCGTCTAGCAGATGTGATGGCCACAAGAAACGCAGTCTTCCAGGTGAGGAGACAAACGTCCGCAGTGGCCATCGGCTCGAAAGGAGTCCTAGTGAGGGCATTCAAGACGGTAGATAAAGACCATTGCGCGGTTGGAGTCTTAACAGGAGGGAAAGCGTTTCGCAGACCCTTGAGAAAACGCTTTACCGTTTGGTCGCGGAAGGCACCAGAAGCAGGTGATCCAGCTGGAGAGTGGGCTACTACTGCTGCCAGATGGACCCTGATGGAAGTAATGCTGAGACCTGACTCCGCCAAATGGAGGAGGTATGTCATGACGTGTTGCAGACCAACGTTGAGTGGAGGCACCTGTTGAGTATCCAGGAAGGCACAAAATCACCTATACTTGGAGGCATAGGACTTCCTCGTAGAGGGGTGCCTTGCTAGTTCCAAGATCCTGGACAATCTGGGATTATCCTCCACGTGGTGATGTAGAGACTGGGCAAGTCCGAGTGGTGAAGTTGTCCCTACTCCATTTGTAGAAGAGTCGGAGAGTCCGGCAGTGTGAGAGACTGCGACGACATGTGCAAGAGAAGTGGATACCAGAGTTGATGCGGCCACGCCGGAGCGATGAGAATCGTGTGCGTCCATTGCTGGTATATCTTCGTGAGGACCTTCTGAACCAGAGGAAACGGGGAAAAGGCGTAGAGGTAGTCCTGATCCCACCATTTTGTGAAGGCATCACCCTCAGAGTTCTGTCCGATGCCAGCCCTAGAGCAGTATCTGGGACACTTGCAGTTGGACTCTGATGCAAAGAGATCTATGCTCGGGGTTCCCCACGACTGGCAAAGGGACTGAAAGACCACATTGCCCAGTTCCCACTCGTGAGTCGTCGAGGTGAGGTGGCTCAATCGGTCGGCCAGTACATTCAGCTTGTTCTGGATGTGGACTCCAATTGGAAAGATGTGGCATTCAAGACACCATTCCCAAAGTTGCACCACCAGATAAAGCAACGTAGTGGACCTCGTCCCTCCTTGCTTGTTCAGATACGCAATCACGGTGGTATTGTCTGAAGCGATCTGGATCGCCTTGCCGCACAACAATGTCTCGAAGGACCACATGGTCTTCCATATGGCAAGCAACTCCAGGTAGTGGATGATCTCGTGCGGAGACCAGGGGTTGTTGACCATTAGAGTCCCGCAAGCAGCTCCCCAGCCGAGGTTGCTTGCATCGGTCAAAATTTGAAGAGACGGCTGCGGAGGATAAAAGTTCTTGCCCGTAGCCATGTTGAGAGGCATGGTCTGCCACACCAGTTGGTCCACCAGCTCCAGCGATGGAAACAACCATTTGGACTGACTCTCCGTGAGAGGGTCAAACTCGTGGAGAAGCCACGATTGCAGAGACCGAAACTTTAGTTTGGCATGAGGAATCACTGCCGTGGTGGAAGCCATCAAGCCCAGGAGTCGTTGAGCCTTCTTTGCTCTGACGAAGGGTTTGGTACGGAAGTCGCTTACTACCTGTGCAATGTCCAGTAAGCATTTTTGTGGGGCAAATGCCCTGACTGCAAGCAAGTCTAGAACCGCTCCAATGTACTCTACTTGCTGTGAAGGATCCAACTTCGATTTGGTGAAGTTGATCCTGAGGCCAAGACTCTCCATGAGATGGACGGGGTACTCCGTGTTCCGAATGGCGGACGAGCTGGTGGGGGAGGCTATCAGCCAGTTGTCGATGTACGGAAAGACCCTGATCCCCTTCTGGCAGAGGAAGGCAGCAACCGGAGTCATGCACTTTGTGAAGACTTGTGGTGCTGTGACCAGACTGAACGGTAGGCAACGGTACTTGTACACGGTGTCTCCTATCCGAAAGCAGAGGAACTGTCTGTGCTCCCTGAGGATGCTGACGTGGAAGTAAGCGTCCTTGAGGTCTATCACTGTAAACCATTCCCATTTGTTGATGAAGGGAAGGACTGTCTGGAGGGTCACCATCCAGAACTTCCTGGTGTGGATGAACTTGTTGAGGTGACGCAAGTCCAGAATTGGGTGGAGGCCTCCATCTTTCTTCTGGACAACGAAGTACCTTAAGTAGAAACCGTTGTTCCAATCGGTGGATGGTACCAATTCGATGGCCCCCTTGGAGAGAACGGTAGTAACTTCTTCCTCCAGATGAAGAGACGGGGTGGTGAAACGGTGTTTTCCTACTCGAGGCATTCACTCGAACTCGATGGTGTAACCAGTGGACAAGATCTTCAAGACCCACCAGTTGTTCGTGATGTCAGACCACACCTTGAGGAAGTTCCGAAGGAGAAGGAACGGGAGATGGAACGAGAGAGTCTTGGTCAGAGGGAAGTCAAACATGAAACTTTGACTTGCCCTCGTTGCGTTTTCCTTGGTTGTAAGGCTGGAAGCGTTGTCTCCCTTGTTGCCTCTGGGGACGGTAGAAACCAGGCTTGGGGTGATCGGCAGGTCCACCCTGTTGTTGGTGCTGCTGCGTATTACCATGGTAGCGGCTAGTAAACGGTTGATACCGTGGTTTTGAAGGCTGGGATGAGGCGGTGAGGCCCAAGAACTTGGCAGTCGAGTTGGTCTGCCTTAACTCGTTGAGCACCCTGTCCGTGTCTTGGCCAAAGAGGCCCTGGCCATCAAATGGGAACTCCTCAATGAGCTTTTTCATTGAGTCATCCAAGGTAGTTCCCCATAGCCAGGCATGCCACTGCAGGAGGATAGCTGAAGAAATGTATTTGGCAGCGTAGTCGTTGATATGGCGCGCTGTCCTCATTTGCTGCTCCGCCAGGAAATCGCTCTCATTGCACAGACTTTCAAGTTCCCTTTGGAGGTCGGACGGCAACTTAGCAGCAAGCGTCTTGGTGCGCTCCCAAAGATGGGACTGATAGAGGCCCATAGCTGCTGAATAGTTCGCGGCCCGTAGGAACAGCGACCCATTCGCATAAAACTTCCAGCCCACCACGTCGAGTTTCTTCCCCTCAGGCATCGACGGTACCGGGAAGCCACTGACCGCAGTTTTATGTTGGAAGGCCTTCACAACCAGGGTATTTGGTAGTGGGTGTGCCTGAAGAAATTCAACGTCCTTGTCCAGGACTCGGTACATCCCATCGAGCCTGGACAAAATGGAGTGGGCCGAAACGGGCTTCTTCCAGGTGGCCTTTGCAGATGTTAACATGGAAGGGAGCATCATGATGTGGACGGGTCAGATGGATTTCTTGTCCAGCTTGGCCGTCATCTGATCCTCCCCTTCCAACAGCGGCTGGTCAACTCGTATGTTCAGGGCAGTTCCTAAACAGGTGAGCATTGCCGTGAGAGATTTTTGGTCCTCTACTCTGGGCGGATCGACAGCACCAATCACCTGGTCAGGCATCTTCTCCACGTCCACATCCCCCTCATCATCCTCCGAAGATGAGCTGGAATCATCGGAGGATGAGGGGGGGACTCTGAAAACCACATCGGGACCACACCAGTATGGCCTGGCCGGATCGGCGGGCTGGATGCTCATTGCCTCGACATCTGAGCTGTGCCAATCCGTTATGACCAGGCCAGAAGAGCGACTGCTCGACCCTCAAGAGGGCGGCGAAGCGACAGCAGGGTCAGAATTCCTGGGGCGTGTGGTGGTCGGTCCCGGAGCCGCAGACGCCGCAGGAATGGTGGCCTCAAACTGTTTGGCAAAAGATTTTGCTATGACCTCAAACATTGATTTGAAGAGATCCATCTGGCCAGCAGTGATGGTAGCCATTGGTGATGAAATGGTGGGAGGTGAAATGGTGGGAGCAATGATGGGAGACAAAATGGTAGCCAAAATAGTGGCTGCCGGGGCATCTACTGTTGGAGTACGCAGCCTGGGAGACACAGAAACTTGCCCCATCATGGAACGGCCCCTCTCACCAGGCGGTGTCAATGGACAAAGAAGCAAGGGGCGAGCTGGTGCACCAGCCTGCGGCCCTTGTTCAGTGACTCTGAGGAGGAATGGCCACCCCACGCGGAGGATCCTGGAGAGGGACATCTTGCTACAGAGAACAGTGGAGAAGGGCGAGGAGAAATCGGCAGATGAGGAATAGGAGGCAAGGAGCGACGCACCTCAGTCCTGTGTTTCTTCTTCTTCTCCCCATTCTTATCCTTCTTCTTCTTATGGATGAGAGTTGAAAAAGAGGAAGGCTTAAGAGCATGTTCGGGCGGCAGACCACTCGTGGAGGCAGAAGTAGAAGCTGCAGTGGCGGGAGCCAGGGCGATCTCCATTAGGTGCGCCTTGAGTCTGTTGCTCCAATTTTGGACCGCAAGGCGGGTGAAATTTTTACAATGCGCACAAGACTGACTCTGGTGCGATTCGCCCAAACAAAAGAGACACTGACTGTGGCCATCCGAAGCTGGGAACTTCTTGTGGCAAGAAGTGCACTGCTTAAAAGCCGCAGAGGCCATGAAAAAGTTTCTCCAGAGAAGGCAAGGAGAATGAAGAACGTTCGAGAAGAATGCCCCAAAGGGCCGGCCTACTGCCACCCCTGTTGAGGGGGGAACCGGCTGCCTGATCAAAAAAGTGATTGAGTCCTACTAGAAGAAACAGCACAGGGGTGGCAATCCTCCCCTAAGGACAAGATCGCCAGAAAAAAATATTGTTGGAAATCATAGTTTCCGTAGAAATGACAAGGAAAAATTGAGGAAGCTCTCAACAATTGTCCTGCTGCTGAGGCGGAAAGAAGAGAACTAAGGTAAAATGGCAAACTGGTGCCTAAGGGTGGGCGGTACGGTGGGCGGTTTACCACCAAAACTTTTGACCATTCAGCTTTAAAGCCTGCAATCGATGTTCTGTGCAAGCGCATAACCCAATAGTGGGGATTCACAAACTATACGAAGGAGAATAAAAAAAACCACAATTCCATTCCTTGTTGATTTAGATCAGGGGTTCTCAACCTTTTCAAGCTGAGGGCCAGGTAATGCTCCCTCAAACAGCTTTGGGGGCTGGACAGCCATTTTGCCCTGCCTGCCGCACATGGCGCTTCTGGGCGTGGCAGATGCAGTGTAGGGACACATAAAATGGTGTCGCAGACCGCACCCGGCCCCCGGGCCATAGGTTGAGAACCCGATTTAGATACTCAATGTAGATACACTGCTGCAAGGAACAGTGCTACAGCTAGAGGGAGTCCATCCATCCTTGTCAGTGGAACCAGTTACTGCTGGCACACAGCCATCAAACCACTAGTTACTGTCTGGAATATGTCTCAACAATGTTATCCATTTGATTCAATAACAACAATACTGAAAAGAATCCTGTAAATGATGCTATTTTTTGCTTTGTGGTTCAACTTCTATGAAAAAATATTGAAATTCAGCGTGTTCTCAATTTTTCTTTCGTAGTTCTGTCATGTTTTTGTAAAATGTGTTGTTTTCATCTTCTGACTTTACCTAAACATTCTATGTTAAGACAAGTCCTTGGCGTCTTCCTTGGGTTTTTAAATTTTTATACTCTGCCTCCTTGCATTCTAATAATAATAAACCAACAGATGAAATAATATATGTTGTCAGCCTTGGGGATTATGAAATATCCTGTTGCTTGCTAAGAACTAAAATTGAATCACTTGATTTAAACTTAGGTGAAGGGAGGGGTGGTGCACAGCCAGATACCCTGGAAAAGCTACAGATGGGGCTTCAGAAAAACACAGGAAATTTTTCAGAGGCTCTGATTAGAAATCTCTGATTTATGGGATCTATCCACATGTGGAATGAATGTTCTTTAGGGTGTTTCAACCACTTTTAATAGGTTTGTCCATAACTACTATTATGTCAACCTACAGTGTCAATGGGAACTAATGCAAATAGGCCACACACCACAGCTATAATATGAGTGCTAAAGAAGTAGATCTGTGATTATTATTATTATTATTATTTATTAAATTTATATACCGCAGTTCTCTGCCCAATGGGAGACTCAATGCGGTTTACAAAGTACAATTTACAAGTTACAGTATAAAAATATCACAAAAATATCACAAAAAATACAACATATCAATATCATCATAACAACATCGCAATAAAGTATCAAAAATCAATATCACAGTGAACAAAGCATTACAAAAGCAAAATCACAGTGATGAATTTATAGTTGTGTTTGAAGTCTAGCCAGGCTTCTAGTAATCTCACACAAATTTAGCACATAATACTTAAAGCAAACAGGTTTGTTGCAGGCTTAGGGGTTGAATGAAAAGAAATTGAGATACACATTATTGTACATGCAGCACACAGTGTTTGGCTCGTGCAGCCATTGTTTTTCGGTGGTGGGAGTTTTACGTGGATTGTGAGTTGTATGACAAACATAAATGGCATTCTTTGTTCAGGCCACCTAAAACTGCCCACTTACCACTGCAAGCTATCCCTGTCATAATGCAAAGAATTTGAATGAGCAATTAAAAGCCTTTTCTTGATCTCTCAGTCTCCATTCTTTGTCAAATTTACTGGAAAAATTCTATCAGCTGACCAAGAATTATAAACTAACCAAAATAACAGCATGTCTTTAACTTTCAAGAACAACACAGTCAACAGAGGGCTCCAAAGAATGAGCTACTCCAAAGCAGAATACTGGCTCCTCTTTTGTTTATCATCTACACCAGGGGTTCTCAACCTTTTCAACCCATGGGCTGGACCATGCCCCATCAGACAGCTGAGCGAGCCAGACAGTTGGTTCCCCCTGCTGTAAACGCTGCCATAAAACACTGTTTACAACAGCCATGGGCACATTTATGGCTGTCATAAACACATCCACTTCTGCTTCCGGCAGTGGTGGGCCACATTAAATGGTGCCATGGGCCAGCTCCAGCCCATGGGCCATAGGTTAAAAACCCATGATCTATACCAATGATTGACTATTTCCTCAAGCACCCAAAATTTTATTTATGCTGATAATATTATACTTGCTGCTCAGTCAGACAGCTTTCAGGTGGAAAACATCTTCTAACAAATTGATTAGAAGAACTTGGCACATAATATGATAGAAACCAACTTAAACTCAACCTACTAATACTCAAATACGTGTCTTACATTTGTACTTTCTGGAAGTCCATGGCATCAAACTAATCAGTGGTTGATTTTATTTTATTTTTGTCAGCTTTCACACTGCCATCTGTACTTTAATTTGTTGATGATTCTTCCACTAATTTTCACTCCTCCTTCACCTGAATCTAGTCTAACTTTCTGTATTACATGTTGTATATACTTATTGAACAGATAAAGAATAATATGTACCTTTGTCTGACACCTTTGTCTATAGGAAACCAGTGTGTCTCTATTGTGTCCTAACAGTAGTTTTCTGAGCACTGGCTCTTTGGCTGTAAACAGAGATGAACACTGCCCCCTAAAGTAAGTAAGACATGACTGGCTTTGGAGCAAGGAAGATCTTTACCTTTACCTACTGTAAAGCGGAAGGTCAGCAGTTCGATTCCCGAGCACTGCAGGACGGAAATGAGCTCCCGTCTTCATCCCAGCTCCTGCCAACCTAGCAGTTCGAAAGCAAGAAATTGCAAGTAGATAAATAGGGACCACTTCGGTGGGAAGGTAACAGCGTTCCGTGCGCTCCGGTGTCTAGTCATGCCTGCCACATGACCACGGAAATGTCTGCAGAAGCAGACAGCGCTGGCTCTTCGGCTTAGAAACAGAGATGAGCACTGCACCCTAGAGTCGGATACGACTGGCTTTCGAGCAAGGGAAACCTTTACCTTTACTGTTTACATCATTTTCAGAAGATATCAGCTGTGCTCTCAGCTGATGTTTGCCATTGTCTTGTAGTGGGTTGACATCAGATTATGGCCCGGAGGAGGCTCAGATTCAAATACCTACTCAGACACAAAACTCCCTGGAGGAAATTGAATTACACAATTTCTGCCTAATTTCTCGTGATTATTGAAAAGATAAATCTATGTTAAGATAAAAAATCATGTATGGCAGGTTATAAAAATGACACTTTATAAATACAATAGCTGGCAATAGCTCAGTAGTATAGGTATCTGCCTATAGAGCCAGGAAGTAACAGTTTGATTCCCCAGTGTGCCTCCTGAGAAAGTTTGACACTGTATGACCTTGGCCAAGCTGCACAGTCCCCAGAAGAAAGGAATCGTAAACCATTTCTGTGTATTCTCTACCTATAACACTCTTGAAAGGGTCACCATAAGTCAGAATTTACTTGATAACACACAATTATTATAAATGCAACAAATAAATATAATAATAATAATTTGGATTTGCTACATGTTCATGAAATCAGCAAAGGCTTAATGAATTCCCAACAGGAAGTGTTTTGGGTTAATTCAGTTGTCTCTGTACAAAACAGTTTCATACAATGGTTATGTTTGCATCCAGAGCAAAGAAATGATATCATCACAACTTAATAAGAGGCAAGGCACATACCACTGTTGACATTCACAATGTCTGTCTGCATTTGTTCTCTTAATTCCAAAGCAACAACTAAGTTATATCCCGTTGTTAATGTTCTTAAAGAAGGGGATCACAAATCACATATGAGAAAAACATGATAAATACTGGGGGGAAAACACTAGAGTCCTAATTGACTCTCAAACTGATGTTACCAATTACATAATTTGCTCACTACTGAACAAATTATATAAACAGTCTAATCCGTACCCTGAATTTAAATATAGTTAACAATGTATACTAACTGACTTAATACAACTATTTGGAGAGAGGCATGGTTTATGGGAAATGCTAGCACATCTTTATAAATTATGTATATTAAAAATAAGACAAAACAAAAACGATTATAGAAATATTAAGACAAAGAGCGTTATTTCTGTGCAGATTCTCACAGAGTACAGTGATACCTCATACAACGTCCAAACTTGGTTCCACAAGTTTGGACTTTATACGGATTTGGACTTTGTATGAGACATGCAAAATTCTTGCCGCAATGCCTCATACAACGTCTAAATCCTTGCTGCGATGCCTCGTACAACGTCGTTTCCATAGAGATACATTGTACTGTAACAGCACAGATTTCAGGGAAATAGACTGGAAACTAACAGAACTTTAAGAAAACATTGTCTAAAGGCTAAATACATTACAAAACATGTCAAACAACCCTGATTGTCCAAGAACCTGAAGAATGCTGCAAAAAAACAAAAACAAACAGGAATGCTTCTAAAAATTCTAATGAAAAAAATCCAAAAAAATCCAAAATCGTGCTCAAAACCACTCCTAAACACTCTTCGCGTCATGCAAAACCCACAAGAGCAATGCACACATGTGTCCTGCCTTTTATACTGCCCAGGCACAATGCAACCTGGGGAAAACCCCAATGCCTCATACAAAGTCGCATGACTTTGTATGAGGCAACTTTTTTCAAGGAATTAGGCGATGTTGTATGAATCCGATGTTGTATGAAGCGGACTTTGATGAGGTATTACTGTATCAAAATTAATCTGCTACTGTTAAAAGTGGCATATTTTTGCTTCTGGTTTATTTTGTTTCCTCCCAGATGTATTTTCCCCATCACCAATACGTGTTCTTTGTTGCTGGGTTGTTGTTTTTTAATTGGGGGTTTCACATTTTCGTTCTTGTTGATATTTATAATGTATTCAACTTCCAGTATTTAATTTTTATTGCAAATTTTTTTTAATATGTTGTAAGCCACCCAGAGTGGGGAAATATCCAGGATAGGTGGGATATAAATGTAATAAATAAATGATTTTTATTATACTTGCAGGAAATGACTGGATTACCTTTTTTAAAGTCATTTCCCCAATTGTTACTTTCAGGGGGGGAAATGTTCCCAAGGCAATGTTGTTCTCTGTTGCTACAAATTAACACAAGTTACAAAAGAGTTAAAGAGAATCATAGATTTCAAACTTCTGGTAGGGGTGAGGTGGGGGTGGGGATGGATGTAGCTGTTGAACTGGAAAACACTGACAGCTTAGTGTGAAAAAAATAAACTCTTTTTCTCCAGACTTTTTGGCAGTAGCAAAAATGACAATAGACATGAGGTCCTAACATGGGAAGAAAATTATCCTGATCTGTTAACGCCACACACAAAAAAGCCCCAAATGCTGCTAACTCTGATGTGTTTCTTGAGATGTCAGGTTCTATTACTTCTTTGCCTTACTGCAGTTTTAAATCCTGTGCTTTCAGAATGCATCAAATGGCAAATATTTCAACCAGCCACCTGAAGTGGTGAAATGTTCCCTCTATCATGGAAAGAGAGTGTTTGCACATGCATGTGCCTCTACAGTATGCTTACCTAGGACAAAAATCATTAAACATAATGGCTGCAATCCATGATTAAATGACAACTAGAGTACACCCAGTGAATAAGTGGTACTTGAAGAAGAGATGACTCAGCCAAATCACCACTGATAAAGCAAAGCAATCACACTTATTTCCACCCCATATTAATGCACTCTCTGGGCAATTAACAATTTTAATTAGCATTTTGACCCAATCATGCTGGGTCCTCATTTTACTGATCTTGGAAGGATGGAAGGCTCAGTCAAACTTGCCACCTGGTAAGGATTGAACTCACAACATTCACTGCGTCACCAAGCCTCCTCAACACTGATACACAGGCATTACTCCAGTTGTAACTTACTAATGGGTTTCAGCCAATGAGATGCTCTCTCCCAAATACAGATCACTTCTGGACTACTAAAGATTATGCAACCATGTTAGGACTGCATCATGAATATAGCTTTTGTAGATGACAACACTATCAAAACTGTGCTACATTTCAGCTCTTCCATCCCACTGGCAAATTGTCGTGCAGTGACTAGAGGGGGGAGGCAACCTTTTCCTGTTGTGGGCCTGACCACGCCTCCAGACAGCGAAGCGGGCAGGACCATGCCCCCTAGAAGTGGATGCAGGCACATTTACAGCTGATGTAAATGTGCCCACTTCTGCGTTTATGCCAGCCGTGGGCACATTTGTGCATGTGTGGGTGTGTTTTACGGATTAAGTAAACATGCCTGCTTCCACTTTCAGGTGCGGCGCAGGCAGTGATGGGCCGGATGGGATGGTGTCAGGGGCTGGGGCTGGCCTACAGGCTGTAGGTTGGGAACCCTGGACTGGAGTGACAATAGAATTATATCGTAGTGTTCCCTCATGGTGGAAAACTTCAGCCTGAAAGGCTGAAAAACTTTCTTGGCTCACTAGCAGAGTGTCTCATCTTGGTTTTTAAGACAGATGACACTGTATTATCCTTTAATGAAATAGTTGTCATTTCAAGTCCAGACAACCAGTCCATGCCACAGTTTTAACTGCTGGGGGGGGGGGGGCAGGGCTCTAAAAACAGTTACGTAGTTCTGAGCCATCTGTACAGGTCAACCACATTCTGAGGTTGTGTTGTTCTGACCCCTGTGGAGTGGCTGGAATAAATCTTCCGCCGTGGGCTCTACTGACCCGGGAGCGGGGTATTGAGTGCAACAAACTATTTCACTAACACTAAAGTTGGAACAACCCTCTGTTCCAGTCCAGTCTCTAGCAATCCGTCTTCCTGGCCCCTTTTTGCAATTTCTGGACCCAAATCCCTTGTCATCCAATTCTGGAACTGAGTTTGAGTCATGCTTTTCTCAGTGAGAGCTGGTACTCCACCTGCCAGCTGGCCCTTCTACTGCAGTTGCTCCTTGTATTACTTTACCATCCATCAGAAATAATAGGATGTGATGCCCAGCTCACAGGTGGGCTCATTATTGCCCTGGGTGGAGGCACTTGACACCTCATTCT
Organism: Bradypodion pumilum; assembly: GCA_035047305.1. NCBI lineage: Eukaryota > Metazoa > Chordata > Lepidosauria > Squamata > Chamaeleonidae > Bradypodion > Bradypodion pumilum. Next base: position 321,874,688 of record JAWDJD010000002.1, read on the forward strand.
ACCTTTATGGGCTTGCAGACAACCCATTAGGAACAGCAGAGGCATCCCTCTTAGAGTTGATTAAGGCAGTGTTTGCTCATCCATTTCAGTGGCTTAACTTGCCACTCACATTTTGCATGGCTCACTGTGATTTGAAACAGATAGCAGAATTGAGACTATCCATACTTATTGAGGAGGTCCAAGACACCCTCACTTCAAAAATGATACCTCTTTCTTCCTTTTCTTGTGCAGTATCCAATTCAGAATATTGGCTATCATCACAGTGATCAGCCCTGAAGATTGTCCTGAGAATATAATGCAGTGACCTTCCATTTGCCTTCCACATTGCATTGTGACACCCGTACCACTGATTCAGTTCCATGAGTCGCTTTCTAGTCTCAAGCCCTTTTGATAAAGCTGCTGCCCTCCATCAAGATGGGTTCAAGTGGAATTTATTCCACATGGGGGGCCATCACTCTTCCCTGTGGACTTCACTGTCCAAGGCTGTTAGTCCTTAGGGTTGTCAGGCTAGTTAACTGCCACCTGATGATTGGCACTGAGTTGCTGGCAGTATGGTCTACTTATTACTATAACAGGATGACCTAGCCAGACTGGCAAGATACTACTCTACCCATGACAAATGCCTTCACCTACACTGGATGGAAGGGCAAGAAGGAGGTAGGAAAGGAACACAGTCAACCTTCACATAACAACACGTTCGGATAGCATCATTTTCGCTTAACAACGCATCATTATGCACCACGTGTTCCCCTGCATAACAACATTTTTAGTGTCGTTGTCTGGACAACACTAAAATAACCGTCATTATCCGGACAACGACGCTAAAAACATTGTTATGCAGGAAACTCCATAGAAACCTGCATAACAAAAAAAAATCGCTTAGCAACGCTTCTTGGGGAACCAAGTAATGACATTATGCAAGGGTCTACTGCATTTTGTGTTACCTCTCCCAGCATACTCCCAGTGGAAGCAAAAAGAAACACAAATCTAACAGTATCACCTAAGTAAACTGAATCTTTTGAACATGAGATAGCTGATGGACTCATTATTGCAGAAATGGTCCAAGAAATAGTTCAGCTGACATTTAGCATTTCCACTTATTTAATATTAAAGTAATATTCTGACAAATAAATGTAAAGTTAACATGAATGCCAGTGTAGCCATTTATGAACTTAATTCCTAAATTTATCACAAAACTATTTCTTATGTCAAGCTCTGTACACCAATTTTCCAATTTACCAACTATTCCTACAGCCCTTCCAATCTCAGCTCTTCCTTTTATTTCAGTTAGAGGAATAGTTAATTTATCTAATTGGTTTATATTTGTTAGTTTTAACTCTGCCACTCATTAGTGCTAGGAACAACTGTTAGCGCATCTGTGATGGAAGGAGGAATCAGCAAGTCTGTTGTATTCTAAATGAATCCTGTTACAAGGTCTAAAGCAGGGGTGTCCAAACTTGGCAGTTCAGCTGTTCTTGGACTTCAATTACCAGAAGCCCAAGTCAGCACTGATCAGGGCTTTTGGGAATTGAAGTCTAAGAAGAGCTGGAGCAACAAGGTTGGCCACCCCAGGTCTAAAGCATCCACTCAACTTAGCCATCAAAGCAATGCACGAACAAGAGAAGCAGTAACATTAAAATATAAAATTAAAAATGCTGAAATAATAAAACAGTGAGCACCAGAATACTCTGCATATACCTAATTCCAAGGCTTATATTTAACTGTTAAAAATCAATTTTAGATCTATACATTCTAATTAATACAAATTTAATATTACTCTAAATATTAATAATTCTTTTTATGCTACTTAAGCAATTGACTTATTTTCTCTTGTTTACATATTAGCAATCCAGCAACACATAAGGCTTGTTAACCTGTTTGCTTAAAAGTGTCTGCTTCCATCTCTCCACTAAGCAGTATAGCATCCCTGGAACTGATGCTATCTCCAGGAAATATGCTATTTAAAGCCTACAATCTGTGCATTGCTTGTCTGTAAATATAAAAGTTACAATTTTGTCACAGATAAATTTGCCCATAACAATAATCCTCATGTCCCAGCCCCTCTGCTGTCACTTGCAAATCTCATCTGTCAAACCAAGGAGTACATTCCTTCAGCTGCAAAGTTCATTTTTATGCATATTAATTCTAATTCAACAATTATTACAAAGTTCAAAATCCTGAGGCTACAGTGACATGAAAATACAAATTAAAAGCACCTGTTCTTTACTGTTATTCTAGAATGTTTCTTCCACTAACCTGGCAAGAGTGAAAATACAAGGAAGGTTCACATCAGAACACTCAACATAAACTAATGAGGAATGGATTTCATGTAAATGCTTTCAAGGTTTGACAACAAATCTTGCACATTACCAGAAATTGTGTAACTAAGGAAGATGTGGCATCCCCAAAGGGGAAAGTGGGCTCAAGACTCAGAAGCTGCAAAGTTCATATGGGTAGCATTATCATCTCTCCTGGTGTTCCTGGCTCTTGGTGACTTTTGATACCATCGACCACGGTATCTTAGTGGGATGACTGTTGGAGATAGGGGTTAGAGGCACTGTGTTACAATGGTTTCTCTCTTTCCTTGGTGGTCGTACCTAGACTCCAGCTTGGGGAGTTTATGTCAGCTCCTTGGACCCTTCAGGGGTCAATTATTTCTCCATTATTATTAAATATTTATGGAGGGGTCATCCCGAGATCTGGACTACAATGTCAGCAATATGTGGATGCCACTCTATCTCTCCTTTTCATCTTCTGCAGTGGATGGGGTCCAGTGCCTTGACGATTGTCTGGCCATGGTAATGGAATGGATCAGAGCTAACAAGCTGAGACTGAACCCTGATAAGACAGGGGTTCTGGTGTTGGAGGGTCCATCAGCCCAACTAAGTGATCTGGCCCATAAGATGGAGGGGATTGCTCTCTTCCCTAGGGACCAAGTATGCAATTTAGGGAGCCATATTAGACCCTCATTTGACCCTTGAGGAGCAAACTGGAGCGGTGAGCAAAGCCCCTTTTCCCCCCAACTGCACTAAATTGCCCAGTTGCATCCCTATTTGGACAGACGGCCCCTCATTACATTAGTTATCTCAATGGTAATCTCATGTATTGATTACTGTAATGCTCTCTACGTGGGGCTTCTCCTTTTTCTGATACGATGGCTTCAACGGGTACAAAATACAGCAGTCAGGCTGATTACTGGGGTAAGAAAAATTGATCATATCTCTCCAGCCTTGGCAGGGCTGCACTGGCTACCTGTTCCTTTCCATATCAGGTACAAGGTGTTAGTTCTAACTTTTAAGGCCCTAAACAGTTTGGGGCATTACTACCTGGTGGAACGTCTTCCCCTCAGGACATCAGCCCACATAACTCATTCCTCTCAGACTGCACAGCTCCAGGTGCTGACCCTGAGATTGGCAAGGAAGGCCATGACTTGGAGGAGAGCCTTCTCCATGGCGGCACCAACTCTGTGGAACTCTTTTCCAGCTGAGCTGGAAGTGTATCGGATAATAGTAAAAATAATAGTAGCAGGGGATTTCATTCTAATACGTTCCAATATAGATTGCACTAACGTGACAAAGTACAGGAGTTGAATTAAAATGCAAATTTTGGATAGATGGATCAAACTTCTGGGCTTGAAGGACACTTGGAGGGAATTTAAAGGGTCAGAAAGGGCTTACTGTACACCTACTTTTCACCGGTTTATAACTCATACTCTAGAATAGATTATATATTAGTTACAGATAATATGATAAAAAATATAGAGGAAATAGAAGTAGGCATTTTTAAAGAATCGGATCATGCTAAGATTTTACTGGAATTACTAGGAAATAGGAAAAGGAGATATGATGCAAACTTATTTAAAGATCCAAAAATGAAAGAATAAATTGTTAAGAATTGGGAAGAATGTTGGAATTTGAATGATATGGGTGAGGTAAATTATAATGTGGTATGGGATACAATGAAGTTGGTATTCAGAGGGGAATGTATTAGAATTGCTAGTATAAAGAATAAACAATTTAGAAGTAAACAGGAGAAAATTGAAAATAAAATTAGACAGCTTTAAGGGACACATGCTAGGACTAAAGATAAGAAGATTTTAGACAGGGTACAAAGATTAAAGAAGGAAGTAATTGGAAAAGATATAGAAAAAGTTAAAAGGGATTTGATATATTTAAAGAGAGATTATTTTGAATATAGTAATAAAAATTCAAAATTACTAGTGAGAGCAGACTAAGAGAAAAGAAATAGAAGATAAATAGGTGTTTTGATAAATGAACAAGGGGTAAGGTGTAATAAGCTTAAATATAAAATAGAAATAGTGAAATATTTTTATCAAAAATTATATTCTGAAAAAGAGATAAAATTAGAAAAATTAAAAGAAATCAATTGTATTAAAGAGGCTTTTGAGAATGTTGTGCCAATGGCTGAGCATTAGGTATTTCACTTTGTCTCTCTCCATCGTCAATAGGGTTTTTGTTTCTGGTGTGTGTGTGTGTGTGTGTGTGTGTGTGTGTGAGAGAGAGAGAGAGAGAGAGAGAGAGAGAGACTGTTTTAAATGTATGAGTTTTTATGAGTTTTGTGTAGTTAGCCACCCAGAGTAGGAAAATCTCCTAGATGGGCAGGGTATAAGTATAATAAATAAATAAATCCCAAAGGCTAGTACATTACTGTACACATATGTACAGGATACCAAGACAGAGCTCTGCTGCCTAGAAGCAGGAAGAGAAGTTATCACCATTGACTGTACTGAACAGCCTGAAAAGGACAGATAAGCAGGAACACTACACTGATTACATGAACCCCACAGGCTTCAGATTAATTGAGTTTAATAGCTTTGGATGGCATTTAGGTTTTTGTCCACCAAATGACTTGTTCTTACTGGTTCCCTGCCTCAGTCAAGAATTTGTTTAAATGTCACATACTGTGTTATCCACTTTCTTCAACACAAGCTGGCCCTTATGCCAACCAAACACACCAAATTATGTCACATATAAAGTTAATTTAAACTGGCCTTGCAAGCTAATTTGGGTTTACCGGTATTTTTTCCACTCAGCACATATCAACATGTTTTTAATGTCAAACTACAATCAGAGGGAGGAAGGCACATTTGTAACAACATATAAACAATGGAGAGGGATGGAGAAAATGAAAGAGACAAAGTATATATTTAGAGGCACCATTTATGTCATAGTTCCTCATTACCGGCTGGCAGATGTCAGAGCAGATTCTCCAGGAGTGGAGTCTGGCTCATTAGGGCATATGGGACACTGCCACACTTCAGGCTCAGGCTAACGCCCACCAGAGCCTGGAAGCTTATTTTTCTAAAGAGTTACTTTTGTAATGAGTCACACTCTCCAAACACAAATCAGAACAAAATTACTTTTCACCTGTGATGGTCATGGCTTTTATTTATGAGTTCTGTGGAAAAAGGAAGAGGAAGCTGCCTGTTAGTCATTACAGATGTCTTGCTTGAGGGGAGAGACAACAAGTTTCAAAAAAAATCACAGGGTGGTGCATTGTGTGGTTCTGCCTTACTTGGGTCTTCCTTTGGGTAAGGTACTGTGCAGTGAAAAAACAACAGAACAAATGGCAAGCCCCAAGTAGTTTCCCCAGAGTAAAACAGAAGGTTTTTGTTAGAGAGTTTCAGATGGTTCGGCCCAATAAATCCAAGATCAATCATTTATATTTAAAGTCTTTTATTTCCACTGCCCGCATGGCAGTCAGTGGTGGTCTCAAGGGTCAGGGATGGAAGTGAGGTCATCCGGTAAGCAAGGGTCCTTTAATAGGGTTAGGTGAGGTCAGAGGAATAGGGGTCGGAGGAGCAGGGTTACATAGGCAAAGCATTGTGGTATATGTAGTTCAGGGCAGTGTGATATTACATCTGACAAAACCCCTTCTAATATCATACAAACTGAACACATTGTGGATAAGATTGACGGTTTCTCACTCACTAAGGCATAGGCTATCAAATAGGTAACTGTGCTGGGCTAATGGGAGTGGCTTGGTCAGAATATCTGCTATCTGCTCTTTGGTCTCGCAGTGTGTCAGTTGTATAAAACCTTTTTCTACGAGCTCCCTCACATTCCTGCACTTGATAACTATGTGTCAGGATTTTCGCCTCACAGACTCAGTCTTCGCTATGTCTATGGCTGCTTTGTTATCTTCGTGAATGGTGATGGGAAGGTTGGGTCTCTCCCAGATGAGAGAGATCAGTTCGTTTATCCAGATTAAGTCACATGCGGCGCTGGACAGGCAAACATACTCTGCTTCTGCAGTAGATGTGGAGACTAGTTTTTGCTTCTCGGTGCGCCAATATATGGGGCTGCCATTTAGCTTCACTATGTAGCCGGATGTGCTTTTTCTGGTTTCTGAGCATCCGCCCCAGTCAGCATCCACGTAACATGAAAGATTGATCCCATTGTCTACCTGAGGAGTGAGTAGTAGTTTTGCACCCATGGTACCCTTTAGGTACCTCACTAGCCTCTTGATAGCTACCCAATGATCGGTCTTCGGCCCTCCGGAGTGACGTGAGAGAAGGTTCACCGCCAGCGAGATGTCCAGCCTGGTCCAGTTGGCGATGTGTAGTAGTGATCCAATGGTGGATCTGTAGAGGCTGATATCTTTGAAAGGCTCTCCCTTCTCATGGGCATTTTTCATGAAGTCTGTTTGCATGGGTGTCCCACATGGGTGAGCGTCAGACATGTTACACTTGTCAAGGAGTTCAGTTATCTTTTCTTTCTGAGAGATGGCGAATCCGTTAGGTACTCTTGAGACGTGTACCCCTAGATATTTGTTCACTTCTCCTAGGCTTTTCAGAGAGAATTCGCTTTGTAGGCCTTGGGTGAACTCGTAACATCTGAACTTGCTTTCTCCAAAGTACAATAGGTCATCAACATAAACTAGGACCTTCTCCATGCCCTCTGGTGATTTCCTTAAGAATACACACTTGTCGTCCTTGACTGGGAAAAAGTTCAACTGTCCCATTGCCTCAGCCAGGCATTTGTACCATCTTCTGCTGGACTGTTTGAGGCCGTAGAGGCTCTTGCTGAGCAGCCATGTCTCTCTTCTGTTGCGTCCAAAGCCAGGTGGTGCCTTGACGTATATTTCTTTATCTAGTTGTGCATGTAGGTACGCTGTCTGTACGTCGAATTGGTATACCTGTTCTCCAAGTATGGTTGCCATCACTAGGGCGGCCTTGACACTTTCTAGTTTCACTGTTGGGGAATATGTGTCTTCATAATTGTCTGGGTATCGCTGGGTGAAACCTTGGGCTACTAGTCCGGCCTTGTACATTGTTCGCTTATCCTCTAGCTGTTTCACCTTGAACACCCATTTCATTTCCACCATTTTCTGTCCCTCGGGGACCTTCGCAGGTGTGTACACAACAAGAGCCTTGAGGCTTTCCATATCTTTTTCCATTGCTGCTCTCCACTTGTCCTGCTCTTCACGTGGTAGCTTGACTATGTCGTCATAAATTTTGGGTGCCTCGGGGTAGGTGTCTATGCCTAGTATGTAATCCTCCAGCCCTCTGGGGGTTCGTTTTTTGGTTGACCTGGTTGACCTTCTAGGTGCTGCCTCTGGTGGGTTTGACGATTCAGCATCCATAAGGTCTGTGGTGCTTTGGCGTGTTTGCTGTTCCTCACCTTCTTCACGTGGTGCGTCTTCTGATCCACTGGGCCTCGTGTCAGGCAGCGGTGTTCTGGTTTCTTCTCATTCTGGGTCGCTTGTCAATACTTCATTTGCATGTATTTTGCTCCAGTTTGCGTGTTCATAGAATGTGGCCAATCTGGAAACCACCACCTTCAGGTTGTGGTCTAGGAATCGGTACACCTTCGAACCTGGTTCGTACCCTAGGAACCTTAGTCTTCTTGTTATCTTGTCCCCCTTCTTTCTCAGCTGCCTTGGTATGTGCACGTCTGCGAGCACACCAAAGACATGAAGGTGGGCTAGTTTGGGTTTCTGGTTGTACATGGCTTCATAGGGTGTCTTTCCAATGACACTGGACCATAATCTGTTCAGCGTGTAGTTGGAGTATAGTAGTGCTTCCCCCCAGTATGAGAAGCTCAGGCCCGCGTCTTCTATTGCGCACCTGATCATGGTCTGGAGCACTCCATTCCTTCGTTCGGCGACTACATGCTGGAAGGCTGAAAATGGTGTGGTCTTGTAGTGTAGCATCCCCTTCTCGATTATCCAGTCCTCAAACTCTCTGGACAGGAATTCTGAGCCTCTGTCCGTCATCAGTTGCTTTATGTTTGTGTTGTGTTTGTACCCTCTTGTAGAATTCCTTGAATTTGCTGTAGGTTTCGTCCTTACTTCTGAGGGTATACATGAAGCCGTACCGGCTGTAGTCATCAACTATCATCAGGAAAAATCTCTTCTGGCCTAGGGACTTCTTGAGTGGTCCCACCAGGTCAAGATGGACCAATTGGAATGGATGGTCTGACCTTCTGGTGGATGTCTTTGGCCATGGTTCAACCTTTGCCTTGGAGCTTTTGCATACGGAACATTCCAGATAGTTCTCACAACTCTTGACTTTTAGCCCTTCTGAGCATTCCAGAATCTTCTTGAGTGTTGGGAAACCTATGTGTCCCAATTTCCTGTGCAGCAGGTGCGCACTCATCGTGTGTTGGCTTTCCTATGGATATCCTTGGTGTTCTTTGCTTCATTTCGTTGACCCCTTCATTTTTCGTGGAACTGTGGGGAGTATCATTCTCCCCTTCTGGGTCCTCATTTCCATATTCCTTGGAGTCATCCATGGTGCACTCTTGTGTTTCTTCGTTGTCAATGCTATTGATTAGTCCTATCATGATTTGCCTGTCGTCAGCTTCCTCGGCTATGAAGTATGGTAGGCCACCTATGAACTCCACGCTTCCTATTTCTTCTCCCCTTCTTTCAATGGATGCCTTCTTATTTCCAAAGATTATTCTCAGGCTTGGGTCCTCCATGAGTCTGGTGGTGGCCAGGACATTGTAAGGAATTCCTGGGACATAAAGGCCAGTCCAATTCCATGGATAAGTACATTGCCTCTGCCAGCAACCTTTGCGTGCTCCTGGTTGGCAACCTTGATTTTGAAGGAGTCTTCTTCGAAGGAACTAAATATCTCCTTGTGGCATGATGTGTGGGTAGTGGCCCCAGAGTCAATCAGCCAGTATTGCAGGTGAGCGTCTGTGGGTCTGTTTGCCCTATGGCATCTGGCCCCTTTGCTGTGTTTGACTACGTTTATGGAGTCTGATTTGTGTTTCTCTTGTTCTCTCTGCGGCCTGGGCTCTCTTCCTGGGCTGGGCGATCTCCATCGCCTATCTTCTCTATTCTTGTCATCTCTGTGCCTGAGTGGGTATTCATCATGTGACCCATGCCTTGGCCTTGGAGCGCCTTCGTGGCGCACCCTATCAAGTGGGGAGTTGCATTCAGTAGCCCTCTTATCCTTGCGGTGTGTTGGGCAATCCTTTCTAACGTGTCTTCTGGATCCGCATGTGTAACACTCTGGGGTTGAGCTTGTCTGCTCATTGAAGGTAACCTTGTGTGGCCTGCCTTCCCTGCGCATGATGGCTCTGACCCTTCAGAGATTGTCCTCAGCTATGAGTTTCCTGGTAACGTATTCTAAGGTGGCATTGTCACCACCCATGCTGTCTAATTGGGTCAGGAAGTAGACCCAGCTTGGACCAAGAGAGTTGTAGATAACGCTAATCAGATGCTGTTCTGTGACGATTTCCCCCTTTCTCAAGAGGTCGGACCTCATATTGGTTAGCTTCATCAAGTGTTCACTCATGGTTGTTCTCTCCTTAATTTTGTATGCGAACAACTCTCTTAATAGCAAGCAGGTCGTACTCCTGTTTTTGCAATAAAACATGTCATACAATCTCTCCCAGACATCATAAACAGTTAGCCCGTTCGGAACACTCCCATACATCGCAGTGTCAATAAAGCTTAGAAGTAAACAGAATACCCTGTGATGCAGTCTGTCCACCTCCAGAGTCCATGGTCTCTTTGGTGGGTCTTGGATCAAATGCAAAACCCCCTCCCTCATCAGGATTACCTGAAATTGTTGAGTGCATTCAATAAGGTTCTTCCCGGTCAGGCAAAGGATTGGGAAGTTGTTTGGCAGTTGGCTCTGCTGGCTGGCGTTGTTTCTGTTGCTAGAGTAGTTCTGGTGTCCTGGGCTGTCTTCAAATTGGCAGTAAGGGATTGAGACACAGACTTTTGTATTTGAAGGTCTTGCTCGTTCTTTTTCAACTTGCCTGTAGGGGGATATTGCTTGCTCTTTGGCCTTTGAGCGATCTGATGTGACCTGTCGTTCCTCCTCTTCGCCAGAGGAGGAGCTCTCTTGCCTCTTCTGCGCCTGTGCGAGACTCATTCTTTGCCGGCTGCCGAGGTGAGCGGACCTCTGCTCTGGTGGTCCTGCTTCTTCAGGCTGCAGCATTGCTGAGGGGGCAGCTTCATCGCTGGAGCTGTTTTCTTCTTAGGAGGATCCCGTGATGTCGCTGCGAGGGGGCTGCCATCTCTGCTGGGTCAAAGAAGTCCCATGTCGCTGGGGCTCTGCTTCTTCGGACCGTGGCCTTGCTTGGAGATTGGGTTCCTCGCTTGAGCTTCCCCCACGATCGAGCCGGACGGGCGACGGGTCACAGTAGGTCTCCGTCTTCCATTTTCCCTTGGCACGCGTCTCCAGCCCTTCCGCGCGGGTGTGCGTTTTGCACTGTCCGTACCCTTCACGTCCACGGCTGGGTCTCTCACGGTGTTTCTGCTTGGTCGTCGTGTCCCCTTCAGTCGCGGTAGCTTGCCCCTGGGGAGGGGCTGCGTCCCCTTTGGCTTTTAGTTGGGAAAAGTTCATGGTGGTCTGCTTTGGGGGATTTGCCGTGCTCTTTTCGCCTGTGGTAGCTTGCTTCCGGGGAAAGGTCATGTCCCCTTCGGCTTCTGGCTGCGAAGGTGGCCTCTGCCCCTTGTGGAAGGTCGGCCGGGTCATCGGCAGCATCCCTCTCGGGTGCTCGCCGTCTGCTTGAGGGGTCCCACTCCCCTTCTGGCTCCTGGGGGCTGAGGGTTGGCATGGCCCGCATTTATAGGGTCCGCGTGTCCACCCTCCGGGATCCCAGGGCTTTTTATTTTTTTCGCATGGCTGGGGCGCGTGGGTTATCTTTGGGCATCGTTGGCTCGATGGGGTTTCCCGCCTGTGTGTTTTAATCTAGGGCCGCCGCTTGTGATTGGTTGGCCATCTTGGCTAGATTCAAACCCAGCGTGGTGTTTGGGGTTCCCGCCATAGAGGTTCCCGGGGTAGAGCTTACCGCGCCATTGGTGGGGGGTTCGCCTCCATCATTCATCAAGGCCAGTAGCTCTGCCATGGAGATCATACTTTTTCCCGCTATCACCTTGTGGACTTCGGTTACCGGGATTTCGCCTTGGTTGTCCCCTTCGGTGGGTGCCCCTCCGATCCCGGCCTCCATCTGGCCATCTGGGTCCATTTCCGCGATGGTCCGGTCGGGGTTGACCTCTTCCGTTACCGATTGGGGTCGTGCAGTCGCCGGTTCCAGAGTTTCGGGTCCTTCTTTGGCTCCTGTGGGTCTAGCCCATGTCTTGGCCCCCACTTTGTTCGTCCGGGTCTTTCTTTTGGTCATTTTTGTTTGTTCTGGAGTTAGTTATGGGCAAACCATCCTCTGCTACCATTTCGTTAGAGAGTTTCAGATGGTTCAGCCCAATATCTCCAGGATCAATCATTTATATTTAAAGTCTTTTATTTCCACTGCCCGCATGGCGGTCAGTGGTCGTCTCAAGGGTCAGGGATGGAAGTGAGGTTATCAGGTAAGCAAGGGTCCTTTAATAGGGTTAGGTCAGGTCAGAGGAATAGGGGTCAGAGGAGTAGGGTTACATAGGCAAAGTATTGTGGTATATGTAGTTCAGGGCAGTGTGATATTACATCTGACAGTTTTTTCAGGCATTTTTGTTGTTGTTCAGTCACACAGTCAATTCCGACCCTTTGCAACCCTATGGACCATTGCCTGCCAGGCACCTCTGTCCTCCACCATCTTCCTCAGCCTCCCCAGCTCTGTTCCCATTGCATCTACAATACCATCTAGCCATCTCATTTTTGGCCACGCCCTTCTTCTTTTGCCCTCCACCTTTCCCAGCATCAAGGCTTTCTCAAGTGAATCCTCTCTTCTTATTTGATGTCCAAAGTACTTTAGCTTCATCTTTACTATTTGACCTTCTAATGAGCTGTCATTTACAGTTCTTTCATTCTCTCCCTCCCTATTTCTGCCTTTTTCCATCTCGTGAACTGGACTCCAAAGAAAACTAGTGTCTTTACATTCACTCAATAGAATAGAAGTAGTGGTCTGGGGATAAGTAACAGCTGAACCTCAGAATGAGAAGCATGGGTTGCTGTTAAAGGATGGGGAGGGTTGGTTGTTATTTAATAAGATTTACTTCTGAACAGAATCAGTAGGTTAGACTATCACATAAAGGCTATCTGGCACACACTCTTCTATGAAGTAATTCAGTACTATGTTTAGATAGTAATATTTCTCTGCCAAGAGGCATCTTAATGTTTGCAAAATAACATGGTGTATTGAAAGGGCACCGTTTATTTTATTTGCTGAGTTGTCATTTAATTATGTTAGTGTTGCTAGCTTTAGTAGAAATCTAGTAGTAAATCACAACTACTTGTAGGTCCACTGAAACAGTGAGGATTGGCTGAGTCAGTTCCTTCATAATTGTTTCAATGGGCCTACTCTAATGATGACTTGCTAGTGGATTTCAGGCATTGTATTTGTAATTTTTACTGTTAAGAGATTGGGTGAAATTTTTGATTTTCTTTGAGGAACTTGAGAACGTTTTCCAACAGCTTTAAATTGTGCAACAGTAATAATAAAGTGCCAGTAAAGATCAACTTCTGCCAACCTAACAGTTCAAAAGCAAGAAATTGCAAGTAGATAAATAGGTACCACTTCCGTGGGAAGGTAAACAGCGTTCCGTGTTGAGGCATGCCAAGTGTCCACAGAAACATCTGCAGATGCAGTCAGCGCTGGCTCAGGCTATAAACAGAGATGAGCACTGAACCCTGGAGTCAGATACGACTGGCTTTCGAGCAAGGGGTCATTTACCTAAAACCTGGAGCAAAGTTTGTCTTGAATTGTGGTTCAGTTTTCTGAAGTATTAGCTGTTTGCACATTTACACACCATCAAGTCAATTCGGACGTATAGTAACTACCATTTTGGTGTTATTTGCAGATTTGATTAAAGTCATTTGAAAAGATGTTGAAGAACACTGTGTCTAGACCAGAATCCTCTAAAACCGTGCTAGTCACTTCAATCCAGGATAATAAGAAGCAATCTTTGGGTACAGCCTGTCAACCAGCTACAAATCCACCTATTAATCCACCATGCCAGTGAGTGACAAATCCACCTAACATCAGTGCCACAAGAATATTGTGAAGTACTTTATCAAAAGCTTTGCTAAAATCAAAACACATTATGCCCACTGCATTCTCTTCATCTACCAAGCTTGAGACTGTATTCAAAAGAGATAAGACTAGTCTTATTAATAACGTGCAGAGTGTAGTGTAGTAGATAGAGTGATAGATTAGGACTCAGGAAACCTGCTAACGCATGGAAAGTCACTGGGATACTACTCCTTAAATATTTCACCTCTAAAAACCATATTAGGATTGCTGTAAGTCAATATGACTTAATGGCACATACTGTAATGCAATAACACTTAGTATGACATGCCTTATTTTTGAGACATGTGCTGGGTTTTAGTCACCACATTCTTTTCTAAACAAACTAATATTTAGTGATCTATTCCAGACAATTTCAATCTTGTTAAAGCCCAGCATAACTGGTTCCATTGTTACTTTTTTCTACCTCCTGAAAAATGAATCATCAGCAAGGCAAAAGAAGAATCTGTTGGATGTTACAATCTGCCTACACAAATATAGCATCTGTTTACTCACACAAGCAGGAGCTCGCAAACTCACAAAGACTGTGAATACCTTAATAGGTGCCCATTTAATGCCTTACTTTAAAAAGACATTCACAACACAAGAGCTCTGCAGTATAATTATTTATAATTTAATAGTTACACTTATAAATGATCAATAGTACATTCATTACTATAATAACTAACTTACCTGGCCCTCCCCAATACATATCACGTTTAATTGTCAGGCCAGCAACTTCACATTTCATGAGACTTCACAACATGTGGGCCCTTGAGAGATTATTGTATAGTACATTCAAACAAATGCAGGAGGGAGATAATCATACCTGTCAACCCGGGGCTCTGGAAAAACAGGACCTGTGCACATCGCTTGTGCGCAGGTCGCGTTCCACACATGCGTGGAAAGGTTTTACCCCTTCCACGCATGCGCAGAAGCACTATGCCACTTGCGCAGCCCTTACGCAAGCGACGTAGTGCTTTCGCGCATGCGTGGAAGGGGTAAAACCCTTCCGCGCATGCGCGGAAAGCATTTCCCCCGCTGCCAAATTACGGGGTTTTGGCAGCGGGGGCCGGGTTATGACGTCAATCGACGTCAATTTACAGGGTAATCCTGGCCAAATTGGGAAGGTTGACAGGTATAGAGATGATACCTTTTATAGGTCACTTCAAAAATTCAAAACTTCACAAGCTTTCGTAACTCATGGTTACTTCCTCTGGCTTCTGCATGCCATGGTGTACAAGTGTACAAGCCAGGTTTTATTCTTAGAAGTTAAATGGGAAAATATGTAGCAGGGAAAATAGGCATCAGGCTACTGCCTATTTTTCCTGCTGCCTATTTTTCCATTTAACATCTAAGAATAAAACCTGCCTTGTACACCACGCCATGCAGAAGCCTGAGGAAGTAACCATGAGTTACGAAAGCTTGTGAAGTTTTGAATTTTTGAACTGGCCTATAAAAGGTATCAACTCCTTCCTTCATTTGTTTGAATTTATGGATGGGTCACACGGGTTATTTTTGTTTACTGTACAGTATGTGTGAGTGAGACAGAGCATACAGACTTCCTCTACCACCTCCTGTTGTTATGCTGCCAAGTCACATCTGATTTATAGTGACCTTAATGGGGTTTACAAGGTGAAACGTTTAAGGAGAAGAATTACCATTACCAGCCACCAGAGAGTTTCCATGGCTGAGCAAGTATTCAAACCTAGGTCTTCTGAGTCCTATTTGTCACTGTATCCAATACACTACACTGACTCTCAGCATAAATAATAATGTGTGCAATGTACATACAAATGTACATACAAACAGCTCCAACAACAGTACAGAGTGGGAAGAGCTGGGCTCTTAGGTATTAAAGTTGCCACACGCAGGAAAATCACACTTTCGAGCACTAATAGAACACACATTTAGAGGCTCCTTAATGCAAATTACAGGACCTTTATCCTGAGGAAGCTACACGTGAAAGGCTGGCTATACCGGAACAGTCTAGATTCATTGTGGATTTACCTTTGTGTTTTTGCCCCTATTGACTACATTGATTTTTACTGAAATTAATTAAGGAACTCTGTACTTGAAGATTTTTGATCTACTATATGAAATCTTGAAGCTATGACATCGGAACATTAATTTTTTGGTTTACAGTATTGTATGAAGTGAATACTTTATTATTTTTTGAAGACAAAAACTTACATCTGTTGAATAATAATTTTCTAATTAGACCATATAAATCGTGATTTTTCATTGAGTGGTTATTGACTTTTTCTTAATGTTCACTCTAGGCAGATGCAAAAAAATTAAAAAGAAGCTTATCTAAGCCTTATGCCAGCTGGAGCCCAGATCTGTGTCTGTTTTCTGATTCTAGTGTTAATTATGACCATAATAATTGCTTGTGATTTTATTTCATTAAATATAAATAGGATCATTGACACTGAAAGGTACTCTTTGACTCAAACCATAATGGAGATTAGAGAAAGGAGAATATGAGGGAATGTAACAGACCTATATTGAAGGTTGTGCTTGTCATGGTCCTTCAAAGGATGCCATTTATTCTTTTCATTTACTATGTGTTATAGTAGAATGTTTAGCCAATTAGAGTAAGATGCCTTTTCAATCAAGTAAGATTGCTGTAAACCCCATGTGTGCCAGTTAGCATACACGCTCACACACACACTCACAGACATCAGTTCAAGGACACCCAGTCTGAGAATCTGGCAGTTTGATCCATCACATGGAGATGGAATCTAAGATAAGCACCTCACGTAACTTGCAGGTGTATGCCCAGCTGGAAGGCCAGATGTCCCCAGACGTCATATTAGGGGAATTTTCACATATTTGAGATGGGAGATATGAGTGAGTAAAAACATATAAAACCCCCAGGATTTTACATCTCTCTAGCAGACTCCCCAATTTCAGGGGGTCACTCTTCCCATTTTTCCTGTCACTATGCCTTGAATGGGAGACCTCAAGTCAAACATTCATGGGGGAAGGAGGATGCCCGCTTTTTACTTATTTAGCTAGCTTAGCCATTTCTATTTCTTTTATGTTAAGTGTTATATTGCAGGAGTTTCATTTTGGTGAGGTAACTCCCCTCCAACCCCTGGCTAGCTGATCTCTGCAAAGTGTCATCAAAGGGAGGGGTGGCATCAGATGGGCTATCTAAGAAACTGGACACCTCCAAGGTCCAGAATCACCATTTTAATTACCAGTTTAATTCTGGGAGCCGAGAGGTCCATGCAGCTCAAAACGTGGTCTGCCAAAGCAGTGAAACCTCTCCTAAGCCGAGTTAGCCCTGGTCAGGCCACTAAGGTAAATTCCAGGCCAAAGATGGCCCCCCGTCTGTGTCAGCCTCGACACTATAATAAACAGCTTTCCCGACAGTGCTCAGTGATGTACTGTAGCTGATTCTGTCCTGTTCAACTGAACCAGTAGCAAAAATGGCTGGCTACACCCACCTCCCAGCCACACCAAGCCTTCCTCCTCCTCCTCCCCCTCTCCCCGCACTACGGACGTGACCAGGAGCCAGGAAGAAGAGGAGGAGGAAGAGCAGTCGCTGCTGGCACTGCTGGGAAGTGAGCGGGGTGGGTTGGTGGGCTGGCGGATATGCGTCCCATTCACCTTGCCCAGGGCCAAAGGCACACTTTCAGCTCCGCACTTCCTGCGTGCCTTCAGCCCTGGGTGAGGCGAATGGGATGTTTCTGGCGGCGCTGGAAGGGGGAGGCTGCCAGCCCACCAACCCAACCCACTCACCTCCCAACAGCGCCGCCAGTGGAAGCACACATGGACGGTGAGGAGCTGACTTGACAGCAGTGCCTGGCTGCTCTGTTACTACTCCTCATCATCATCTCCGGGACAACAGGAGAAGCAAGAGAGCAAGGTAGGTTTCTTTTTCTTTTTCTTGGGCGGGGTGGGGTTAGAGGCCACGTCCACAGATACCCATGCCCACAATTAGCCATGCCCACAGTATGGGTAGTAAATTTTTTAAAAGTGCATCTCTGGTTGTGCTATATCTACACATAAGGGAAAGGGAGTATTGTCATGTATGCAGCAAGAATATT
This sequence comes from Bradypodion pumilum, assembly GCA_035047305.1. NCBI lineage: Eukaryota > Metazoa > Chordata > Lepidosauria > Squamata > Chamaeleonidae > Bradypodion > Bradypodion pumilum. The sequence continues at coordinate 321,892,173 of JAWDJD010000002.1, forward strand.
TTCTCACAGCACTCATCAAATATATACATTGAGTAGCAAAAAGCTTTAAGAATCCACTATCAACACTTGCATATTATCTTCTAAATATTTTCCGAAGTATATCTGATACCGAAAGGAAAAGAAACATGACATTTTGCAGGGATACTATTAATCTCCCAATTTAAATTACTGGGTTGGTTTTATCTCAAAATGTATTCTCACGGAGCTCCAACTAACTCCACTAACATTAATTTTTAATACAGCCTGACATTTAGTGAACTTTTCTATGAAGTGTCATATAAGTTACTATCATTCCCCTGGTATAAATTAATTAGTTTACAGGTATCTGTTGTCCATTAGTCAGATCTCTTTTTTTATTATTACAAAATAATGTCCACTGTACGTAATATTTATGCAATCTGAAATTATTATTTTTGTAACAGGAATAACTGCATGAATTTAATTGTTAAATTGATACCCTCAAACATCTAAACATCAGTTTCTGAGTGAATGGAAGGGGGGACTGTTGCCAGGGGCTCATCAGGACCTGGAGTCCCCCCTGGCCTCTATTCACGGGCTTAGTGTGGTTTATTCAGAGGCACAGCTCCATTCTACAAGCACCTGCAGAAATTCAGCCTCCAAAACAAAGTCCCAATCAAGGAATGTGGGGGGAAATGGCTAGCCGATTGCTTTGAGCAGAAGGCTCTCTGGTAGCTTAATTAATGTGGTGAGATAATGTCCCGATCAAGGCCAATCTCCCACACACCACACTAGTGTTGGCAGAGGATGATGTTGCTCTTTCTTGAGGAACATCTGGAGTGCCAAGGTTGGCAATACCTTTTGAAGTCGATGCTCCCTCCTTCCCTCGGGATGAGCTGCTTCAATGAGGACTTTGATTAAAGTGGAGAAGAGAACTATTGTTTCCTTTCTCTAGTCCTTTATTTCCCTCTGCCCTAAATCACTCTTCTTCTCCTCTGAAGAGAGCTTCCCAGTAATCACGCTACTAGTAAATCAATTAGCAGCATTTATTCAAAGTTTTTAAAAAAAGCATGATAGATCTGCAAAATATTCTAAGTATCCAACTTGGTAATATAACTAAGATTTGCGGAGTTTAGAAAAATTCTAAGTCTAAAAGCTAGAAATATTTCTAAGTATTAAAATGGGCATTCTGGCCCACATATAAGAACAGTCTATCTGGGCACCTTGATATGGAACGAGATGGCCTCTGGCTGTCTCAGAAAGCACATCTAAGGAACACAAATTTGGGTCCCTTTTTATATGATTTGACTGGTGAAACAATGCAAGACATCCCTTATCTGATTGCAGACATCTTCTTTAGATGACTTTGGTTGGCACAAGGTACCAAAAACCCCGATCCAGCTCTGACCAGTTTCAGAATGATGGGCGCTCTGTGCCCTTTGGTCAACCTTGCCTTCTATAGGCTTTGGGAGTTTGGAAAAAAATCTCTCCTTGGGTTACTAACGGTCAAAGTGGCATCTCTAACTGCAGGTACAGAGAGGAGATGCTCAAACTCATGAAATCTGGGTTGACACTAGTTTGCCCCTAGTGGTTGCTAAATTTCTTAAAGCAATCTGACATCCCTTGAGGATTCTCCTCTGACAGGGACCAGGGTGAGTATTGGGTTGGGGGGGGGGATCAGTGTGGAAGAACTTTGCTGGATTGAAGAAAGATAGCCATACCCGTCAAGTCAGGTTTTGGAAATCCGGGAGCCGGGCATGCATGTGCAGTAAGTTTCCAGGCGCCAGGCAGGAAATTGCTGGAAGAAACATCAACAATTTGAGATATGCAGATGATACCACCCTAATGGCAGAAAGTGAGGAAGACCTAAAGAAGCTCCTGATTAGGTTGAAAGAAGAGAGTGCAAAAGCTGGCCTGAGACTCAATATCAAGAAAACCAAGATAATGGCAACAGGCCATATCAGTCCCTGGAAAATAGATGGGGAAGAAGTAGAAGCAGTAACAGATTTTACTTTCTTAGGATCCAAGATCACTTCAGATGGAGATTTCAGCTATGAAATAAAAAGGCGACTGATTCTTGGGAGACAAGCTATGAAAAACCTGGGGAACATAGTGAAAAGTAGAGACATCTCACTGCAAACAAAGGTCCACATAGTCAAAGCAATGGTATTCCTGGTGGTAATGTATGGCTGTGAGAGCTGGACCAGTAGAAAGGCTGAGCGAAGAAAAATAGATGCCTTTGAGATGTGGTGCTGGAGGAGAGCTTTGAGAGTCCCCTGGGCAGCGAGGAGAACAAATAGGTCAATATTAGAAGAGATTAGCCCTGAGTGCTCCTTAGAAGGTCAAATAACAAAGATGAAGATGAAGTATTTTGGACATCAAATGAGAAGGGAGGATTCACTTGAGAAGGCCTTGATGCTGGGGAAGGTGGAGGGCAAAAGAAGAAGGGGATGGCCAAAGATGAGATGGCTAGATGGTATTGTAGACACAATGGGCACGGGGCTGTGTGAACTAAGGAGGATGGTGGAGGACAGGGGTGTCTGGAGAGTGATGGTCCATGGGGTCGCAAAGAGTCGGAATCGACTGTGTGACTGAACAACAAATAAAACTTGTACTAAAATACAAGACTATTTCTAAAAATAACAATGTATGGTTTTGTTTTTTTTAATTGTCATTTTCAAACACATACAGTAAAACCAAAATATGCACATACAACAAAGCCAAATAATATCCCTACAGCCACCGACCCACCCACCCTAAGCACACTAGGGAAGATATTTTGGCATATTTTCACATATTCAACAGACCCCTATTCATTTCCAAAAAGACATTGTTTCCTGTGCTGCCATTTTTCTTTTTCCTTTGCATAGGACATGTTACAAGAACTATCCCCATATATCTTTAAATGTATTATCTTTTACCAATACTTTTTTCCAAATTAACCTCACTTGTCAATTTATCACTAATAACTATATTCTAAATTTCTTTATAACAATCATCAAGTTTAGAATTAAGATGTTGCTTTTTTCAAATATTACATAAATATGTATTTCAGCATACCATTTCCCCTGTACTCTGTTTCCCTCCCTCCAGCAAAGGGCATGTCTGCCTCACAGAACCAAAGTGTATTTCTGATCTTAGCATTTTATCTACCGTTCCCAACTTCCCACCATTTTTGCTCTCAGTCACATTTCATAGAATCCATCTATTAGGCACCGTCAGTAACTGTATATGCATTTAACTTTACAGTATTTTTACATTTTCACACCAGCTGCTTTGACATATTGCAAACTAGTCCTGACTCTCTGCAGTTTCAAAAGCAGTTTGACAGTTAGTGCCAAGGATTGGTACCAATCAGTTATCATTATCTACAGTCAACAGACCTTAATACCAATAATTGAAAATACAAATTTATAAAACTACTAAACTCTGTGTGTGAGGGTATGTGGGTGTGCTGGTGTGTGCAGAGGGATATCCAGTGTAGTATAGTGGATGGAATCATGGACTAAGGAAACCTGAGTTCAAATCCTCAGACCAAAATCATCTCCACTCTTGTATTCCCAAACACTATGTACAAACGTGAAAGCTGGACAGCAAAGGAAGCTGAGAAGGGGAAATGATTCAATTGTACTGGAGTACTGGAGCAAAGCTTTGCAGTAAGACCACCAAGTGGGTCCTAAAGAAAGTCAAGAATGAACTGCATTGGGAGGCAAAACAATGATTAAGCTGAGGCTGTCCTGCCTTGGGCACATCATGAAATACAGTGCATTCTCTTTTTAGTAGGAAAGTCACAACAGCCCTTGCAACTGAAGGAAACAACATCCTCTTGCAGCTCCTTCCAAAGAAGTAGCTGTCTCAACTTGTTGCTGAAAGAGAGAGAATATATACAATGGCATTTTAAAGGCTAACAGGTTTACTTCAGTGTGAGTTCTCCAGGTAGTGGATTTTGATACACAAAAGTTCATTTTGTTGTTCAGCTGCACAGTCAATTCTGACCCTCTTTAGCCCTATGGACCATTGCCCTCTAGGCACCTCTGTCCTCCACCATCCTCCTCAACCCGCCCAGCTCTGTGCCCATTGTGTCTACAATACCATCTAGCTATCTCATTTTTGGCCGCCCCCTTCTTCTGCCCTCCATCTTTCCCAGCATCAAGGCTTTCTCAAATGAATCCTCATTTGATGTCCAAAGTACTTTAGCTTCATCTTCACTATTTGACCTTCCAAGGAGCAGTCAGAGTTGATTTCTTCCAGGATCGTCCTATTTGTTCTCCTCACTGTCCGGGGACTCTCAAAACTCTCCTCCAACACCACATTTCAAAGGCATCTATTCTTCTGCCCTCAGTTTTCCTTATGGTCCAGCTCTCACAACCATACATTACCACCAGGAATACCATTGCTTTGGCTATACGAAATTTTGTTTGCAAGGTGATGTCTCTACATTTGGCTATGTTCCCCAGGTTTCTCATAGCTTGTCTCCTAAGAATCAGTCGCCTTTTTATTTCATGGCTGCAATCCCCATCTGCAGTGATCTTGGAGCCTAAGAATGTAAAGTCTGTCACTGCTTCTATATCTTCCCCATCTATTTTCCAGGGACTGATAGGGCCTGTTGCCATTATCTTGGTTTTCTTGATGTTGAGTCTCAAGCCAGCTTTTGCACTCTCTTCTTTCAACCTAATCAGGAGCTTCTTTAGGTCTTCCTCACTTTCTGCCATTAGGGTGGTATCATCTGCGTATCTCAAATTGTTGATGTTTCTCCCAGCAAATTTGATTCAAAATTGTGATTCCTCCTTCCCTGCACTGCACATTATGTGCTCTGTGTACAAGTTGAATAGGCAGGGTGATAAAATGCAGCCTTGTCTTACTCCTTTTTCTATTTCAAACCACTCCGTCACTCTGTATTCTGTCCTAACTGTTGCTTCTTGACTCATGTACACAAAAGTTCATAGTGTTATAAATTTGTTTATTTATAAAGTGCCACAATATTATGCCTTCTCATGCTCCCTTCTCTCATTTACTAACCTAGCCTTTGTTTAACAGCCAATTTAACACTCTTCAAACTCAGAGATGGCAGATTATGAGAAACCCCCTGAAGTAACTTTTTGAACCACAGCCCTTACTTAGCCAAGGTGATTTTTAAAAATTTGCATGCTATCTGGAAATTCAAGGAATTGAGAGTAATCGTGAAGGCTGAAGTAGAACCAAACAGTGAATAAAATAAATCCATGCCATGTTTCATAGAGTTCAGACCAAACACCACCTAGAAAGCAGCGCCAGCAATATACTGTACTTAAGGATCACAAATACTAACCTTTATTAACATTTTTTAAAAGTTTAGTTCCTTCCAGCAAGCTGATACTCCAAAAAAAATTGAGAAATGATTTGAGTTTTAAAAAATTTAAGCAGCTGTTGAGAAAAAAAATTTCATCCTTCCTTAAAGAAAAAATATAGATTATTGAATATCTGATCTGCTTTAGTTTTAACATATTTTGTTTCCCTGCACATTTCACCATGTCATGGAGGCATATCCCCAAATACTGATATGAATCAACTGGTTCAATTCTATTAGGTCCCACAAATCATGAAACTCTAGTACTTTTAGGAAAGACAATATTTTGGTTTCAGGATAGTTTATTGTTAAAGGATTATTCTTGCAGTATTCAACAAAGTCACTCAGTCATCTCTTAAAACTCAGCCAAATCTGAGAAATCAAAACATGATCAGTATAGAAGAGAACATTTGTATCATGCCCCTCTAAGGTGGGTGAGATGGAAACCTTTTCAGAGAGAAAGTCCGCCAAATATAATGGGAACAATATAGGAGAAAGAGCACACTCTTGTCTGAGAAGTAACATTCTCACTAGTGAGGTGTTCCTGACTACTTGGTATGCTTCTATGAATATATTATCCGTACGATCACTGAATCAAAACACAGTCATTCTACAAAGCTGCTTGAATTCACTTGAAAGATGCTTGCAAGGCATAGAATCAAAAAGAGATTTTAAATTGATAAAAATATATTATTATTATATTTATTTATTTATTTTTAAAAATTCTGCCCCGCCTTCCTCATCCATGGATGACCCAAGGCGGCTTACATGGCAGTTAAAATACATACAGGCTAAAACAATAATATCTACCCCAACCTCCCTAACCCCTTAAGAAAAAGATACATAGACAAAATTTAAAACTGTTAAAAGAGAATTAAACAATGCCAGAAGTGATATTAAGAAGTTAAAATAAGCTAAAAGAGGGAGAGGAAGGGACAGGGGACAAGGGGGAGCAACAAAAAACAGTCAGGTGTAATAAAACAGACAGGTGTGTTACAGCAGGCCATCATACCAGCCAGCGAGACTGGGCCGTTACAGCTAACGGGCCCCATACCCGCTGGCACAGCCAGGTCTTAAGAGCCTTCCTAAAGGGGAGCAGCTCAGTCTGGAGGCGTAGTTCTGATGGTAAGAGGTTCCACAGGGCCGGGGCAAACACCAAAAAGGCTCTTCTTCTAGTCCCCAAAGAGGCGGGACCACCAAAGAGCCTCTCTGGTCTGCCCTAGTAGGATGGGCGGTCCCTTAAGTATCCTGGTCCACTGCCATGTAGGGCTTTAAAGGTCAAGACCAGCACCTTGAATTGTACCCGGAGGCACACCGGTAAGCAGTGCAACTCCCGGAGCAGCAATGGGACATGAGCATAAGGCCCACAACCCATCACTACCCGGGCAGCTGCATTCTGGACTAGCTGCAGCCTCCGAATAGTCGTCAAGGACAGCCCCATGTAGAGTGCGTTACAGTAATCCAATCTGGAGGTGACCAGAGCGTGAGTGACCATGAGTAAGGAGTCCCGGTCCAGGAGCGGGCATAATTGGTAAATAACACGAAGTTGTGCAAAGGCCTGCCTGGCCGCGGCTGCCACCTGCCGCGAGTCCAGGAGGACCCCCAAGTTATGCACCGGATCTGTCTGGGGCAAATAAGTCCCATCCAGAACCAAAGATGATAGTACCTGGAATAACATGAGACCTCGAACCCACAGCCACTCAGTCTTGCCAGGATTCAGCTGAAGCCCGTTGTCCCCCATCCAGACCCGAACAGCCTCCAGACACCTGGTTAGGACTTTGACTTGGTAAACAACACGAAGTTGTGCAAAGGCCCGCCTGGCTGTGGCTGCCACCTGCAGCGAGTCCAGGAGGACCCCCAAGTTACGCACCGGATCTGTCTGGGGCAAAGAAGTCCCATCCAGAACCAAAGATGGTAGCTCCTGGGATAACACAGGACCTCAAACCAACAGCCACTCAGTCTTGCCAGGATTCAGCTGAAGCCCGTTGTCCCCCATCCAGACCCGAATAGCCTCCAGACACCTAGTTAGGACTTTGACTCAGGTCCCCACGGGCCACGATGTACAATTGAGTGTCATCAGTGTACTGATGGTACCTCACCCCATGGGAATGAATGATCTCACCCAGCGGTTTCACGTAATGTTAAATAACAGAGGCGAGAGAACTGAGCCCTGAGGTACCCTGCACAAGAGGGGCCTAGGGCTGGACAACACGCCCTCTGAAGACACCGACTGAGTCTGGCCTGTCAGAAATGAGGAAAACCAAGACAGCACAGTGCCCTGGGCCCCCAATCCTTGGAGCCGGACCAGAAGGATACCGTGATCGACGGTATCGAAAGTTGCTGAGAGATCAAGAAGAGCGAGAACAGAGGTTTGAAAGATTTGTCTTCCTTCTGCATTGAGCATTTGTGAGCTAAGTAGATTAGTATGAAGCAATGACTGAGACTGAACAGACTTTCTATAAACTCAATCTCTTTCTCTCTCCCCCCCCAAATATCAGTATAATTAATGCATTCTTTTAAATTAAGTTTTTTAAATACTGCATAAATCTTCTCAAATACAGAAGGCCACTAGATAAAATGTTGCTCTTGTCTTCTTTAAGTTCTGTCTTGTAAACTGAGACAAGAAAAGTCTTCACCCAATTAATTATTACAGTATTTAAGGAGAAAAGGGAATTCAACTAGAAAGATACCTAATTAATGTATTGTAGAATTTCTAAGGGAATATAATCTCACAAGTGTTTCCCCAGGAATCAGTTGGAACTCTCAACAAATGAGGCCTTCCAAAATAAACAGCAGATAAGGCGGTAAAATGGATTATACCACTTCAAACTGATGCTTCAATGCTTCCTGATGTGGAAAAATCCTGAAGCTCAAAAACAAAACAAAAACGTTAACATGCCAAGGAGACATTTCCACACTGAGTTTACTTAACTGTTCCACTTTTACTTTTTAGCCTGTTAGCTTCTTTGAAGGCATTTGGGCCTGTACTATATTTTGGTTTTATGGTGACATTTATTTTATGCTGTTCTGTGTGCCATTTTAGAGTTTTATGAGTCCTTTAATTGTACTTTTACTACTTCATTGTAACATACTCGACATTTTCTAGAGGTGCCTATGAGAACTCTAAAATAATATACAAAGCCTATCCCATGATATACCCAGTGTTTAGCTAAATCTTATACTGTATTAAGAATCATTAAAGAACCACCATAAAAGGCAAAGAGACACCCACTCTTCTGAGCATGAACCCTGCAGACATAATTTACCAAAAATGAAACATAAAGGAAATTGAAGAGTAACTCTATGTTTAAAACTATGGTTTTATCGTACCATTGTGATTGTTAAAATGCCACCCAATGGTTATCTGACAAAATGTGTATCTCCTGGGGTGCTTCTCATGCTACTGGTGTTTGCCCTTTATACCTGTCTCAGTTCTGCACACAGGACACTCCTGAATCAGAAGGAGTCCTGGGGCATTAAAAAAAAACTAAGAAAAGAAGCAGAATGAGACCATCTTCCTGGAGCATCCTGAGAAACAACCACCTAAAGGCGAATGTGCACACTGGAGATTCCTGAAGAAAAAGAGATAACATGTCTCCCGTTCTCTAACTCTGAGAACATCACCAATAGCCTTAGATATCAGCAACTCTTCCCAAAATATTTATCCAGATTTATGGATCTCTCCTTGACAGCACAGCCATCTCAGAATTTCCCAAAAGACACATCTATCTTATCACAACAAATGCACTGACAGAAAAAGTTGTTCTCTCCTAAGGAGGTGAATACATCTTTTCAGGGGAACTTATTTCTTCAGTAGACTTCAGATCAATGCTGATGCTGGAACAACATTTTATAACTCTTCTGTAATCTTGGCACTGGCGGTCCGCCTTAGTCTCCATTCCTACTCATAACATTGTCCAAATTTCTGATTGATGTTAGAGATTTCGCCCAGGCACAAAAGAGCCTGACAGCACAGAAACATCTTCACTTGCTTAGTAAGCAGTCTGGGACTGTAGGTACTCCATAGCTTTATCCTGTCACTAGACAGGGCTCATAGCAAAGCTTCAGTCAGAAACAGTGTACTATTGCTATTTCTGCTACACAATTTACACTGGACCTGTAAATGTTAACAGTACAAATGAGTAACGAGGCATGGTCCAACATTTCACAGTTACATTCTTTTTTATAAATACACCAATTTTAGCTGGAACAAAATATAAAGATCTTTTCATGAAAGGGATGAAAAGCCTTTGGCTTGCATGGTCAGAATCCTTTTGTGTTTCAAAATAGGAAGAAAAGGAATCGTGGAAGTTTCTGCAATGAATTTCAGTTACATGACTAAGGATAGACACATAACCAGCACATCATTGATTTGCTGTCCTGCATTCTACAATGTTTGTTTGTTTGTTTCTTCTTCTTTTTCTTCGCTTTGTGTGCCAAATGTTTTCAAAAGTTGAAAGACTGCTGTTTTTAATAACTTTATGAATTATGGCCATATGATTGCATACCATAGTTAAACAAAAAAGCTTTCAATTGACCACAAAACTAACATTTTGCCCCTATACTATTATTTCAGTCTAGCAACTCAACACCAATATTTGCCTACTGATGAATAAAATACCAGCAATCAAGAAACAAATACAGCCAGAATTGCCTAAGGACACAGGATAACATTACTCACCTATGGAAGAGCAGCACAAATGAAGATGGCAGTACTGTCCTTTTAGGCTTGTTTACATATTATATTTGGATAAATCAAATCTGACAGCAACACAGGAGATCATCTGAGGTACATCACTGCCGCAGGAATGGAAGGCAATTTTTTATTATATTATTGCTCTGTGCGACATACAAACTTCCTTTGCTTTTCAGTTGTTAAAAAACACTACCAATAAATCACACTGAAAACAGCCACTCAGTTGGTACTCTATTGCAGGCATTCTCAACCTATGGCCCACGGGACAAACCCGGGCCCCGATGCCAATTCATCTGGCCCCCGACACCCTTGCCAATCCCGGAAGAGGAATTAAAACATGATCAGCAGTCCAGGAGGCGTGGTCAGGCCCGCAACCCAAAAACCTTGAGAAAGCCTGCTCTATTGTATGCTTCCAATGCACAAACGAAATCCGTCAAAATAAATTCCTTTACTTCAGGTCAAGAATATGTATATACAGAATCCAAAAAGGTTTATATCGAGTAGCAGAAAACCAAAGCTATCCGGTGTACAGCTTTTCGAATACTTCAACAGGGTTTTCTATAGTGATACAAAATAATAATAATCAATATATCTATATACATACATACACACATATACACTGTTTATCTACAATAAATAACAATATATTTTATATTTTATCACAGTCGAGGATACGCTTACCTTCTCAATAAGTTCCTAGAATTTTATTTAATGATGATAGATTCATCTGCGTCATGGCCTCTTTGTTTTTTCATATGTGCCTCGACGTTGTACTCAATTGCAATTCAGTGATTTAAATACACTCAGCACATGATCCAGGTGTGTTCATTTACATCAGTGCTGTGTACTCTAAAAGCTATAGTGTGCAATTACAAGTAACAAATGAGGTCTAAATCAACATTAAGACCATGTGGTATTAAAGAATCAAAAAGATGGATATAGTAAGCTTCTCTACGTAATAAAGAATTATTCATATCAGTTGTTGCATGTTTTTTGGGGAGTACCTTTTCTAAGGCCAGAAACTTAATATCATCTTCGGTATGATTATTGTCAAGAAAATGTGATACGAGAGGGGCAGATGTTATGTGGCTACGTATACAGGACCGGTGTTCCAACACACGTACTTTGAGAGGCCGCCCGGTTAAACCGATATAAAATTTGCCACACGGACAGATTATGGCATAAATAACATTGCTGGAATTACAGTTAGTACATCCCAATAATCTAAGTTCACAGTCTTTTTCAGGTATCTTAACAGACTTGTTTTCGATGGTGAAACGGCAGGCAGCGCAACCCGAGCAGCGGTAATGCCCCCGAATAATGGGGGTATGCAGTTTTAGATACTGGTCCGAGTTCACTATGGCGTTGCCAATAGTCTTAGTTCTCTTAAAACCAATGCGTGGTCTCAGTGTGCACCCTGGGATATCCTCAATCACATGCCAATGTTTATTAATCACCTTTTTAATTTTAAAAGCTAACGGAGAATATTCAAAGGAGCAACATATCATGGGGGAAGCATCCCATGTTTTTTGAGTCAGGAACTGTTTCCTAGGTGTGCTACAAACTCTCTGAAATTGAAAGTCAATGGTACCATCCGGGTATCCTTTGTCCTGTGAGAATTTTTTGATGGTGGCTACAGATTTAATAAAGTCTTCATTCTTAGTTGAGTTCCTCTTAGCCCTAGCTAGAAGACTAAAAGGAATATTTCTTTTGAGGTGGTTCGGGTGGAAAGATCGGAAGTTCAGAAATGAATTACGATCTGTCGGTTTCCTAAATAACCGCATGCATAATCTGTGCTCTGAGATATACACGTCTAAAATGGAACAGTCTTATCAAATTGGCCAGAAAATTTCAAATTACTATCTAGTGAGTTTATCCAGTTGATGAAATTAGAAACAATATCTACAGAGTCAAATACAAAAAAGAGATCGTCTATAAACCATTTGTACGAGAGCATGTGTTGATGGAATGGGTTTACTCTACTGTCGAAGATGTAAGTTTTTTCAAGCCTTCTCAAGTTGCTAAGACGCTGACTGGGAAGCGGAAGGTCAGCAGTTCGATTCCCGAGCACTGCAGGACGGAAATGAGCTCCCGTCTTCGTCCCAGCTCCTGCCAACCTAGCAGTTCGAAAGCAAGAAATTGCAAGTAGATAAATAGGGACCACTTCGGTGGGAAGGTAACAGCGTTCCGTGCGCTCCGGTGTCTAGTCATGCCTGCCACATGACCACGGAAACGTCTGCAGAAGCAGACAACGCTGGCTCTTCGGCTTAGAAACAGAGATGAGCACTGCACCCTAGAGTCGGACACGACTGGCTTTCGAGCAAGGGAAACCTTTACCTTTACCTTTATCATATAAAAATTAGCTACAGCTGGCGCGAGGGCGGACCCCATGGCGACTCCTTGGACCTGGAGATAGAAGTCGTCTTTAAATCTAAAAAAGTTATTCTCAAGTACCACATCTGCAAGGTCCAAAAGGAAGTGCGTCGGTGGGTTTAAAGATATTCTCATGTCTAATGTAGCCTCTAAAATGGGTCTTACTGAAATTTTGAAGTGGGAAGAAACCCTGAGTCCTGGTTTACTAAAATTCTGACTTGGTTTGGGATGAAAAGTGCCATCATGGCAGAAGCAAAGACCTTGTTTACCACAGGAGTTTACACTGTTTGGTAGACATTTTTCTTGGACAAAAATCAGCTGGACTTTGTGTGTGTGTGTTGTATCTGGCAGGCTTGCATCAAGGAGCATGCAAAAGACCACTATGAAGGGAGTATGCCATATGCCTTGCACAGGTGAAAACATGACTTTCATTCACAAGAGTTGAAGGGCTATTTTCATTTACAGGGAGCTTCTGAATCAGTGGAGGAATTCTGCAAGAGGAAATGGGGAGAGTCTATTTTCTTTTCACTGAACGGTCCCTTGTGCCCTCTCATATCTGTAAGGATAACACACCCATGTTATCCCACTATCATAGGACTCATTCCACCTTCCAGAGATCTGTACCCCTTCCAGAAGCCCACACCTACCTTTGTGTTGCTTCAGAGTATCTGTGGCCCTGCTCCAGGCTAGAGAAATTTATAATAGGTTTCAATCACTGACTGTTTATGCTTACAAACTAGCCAGATCAGGTAGAACATGCAGTGTGAATTAACTTAATTGTAGCATTGCCAATAATGAAATAAAGGAACTGGGTTTCTTCCACTACCTTAAACTCTATGAATAAGTACACGTCTTCTGGTTCCAATCAGGTTTATTTATATGGAAAAATAGAAAAGTTCAGGATCAGTGCATTTTTCTCTTGTAGTAATTTTAATAGCTGTGGTAGCAAGCCTGTTTTAACTCTAGCATTGTACCAACTGGAAAAGGGGTTAGGCCAGAAAGAGCATAGCTTGTTACTGTATATTCAAGAAAACAAAACAAACTAATGCTTCCAAATAGAAAAAATAGATTAGAGGATTTTTTATTTATTTATTATAATTATATGCCATCCATCTGGTTAATATACCACTCTGGGCAGTTTGCAGCCAAAGGGAATACAAGTCAGCAAATAAAATAATACCAACCAATATCAATTAATTAATAAACTTAAACGAACCAATAAAAATAAGTGGGATTGAGAGAAAAGAAAATTGAGATATATCTTCCTACACATAGCTCTGACTCATCATTCTGTTGCACCAGCAAGTGACACATAATGAATAATTTCATTTAAAAGTTGAATTAGTCAAAACTACAGTATTTGGTGAGATGCTTTACAGCCATATATCATATCCAAACATATTTTATTAAATGGTGGAATGTTATCTCATTTCTTATTTGTTTTCTTCATTATCATTGTATGATTTCTGTAAACTGCTTGAGATTTTCAAATGATGAGTAAATAAAAATTAATGTTAATGGCTAATCAATACCTTTTCCCTGGACCCATTTTGCCAGTGAGTCATTTGTAAAGCTCTAATTTATGTTTCTGTGCTAAAAACCTGATCTTGTGAAATTAACCAGTTCTTGTGCTGGAAGCATACAAGTGTTGTAGTACTTTAAAAACTAACTACTGTGTTTTATTGTTAGTTTTCATGAATGAGGTCCACTTCATCAGACATTGGAGTGAGACTTCATAGCATCAATTTATATACATCAGGTACAGAGTGATAATGCATTACAGATAAATATACAAATCAATATGGCTTTTTACAACTGATGATCTCTGGTTGTTATTCAGATTAGTTGTGCGATCATCTGCTATTACTAGTTGTAAAAAGCCACATTGATTTGTATACTTATCTGTTATGCTAACCAATCACTCTGTAACTTTGTACCTGATGTATATAAATTGATGCCATGAAGCCCCACTCCCATGTCTGATGAAGTGGACTTGATCCATGAAAACCAACATTAAAATACAGCAGTTAGTCTTTAAAGTGCTACAACACTTTTGTTTTCTTATGTCTTGTTTACTCTCTGATATGCTTGAAAGACGGACTAACACAGCTACTATTCCAAAAAGTTCAATTATGGTTCAATATAAAGTGTTACCTAGAACTGGATCTAAATGTAGGAAATGTAATGATTGGGCAATATAGCCTCTGATATTTCATACATAGATATCTTGGATATACTACTAAGTAAAGATTGTCAGTAAAATGACATCTATAAAATTTAATACAGAGTCGTAATACAACAATAAACTTGTTGTAGCTTAACCTTTCATGGACTATAACCCACAACACAATAAATCTATTAATATTTATCTCAAGCTTTTCGTTTGGAAGTAATTGACCCCTCTGGAAACTGCAGAACCACTCAAGTGGTTCAAAATAATCTAACTCTCAACATTAAAATAAAGGAATGATGGCATTAACATTCTAACAGACTGGGGAGGGGGGGGGGAGAGAAAACTCACAATTTGAATTGTTGATCATATTAAGATGCTACTCTCAATGCCACCAAAGTACAGTACTCCCAGAAATTTTTAGGATATGCAAGTCTCTTATCTTCAGCAGTATTTTAAAAAACCCAAATTGCTTAGTACTTTCCAAGCAGAAGATTATGTAGATCTGAATGTCCTAATCTTGTGTGAAAGTAATGCAAATTGTATTTATAATGCTCAGGGATATCATCCAGAAAAGGGATGCTAATGTATGGACTTCAGCAGGATGATACAAAGCAGCCTTTTTAAAACTGTTGTGCTGGAGATGAGTTGGACTGCTAGTTCCATCATCCCTGGCAATGGTGGCCAAGGATGTTGAGAGTGGTAATTCAACTTGTGCCAGTGGTGTTGGCCTGAGGAGGAAAGGTCTAGTTTAAAGAGTGTTATTTAATGCAAAACAAAGCATCCATAACAATAATCCTGTAGTCAGCAGCTGTAATTTTATCAGTACTATCAAAATATGTTCAAAATTAGGGGTGATATTTCTAGATTAAAGAGACCCAAGAGGACACACGATAGTTACATGCTGACTGCCAACTGATTTCTCTTTTCCCATACACCACACAGACTACAGAACACATATACAAGCATTTTAATACTGGACGCAAGTTGGAGGGTTTTTATTGCTCTTCCAAATGTCCCTTTTGTCTATAACGGTGTCCACAGCACGTAGCCGCAGAACACTAGCACATCATCAAGCAACTGTGCTAAGATTTAATAAGTGATTTGCCTCTAATTAGAACACAGACAGGACTGCAGTGGCTCAAGTGGCTAAGATGCTGACTGGGAGGCGGAAGGTCAGCAGTTTGATTCCCGAGTACTGCAGGACAGAATGAGCTCCCGTCTTTGTCCCAGCTCCTGCCAACCTAGCAGTTTGAAAGCAAGAAATTGCAAGTAGATAAATAGGGGGCACTTCGGTGGGATGGTAACAGCATTCCGTGTGCTCCGGTGTCTAGTCATGCCTGCCACATGACCATGGAAACGTCTGCAGAAGCAGACAGCACTGGCTCTTCGGCTTTGAAACAGAGATGAGCACTGAACACTAGAGTCGGATACAACTGGCTTTCGAGCAAGGGAAACCTTTACCTTTAGAACACAATTGGTGACATCCTTAACCCCTTCAAATCAACCCCTTCTAAAATAGAAAGCAAATGAACAAGAGCAAGCAGTGCTCAGCCATTAGGAAGATCCTTGGCCATTGTGAGGCCCACACAAACAAAGTCTCTGGGCCATGGGATGCCCAAGTGCAGTTCTCTTTGCATACTTTGATCATAGCCTAATTCCTGCAGTTCCGTATACAGCCCTTGGAAGATAGGTAGAGCAGATTTTATGGCAAAGCAGCTCATAGGTCATATTGTACTAGAATTCCATCTAATCATTTATTTTGAAGTACAACTCACAGGATTCTTCACATTGGCTATGTTGGTAAGCGAATTCTGGTTGATGAAGGCCCAAACTTCTGCAGTGCTACCAAATTAATCTCTTCAACTGTCCTTTCAAAGGGAAAGGGAATGAGATCAAGAGAAGATGAAACATCCTCTCATCTTTGATATGTACCAAAATTATACACCAGGACAAGCAAAACACTGATACCCCATTATTTGGGGATGGATTATGGTACTTTCCCTAAGGAAACAGAGCTGCAATTTAGCCAAAAGCAATAACTCTGCTTAAATTGTAGCTGAGTATACAATTTTGGATTTTTTGCTTTCTCACATTATTTGGAACTCTTTATCACACATAAGTTATATGGAAGCTTGCCATCCAAATCAAAATGATTTAGAGCAGTAATCAGTGCTAATCTCTTAATGAGATTCCCACACAAGAATTAATTTATTTTCAGCCTCTGAAGCTCCAAGGTGCTCCACACAATCTCATACATGCCATGCTCCTGTCCATGTCTTCCATTTCAGCCTTTGATACCACTGCTGTACCTCAGAAGTGGTGTAGCATGAGTGCAGCACCAATAGATCAATACTGCAAGCCACTTTATTTTAATAAACCAGGGGTCACCAACCTTTAAAAGTCAGGGGCCAGGTCACGCTCCCTCAGACAGTTGAGGGGGTGAGACTGGTGGTCCTCCCACTGTTTACAGCTGTTATAAACGCATCTATGTTTGTTGTGAATGCATTTACGGCTGCCATAAACGTGTTTACGACAGCGGTAAAACAAGTCTGTGGCTGCTGCAGCGGCTGGAACGAGGGTATGGGCCGGATGATTTGGCACCATGGGCTGTATCTGGCCTGCAGGCAATAGGTTGCTGACCCCTGCGATAAACAATAGCACTTCCTGTTACAATCCCTAGATTCTGCCAAAATTGACCTGATATTCTAAGCAAAGAGAAGATCCCCTGACCAGGATAATTCCTCCATAACCATCATGTTCTTATTAGTTTATATATATTTGTTTTAATATTTCATACTATAAAATATATATCTCTGAGTTTAGTAGTATTCTGAAGACTAGATTATCATGGCCTTCCAAAGATTTCCTTCTCCATGACTCTTCTTATGAAACTGCCTAGTTTAGATGAAGTCTATAGTATGCATAGGTGACATTCCCCTTGCTCCCTGAGAGGTATATTTGCCATTTATCAGAACCTCTAATCTCCAGAATTAAAAGAGGACAGCTTTGGCTAGAAAATTAGGATTCCTTGCAAGGTAAATTCCTATGTGCATTGTAAGAAAGCATCCTCCTGAGTTACTTGATTTTACCCAGTGTACTGAAAATGGTCAGATTTTGCATGGCATAAGTCGTAATAAAAATGCCTAGCTCAGACAGACCTATACCTACAAATCTGTGTGTTAACCATTGGAATGTGATAAAGGATGTTTAGCCAGGCCCCACTAGCCCCGTCCGAGCCTCCGTGCACTCACCCAACCGGGGTTCGCAGGTAACTGTCGGGTTGAATTTTGCACCAGTGGGGCAGGAGACCCACGAATGCGAACAAAAAGAAAGGACTCCATTTCCCAACATTCCTTGGGCCACGACGCGCCACAGCCAATCAGGCTGAGGCGTGAGCAAAAGGAACGTTCGGAAACGTACCGCGGCCAATCAAAATTAAGCCACAGAAAAAAACCGCTGCACAAACAGTAAACACAAATGCCAAACTACAAGCCCCAGCGTCCTGTGCGCCATGAGCGCGCAGAACGCTGAGGAAGCCGGTGCGCAAAAAATAAAAATAAAAAATGCAGCGCCTCACAGCCACAAAAAACAAACAATCCCCCCCGCCACTGTGGTTCCTGCAGCCTGGCCAGCGAGGCCAGGCCGCAGGAAAGAAAACCCCACAATGCCGCCAGAAGCGGTGTTGGCCTTCCCGCGGCCAGGCCAGCAAGGTCAGGCCATGGGAAGGAAAAAAACCGGCACTGGCCTTCCCGTGGCCCGGCCAGTGAGGACAGGCCGTGGGAAGGAAATACCCCCCGGCGCTGGCCTTCCCACGGCCCAGCCAGTGAGGCCAGGCCGCAGGAAGGAAATAGCCCCCGGTGCTGGCCTTTCCGCGGCCTGGCCAGCGAGGCCAGGCCACAGGAAGGAAATACCCTCCTGGCACTGGCCTTCTCGCAGCCCAGCCAGCGAGTCCAGGCCTCGGGAATGAAAACCCCCTGGTGCTGGCCTTCCTGCGGCCCGGCCAGCGAGGCCAGGCCGCGGGAAAGAAAAAAACCGGCACTGGCCTTCCCATGGCCCAGCCAGCGAGACCAGGCTACGGAAAGGACCCCCCCAATGGCGCCTGAAGCACTGCTGGGGTTCCCGCAACCCGGCCTCGCTGCCCAGGCTGCGGGAAGGAAAGTCACCCCCAATGCAAAAACACAAAAAACAATCAAAAACATCCAAAATTACACAAAAACAGTACTAAATATAAAACAAAAAACCCACAAATTCCAAAAACAAAACAAAAAATAAACACAACCACAAATAATCAAAAAAATAACCAACCTAAAAATTAAACAAAACAAAAAATAACAAACACAAACACCTCCCACACCACCACAACAAAAAAAACCCAGAAAAAATAAAAAGAGAGAACTCATCAGCGCCTACTCCCTCAACGACAACAGGAAAGGAAATGAAAAAAAAAACAGACTACTTACCAGAAGAAGCACCACCCAGAGGCCAGAAGAGAAAAAACAGATAAAGTTAAAGAGAACCACTAGCAGCCCCACCTGCAGGGCACAATAGAAAAAACAACTCAAAAAGACTCAACAGCCCCACCCAGAGGCCACAAGAATAAAAACAAGTCAAAAACATAAAAACAATTTTACACAAATCACAAACATATGTCATAAAAATAAAAAAAATTCTAAAATCCTGTGTTGAGTTTTTACACAAATAAAAGCCCAAAACATCTAAACACAGTTTAAAAATATTCAATGTTAAAAACATGTACTTTCACATTTTTAAAAATAATACCTACGGTAGAACTATTTAAAAATTACATATTAAAAAATTATTTGGTTAACTAAAAAAATTTGAAAAAATTATATCATCTTTTGTTTTTTTTTAATCCACAAAAAAACCACCAAACAAAAAATGATCACAGTTTATAACAGCCCGGCAAAAAATGTATATAAATAAACATTTTTAAAATTTCAAATATAGACTAACCTCTTCTTTACCAACATTAAGAAAAAAAAACCCTTCCAAAACAATTTAAAACAGCCCGGCACTGCCGGGCAAAATCTGCTAGTTGTATTACAAAGAGAGAATTCTGCTTAGAGATTTTGGGAAGAACCAATTCCAGGTGTTGTTCTAAGTTGCAACTTTTAATCATGATGATCCACATTGAAGCTTTAAAAAAATTCCCCAAGCTGTTCTCCAAAAGTGCAAGTAAAGCAGGCTGAGGAGAAACCAATCATAGAAATGCAAATCTGCAGCGGACATAAAGAGTTTGGTTTTTTTTTATTTGCCACATGTATGAGCTTTCAGATTCCAAACACATTTTCTGGCATTAAGGAAGAAGTTCAATATTTGTCTCTCTAATGTTTTAGTTACATGTTCACTGGTGCTGAACAATTTTAATCCATCTAATATCATATCAAACATCCCATCTTATTCTCAATATCCAAGGCATCAGTATACAGTAATTCAAAGGAGAAGAATAACTTTGCAGGATATTTTTGCTGGAAGTGCTATAACCAAAGACAAAAATAACAAACCTAAACTAATTATGTTGTACAAACACATGTACACACACACACACACACACACAATACATGTAAAAGAAAATAATTCTGTGGTTTCATGAAACTGAATGCAACAGACCTCCCCTAAGGGTTTATTGTGAGAACCGATCCCACACACACACAAAAGCTTTTGGTTCAGAGAATTTCAGTAAACATTTACTCAGCAAACATTTAATATGTATTGGATCTATATGAAATCTAACTGGGTTATGTCACGCAATTGCATGAAGTAAACTAAGAAATGATTGAATGCCTGCTTAATAAATCTTCACTGCAAATGCCAGTACAGTTTGTTGCTGAAGAAAAGACTGAACATGCAAATATTTCAAAGAGCATATTCCTAGGACTTTTGGTCTAATCTCTGAATAATAGTGCTATTGATATATATTGTTTTGAATTTCTTGCTCTTGTTGCTATGCTCCATCAAGTTGCTCCTCGCTTCTCTCATTAACATCTTTGCTTCCAGTATTGCAAACTAAAGGCCAAAATTTATTTTACTGAGTTCATCTGTTTTATATTCAGTCTCTGTATCTTAAACAGGTCTGTTTGAACCTCTTCTATTCCTGGTGATTTATTTCTTCCAACTTCTTTGAGAGTGCATTTTACTTTCTAAAAGAAAGATTCTTTGTCAAATGATTCCTCTTTGAAAATATGTGTCCTTCTTGTATCTCTTTATACAATTATTCAGCTTACTTTATTCTGATCATCTGAAATATTCTTCTTTTGATCTTTCAGTATCTTTAATTCCTTAAAGTTTCCTTTGATTTTTTTTTATTTTATGGAATAAATTTCTTGTCTTTCCTTTTTGTTTGTCCCATTTCTTTTCAATGAGTATCATAAATGTTATTCTATCTTTACATGCAAGTAGTTAAAAAGTTGCAAGTAGGATTCTAACAGTATTTCTGTAACATTTTACTTTTGCTTCTTGTCTGTGGTTATAAATTTCAAGAAGTATCAGTCTAATGAGGTTTTATTTCAGATTTTTGGCTATAGTTACATCTAGTTAGTTAGTTGCATTCTTCCTAGATTGTATATACTATCTGGTTTCAGTTAACATATCTTCTGGTTCACAGTCAACCAAGTTTAGTAATACAGGTTGCTCCCCTGCCCCCTACATATCCATGGGTTCTATTTCTATGGTTCAGTTATTCATGGATTTAAAAATACAGTAAAAACCCCACTTACAAATCCCCCGAGTTACATAAAATTCGATTTACATAATGATTTTCTGCTAAAACCATGAACCGATTTACATAAATGTTCCGATTTACATAAATTTACTTATCACAATTTCCTATGAGTTTGCTTCAAGTTACATAAAAAATTCATTTTTCCTATGGATTTGCTTTGAGTTACATAAAAAACTGATTTAAGCAAAAGCCTACGGAACGGACTTTTTGCATAAGTAGGGGTTTTACTGCATTTAATTTTAAAAGGCCCAGAAATATACTGCAGTGTATGTGTATTTCTACAGCACATTGCCAGAGCTAGCCACTAGAGGCCACTTTCTGCAATGTAATGGAGGCAGACATTTTGATAGCTCTCATGTAGAACAATTGAGCCACTTGAAACCTCTCCCTTGTTTCTATTACTCGGATTATATGTGTTAAATACAGGATTAGCTGTTATCCATGATTTCAGGTATCCATAGAAGGTATCCATGGAACATATCCTCCACAGATACGGAAGGCGACCTATATAAATCTATTCTTTACATAATTCTTGCAAGGTCTTTACATATCTATGAGTATGGGGGTGGGGGAATCCTGCAATCTAATTTTTAAGACTAGTTGCAAGCTATTGAAGGCTTATATGCAGAAATCATCTCACCATTACTAATAAGAAAGGCGACAGATGATAATTTGAGACTTCCCATACTTAAATTAGAGCAAAATAAAAACAATGAAACTGACAGCATTGAGGGGCAAATGAGCTCTTCACAGGAACAATAGAGTGGAGATAAACTGGACAAAGAGTGCATAATTTTAAGGGGATAATCCATAGCTACTTGCTAACTCCTAAACTGAATTGTTTTAACAACAGACTTCTGAAAGGATGCCTCTGTGGTTGTGTCAACAGAAAGAAGCTCAAAGCTTAGTCATATAAAAGCTATAACCTCATCTAAACCTACTAAAACAAAGAGAAAAAATTCCTTCATATCAGCAAAATCAACAACTGCAGCTCTGCACCACTTTTGTTTTGTTTGTTTTAAAACTCCACCTGTACAATATTCTCTTGCATCTTGATATGTCCTTCTGCTTCTGGGGGCATGGTCCCGGCCACTCAGCTAACCAGGGAGCATGGGCAGGCCCATAGTGCAAAAAAAGTTAGCCACCCCTGACATAGACTGTGGTAGTTTAGTGGTTAAGATGCTGAACTTGATGATTGGAAGGTTGGCAGGTCAGCAGTTTGAGACCCAAGTACTGCACAATGGAGTGAGCGCCCATCTCTGTTCCAGCTCCTGCCAACCTAACAGTTCAAAAGCAAGAAATTGCAAGTAGATAAATAGGTACCACTTTGGTGGGGGGTAACAGCATTCCGTGCACCCCAGTGTCTAGTCATGCCTGCCACATGTACATGGAAACGTCTGCAGATGCAGACAGCGCTGGCTCTTTGGCTATACACGGAGATGCGCACCAAACCCTAAAGTCAGATACAACTGGCTTTTAAGCAAGAGTGACCTTTACCTTTACTTTACCACATAGAACCTGGGAGTGTCATTTTAAAAGTCAGTACATTGCTCAGAAGTAATTAATTATTACAAGTAATGCATTATTTGGTAATTTCAAGCAGCAACTAACATAATGCATTACTGCCACTGTTATTTTAAAAAAAGATGTAATTAAGCATTTAATGGCTAAACAGTGGTAAAAAAAACCCCACACCTTCAAAAGCAGTGCTGCTGCAAAAACAAACACAGTTCATTGTGCAAAACAAAAATGTGTTTACCTCATTTTCATTAAAAGATTTAAAAATGACACTTTGGGCATCAGTATGCAAAAGCATTTTTATCATATTATTTCTGCCACTGAACCTATTAGAAAAGTAGATTCAAGTGGACCAGAAAATCTGTTTCAGCTATATGTGACTGCTATAAATGAAAAGGATTGTTCTCTTGATCCATGAATTACTCACAAGGGGTTTAAAGCAAGATCCAAAAAAGTATGGTACCTGGAATCTATAATATACATCTAAAGCTGTGATTTTTTAAAAAATGATTATTATTTTTAACCAGTTGTAAGGTTAATTCCTTGGAGAAAACCTTAATTCAGATAGACTTACTTCTGAATAAAAATATATAGGATCATACTGCACATTTGAGATATTCAGCAGAAATACGATACAGTGAGATTCTGTGGCATTGAACTGTTTCATAGATATTAAATAAGCTACTACTAACACACCTAGGAAAAGTGCAAGTGGAGTTCTGATTACATTCTCCATTATTTCCAACAATATTTGTCTAATTATATAAAACTGAACAAGTCCAATTTGTCTTCTTTAAAATTAATTTGCTTTCCACTGTTAACATTACTGGATGTGTCTCCCACTGTTACTGTTGTGTATCTGCAACCACTCATACTCATTTAAGGCTCTCTCTCTCTCTCTCTCTCTCTCGTTTAAATGAAATCGTTCATCGTAACAATTAAGCTAATGGAATTACATAATATGACCAGATTAGAGCTAGCTAAATTGAAAAACTGAAGTTACTCCAGTTTTGTTTTCCTATAAGGTAGCTGTGCAGCAAAAATAAAAAAAGAGTCTTGTGGCCCCTTCTAGATGAACAAGTTTGATTGGGTGTGAACTTTCATGGGCATAGGCTGCTCCTTCAGGTGCAACAGTTCTCAACCCACTGGTTTATAGTCACACCACATGTTTCTGTGGATGGAACGGCATTAAATAAGACACATCCTTCCTTTTTTGTATTCCTTTAATGTTATCCCAACTTCATATCCATTAAAAATAGTCTAGAAACCTGTGGCTTCACTACTGTACTCCAAGCATTTGAAGAAGTGAGCCACATCTACAAAAGTTTATGTCAAATCAAATGTATTAAGCCATACCTGTCAAGTTTTGGATTTGAAAATAAGGGAAACACTGTGGGCAGGGCTACCTCGGTGGGTGTGGTCAAATCTGTGGGTGTGGCCAAATCTGACCATGTGACTTGCTGGGCTCTAGTCATGCCTGCCACATGACCATGACAACGTCTGCAAACAGACAGCACTGGCTCTTTGGCTGTAAATGGAGATGAGCACTGCACCCAAGAGTCGGATACGACTGGCTTTTGAGCAAGGAAGACCTTTACTAAGCACTTGCATAAACAGGGCCATTCAGGGATTTTCTGTTATTAGGTAAAGGTAAAGGTTGCCCTTGCTCAAAAGCCAGTCATAGCCAACTTTAGGGTTCTGTGCTCATCTCTGTTTACAGCCAAAGAGCCAGTGCTGTTTTCTGTGGTCATGTGGCAGGCATGACTAGACACCGGAGTGCACGGAACACTGTTTACCTTCCCTACAAAGTGGTTCCGATTTATCTACTTGCAATTTCTTGCTTTTGAACTGCTAGGTTGGCAAGAGCTGGGACTGAGATGGGAGCTCATCTCTATCTCTCTCTCTTTCACACACACACACACACACACACACACACACACACACACACACACACACACACACACACACACACACCTTATTTGTGCAGCCATGTAAGCAAAACCCCTTCCTGCTCCTTCTCTCTCTGTGCCGTCCAGGTCCAGCTTTTTCCCCTAGCACTGCAGTCCCTCGATCTCTCTCTCTCCTCCTTCGTTTCCTCATGCTGCCCAATGGAAACCCAAAGGCCACTGGGAGGTGTAGTCCTGCTCCTTATGCATCTCATTGGGGCTGCCCACCCAAAGAACTGCGGCTCCCAGGATGCACCAGGGCCACTTTGCCCCCAAGCACAAAGGGTACTGGGAGCTGTAGTCTCGCTCTCCATTCTCCTCAATGGGGGCTACCCACCCAAAGAACAACTCCCAGGATGCTCCGCTGCACTTTCCTGGCCAGGGGAAGTCTGTATTGATCACGTGCCAGCAAAATCGCCATCTTGGAATCCCTCCCCCCCCCAATTCTTCAAAAAAATAAGGGAAAATATTTTAAAATATGTGCAGCCAGGAAGAGGACTGAATTACTGGGAAATCCCGGCCAATATAGGGTACTTGACATGTATGTCTTAAGCTAAAAGATGCCTTATGGCTGATGGTTTAAGTCCAGATTTCTTTTTTTTTTTGCCAGAAGATCTGTCTCATAAAGTATCCTTTTTATTCAAGAAGGAAAAAAAGACTTAATTGTGACATTATCTATTTGTTCCTGTACATACAAAAAATATGACATCCCAACTGCTGCTCCATAAATGTCTTCTTGGCATACCTGTCAACCATCCCATTTTACCCCGGAAAACCCTGTATTTTTACAGGGTGATTTCCCACCCCCTCCCGTTTAATTGATTTCCCCGTATTTTCCCTTATTTTTAAAAAAGAAATAAGGTGCAGTATTTTTTTTTCAGCCACCAGAGGTCGCTGTGTGGCTTTCCGCATGTGGAAGGGGAGAGAGAGGGGGAGGGGGCATTCTGTAGTTAGTTTCTCTTTCATTTTCCTGGCCAAGATGGTGCTTCGTTTCATGCTGGGACTAGGGACGGGCGTCTACTCTAGAGGTGAGCAATATTTCATATATGCAGGGGCAAATCAGCTCTTGGTCTGGGGGCAGAGACTTCTCTCTCACTCTCATGCTTTATTGAGCTGTTTCTGTCCCCTGCCTTCCGTTTCTGTTCTAGAGTTAACTGGGTGGGGGGAGTGCTTGCTCACTATGCTAAAGGTAAAGGTTTCTCTTGCTCGAAAGACAGTCGTTTCTGGAGTGCCAAGGTTAGCCATAGCAGCTTTGTGCCCATTGCATCTACAGTACCATCTAGCCATCTTATTTTTGGCCGCTCCCTTCTTTTGTCCTCCACCTTTCCCAGCATCAAGGCTTTCTCAAGTGAATCATCTCTTCTCATTTAATGTCCAAAGTACTTTAGCATCATTTTTGCTATTTAACCTTTAATGAGCAGTCAGGGTTGATTTCTTCTAGGATCGACCTATTTCTAACACTACATTTCAAAGGCATCTATTTTTCTGCGCTCAGCTTTCCTAATGGTCCAGCTCTCACACCCATACATTATCACCGGGAATACCATTGCTTTGACTATGCAATTTTTTGTTTGCAAGGTATTGCCTCTACTTTTCACTATGTTCCCCAGGTTTCTCATAGCTTGTTTCCCAAGCATCAGATCTAAGAAAGTAAGATCTAGAGTGCAGTGCTCATCCCCATTTACAGCCAAAGAGCCAGTGCTGTCTGTGTTTGCAGACATTTTCATGGCCATGTGGCAAGCATGACTAGAGCCCAGCAAGTCACATAGCTATATTTGGCCATGCCCATAGAGGGGTGGGGCCAAAATTTCCCTTATTTTCAAATCCAAAAGTTGACAGGTATGCTTCTTGGACAAGACGGAATAATGAATGGCTTTTAACATAAAATTAGGAGTAATCCCGTGTGAACCTCTATTCACAAACAGTAATGGTAATTAGTACTAAAAGTTTTTGCTATACCTTAAATATGGTATCCTGAAACCAAAAGTGCATCTACTTGAACCAGTTTTTTTTCTTTTCTTATTGGTAACTAGGAACTTACATATTACCGGGGTGGGGGGGGTCTATATTCTAAAATTAGGAACAAGCCTTCTCAGGAGAGAGAAGATCAGAGACAAATTATTTTGAAAACTAAAATGAACTTCCTATAAAGCACAGAAAGATAATCTGCATGGAATGGGTGATTCAGTCTCTAATTCCAGCAAAGTGTATGTTGGAAGAACAGGGAGCACATTCCAAGACCTTCTGTGGATACCTGAAACCATTGATAACAGCGAACCCTATATTTAATACATATGTCTGAGTCATAGAAGTGGGGAAACGATTTCAAATGTCCCCATTGCTCTACATGAGACATAAAAATGACTGCCTCCATTTCTTGTAAACATTATATTGAAGACAGTGGCCTCTAAGTGGCCACAAAGCGAGTAGGGCTTTGCTGGGGGAGGGAGAAATCGCTCTCATTGGGCTGCCGGGCAGAGGGGCGGGTTGAACTTTGTGCTGGGAGGAGGGAGGAAGTGCTCCCATTGGGCTGTTGAACAGAGGGGCGGGGTGCGTGCCCAAGGAGAGGACAGGCAGGGACTTATGGGCCAGGTCGGGACTTACAGGCCACCCTGTATATATTATGTATTTCAGGGATTTTTATTGAATGTTTATAGACCCACAAATAACTTAAACTGCAGATACTGAACCCATGAATCTGAGGGACAACCTATATATTGCATTGTAGATAGAGAAATTTCATTTTAAACCCAAAACAAAAATGTGAGGCAGGCTGGATTGATATGATGCTGTGACTGAAATCAAGCTTGATTTAAGGGTACATCTCCTCCACCACCCCTCCATTTTCTAAAGATAGTTATCAAGCTCCAGGAGTGATTAATTTACATTCCTGGACAAGGTAAGTAATTAAGCATTCATATAGTTAAGAAATACTGTGCTGACCAGATAACCACATAAATCCTGATCAAAGATGGAAAGTAAAAACCTGGTGAATGAGACTGCATCAAGGAGAATAGTACATATAAAGCTAATATCACATGTAACCATAGGTAAGTGTGATGTTACCAGTGATGTAATGTTGTCAGATCTGAGAACTGTCAGGAGTTCAAACATGAAACTTCTCCAGTCTGAAAATCAAGCTGTGTTGTGATCCAAGACCAAATCTCCTTGCTTTCAATTTAGCACACAAATAGACTTGGCTCACTCCAAATTGGCCTATCTCCTTCCTTCTACAAAATGTATCTTCAAGTAGCACTAGTTAGGCCAAGTCAGTACAAAATTCCTTGGTTCTTACCAGAATGTGTGACAGCTTTTTTTATTAGTTTAATAATCATAATACAGAAAGAATAAAAAACAAAACAATATAACATAGTACAAAATAATTTCCCAATTATAATGGGTATAACTCATGTTTATGACACCTATTATCCATCTTAAAACATATTACTTCTATACATTCTCTTCAATTCATGTAAAACTATGTTATTCATTTACCCAAATCTTGTTTCTTAATCTTCCTTAATAATTCAAAATAAACATTTTCACCCTTGTGTTATCTACAATGCCCTGGAAAAAGCCGTATTTGTCATACAATACATTATTATTTCCAAAAACTCATTTGATCTGGTATAGGGCTGCCACCTTTACTCTTAACCAATGGGTACTCCAAAAAAGGCTCCCAGATATCCCAAAATTTCATCCACTTCTAACTTCAAATCATTTTTCCAATTTCTTGCAATTTGCTCTCTTGCTATTGTTAAGAAGATAGATAACAAATCTTTCATGTTTTTATCTATATTTATTTCATCCAAATCAGTCAACAAGGCAGTTCTTGACTCCTGTTTAAGATCAATACCCATTATTTCTCCAATTTCCTTTCTATCTTTTCCCAAAAGTCAGATACCATTATGCAGCTCCACCACATATGCTCATATGTTCCCAGTTTGTTCTGACATCTCCAACAATTCTTTGTTTTAGTATCATCCATTTGATTTAATCGCACTGGAGTCAAGTACCACCTCCACAGAACCTTATAATTATGTTCTTTAACTCTTACTGATAAATTTCTCATGATCTTTTTAGTCCATTTGCTTTTCCAATTTACTTCTGAAATTTTTATTTTTAAATCCGATTCCCATATTTTACTTAAAACTTCCTGTGGGTTTCCCTCCTGATTTAAAATATTGTATATTTTACTCACCAATCCAGAATGTGTGGCAGCTTTTCCAAATTACAATCTCAGAAAAATAATATATTCACTATGCCTGTTTCCCGCTGGCATTGCTTTGGGGCATAAGAGGAGAGCAAGGAAGCAATGCACAGCTCCTCCCCTGCCCCCGCCCCATTGGAAGGTTGTGAAGATGCATTAGTAAATGCAGAAGGGAAAGAAACTGGATATAAACAAGACTGGAAGCACTAGAGTTCTGGCAGGGAACATTTAACACTAGCCAGCTTTTAATACATTTTCCCAGAATTCCAACAACTCAAATTACATAGTAGGGTATGTAATACATGGGTTGTACACACCTTGAAAAGCATTGCAAAATGAACTGATATTTGCTTAAAATACCCAGGAAACACATATTAGGCCATTTTTCTACATAATGTTATAGCAACACTCTCATTGTTATCCCAACCTGCAAGGTAGGAGCATAGTATGAATTTCCTTTTTCAGGAGAAGAAACTAGTGAGGGAGGGAGACAGAGGTGATTGTAAATATCCCCTTCCTGGTGTTTTCATCTTGAGAGGTTACCAATTATGCCCGCTCCTGGACCGGGACTCCTTGCTCATGGTCACTCATGCTCTGGTCACCTCCAGATTGGATTACTGTAATGTGCTCTACATGCGGCTGCCCTTGATGACCATTCGGAGGCTTCAGCTGGTCCAGAATGTGGCTGCCCGGGTTGTGATGGGGTGTGGGCATACCTGTCAAGTTTCAGGAAATTTCTGTCAAATCCCCATATTTTACACTCTTTCCCGCCGTCATCCCGTATTAGACAGACTGCAATTAGACTGGGGTTAGACTGGAGGCCAGCACAGGATAAGCATAGCTGTCCGGTTTCCTGTTTTGGCTGGGAAATTTTCCTTATTTGACAGAAATTTTCCTTATTTGACAGAAATTTTCCTTATTTGACAGAAATTTCCCAAAACTTGACAGGTATGGGTGTGGGCATTATGCCCTTGCCTCACCGCTGCTGCGGGAGCTGCACTGGTTGCCAGTGTGCCTCCGGGTTCAATTCAAGGTGCTGGTTTTGACCTTTAAAGCCCTTCATGGCATTGGACCATGGTACTTAAGAGACCGCATCACCCCTAGGTATTCAGCCCGTCCCATGAGGGCAGACAGGAGAGGCTCCAAAGTGGTCCCATCCCCAAGAGAAGCTCAGCTGTCCGGGACCAGAAGGAGTGCCTTATCGGTGTCTGCCCCGGCCCTGTGGCACCTCCTTTCATCCGATCTTCGCCTACAAACTGAGCTCCTCCCCTTCAGGAAGGCACTTAAGACATGGCTATGCCAGCGGGTGTGTGGCATGTCGGACAGTTTGGCCCAATCCCGCTGGCTGGTGTAGCCTGTGTAGCTTATGTAGTTGCCTTAGGTGATTGTATTTCTGTTCCCCCCACCCCCAATAAACCCTACCCCATTCTACCTCATCCGTTTAATTGTTTAGGGAAGATTTTAGATGTTAGGAAATTTTTAATCTTGTGTTTTTACGTGTTTTTCTTGTGCTTTTAACTATGTTTTTAATTTATGTTTTAACTGATGCTTTTTAACCATTGTTTAATTTGTCAGTTTTATAATTTATTGGAGGCCACCTTGAGTCATCTTGTGATGAGTAAGGCGGGATAGAAATAACAAAATAAATAAAATAAATAAAAATAAAATATGGGTCGCATTATGAGCAAAGGCTGCTTAGTTCCAGTATCAAGATATTTTACTCAACAACAACTCATGCCTAGCTTCTTTGGCATTTTTTCAGCCTATTGCAGTATTCAGGGTATCACTTTCTCCCACCAGAGACTTGCAAACACAACTGTAGCCAATTCTCTGAAGGATAACTGAAGATTTTTCCAAATACAGTGGAACCTCATACAACAATCAGCCGTATAGCAGTGAAATCGCATAACAATTAGGTTTTGGGAGAATGGCGTCCCACATAACAATTTTCCCTATGGAAAAAAATTGTACAACAATTTTTCAATGGGAAAAACCACTTAGCAAAAAAATCTGTTGTACGATGCATCCCATAGGGAAAATCGCTATACGATGCATGCATCGTATAGCAATTGTTTCATACAACAATGAGCCCTGTGGAATGGATTAAAATCATTGTATGAGATACCACTGTGCCAGCACCAGTGCCAGGATCCTTATCAAGGCAATTTAATAACCCATGTATTTTCCAAGACCCATTGTCCCTGTTATGTCAGCATTTTCCAAATAATATACCAAAACCACTGTTTTCTTTGGCAGACAACATGCAGAGATTGCCAGCAGTACAAACATAAGTTAAAAAATAATACCATAGTAAATAAATAAGTAGTGGGTCATTATTCCCAGACAACAGTATCAACAACAAAAAATACTTTTACTGGAGATTCAACATAACAAAATGCAAGTGAATCACTGCACTGATCAACAGGGGGAAAGGTATTCAGAAATATGAATCTAATTCTTCTGGACAGCCTTGGTTCCCAACGTGGGGCATATGCTCCATGGGGGCAATTTGAGGTGAGTTAGACCAAGTTAATGGTTTTAGGCTTCCTCCACATGAATAGGAGATCATTTTCTTTAATACAATAAGAATTATATGTCACA
Source organism: Bradypodion pumilum (assembly GCA_035047305.1). Lineage (NCBI taxonomy): Eukaryota > Metazoa > Chordata > Lepidosauria > Squamata > Chamaeleonidae > Bradypodion > Bradypodion pumilum. The sequence continues at coordinate 321,923,716 of JAWDJD010000002.1, forward strand.
GAGGGGGGCGGATCAGGATTTTAGAGATACTTAGGTGGAGCATGGCCAAAAAAAGGTAGGGAACCACTGTTCTAGAGAAAAGCAATAGCTATGTTGTAAAAAATCTACTCTACCTTCTCGATGAGGCATTCTTAGGTACTCCATTCCAAAGAGCTTCTTAACTACTGGATGAAGTTATTATGATAACTGAAAGAGGCAGCTGCTCAACTTCAGTGACTCCAACTTTCATGATGTTTCATTACAAAATGTTTATTCTGGAGCATTTAAGAGACCTCTAAAGTAGGATAAAACCTAAGGCTTTCAACAACACATGTTTTCTTATGCTCCAAGTAATCAGAGTCAGCTTCATTGGTGGAAGGCATAGAAACACGTAGTCTCTCCTCTATCTTTAGCAGCACTGAAACACATTGTTAGGGTTTGGGACCAATACACTGCCTCCCCCACCCTGGGTTCAACACACACCCTCCCCACGAAATGTAGGGGGGGGTGGAGTGAAAGTGCCCAGTTTTGAATAATTGGCATTTTGAGTTATTTTAATTTGGCCTGTTAAAACTGTACGGTACACTCTTTGCTGTGAGCCATGTAAAACAGGGGTTCCCAACCTTTTCAGGCCATGGGCCAGCCATGTAGTTGAGTGGTCTGGTCACATGTTTCCTCCCACCCAGAAGTGGAAGTAAAACATGACCACACATGCACAGAAAGCTGCTGTAAATGAACTGCAGCTGTCATAAACAAGTTTATGACAGACGCGGATGATTTACAGCAGCGTTCTGCACATGTGTGGGTGCATTTTACCTCTGCTTCCAGGAGCAGAGAGGGCGTCGGGGGCTGGATGAATTGGCGTCAGGGGCCGAATCCGGCCCAGGCCATAGGTTGTGAACCCGATGTAAAAGGTAAACCAGCAATCCTGGAGGTTTCCAGTTGCTGCAATTCAGGCTTTTTAGGGCAGAAGAGGAACACCACGAGAAAAACCTGGCCCCAGAACTGTGCTTTGCTCAATCCTTGTCTATAGACAGACTGCGTCCATAGGATGTCTCTGTTAAATATTTGTGTGAATAGGAAGTGTCTGTGCTTTGCTACTCCTAAACTACTAAAAGTTAAGATTTTTTGCTGTGGAGTTACTTTTCAATGAGAAAAGGCCAAGAACTGGCAGTGATATTAGCAACAGTACGGTAATAGAAATTACACATATAGCAGTTCACAGGGTAATTAGCAATTTGCCCTCAACAAGTTGAGTACTCATTTTACCAACCTCAGAAGGATGGGAGGCTGAGTCAACATGGAATCTTTGGAGAATGAACTTAGATTGTGAGCAGAGTTTTGGCTGCAGTACTGTAGCTTTACTATTTTGCCCCTGGGGTTCTGATATTATTAGAGTACGTATGCGTATCCCTGAAAAATCTCAAATGCCCTCACTAAAATGTAAGGTAAAGTGTGAGGATAACTTTTACGTATTAGCCCATTGCATAGATATCATGGTGGCCATCTTTGCACTAGGCCCATGATGGCGAGCCTTGGCACTCCAGCTGTTCTTGGACTTCAATTCCCAGAAGCCCAAGTCAACACTCCTGCTGATCAGGGCTTCTGGGAATTGAGGTTCAAAAACAACTGGAGTGCCAAGGTTCACCATCACTGCACTAGGCTGCTCCTTTTCTGTGTTTCTCTTGCTTCTACCTATGGTGGACAAAAGTCTAATTATCATAATTAGATAATTATCATTATCTATGCAAGTGAGTTGATTTAAAATAGAACATATCATTTATTTGTTTATGTGCACAACCCACAAAGAAATAAATAGTATTCACATTGATTTCGACCCATCCCTTATCCCTCATCCCCAGGGACCATACAAGCAAGAAATCAACGATATAGCTCTTTTATCACAGTATAATCTTCTATGGACAACATAGCAGCTGGATAGTTATGATTTAACATCATACTGTACTGTACTGATTTGACAATATTAAGCTAAAACAGGTTTTGGAGGGAGGGCTGAAGTCCCTTTTTCCTGGATAAACAAATGTGAATGTTACAACACAATCTTTTCATTTCCAGCAATAGTCACCATAGAGAGAGAGAGCTGCACACACAAGAAATGCCTTTTAGCATCTAACTATTCACAGAAACATACTAATTCTTACACATTATTTATATTTCACATATGTCCATTATTTTTAAATTGTTTAATACTTTAATATGAAATAAAGATCAATTCAAATAGTGCTTAGCAAACCACCCAACGTCATACCTGAAAACCATCTTTAAAACTCCATATCTATCTCATGCTCACAGGCACCTCATTACAACTAGATTCTTTCTACCTGCTCCTGCTAGTAACATTCCGAGGATACTTAACCAGATACTGTACCTGCTATGGGAAGCACAGACAAAGAGAGTAACACATCTATTCTGCAGGTCTACATTGCAAGACATGCAGAGGTGGTTCTTGTAAAACCAATTTGAATATGCATATGTAAAGTGGACACATAATAATTTTGCATGCAAAAAGCAATTATTTAAAATCCAATAATAGATATGCAAATTCTCTTAAAGCTTACTCCAAAACAAGTTATTCTCTGTGCTTGTAAAATTCAGTGATTCTACCAATATGGATAACTGCTGTCTCTAAATCTAATGAGTTTTCTAGTGCAAACATAGCCAAAGATTTGCAAAGTAATATCAACAGGTTTGCAAAAATGTTTATTCTTGCCTGAATATATGGTAACATTTATTCAGATTTTTATTTGTGTCCTGCCCCTTTTATTTTAACAATGTGAAGTATTCCTTAAGCATTTAGACAGGCATTGAATTTATTATATACCAGTGTGGTCCAGGATGTTATTTCTGCCATATAACAACTACTACTACAAAGTTTTATAAGAAGAAGAAAGCAATGAAGCTAGTTTGCATCTTAAACTACAAGATTGAATAAACCTATTTTTTTCTTGCACCCATTAACTGGTGCCCCGCCATCTTGTGTATAAGCCATGAGCATCCACATAAATTTGAGGGCTTAAAAGCACAACTATTAACACTAAGAGAGTTAAGTACACTCTGCAGCAGTCTAATCCTAAACAGCTCCACAGAGACTTTGTTCCTCTCCTTTAACACATGTGAGTCTTACTTACCACCTACTGGGAACCTGAGTCCATACAAGAAAAGTATACAAAATAAGAAACTCAGTTTCCCCCATATTAAACTTACCAGGTTTGGGGTTTTCTCTGGGGATTGTTAGGTCTTATAAATTTCAGATCCATGCAGCAGTGCAAGCTTCCTCATAAATCCCGATTCCATTTTTCATCACCTCTCCATCCCCAGTATCCTCCTCCTCCTCTGTTGCTACGGGAGGGGTCTACATTTCTCAGTCTGAATCGTGTACCTCCCCTTGCTTTTCAAATTTACATCAGCTGACACTCATTACATCTACTTTTATATGCTGAGGATCCATTTACAATCCAATATTCAGTGGAACCAAATTATAAAAAAATGGGACATGCTGGCTTTAGAAAAGGCTTCTCTGGCACACCTCAGGAATTTACCTACTCTTCTTCTCCTTTCGTGTCCAGATCAAACATTGGACTGCCAAAACTAAGCCACTTTCTTGGCTTTGCCTATGGCCAAAACCAAATCCTCATCAGTTCATGTCTCTGGCAGCAATCGGCAGACCAGCAAAAGACTCTGTATCTCTCCACTTTCAGACAGTGTCTTGTTGTCCACTTCAGCATGTTGGTCTTACATTTAGGGACTCCAACCCTCAGCCTATTCAGGGTTCTCCAAGTGACGTAGGGGAGGTTGAGTTCCTCAATTTACCCATTAGATCACTGTGGGGAATGAATTCACCCAAAGGAGGCTTGGTTTTGGCAGTTTGAAGTCTGACCTAGACACGGAAGAAGAACTGGTGATCCTTTGCCAACATGGAACTTTTCCTTAACTAGGCTGTGGAAATCAAACAAAGTTCAAAGTTTCCTCAACTCTCTCTTTATAGATCTTACACGCTTGGCTAATTCAAAACAAATGCACCTATAGTGGCTCAAGTGGCTAAGACGCAACCTGGGAGGCGGAAGGTCAGCAGTTTGATTCCCGAGTACTGCAGGTACTCCTGCCAACCTTGCAGTTCGAAAGCAAGAAATTGTAAGTTGATAAATAGGGACCACTTTGATGGGAAGGTAGCAGCGTTCCGTGCGCCCCGGTATCTAGGCATGCCAGCCACATGACCACGGAAACATCTGAAGAAGCAGACAGCGCTGGTTCTTTGGCTTTGAAACAGAGATGAGCACTGAAGCCCTAGAGTCGGATACGACTGGCTACCGAGCAAGGGAAACCTTTACCTTTACTAGCAAAGAAAACCGCGTCTTCCACCATCCACCACCAACAGGCATTTATACCACGCTGCTTTCCCTGATATGAATCACTGATGGCGAGGTAGCTCCCTCCCACCTCCTGCATCTTCTTCTTAAGCAGGCAAATGTGCTCCGTCGAGCAAAGACGACCTCCAAGCGGGGCTTCCTTTGGTTAAAGCACCAGGGCTCCGGCATTCCTAAACCCTGGGAAGAAGCCACCCGTGCCTCCCCTCAGGCACAGCAAGAGCCCCTTCCTTGCTCACGACCGGGGCAGCAGGAGAGCCACCATCCCATGAACGTGGGCGACCTGCTCCCTCGTCGCCTCAGCCCAGGCACCTTGAGCTTCTCCCTCGTGATTTTTGGGGAGCTCTGGCTCACGAGAAGTAAGGTTTCCCTTGCTCGAAAGCCAGTCGTAACCGACTCTAGGCTTCAGTGCTCATATCTGTTTCAAAGCCCAAGAGCCAGCGCTGTCTGCTTCTAGACATTTCCGTGGTCATGTGGCAGGCATGACTAGACACCGGAGCGCACGGAACAGCAGCGAAGGAAACCCAGATGGGTGGGTTTGTTTTTTTTTTAAATCGTGTCAGAAGCACACAAAGGTGCTTTCTGGGTTGAAAGGGTTTTTGCTGGAGGAACTCCGCTCAAGGGACGTCCGAATGAGGCTCCTTTCATGTCGTCCCCCCCCAGATCTCCCCCCCCCTATTGATCTTCTTGCAAGTTCTTGCTTTCGAACTGCAAAGGTTGTCAGGAGCCGCTCATTCCGTCACGCAGCACTGGGGGGGCGGCTCGAACTGCCGGCTGCCCCTCCGCCGCCGCCTTTCCAGCGAACAAGACGAGCGTCTTAACCCCTGAGCCACCGCAGGCCCCCCAGCTCAGAGGTGACCCCCCCCAAGGGCCAGGGCTGACTTACCATGGCAGGGAGCGCGACCCAGGCGGGAGCCCACACCATGCTCCAGCCGCCCGCTCGCCCGCCCGCCCTGTTTACGTGGTGGGCTGCATTTTCCCTGGGCTGGGCCGGGACCAGGGGAGCAGCAGCCGCGCGCCTGGACCATCCGCGGCCTCCCTCCGGCGGGGGGGGGGGCTGCCTGGCTGGGGGGGGCGGGAAAGCGAGCGAGCCAGTCAGAGTCTCTCCAAAGGCGCCTCTTCTCTCTCTCCCCCCCCCCTCAGTTGTTGACTCGCTGCTTCACCCGAGTTGCTTCCTTCTGAGAGGAGAAGCCCGGGCTCAGGTGACCCGCCCGCGCCTCGCCGACTGCTGGGGGGTCACCTTACTTAGGTCAGGGAATGCGCGCTTCGCCGTCTTCCCTGGCCGGCCGCCCCGCCTCGCGCGGAATCAAGCGCCACCAGCGGGAGCCGAGCCGAACAAGGCTCGACTCCCGGGTGGGCAACGAAAGCGCGGGGACTCCTCCCGGCGTTTCCCCTCAGGCTTTCTCAGGAGAGAGGGAAGGAAGGGGCGGGGGGCGGGGGCTGGTGACCAGGCTTGAGTTGGAGGCAATTCGCCTGCGCAGGAAAGTGCGCAAAAACACTGCGGTGGGCTCCTAAATCTCGCTCCGGTCCTGCTCGCTTTAATAATAATTTCGTGTCGGAAATTATCCTGGGTCGACAGGATTTTTGCTGGAGAAACTCCGCTCAGGGGAAGCCCGAATGAGGCTCCTTTCATGCCCCCCAAGATCTCTCCCCCGCCTATTTATGGCCCCTATTGATCGGCTTGCAGTTTTTTGCTTTCGAACGGCTAGGCTGGCAGGAGCTGGGACAGACACGGGCGCTCGAACCGGCATGCAGTACCCCCCGGGTCTCGAACTGCCGCCCAGGCGAGCTTCTTAACCGCTGAGCCACCCACGTGACACATCTGCCCCGGCCGCTCGCTGAGCCCAGGAGAGAAAATGCGGCAGACCCTGAGGCAGTGTCTCAGGAAGTGTTAGAATGAATCTCCCTGGTTTGGAAACGGCAGCCCAAAGTCCACAGCAGCACCCACAGGCGACACGCGTTTTGTGAGGTGATCTGAGGTGGCTTGGCGTGGAGAAAGATCCTGCGTCCTCCTCGCCAGCCACAGCTGTTCCAGCCTTTAGTGTATGGGACCAAGGACACCAGGACAGCCGAAGAGCTGGCTTAACACAACTTTATTACATGCTGGTCAGAGGGAACATGTGGTAATGGCGGATGAACAGCTCAATATATACAGTGGCTATACATTTGAATGTGGCTCCTTGACAGTCCATTGGCTACTGTCCGTGTGACGTCATTGTAGGTCACGCCCTTCTTGTCCAGGTGAAGGTAGTGGCGGGAATCTTCCCGCGCTGTTGTTCTTGGTGAGTCTTGGACCAATGAGCTTGGACGCTCGCTATTGTCATCTAGTGGTCACTAGCTCGCGTCCTATTAAGGTTACAGTGATGCAGCTGATGGTTACAATGTTACACATAGCAAAGGTTACATTGGATACACATGGATAGGTACATTGTTTAAAGGCACAGGCTTTAGGACACAACACCCCTCCCCCCTAGGATGAGACGAAGTCTCTTAGCCAAGATAGTTTATTGCACTCACGTTTGGGCCCCGATGTGGGTTGGCCCACCCGGGGGCCGCTCCCGCTTCCTTGTTCCCTGGACCCTTGTCCTGTAATGGGAGAGGGAGACTTGTTAGAGGCTTGCTGCGGTTTTGCAGCTTTAGGGGAAAGGGTAGATTCCGTTGTGGTTGAACCGGGGGCACCAGGGGCTAACGTAAAACCCCTCTTCTCGCTTGGATGGGTGGGGGACCACTCCGAACCCCCCCCGGTTCTGAAAATCAAAATCAAACTCTGTTGGGGGATCCCGCGGGATATCTACGAGGACAAATTCCTTCTCCTCCCCCCTTGGTGGGGACTCTGGACCCCCCTCCCCTCCCCCTTGGGCTAAACGGGTGGGGCAGAACCCTAACGCTGAATTTGTGTTCGCGGCGTCGGCGCCCTGACTTCCTGGGACCCGGCTCCGGAGCTGGTCTGCGTGTCGCCGCCAAAGTAGACCTGTGTTGGTCTCCACGCGGTACGAAACGGGACCGGTTTGTTCCACGACCACCCCCGGCACCCAGGCTGGCCCCGCGCTGGCGTAGTTCCTGCAATGTACCGGGGCACCCACGCCGAAACTCTTGGTGGCTTCTAACCCTATGTTCCTCCCCTTGTCCTCAACTCTCGTGGGATCTAGTCTAGTGAGTATGGTGGTCAGCTTCCTGCGCATTAAAAGCTCTGCAGGGGAGTAGCCTGATGCTAGCGGGGTCACCCTGTACCCTAGCAGAAACTGACACACTTGCAGGTTGAGGTCCCCGGGGCCCATGCGCCGCAGCGCGTCCTTCGTGGTGCGTACGAGGCGCTCCACTTGGCCATTGGTGGCCGGATGGAAAGGGGCGGAGGTGATGTGCCGGATGGCGTTAATCTCTGTGAATGCCCTGAACTCAGCGGACGTGAAGCAACTAGCGTTATCGCTAATTAGAGTGTCGGGTATGCCGAACGTGGAAAAAATTCTCCGCAAATGCTTAATTGTCGCGGCCGAGGAGGTGCTCGTGACTGGGATGACCTCCAACCACTTGGAGAAAGCGTCCACAACAAGGAGAAACAGGGTTCCTCGGAACGGGCCCGCGAAATCTATGTGCACCCGGGACCACGGCCCCTTAGCCGCGTCCCATTCCCTGTGGGGAAGGCGGGCCTCCTCCGGTCTGGAGCATTGGCAGCTCTCGCAAGTGCCGACCATGTGCTCGATGTCGGCGTCTAACTGGGGCCACCAGAAGTAACTCCGGGCCAGCGCTTTGGAGCGCACAATTCCGGGGTGGCTGACGTGCAGCAGTTTAAGCACCCGCGGTCGAAGGGATGTAGGGATCACCACCCGCTGCCCCCACAAGAGGCACCCCCTCTCTAGGGACAGTTCCAGCTTCTTCCTAAAAAATGGGGCGAATTCCTCTGCTGGGGAAGACGCCGGCCACCCTTTCTGTACCCAGGAGCAAACCGCCGCCAACGTCTTGTCCTTCCTTGTCGCTGTGGCAATGTCGGCGGGCACTATGGGGGGCGAATCCAAAACCTCTATCATGAGCACCTGGCGGTCACGCCCCTCTCCGCCCATCTGGCTCTGCGTTAGGGGAAGGGGGGACCTTGATAGGGCGTCCGCATGGCTGATCTCTTTCCCGGGCCGGTACACCAACGCGTGCTGGTAGGCGTTGAGAAAAATGGCCCACCTAAGCATTCTCGGGGACAGGATCTGTGGTGTGGGCTTATCTGCGGTAAAAATGCCTAGTAGGGGCTTGTGGTCAGTCACGATGGTGAAAGGGCGGCCATACAGAAAGTCATGAAATTTTTTGGTCCCCGCAACTATCGCCAGCGCCTCCCTGTCTGTCTGGGCGTAGTTTCTCTCCGCTTGGGACAGGGACCTGGAGTAAAACGCTATTGGGGCCTCCCTCCCGTTTTCCAACACGTGGCATAACACTGCCCCCACCCCCACCGGGGATGCATCACAGATCAGTACCACCGGCCGTTTGGGGTCGAAATGGGTCAGAATGGCGTCAGATGCCAGGAGTTGTTTCAGTTCCGTGAATGCCCTCTCCTGGTCATCGCCCCACTTCCATGCCGCATCTTTCTTGAGCAACTTGTGAAGCGGCTCAGCCACTGCAGCCTTCCGTGGAAGGAAGGAGTGGGAGAAATTTAAGAGCCCTAGGAACGACTGCAACTCGGGCTTGGATGTGGGGCGAGGAGCTTTCTTGATGGCGGCAACCTTGGATTTGGACGGTTTGATCCCCTCGGGCGTTACTCGGAACCCTAAGAACTCAACCTCCTTCACGAAGAAGACGCATTTGTCTTTTCGCAACCTCAACCCCGCCTGTTCGAACGCCGCCAGGACCTTGTTTAGCCTTTCAGCCAACTCAACCTCACTCCCCCCGTTATCAATACGTCATCAAAGTATGGTAAAACGCTGTCCAGCCCTTTGAGGAGGCGTTCCACGAGCAACTGGAAAATTCCAGGCGCCGAGTTCACGCCGAATTGGAGGCGCGTCACCTGGAACGCCCCCTTATGCGTGATTATGGTCTGTGCAGCAGCTGCGGCAGGGGTTACCATGAGTTGCTGATAGGCCTGTGCCAGGTCGAGCTTAGTGAAACACTTTCCCCCATGTAACCTGGCTAGCAAATGGCTGACCACCGGCACCGGGTACGCATTAGGGCGGATTGCCTTATTAATGGTGCACTTATAATCGGCGCAAATGCGAACCTCCCCATTGGCCTTCAATGCTGTGACAATTGGAGTTTCCCACTCCGCGGAATCAACAGGAACAAGAATCCCCTGGCCCACTAATTTGTCCAGTTCCGCCTCTATTTTGTCCTTGAGTGCAAAAGGCATCCTGCGCTGTTTGAGTCTGATTGGGCGGACCTCCGGGTCCAGGTCGAACATTACTGGGGGTCCATTGAATTTCCCAAGTCCCTTCTTGAAGACTTCGGGGTGCGCGTCGCGCACCTCTGTATCGGGTCAGACCCAACGGCGTGCACCCCCCCAATGAACAGACCCAGGGGCTGAAACCATTGAGTCCCGAGGAGGCTGCAATTACCCCCCTTAAGAACGACTAGGGGGAGTTCCGCGGCGTGCCGCTTGTACTGAACCTGGAAATTCCCAGCCCCCAACACCGGGATACTGTTCCCTTGCACGTCCCGAAGCGTGGACCTCAACGCTTTGAGCTTGGGCCGTACGCGGGGGGCAATTCTCAAAAACTCCCTCTGGGAAATGATTGAGTAAGAGGAGCCAGAGTCAATCTCCATCCTAACAGGGGCCCCTTGCACCAGTACCTCAACAAAGTAACGGGGGTGTCCCATGGACACGCTGAAAACCGGGGCGGCGGCGTCGCTGTCGTCGGAGATGCGGCCCACGCCGTCCTGCTTCCTCGTGGGCCGGGCGCCATCCTTTAGTCTCTTCGAGCGGTCTGGCCTCGCTGGGCGGTCAGGCGAGCTCCTCCGGTCCCTCGCTGGGCGGTCCGGCGAGCTCCTCCGGTCCTTGCGCCGTTGTCTGCAGACTTTGGCTATGTGCCCGCGTCGCCTGCAGTTGTGGCACTCGGCCTTTCTGAATGGGCACCTGGCACGGTCGTGAGCCGCCCCGCAGCCGTCGCAACGCCGGCCCTCCTTCCGGACCCTCCGGACGTCCTCGTCGTCGCTGCTTTCGGCGGACGATTTCAAAATTCGCCGGGCTGCGTGCACCGAACTCTCTGCTTTGTCGGCCTTCGGCCGCCAGTACTGGAGCTCTTGCACCCCGGCCTTCGTGGCTTCCGCGGCCTGTGCCGCTTTCAGGACCTCCTGCAACGTGGGGGGCGGCTCCTGATTCATTAGCGTGCGCTGAATCTCGGCGTCCTTCAGGCCGCATAGCACGCAGTCCCTGAGGGTGACTTCCAAATTCTCCCATTTGCATGGGCCGGCAGCCAGACGCAGGGCCGCTACGAAAGCGGCGACCGACTCGCCAGGCGCTTGGACTCGCCTCCAAAACGCGCTCCGAGCGGGAAACATCGCTACCGAGGGCCGGAAATGGTCTCGCAGCACCTTCAGGAGCTCCTTTGCCTTGAATTCATCTGCCTTTTTGGGTGCGATGAGGTCAATTAATACCCTCTTGCCGTCGTGCCCGAGCATTCTGGTGAGGATGGCTCTCTTCTTCGCCTCGTCCGTCACCTCGAACTCCACCAGCGCGCCTTGGAAGTCCATTTCGAAGAGTTCCCAATCTTGCGGTTTCTTGATGTCGAAACCGGCGTATGTCTTGGTCCCGTGGGCAGCCATTATCCCACCTTCGTCGCCAGTTTAGTGTATGGGACCAAGGACACCAGGACAGCCGAAGAGCTGGCTTAACACAACTTTATTACATGCTGGTCAGAGGGAACATGTGGTAATGGCGGATGAACAGCTCAATATATACAGTGGCTATACATTTGAATGTGGCTCCTTGACAGTCCATTGGCTACTGTCCGCGTGACGTCATTGTAGGTCACGCCCTTCTTGTCCAGGTGAAGGTAGTGGCGGGAATCTTCCCGCGCTGTTGTTCTTGGTGAGTCTTGGACCAATGAGCTTGGACGCTCGCTATTGCCATCTAGTGGTCACTAGCTCGCGTCCTATTAAGGTTACAGTGATGCAGCTGATGGTTACAATGTTACACATAGCAAAGGTTACATTGGATACACATGGATAGGTACATTGTTTAAAGGCACAGGCTTTAGGACACAACACAGCCCCAGTCAGACCAAGTGTAGCCCCAGCTGTTTCCAAAGTAGCTTTTCCAAGCTCAGGTCCAATACATTTGAGAGCATCATACTGGCAAACTGCTTCTGCAGTTCAAGCGTATGCCATATGGGGTCATGAAGGGGCCCCTGGGTCGTTGAATGGGGGAATTGTTGCCCTTCTCCTGCCTGGGAGAGGAACTGGTGCGATTCTCATCCTCGGCTCATGAAATAATTTGGACCTTCATTTGAGGAGACTTGGGCATGGTACCACTTTTTAAGCAAAAACTGGATTAACTACATTAAGTCATGCCTGCCACATGACCATAGAAATGTCTGCAGAAGCCCGGGTAGTGATGCGGCACGGGCGTTATGCCCGTGCCTCACCATTACTTCGGGAGCTGCACTGGTTACCAGTTTGCCTTCGGGTGCAGTTTAAGGTGCTGGTTTTGACCTTTAAAGCCCTTCATGGTAGTGGGCCAGGATATCTTAGAGACCGCATCGTCCCAAGAGTGTCCGCCCGTCCAACCAGAGCGGATCGGAGGGGCTCCCTAATTGTTCCATCTGCCAGAGGGGCCCGTCTCTCTGGCACATGAAGGAGGGCCTTTTCTGTGTCCGCACCAGCCTTGTGGAACCTCCTACCTGTAGAGTTGCGGGAGCAGACGGAGCTGCTACCTTTCAGAAAAGACCTAAAAACCTGGTTGGCGGGGCAGGTGTGGGGCCCAGATGGAAGGATGCTCCCTGCCTGTTGGCTTATAAAATAAGCCCCCATTTCTTTTAATTGTCAATGCAGGCAGTTTTAATGTGGGTAGTTTTTTAAAGATGAACAGGGTAGGTGGGTGGGTATGTTTGGGTTTTAATGGTTTAATTGTTTTTATGTATGTTTTAACTTGTTGTGAGCCACGCTGAGTCAGGTTTACCTGACTGGGCAGCATAGAAATCTGAATTTAAAATGAAATAAAATTTAAAAATAAAATAAGAAGCAGACAGTGCTGACTCTTCAGCTATGAAACAGAGATTATCACTGAACCCTAGAGTCGGATACAACTGGCTTTCGAGCAAGGGTGACCTTTACCTAGGGATGTGATTGTCTAGAATCCCCCCCTTTTTTTTCTTCCTCTCCTCCTTTTTTAATATTGTAGTTAGATTTATGGGGGTGATGTGACTTTGGGACCTCTTGAAGTTTCCATAGTTTGAGAACTCAGTATGTCTTAATCCCACAGGGCCAGTAGTCCAATGCCACTTCGGGCAACAAGATGTCTTGAGTTGGCCCCAGCCTTTAATATCTGCCCAGGAAAATGAACTTCAAAAGTTGCTGCTTTTCTCAGCAGAGTACTTGGAGTCCTAAAGCAGGGATTCTCAACCTGCGGCCCGCAGGCCAAATGCGGCCTGTGGCACCATTTCATGTGCCCCCTCCAACGCCTCCACCACACCAGGAAGTGCCATGTGGGGGAGGAAGAGCAAAATGGCCATCCGGCCCCCGAAGCTGTCTGAGGGAGCTTAAAAAGACTGAGAACTCCTGTCCTAAAGCAAGGTGAATCTCTCTCACACTCTCTCACCTCTCTCTGCAACACAGTTATTAACAGTGCAGTCTTATGCGATTTTACTATATATTACTCCCAACTAAGTGAGTTTAGAGTGGAAGCATAAAGAAAGGAGAATAGCCTTGACACACAGGTGTTGGTAACCTGCATGCTTATGGTATGAAATTGATATCATTTTGTAAATTTAATTATAAAACAAGGATAACAACAATGGTGTGCCATCAAGTCAGTTCTAGCTTATGAGGACCCTTTTCTCAGGGTTTTCACAGTAGAGAATATTCAGAATTAGCTTACCATCCCCTTCTTCTGGAGGTGCCCTATGACTGTGCAGCCTTTCCAATGCCACACAGGGTGGCTCTTTTGGGATTCAAATTCCCAACCCTCTGGCGTCTCAGTCAGATACCCAACTCACTGAGCTATAGTATAATAGAAATAGGTTAGCAGGAGCAGAAGCTAAGAGTTAAAATAAATGGCTTTGAATGGTTTCTGGGTTTTTTATAAAAAAAACAGGAAAAAAGCTTTGAGCATCAGTTTCTCAGTAATAAAACTCTTCTGTTAATGCTGACCCATGAGAATATAGAAACAACCTGTGTTATTCATGATTTGTACAACTCTTTCCACCATACAGCAATGCACACAGCTGCTAAAAGAAACTCCACATTTGCTTATTCTGGCATTCAGAGACCTTTGTTCTAAGGGAGATACTTGCTTTGTTACTAGTTGAAGAGAGCAGTGGCTCCTTGCCAAGATATAAATAGAGACAGTTTGGAACACTTATCTTTATATCTCAATTTGTGGATAGGGTCATCATAAACTATATTATTTAGTTCCTTTTTCTCAGGGTGTCAACCTTCCTATAAAGTTTCTAGCCCTTCTGGATGATGAAATAGCTTTTCCAGGTTCTTCGTCTGTTTCTCTGTGACTGCAAAGCTCAAACTCTGGGAGGCTGTTCAGTCAGAATCTTCTGCACTATGAAAGCCTTCCTTGACTTGGTGCTTTCCAGTTGCATTGGGCTGTAAAGCCCATAATCCCCAAGCAGTCAATGGTTACCCTAGTTGGATATAATGACAGCTGTTTCCAAAGTAGCTTTTCCAAGCTCAGGTCCAATACTTTTGAGAGCACCATACTGGCAAACTGCTTATGCAGTTCAAGCATATGCCAGACTAACTAGAGCTGAAGGAAATTAAGATGGGGGATTCCAAATCTAATAAATTCCTACAGAAACTAGTGGCGCCAGCTGTCTTATATCATGATCCTCACCAGATTTGTTTAGACACAGGAACAGTTAATTTCAAAGGGACTTATTTTCTCATAAGTATGCTTGGATTTGTAGCATTAATGTTGGATTTAGGAGTCATCAGCATCACACTGAACCTGCTTTTAATGGCTCCATGTGACCCAGGGCTTAGAAGTGTTGTGTTGTTGTTTTTGAACTACATCTCCCAGAATCTCCCAGCTAGCAGCAGCCATACTGACTAAGAATTCTGGGAGAGCTGTAGTCCAAAAGGCAACTTGTTTAAGTTCTAGGGTTGTTCCTTTGCGGTGGAGTATCACCAAAGACCTGCTCATATTTCTGCATTCCCTTCACTTGATAGAGGGGTGAAGAGTCCCAGGGACTTAAACATTGTTTTTTTGCTTCCTTTTGCAAAGAGATCACTGAAGAATTACAATGCTTAACCTATTTCTTAGACATTTGCTTTTTGTTTTGTCTACCAAGGCCCACCTTTCTCATCTTAGGGACGACCACAGTGTCAAACTGTTGGCTTTCATATTCCAAGGTTAGAACCAGTGGTGGGCATCAGCAGGTTCGCACCAGTTCGCCAGAACCGGTAGCAGAAATTCTGGCTAGCCGCACCCATCCAAGTTTTGAAATAAAGTATTGTAGTCCTAATTTGGGTGCAACACAGAGCTTCCCCCCTGGCCACACCCACCATAACACGCCCACAGTGGGGTAGTAAAATTTTTTGGAGCCCACCCCTGGTTAGAACACTTCCACACAGAGCATTTGTACCCATCATTCCTCCTCAAGTGTGGGCTTTCCGGGAATTTCTCCTACCAACCAGATGACAATGCCCCTTATGCCAATATGAACATGAACCAACCGGATTTTTAAAATAAATAAATATATTTTTAAATGGTTTCTTTTTATTTCCTCTGTTCAAACCATTGCAGGAATGTACTGGTTCATTGTGGTTCCCTTCCCAATCTGAGGCTTGCCCTTCTCGCCTTTTTTCTTTCTTTCAGAAACAATTTGTGAAATATAATGTGAGGAAGCTAGAAGGGGCACTATTTGCTGACCAGCAGCTGCTAGAGCTTTGGTAGCAACTGTGGCTCCTGGGAGCATCTGGTGGGTGGACATCCTTCTATCTCTTGTTCTGTAAGTGGGCACTCAACTTGCATTTCCCATGGGGAGAAAGAAAGAGTGGGAGGGAGACACAGAGAAGCCAGAGTTGGGCAGTAGTTCTCTGCCACTCTGGGATAAAGAAACTAAGAGCTACCACCACTGTGCTATGTCTAAGCTGGTGTGAAAGAAGCACAGCCACTCTACCAAGCCCCTACAACCTATGGTCCACGGGACAGATCCAGCCTATGGTACCAAATCATCTGGCCCATGCCCTCGCTCCAGCCACTGCACCCGCCATCAGAATCGGCCATGGACTCATTTCCGACAGCCACAAATGTGTTTGTGACAGCTGTGGACGCGTTTACGGCAGCTATAAATGGTGGTGGGACTACCAGTCCAGCCCCCTCAACTATCTGAGGGAGTGTGACCTGACCACCAATTTTAAAAGGTTGGCAACCCCTGCCCTAGACAAAAGCCCATGGCCATCAACAGCAGTAGCAAGAGTTGAAAGAAAATTCATCTCAAAACAAGTCAAAACCAACAAAACAAAAAGAAACTCTGAAGCTTGAGGGAGGAAGGGCTAGATTTCCAAGACCAGCCTGGACCAGTGGCAAGTAATCTGCCAAAGGACAATTACAATGAAGATAACACTGTGTGTAGCAGTTTGATACCTGAGTGCCTGGGATAGGAATAAGTGATAGCCATGTAACTGGATCCGACAACACTCTGGAATTCCTTTCTGGGAGAATTACATGGGTTGGACAATAATGTTATTCTTGATAGGCTCACATGTTCAAACTGAAATGGCTCACTGTGATCCTTGTTCCCTGGCAAGTCCTCTACCATGAGCTCCTTTGCTTCAGGAGGAAGGTTAACAAGCACAACTGGTTTTTATGGAAGTACTAAACAGGTCCCACAGGTTCTGTTCCCTCGTTCCATCCCCAATTCCTGTTAATTCATCATGGGACCTGCTCAGGTTCTCTGGTCCCAAGTCCTTAACAGTCTCCCACTGGGGCTGACTTGAAGTCACTGCCCACTTCATCCTGAAGGGCATCCAGTGTGGACAAGTGGAAGCCAGTGCTCTACTCACACCTGCTCTTTCTGCTCCCAAGCCAGCTACACCAACCATTGGCATTGGCAGTGTTACTTTCCAGCATTGCTTTTAATCTAGAGGTCCTTCCTTAGGACACCCTGATTGTGATGTAGAGGAGCATCCCAAGCTTTCTCCTAGCTGGTCCCAGCACTATGGAGTGTGACTGCCAGCCACAGGTGAAGATTGTCTATACCCCGGTCCAGAGTTCCCAAAGAATTGAGAAATCATTTAACTCCACCCACCCCAGGCCCCAGAACACCAGCGATTGCTCCTCCAGCACTTCTACCCAGAACTCCTTTTCCTTTTTCTCCTCCTTTATTCGTGCTTCCTAATTGGTTCTATTTGTTCCCTCCTGCCTAGGAAGTCAGCTGCCCTAATGGTCTCTTCCCAGGTCTGTGCTTCTGTTCTCTCCCACTCCCATCCCAGCCCTTGGCAGCCATCCAGTGCCTTTTCCTTTGTGCTTCCCTGGATCCAAGGTCATTGGGAAGTCTTCCAATAGGCCTGGAGATGAAGGTGCTGGTTTTTGACCACAATAACTTGATTGATTGATTGATTCTTCTGTGAGAGCCATCCTTCTTACATTCACAATGCAGATAGATAAGGTGTTTTTGTTGTTTGTGTACAACCAGCGACTCAACGCCGAGTGCTGGGTGATGGTAAATATAACCTGACTCCCTAAATGGGCCAATGGCTACAGGCGGATGAGCCCCTTTAGGTGGAGTGATGGTTCCCTCAGTGGAGGAAATGCCACTGGAAACCATCATATTGGGCCCAATGACAAAATGAACGGAGGAGGAACTCTGATTCCCAACGCTCGTGGAGGCAAAAGAGGCCATGCCAGATGGACTGGCTGTGATGGCACACTTTGTCCACATCCTCAAGGCTATGGCAACCTGTTGCAGTCCTGCATGTTAAATCCTGCATGTCTCATTTCATATGTGCCGCAGGAGATGGCTCCATGATCATAGTGTATAGGTCACTTCTTGGCAAGCTGGGATCCACCTTAAACAAATTCATACCAATGGCATTTTTCTGATTGCCTAGGAGGGTGAAGACGGCCCAGAACCAGCTGGCCTTCAGACCCTCCACTGCCTTTGGCATTATGCTCACTCACAGTTTTAATACATGTTTCCAGGGGCAGGAAAAAAATGTATAGTTGGATCGAGTTGTGGACAACAACAACAACAAGTATTTCAAACGAAATAGTGGAAGCCAACAGATGGAGCTATTGAGAATAGCTTTTCTGAACAATCAGATACAGTAATACCTCATACAAAGTCCACTTCGTACAACATCAAAATCATACAACATCGCCTAATTCCTTGAAAAAAGTTGCCTCATACAAAGTTGCAGTGACTTTGTATGAGGCATTGGGATTTTTCCCAGGTTGCATTGTGCCTGGGCAGTATAAAAGGCAGGACACATGCGTGAATTGCTCTTGTGGGTTTTGCATGAGGCAAAGAGTGTTTAGGAGTGGTTTTGAGTGCTATTTTGGATTTTGTAAAAAAATTATCAGAATTTTTAGAAGCATTCCTGGGATTTTTGCAGCAATCTTCAGGTTCTTGGACAATCAGGGTTGTTTGACATGTTTTTGTAATGCATTTAGCCTTTAGACAATGTTTTCTTAAAGTTCTGTCAGTTTCCTGTCTGTTTCCTTGACTTTGCCCTGAAGTCTGTGCTGTTACAGTACAATGTATCTCTATGGAAACGACGTTGTATGAGGCATCGCGGCAAGGATTTGGACGTTGTATGAGGCATCACAGTTAGGATTTTGCATGCCTCATACAAAGTCCAAATCCGTATAAAGTCCAAACTTGTGGAACCAAGTTTGGACGTTGTATGAGGTATCACTGTAGTAATCTACATTCACACAAAATTAAAATTGTTGCTCATAAAAGTGCCTCACAACTTTGGTTCTTCGTTCTTACTATTTGTGTAAAAAGGCTACAATAGAGAAGAAACTGATTTGTTAATCTAGAGGTCCTTCCATGTTTCAGATTGTCCTTTTTCAATAGGCAGAGGTCCCTGCCTGAGGCAAAGATAATTCTGAACTATCTCACAAGATTGATGGAGGCTTCCTTGGCTTGCAACATCATTATGGACTCAGCATCTACAGTGAAGTTAATTCATGAATTTGGAGTATTTATATGCTGCTTTTCAACCTCTTCTGTATTGATTGGCAGGTCTGTCTACCTTGACCTTGATTGAAAGAGAGCCTCCCTTCTCTGGTAAACAAACCACCAAACAAATCTAGAAGTAAGGTAAATAATTATGTCCTGGTCAGAAAGTTAAGTTTGTTCCAACCACATGTTTCTTCCTACAGAGAGCTAGTTTAATGCCAGTTAGGTTCTTAGTAGGAAGAGTACCTGATCAATTTGGCATGCTTTCTTTAACTACTAGCAATAATAATAATCATGTTAAAAATCACTCTTACTTGAGAAATCTGAGGAGCACTTCTTCAGAAGAGTCATAATTATTTTATGTCAGAGTACCAGTAGGAATTGCCTTTTATAATTAGCAAAACATGTAAAGTTTGTCAGATGATTCAGTTATGTAATTAACTCTTGTATCTGAATCTTCTATATGTCACTTTTAATCTAGAGGAGGACCTTGGGACACCCTGATTGTGATGCAGAGGAGCACTCCAAGACTTCTCCTAGCTGGTCCCAGTGCTGTGGATTGTGACTGCCAATTTATGCTTTACATTTTTAGTGTGGTCACAAATACAGTAGAGTTCCACGGATCTCTTCGCTATGCTGGTTTTTTTCCCCGTTATCAAGTTCCCTATGGGAGAAACCCTGCATAACGGAAAAAATGTTTGTTCCCATTGAGCGGGTATACCACGGTTACCAAAAACCCTGCTTAACGAACATTTTTTTTGTTATGCGGGGTATCGCCCTTGCATAACAAACGCTTCGGTATGCAAATTTTTCGCTATGCAATGCGTTCGCTATGTGAGGTACCACTGTATATGAAAGTATCCCAAGGGTTTCTCAACAGACAAAGTTGCATTATAGTAGAACATAGGAGGGCAGGGTAGATGCTGCATACTCAGACACTCCACTGCTTTTGGCATTATGCCCACTCACAGTTATAATACACGTTCTTTCCATTTAAGGTCAGAAAATGGCTTTACTACACTAAACCTTATGACTTAAACAAAAATATAAAACACCAAAGTCTCAGAGAAAACATGGGTGATGAATAAACATTTTCTTTCTGTATAATAATCTTCAATAACAGAACAAAGGAGTCATTTGAGAAAAGTCTGTAACTGATTCACTGTTGGTGAGTCAGGGACCATTGTGTATTGGGATTCCCGCTGTCTTGTGAAGTAGCTCCCCTGCCACTTAAAAAAATCTGTTAGCTGTACTTGCTGTCGTTGATCTGAGAGCCTCAAAAGAAAGAAGCAAGTAGAATGGAGTCTGCTTGGCAATCTTTTTACAAGGTCTGGAACTTGACTATGGCTTCTCTTTTCTGTTTGTTTGAGTACATTTTTGTGCTATCCATCAGCATGATTATGCAAACTATTATTTCATATGAGTCATAGTCTGCAGGCCATTTCTCTCCATTACATTTTAAGGTGTACGGTGGATGGAACCTTGGTGAACAAACAGCTTGGTTAACATAAAAATTGCATAACAAAAGGAAATCCATAGAAAATAGTGTTTTAGTTTACGGAATAATTTTCAGAAGGGGATTTAATTGGTTTTCAATCCATTCCTATGGGAAACCGCCTTTCGGTTAATGTATTTTGGTTTCAATGCATTCCTATGTGAAATTGCATTCAATGCATTCCTATGGGAATTTTTGCTGTAAGAAACGTCCCGGAGAACGCATTAATTATGTTAACCAAGGTTCCACTGTACAAAGATTAGAAGACTTCATGATCAGCCCCTCCCCGCAACCCTTCAATTTTCCTTGCCTCATTGTGCTTTTTGTAACATCTTACATCTGTAATGGTGAACCTTGGCACTCCAGATATTCTTGGACTTCAATTCCCAAAGCCCAAGCACCCTGTGAATCCACACAAATGGGTTTACTGTGATTCATCCGGCCCACACTGCCCTCATCGCTCCTGGAAGTGGAAGTAAAACGCGCCCATATGGAGGAAGGGTTAATCCGGAAGAGTCTTAACTGTACGGACATGTTTTATTTCCACTTCCGGGAGCTACAAGGGCACGGGATGGATGAAGCACAGTAAACCCATTCATGTGAATTCACAGGGTGCTTGGGCTTCTGGGAATTGTAGTCCAAGAACATCTGGAGTGCCAAGGTTCACCATCACAGTCTTACATGATGAAGAGATCTGAAGATGCTGGAACTTGCACACCTTTTTGTTCATTTTAGCTGATCTAATAAAGGGGTTGCCACAGTATGGACTTTAGTATTTTACAATTTTGTATTGTGGCCTTTTGCCGAGGCATTTGCTTGGCTACTATGAGAAGAAGGTGCTAAGGTTGCTAAGATTTTTTTTGTCTGAACAAGATTGTTTACTTTGTTTTTCTTGACACATCATTTATAAATATGTAATACCTAATATTTTTCTTGAAGTTATAAATGCCAACACTTTGAATCAGGTCTCACAAGCTGGAGGACGAAAGTACTATGTTCTTTCATTGACTTGGATTTCATAAAAACTAACCCAATGGAACACACTGGTTTTTAAAGATGAATAAAGAAGCAAAAACATTTTTTCTCTATTGGCATGGTGTCCAATACATTCTAGGGCTGTGATGGCCAACCTTGACACTCCAGGTGATCTTGGACTTCACTTCCCAGAAGCCCAAGACAACGCTCCTGCAGAATCTTGAATTAAATCAGACAGATACTTAAGTCAGAGAAATCAGGGATCAAGATTGGTTTTATAGTGTTTCTGTTATAAACAGCTAATAATCCTCCATCTATTCCTCTTTCTGAAATGGAAGAAGTTGCTAAGAAGTGTGTGGCATTTTTCATGGCCTGCAATTTTCATGGTCCCCAAGCATGAAGTTGGAGGCCATATGCAAAAGAAACTCTTCAATAAATTCAGCTTTGAACGACAGGGATGTTTGACCAACCAAAAAGGGCTCAGGCGAGTGTCCAGACTGGTTCCATCATTGCCTGGGGCTTGCAGTCTACTTAGGTACTACTTAGTTCATTCACCACATGTTTAGTAAGGTTCAGGTTGTCTTGTCTTTACAACCAGATTCTGTCTAACTGTTCACACTAGGCAGCCCTAGTGTGAACAGTTACTGTACAATAGGTAATCCTGATGATACTTGGAACAAGTAGCAGAACACCTCTCATTAGGGAGGTTTGACTCCCATGATGCCAGGGCATAGTCCTCATCTCTCTCAGGGGAAGGTGGTCTCCTCCCTCCAACATCTCTCTCTGGGTCTGTGTTTGCCCCATTTTGATGGCTTCACCAACTGTCTCTTCACCAGCTTTCTCTCCATTCCATGTCGGCTAGGGGAACTCTCAGATGGCCCAAGCATCCCATCCAAAGATGTTCTCTAAAGATGTAAGCTCTTCCACTTCTGGCTTCACTGCTTCCACTCCAGGTTCCTCTCAGCACTTTGTTTCTCCTCCTCCACCCCTAATTCCCAGATTTCTTCCACCACAACCTCTACTACAGTGGTGGGATTTTTAAAAAATTACTACCTACTCTGTGGTTGTGGTATGGTGGGTATGGCTAGAGGGAAAGCCCTGTGTTGCCCCTGAATTAGTACTACTTTATTTCAAAACTTGGATGGTTGGGGCCAGCCACAATTTCTGCTACTGGTTCTGGTGAACTAGTGTGAACCTGCTGAATCCCACCACTGCTCTGCTAGAGATGTCTTTTTCTGCTCCAACCCAACTGACTCCTCCTCCTTCTCTGACTGTCTGGAAAGTTCTCTTTCTTCTTGGCCAGGCTTTGCCTGTTTCTCCACCACTTCTTGCCTCTCCCCCAACTTCAAACGGAAAGGCCCCCACTGTTTCAGCATCCTCAGACACTTTAGCACTTCCCCAGTCGACAGGAGAACTCATTGTTTGGAACTACCAATACAGGGTTACGGGGAGTGATAATAATAATTTCATGTCAGAAATGATTCTGTGTTGAAAGGATTTTTCCTGGAGAAACTCCACTCACGGGATGTCTGAATGAGTCTCCTTTCATGTCCCCAAAAGCTGGAACAGAGATGGGTGCTCAATCCATCATGCAGTACTTGGCTTAACTTGCCAACCTTCCAGGTAACAAGGCGAGCTTCTTAACCACTGAGCCACCACAGCCCCTACAGGTGGTGATGAGCATGGATCTTCTAAGGTTCCTTTTGTGCTAGAGCAGAACTTGCAACAGATGATACTCACAAAGGGTGATCTATATACAGCAGTGAATTATAATCCTGTTGGACTTCATATCAAGCAGCAGCAGTAGGCATATACTGTAAAGGAATATAATATCTATTAATCATCTATTGGTCTTTTGTGACTGCCTCTAAGGAGGAGTGTGATACAGGACCTTACTTCGTAGTTAATTATTAATTTGTCTGGTGACTATAATTTGGAAGAGGGTTTGTAAACATGCAATAAGACAGATGCTGTCAAGTCAGTGTACAGATCCAGGGACAGTTATTACAGACCGAGGTCTAGCATTAACAAGAGCTATAAACAGGATTACAAATGGGAGTGGCTCTCACACACTCTTCTTCCTAACTCAGTCTTTTTAATGATAAGAGGGGAAAGTGCCACTCTTCCAGTTAAAAAATGTTTTTTTGTTGTTGTTGTTTTTAAACGGGCCCTACATAGGCTCTCAAAACCCATGCACAGCAGCTGTAAGATGTTAATACAAACAAAAACAAATCACTATACAGTATATATTTTTCCTGTTTTGGGCTTACTGTGGATTCACAGGAGAATTAAAGGGATTCTGACACAAGACCTTATTCATATGCCTGCAGTCTTCCAGTCTTACTCTCTGGGGAGTAAGTAATATTGAACTCTACAAGATTAAACTCAATTTAATCAAGTACAGTAATACCCCGGATAACATTTGCACCACACGACATTAAAACCACATAACGTTAAGGAATCTGAAGAAGAAATATGCACCGCACAATGTTAAAATCCTATGGGATGTACCACACAACGTCCACTGAAGTCTGTGCTGAATACAATGTATCTCTATGGAGTTTGATGTTGTGCGATACATCCCATAGGGTTTTAACGTTGTGCAGTGCTTGTAACACACAACGTTTAAAACCACACAATGTTAAGACTTGTGGAACCAAGTTTTAACGTTATCCGGGGTATAACTGTACTCGTTTGCCTAAAGCAATTGCACATGCAAAAAGAATGATTTGTTAGTGGTTGCTAGTTGTTGTGTGCTACTTGCAGAATCAGAGGCAGCATGTCCATGCATAGTAGCCACTAGGGAAGTATGCTGAGACACATGTCCTGTTTGTAGGCTCCATATTGGCATTAGTTTGGCCACTGAAGGAATCAGAATGCTAGGCTAGGTATGGCTTTGTTCTGATCCAAAAAGTTCAGTGCACAGGCTTGTGTTCTTAAGTACATACATATTTTTCAGGGGCATTATGGACCTAGAACAGGTTAATAAGCCTGTTCCTTGGCAAAGAAAGGTCTGATAGCAGCTTTGATTACTCGTGAAAACTTTGACACAGTTTTTCTTACCTCTGTTGTACTGTGTTACCAGGTGCTTCATCTGAGTTAATGCTCTTTTGAGTTGTTGTATGCAATCATGTTACCTCCAACTTAATACAACCCTAAGTGACCTTCAAAATGTCTTCTCATTAACAGCTTAGCTCAGCCTTTGCAATCTCAAGGCTGTGGCTTCCTTTATGCAGCCATCCTTGTGACTCCAGGGCAGGTCTACCAGTGTATTTTTCATGGCAACAGTATATCTAACAGGACTTCGACATATAGCTCTGACGTTGGCATAGCCCAAGTGCAAGATTACCCTGCAAAATGAATGACTCCACAGTTCTAGCCATAGATCAGTGATGCACTAAATGCACATACTGTATATATAGTTCTACGTAATGCAGTTGAAGATGTGAGGGTATAACATGAATACTGGAATGATGAAAGTATTGTTGCTACTGACTATTTAATTAGAAGGTGTTGAAATAAGCCAAGGTTTATTTTATTCAGATAGATAATGAATAGCTGAGAGAGTTGGGAATCTGACTGTGGAACCAGGGGCTGGGATTTCAATTCCCCGCTATGCCTAACAGGAGAAGAGCCAGTATGTGTGACCTTGGGCAAACTGCACAGTACCAGAGCAACCCGAGAAGAACAAAATGGTAAACAACATCTGAGTACTTTTTACCCAGAAAAACCTGGGAAAGGGTTGCTATAGGTAAGAAATTATTTGACAAAACACATTATTATTAGATATTGGAACTAGGAGAAACCTTGCACATTTCTTGACACATGTATGTTGAGGTTGGGGAAATGAGATCTGCAAAGGACTAACTGTTCTGCCTTCCTCTGCCCAATCATAAAATGGTACAATAAAAGCATTTCAACCGACCTACATGCAAAAGAAAAATATCTTTTTAAGTGCTTTTGATGCAATTTGATTAGCTGGCTGATTTGGGTTTTCTGCTATTTTCGCTTTGGTAGCTCTCGCTTGGTTTTCAGTCAGGGCTGTTGAATTGGCCCATTCTGCTGTGTGCATATGCTTCGTGTTTTAGTATGAAGAGCTTAGTATTCAAAACTGGGGGATGATTTGTGCCATAGCAAATAATATCAAAGTGCACCTGCTACATCCATGGGAGCTTAATTTCTTGACCAAAGAGGTAGAATTGGAACATGAAGCAATTTTATTATATACAAAAGCCTAGTAAATTTCAAGAAGAGAGATAGCAGAACATTTCTTGGAATTCAGAGAGAAGAATTTAAAGAATGAATGTACAGCTAAATGCCAGAAAGGTTGAATTTTCTGTCTTCTTGCTTATCTACCTGTTATACCTGTAATGAAAAATATTGGCTGAATATAAGCATATTACAGAAATACAAATACCCTTCTGATGGTTTTTACTGGGAATGGGATAGTTGGGGACAGAGATTGAATAGAAGGAAGCTTAATTGAGCAAGGGGTTGGGCTCAATGGCCTAAAAGGCCCCTTCTGACTCAGTTATTCTATTATTTGTGTTTCCCTATAAGCACTTTGATATTTCTGAACAGAACCAAGAAGGTCCTAGCTCTTTTGGAATGTAATGAGCAGTTGTGTCTCTTCAACAATGTTATTTTAAATATAAAAATTAAAACCTTTAACCCTTACAAAACACTTTTTGAAGAATCACAAATCAGCAAAAGTACAAAAAAGTGCACATCTGTATATAATTTGCACGTGCCATTCTCAATGTATGGACATAATTTTCATATGAGCTTTTATAGCCTGTAGCCCACAAAAAATAATTTAGAAATAAATTATTTATAAACAATTACTGTAGTGTAAATATACAGACAATACAGCTAATAGGAGTAGGAAACTCATAGGCGATACAGAGAGCTCCCTTGTGTTGAGCCAGACCAGTGCTCTATCTAATCCAGTACAGTCAATTCTGACTAGGGTGTTGGAGCAAGTTGCCTTTGGATCCCGAAGCTTTGTATGGTGGCACTGTGATTAAACTGCTGTACTGCATCCAAAATGTTGTGAGTTGCACCGTTGAGTAGGGTGGCATACAAGTCTAATAAATGAAATGAAATGAAATGAGTTTGATGCTCATGGAGACAAGGTTCACTCAGCTTTCCATCCTTCCCAGATTGGTAAAATAAGTACCCAGGATGTTGAGGGCAAAATGTTAATTAACTTGTGAACTGCCCAGAGAGCACACTAAGCACTATGGGGCGGTATATAAGTATGATTGCTATTGCTATTGTATCCAGAGTGAGGCAAAAGTGTGCACACGTGCACACACACACACACACACAGAGGTGCAAGAATTACTGTTTCAGCCTTCCTCACTCATATATTTAACTATCTTTTAAAGAGCCAATGACAGCCTTCACTTCTAGAATGTCAGCTTGTCTTAAGAACAGGAGAAATTTAAGAATAGGTGGATAAGGCAGAACAAAGTATACAGTATTTCTAAAGCCTTATTTTGAAAAGACCCTTGAAGTCGGTTCATTCAATATTTGCCCTCACTGGGAGTGAATTGTCCTATCACAATCTTTCTAATAACTCACATGGTCTTAAGATACAATAACCTTAAATAATAATGACACGACCTTTGACAAATTAAATATTAAAACTTTTATTTATGGGGTAGAATGGGAGCCCAGTCTTTGGGCTTTCCTTTGGTTTCTTTGTATCACTTTCAGTTGTGTTCTTTAACTAGCCAGTTGTAAAGCAGCATGTTTTATTGTCTTCAGGAAAAGTAAGACTTTCTTTATTCTGCAGTTACTGTAATTAATACAGCACAGGCGAGTGCTCTCTGCAAATAAATCTTATTAATCTGCTTGTAAAGAGATAACTTTAAATGATATGTTTAAAACTATCTCATGTTGATCTTTTTCTCATTTAAGCTGCTTGGTATACTCACAACCATTGGGACTATTTTTTCCTCATCTTCTCAGGTGGCAAAAGATGAAAACACCTGTGGACAAAATAGAAACCTGTTATGCATGCTACAGTTAGCAGGCTGACTTGTTGTCTATAGTGTAACCTAGGCCGCATTGCTGATTTTCCTAACGTGTATAATATGAAGCCTTTTCAAGGTTTCTGGGCAGAAAAATCAACTCTCACAATCATTTTTTCAAAAAAAATCCTATTGATGTCTTAAATTAGTTTCCAATTAAGACCACTACCAGATGAAAGTTTTCCTTTCATTGTCCAGCAGAAAGGAAAATCAAGAGTTCAGGAATATTATGAGAAGGGAAGCCCTAAAACAGGGCTTAACAAATACACTCTAAAATATCAATTTTCTGTCTGCCTTTCCTACACTTTTTGAATGGGCAATTTTAGAGATTTTTTTTAATCTCTAAAATTGGATTACTTCATTGATTTAAAGCCAATCTAAGTCATTCCAGCTCCTTAACAGTTCAAAAAAAAAAAAAACCAACATAGAATACAGGGATCAACCACAAGCAGTCAAGCCAGATCAACCCTCTTTGAGTGACATATTTTGCTTGTTTTCTGGTTTCCTTGCTGACATTTCCAATGAGGAAAATTGGCTGAAACTGAAAACAGAGGTCATGTTGAAGCAATCGGTCTCAGGTTGAGCAGATTTCCCTTACTTTAAGGAGCATCAGTCTCCCATTTGGGGAAGGGGGGGGGGAGAACATTCACAATCTGGGGATCAACTTGACCAACATCAGGTATCATTGACAATCCGGTCTGCTTTTTCCATCTGCAGCACATTGTTTAGCTCCACTCACTCCTGGGACAGAAAGACCCTGTTGATGCTGACAATGGTAATCTCTAGAATCAACTATTACAATGCACTCTACGTGGGGTTACCCTTAAGGCTGGTATGGAAGCTTCAGTGCCAGGCTGATTTTCGGTATTGGACATTTCGATCATATCACTCCTGCCTTGGCTAGCTTGTTTTGACATGGCATTCCATGCCAAGGTGTTGTTAATTATCTATAAAGCCCTAAAGTTTTGGGACCATGCTATCTGAGGGAATGCCTCTTCCCTAGGAATTACTCCCCTTCATCCAAATGCTCAGACTTCGTGTAGTTACCCCAAAAGAAGTTAGAAAGATGGGAACTAGATCTATAGCATTCTCAGCTATTGCGCACCAAATATGAAATTAGTTGCCAGCAGAAATAACATCTGCACCAACTCTGCTGGAATTTCAGAAATTGGTAAAAACACTCCTATTTCACCAAGCCTTCCTTTATCAAGTTCATCAATTTGTTTCTTCATTTTAAGTAGGTTTTACCTGATGAATAACTTGTCTGCTTAGAGAGAGAGTTTGTTATTTGGTTTATTAATAATTATATTGCTCCTAATGCTTATGTGTATTTTACTTTTTTTCTTTAATCTTTTGCCCTTTATTTATATCTATTCTTACATTGTCACCTTGTGTTTTGATAAGTTGTAAGCCTCCTAGAGTGCTATTTTACTAGATAGGCAGAGTATAAATTCACTAAATAAAATAAATAAGATATGTTAAAAATATTATTTTTAAGAAGTTTTAAGTAATTGAAGAAAGTATTTTTTAAAATCAGGAAGGTTTGAGAAACATGCCCAAATTTCTACAATGTCTGTATGACACGAAAAAAGATAATTCTCAGCTACAAAACTTTAATGAATACAACATATCTTGAAAGCAACAGATATTGTTTAGAAACAATTGCTGATACTATTTCTTTTTTAGTCATCAGTTAGCTAGCACATGTCATCGACTTCAACAAGAAAGCCATGTATACTGATGTATACCACTGTCCCTAAATACTTGACTGCATTCTAAAATGGTCTTACTCTTTTTCTGTACTTGTTATTTTGTACTGTATTCAGTTTTGGAAAAATAAGTTCCAAAAGAGTTTCTAATTTCTCAGTTACAATGTAAGCTATTTTGTTTGCTCTATACATTTTGGTAGCCTCTTATCTAACATCCTGTTCTTTTATGCCCATCATTTAATTCATGAAGTCCATAATGTATTTCCTGTTAAGTTAACCTTTGCATAGCCCATTATGTAAATTAACCCATCCTCTGCACAGGAAAAATAAGGGTAATGTCCCCACCTTTCCCTTCCCCAGTCCTGGCCAATACATCTTCTCTAGAAAAGGAGGCATGAAATTTGCTGGCACTATGTGTCTCTCCCAAAACTGTCCCACTTAGAAATGTGGCTGTTTAGTGTCTTGCACGGAAGACAAAGAAGGAGCTGCAGTGAGGGCTAAAACACAGCTTTATTGCATGATGGTCAGGATGAACATGTAGTAATGGCGGAGGTACAGCTCATTTTATACTGCAACAATACATTTGGAAAGGGTTGCACGGTAGCTCATTGGCTGCTACCTGCGTGATGTCATTCTGAGTCATGCCCATCTTCTCCAGGTGTTCCTTGCGCGGGAAGGGTTCCTGCGGCTGCCGGTGATTGGGGGAATTTGAACCATGTGAGCTGAACACTCGCAGCTACCCTCTATGGGTAGCTGGCTCGCGTTCCTTTAACAGCTGGGTTACATTGTAATCATTGTCAGGATACATTCATACATTCTTAAAGTGATACTGTTACATACACAACACTCCTCCCCCCTAGGATGGGACGAAGTCCCTCAACCATTGTGGCTTCCCGCATGTGCGCTTGGGGCGTACTACTGCTTGGCTGAGCTCAGGGGAACTAGGGGCTCCGAGTTCCGCAGACTCTCGTCCTGTAAAGGAATGGGGGAACTCATTAGTCGTCTGGCGGGGACTCTGTGACAACCTTGCATTTGGAGATGGGAACAGAACATGTAACTGGGATGTGAACCCCTGCCTGTCGCTCGTAGCGCCTGGCGACCCCCCCAGCACGAACCTCGGAACCGATGAGGAGACCCTTGTTGTCTTGCCCCGGTTTCTTGCACCTGCAACTGGCGTACTTGTGCTACCCCCTGCTGCCTGACTCGGTGTTCTTGGGGATGGAGAGAACGAACTTCCCCCTGCTGCCTGGGTTGGGGGTCTCGGTGATGGGGTGAACTCTAGAACAAAAGGACTGGGAGGGCTGGAGGTACCATGGGCTGAACTAAAAACCCTCTTCTCGCTCGGACGGGTGGGGGACCACTCCGCGATATCCCCCTGGTACGGCAACATAAAGTCAAACTCATCCCACTCTTTCAAAGTATCCTCCTTCTCGTTTGAGAATTCAGGGTATGCATTTGTACCCAAGGATGTCCCCGTGTCTCCCCCTTGGGCTAAACAGGTGGGGGAGAACCCTAACGCTGATTCTCTTTCCCTGGTGACTCGCCTTCTGAGCTGGTTCTCCACAACAGACCTGTGTTTGTCTCGACCCTGTAAGACACTGGCCCCGTTTGCTCAATGACCATTCCTGGGACCCACATTGGTCCCAAGGTTGCGTAATTTCTGCAGTGAACCGGGTCCCCTACCGCAAAGCTTTTGGAGCTCTCTATCTCTATATTTCTCCCCTCATCCTCCACCCTGGTCGGATCCAACCAATCAAAAAGTGTTACCGGCCTCCTCCTCATGAGGAGTTCAACCGGCGAAAGTCCTGAAGCTAAGGGTGTTGCCCTAAACAGATGAGGAACTGACACAGTTGGAGGTTCAATTCGCCGGGACCCTTGCACCGCAGTGTGTCTTTCGTAGTGCACACTTGGCACTCTACCTGACCGTTTGTGGTGGGGTGAAACGGGGCAGAGGTGATGTGCCGGATGGCATTCCTCTCAATGAACGCCTTGAATTCCGCAGACATGAAAGTACTGGTGTTATCGCTCACAAGGATGTCCGGCAGGCCGAAGCAACTGAACACCCTGCGCAAATGTTTAATGGTTGCGGCAGATGAGGTGTTAGCCATGGGAATGACTTCCAGCCATTTGGAATATGAGTCGACTATCAACAGAAACATGGACCCGCGAAAGGGGCCAGCGAAGTCGACGTGTACTCGGACCATAGCCCGCGGGCCATGTCCCATTCCCTATGGGGCAGCCGGGACTCC
Source organism: Bradypodion pumilum (assembly GCA_035047305.1). Classification (NCBI taxonomy): domain Eukaryota; kingdom Metazoa; phylum Chordata; class Lepidosauria; order Squamata; family Chamaeleonidae; genus Bradypodion; species Bradypodion pumilum. The sequence goes on from JAWDJD010000002.1 coordinate 321,954,816, forward strand.
TCGGGCCGAGAACTCTGGCAGCTCTCACACGTGCCCACCAAGTGTTCTATATCCGCATCTATCTGGGGCCACCAGAAGTAGTTCCTGGCCAGTGCTTTGGAGCGCACTATTCCCGGGTGGCTGGTATGCAGTAGCCTCAGCACCTTAGCATGTAACTTCTCTGGGATGACCACCCGTTGGCCCCAGAGGAGACAGCCCCTTTCAAGGGAAAGCTCTACTCTGCGCCTGAAAAACGATTTGAATTCCTCCTCGGGGGGAGTTGTGGGCCACCCTTTTCTTACCCAGGAACTGACTTGGGACAGGATTTTGTCAGCCGCCGTGGCTTTGGCGAGGTCTGCGGGAACTATAGGGGGGCGAGTCGAGAGACTCGATCAGCAGGACTTGGTGATCCTGCTCTACCTCACATTCAGGGTCTCCTAAACTAGGGAAGGGAGATCGGGACAGCGCATCTGCATGGGAGATCTCCTTCCCTTGGCGATGGACCAGCTCGTACTGGTAGGCGTTGAGGAAAATCGCCCAACGCAGCATTCTGGGGGACAAGATTTGTGTGGTTGGCTTGCCTGTAGTAAAAATTCCCAAAAGGGGCTTATGATAAGTCACAATCGTGAACTCACGGCCGTATAGGAAATCGTGGAACTTCTTTGTTCCCACGATTATGGCCAGGGCCTCTCTATCTGTTTGCGTGTAGTTGCGCTCCGCCTTTGAAAGTGACCTGGAATAGAAGGCAACCGGGGCTTCCCGCCCGCTCTCTAACATGTGGCACAGCACCGCCCCCACCCCCACTGGTGATGCATCACAGACCAAAACTACTGGTTTCCTCGGGTCGAAATGGGTCAGGAAGGCATCCGAGGACAAGAACGCCTCGAGCTCTCTGAACACTTTCTCCTGCCTATCTCCCCACCGCCAAACCGCATCTTTCTTAAGTAGCCCGTGCAGTGGCTCTGTGACAGATGCCTTCCTTGGCAAGAAGGAATGGTAAAAATTCAAGAGCCCTAGAAATTACTGCAGCTCCGGTTTTGCGGTGGGGTGAGGGGCGTTTTGCACAGCCGCAACCTTGGACTCGGATGGTTTGATGCCCTCCGGGGTTATCTTGAACCCGAGAAACTCAACCTCCCTCATGAAGAATACACATTTGTCCCTTCTCAACCTCAGTCCCGCTCTCTCGAATACAGAGAGGACCTTGTCTAGCCTTCTCGCTAGTTCCAATTCGCTCCCCGCTGTTATCAAAACGCCGTCAAAATATGGGACCACGCCTGGAAGCCCCTTTAAAAGGCATTCCACAAGGGACTGGAAGATCCTGGGGGCCAAATTTTCACCGAACTGTAGGCGCGTTACCTTGAATGCCCCCTTATGCGTGACGATGGTTTGCGCAGCGGCAGCAGCTGGGGTTACTGTGAGCTGCTGGTATGCCTGTGCCAGGTCTAGCTTGGCAAAACACCTCCCCCCGTGCAAAGTGGCCTGTAAGTGGCTAACTACTGGCACCGGATATGCATTTGGCCGAATGGCCTTGTTGATTGTACATTTGTAGTCAGCGCAAATCCTGACCTCCCCATTGGACTTTAAAGCTGTAACAATCGGAGTTTCCCACTCTGCAGAATCAACTGGAACTAAAATCCCCTGCCCCACCAATTTGTCCAGTTCCGCCTCAATCTTGTCCTTGAGGGTGAAGGGGACTCTTCTTGGCTTGAGATGTATGGGCCGGATTTCTGGGTCCAACTCAAAAGAAACGGGGGGGCCCTTGTAAGTCCCAAGCCCCTTCTTGAAAACTGCAGGGTGCGCATTGCACACGTCCCGAATTGGGTCAGTCTCTATGGCGTTTATGCTGGACAGTTCAATTCCCAGGGGAGCAAAGCACTGGGTTCCCAAAAGGCAACAGGTCCCCCCCCTTGAGAACTACTAAGGGCAGTTTTTCTGTGAACCTTTTGAACTTCACTGTGAAGTTTCCCACCCCCAAACCGGGATCCCATAACCCTGCACGTCCCGTAAGTTCAACTTCATGGCCCACAACTTGGGGCGCGCATTTGGGGGAATGCGCAGGAATTCCTTCTGGGACAGGATGGAGTAGGACGACCCCGAGTCTATTTCCATCCTAACCGGGACCCCTTGTAACAGTACCTCTACAAAGAAACGCCGGTGCTCCAGGCCCACGTGGCTCACGGTCGCCGCGTCGTCATTGGCTGAGACCTTTCCGATGCCGGCCACCTTGCATTGGTGCACTTGAGGGTGTTTCGATGAGCCCTTGTCCTCCGGTCGCCCACGCCTGCAGACCCTGGCAATGTGGCCTTTCCGCCCACAGTTGTGGCACTCGGCCTTCCGGAATGGGCACCTCGTTCGGTCGTGAGATGCCCCGCAGCCATCGCAACGGTGGCTTCCTCTCTCGCTGGTTCGGTGCTTTTCTCCGTGCCTCTTGACTCTCTGCACATCGTCATCCTTGCTGGAGCAGGAGTCCGCAGTCGTGGACGACTCCTCGGAGGTTGCTGGGGTGCCTGTGGGCGACGGGTGCTCGCCAGGCCGCTTTCGCCGAAGTCCACCGGGCTGCTTGCACAGGTGACTTGGCCCTCTCAGGTGCGGCCCCTTGGGACTTGAAGACTCTGACCCCGCTCCTCGCCGCCTCGGCCGCCTGGGCCTCTCGCAGTACCTTGTTGAATGTGAGGCGATGGTCGCGAGTCATCAACTTTCTCTGGACCTCCTCGTCCCTCAGGCCACACAGCATGTGGTCTCAAAGGGCTATGTCCAGGTCCTCCCATTGGCAGTGCACGGCCGCCAGCCTGAGGGCCGCCACATAGGCGGACACGGATTCTCCCGGGCGCTGGTCCCTCCTGTGAAACGTGACCTGGGCTGGAAAAATAGAGACAGGTGGCTGGAAATGGTCCCTCAGCGTTGTGAGGATGCGGTCAATGGGCACCGCGTCGACCTTCTGGGGAGCCAGCAGGTTCATCAGGATGTGCAGCGTGGCCGGCCCCACCTGGGCTAGGAAGTGCGAGCGCACCTTCCCTTCGTCGTCGATGCCTGCAGCATCCATTGCGTGCTGAAACTGGCACTCGTACAGCTCCCATTGCTCTGGATCACTGATATCGAACTGGTGAGGCTTGATCTTGGGATACACCATGGATCCCACCTTCGTCGCCAATTTAGTGTCTTGCACGGAAGACAAAGAAGGAACCGCAGTGAGGGCTAAAACACAGCTTTATTGCATGATGGTCAGGATGAACATGTGGTAATGGCGGAGGTACAGCTCATTTTATACATTTGAAAAGGGTTGCACGGTAGCTCATTGGCTGCTACCTGTGTGATGTCATTCTGAGTCACTCCCATCTTCTCCAGGTGTTCCTTGCGCGGGAAGGGTTCCCGCGGCTGCCGGTGATTGGGGGAATTTGAACCATGTGAGCTGAACGCTCGCAGCTGCCCTCTATGGGTAGCTGTCTCGCGTTCCTTTAACAGCTGGGTTACATTGTAATCATTGTCAGGATACATTCATACATTCTTAAAGTGATACTGTTACATACACAACAGGCTGGCCAAGGAACTGTGTCAACCAAGTGCTTCAAGGACATTTTCCTCCTGGATAGCCCATGGACTGAGAGGAGGCACTCCCTAAATTAAAGTGGGGCTTCTCTGGTCAAGAGGAGCCTAGTGTTTCACCTCTGTGGATTATTCAATAAAATAAGCTATTGCTTCCATGCTTTCCTTAGATTAATGAAATTGCATTATTTTGAAATGTATATGTGCAATTTTTTATTAGTATATTAAAAAAATCCTATCTTGAGAGTACACTGCAGGAAATACCTACCAGTAAGATTCAAGTACAGTGGATACAACACAGATGATCAACAGTAATGGAAATAGCTGTTGGGCAAATACATTTAGATCCAATTCGCTAAACTATAACAGCAAAAGAAGATGTTCTATAGGCAGCATTTATCGCTAGCAGATCATAAAAGAAAAGCCAGCTTCAATAAAATTTGAACTTCTAAGCCATTATATGATAGACGGTATGTTTTCCATAAAAAATAATTGGTCAACATTGTTTGCTACTTATTTGGACCCCACTATCAAACAGGGAAAACCACCTGGGTTTCCAACGCTCACCCTGAACAAAGTTTCCATGGCAGGGAGGTCACAAGAAGATTAATGGTGTTCCATGATATAAAGCTTAATTACCAAGATTTAGTGGTTAAGATGCTGAGTTCCCTTCTCTGCCCCAGCTCCTGCCAACCTAGCAGTTCAAAAGCAAGAAATTGCAAGTAGATAAACAGGTACTGCTTTCGTAGGAAGGTAAACAGCGTTCATTGCACTCCGGTATCTAGTAATACCTGCCACATGACCACAGAAACTTTTGCACATGCAGACAGTGCTGGCTCTTTGGCTGTAAACAGAGATGAACACTGAACCCTAGAGTTGGACACAAGTGGCTTTCGAGCAAGGGCAACCTTTACCCTTACCTTTACTGCTAAGTTTAACATATGGATTCACAACATTAACATTGCAACAGATTCCTGCTTCTGATTAGAGTTTGAGGGTAACCTGTGTTCCACAGGGTTTCTTGAAAAGATCAAGGCCATCTCTGTGCCTTTGTTTTATACACAGTTCCAGCACAAACTAACTTATTGGTATACACACTTGCCCCCTCCTCTTGTTTTGTGGTAGAAGGCAAGAAGAAAGGTAAATTAATCATTTGTATCCATGGACTGCACAGACAGGAACTAGGAGTTTGCTTCTCCACTTTGCCTGCCAGGATACAGCCAGTCTGCCTTGGACAAGGTTCAGAATCCAAAGGAACCCAAGAAGAAGGGGATCGGATGGTGAACCACCTCTGAGTTTTTTTAGAGCTGGAAAACCCGGAAAAGGATTGCCATGGATTGGGATCAACTTGACAACATGCAGTTATAAACCCTGGGCTCTAACTGAAATACACCACCAGAATGTCACTGGTCATAAGCTGTGCTTTCTCACCAGTATACCTGCAAAGGAGTGAGTGACACTGGTTGCTTAGTAATAATAACAATTTCATGTCAGGAATTATTCCAAGTTGAAAGGATATTTGCTGGAGAAATTCCACTCAGGGGACAGCCGAATGAGGCTCCTTTCATATCTTCAAGATCTTTCCCACTGAAGTGGTTCCTATTGATCTACTTGCAATTTCTTGCTTTCAAACTGATAGGTTGGTAGGAGCTGGGACAGAGATGGGCACTCAAACCATCATGCAGTACCTGGGTCTCGAACTGCCAACTTGCTGGCCTTCCCGCTAACAAGGTGAGCTTCTTAAACACTCAGCCACTGCATCCCTAGTTGCATAGTGAGCTCTAGTTAAAAGGAATTCTATGGGGTCAACTGGACCAACCAAGATGCAAGAACAATACCTGCTCATTCTTAGTCAGCCAGTCATGGGAAAAGTGTCCTACTTCCAAAACAGCTAGCAAAAGGTATTTCATATTCTTCATGCCAACACTAAAGCAGTAGTAGGGTCCCAAGGGAAAAGTCTTTTCCAGAGTCTTCTTCCAACCTTCCTACCACAACATTGCTATCTTTTAACCTTTTGTTAGATGACCAAGTTGCCATTCTTGCTCCCAGTCATCACTGTCCTACCCATTATCCATGCCTCACTCCTCTTTCCCCCCTCCTCCTTTAATCTTATGGAAAGCAAAACTTCACTCACTCACTTCTTATGCAGACTTCTTTCTCGTTCTCCCAGCTGGCATGCAGGGAAAGGCTGATAAGGAGGCAGATGCTGGCGCCAGGTGCAAACTCTGCACAGCAGGTTAACTCTCTGGCTCCATCCATGTGATAGTTTTTATTGAAATAAACAAACAAAGAGAGCTGTATGATCCATTCAAAATGCAAATGCAGGAGCAAGGTGATACCTTTATTGGGTCACTAAAAACATTAAACATTACATAAGCTTTCATTACTCTAGATCACTTTTTCTGGCATGCACCAATTCCTTGAGGATAGTGCAGGAAAAGTATAAATGAGAGTTTTCATAGAAGATGTCCATGCCAAGCCTTGTTTCTTAGAGGTGAATTAGGGGGAAAATGGCTGGCTGCATCAGGTAGCTGTTGGTGAATATCATTCCCCACTCCACAAACACAGGAAACGGAAACGGGTATATATCTAACACACACATGCACTCATGCACACATACACCACACCACATAGATGGTGCTCTTAATCCACTGTTGTGCTATAGGCTCAGTAACAAAAACTAGATCTACATTTTAGCCTCTCTGTCACCTGCCACTACTAAACAAACTGGGTAGTTTAGAGTATTTCAGTGAACAAGCCTATTGACAAGAATGTTAAAGATTCAGCCTCATTAGCATTTAGAAATGTGCCTTGGTCAAAGCGCAAGTAGGCCTCTTCATGTAAGCAGAAATAAATGAGTACATATAAGGGTATGCACTGATAGTGGAAGGCTCCTGGCTTTGCTTGATTTTAATAACTGATCAAGGTCCATTTCATGATTGCTCCAGTATGGGCTGAGGGGAATGGTGGAGGACAGAGGTGCCTGGCGGGAAATGGTCCATAGGGTCGCAAAGGGTCGGAATCGACTGTGTGACTGAACAACAACATGAGTATTTCTAGTCTTTACAAAGGTAGGGGGATTTCAAATGTTCATAGGATAAAAAGCAGAAACCATAAAACTTAGGATCACCTGTTATCTGACAAGCAGCACTGAGAAGAGTCTGTTAAGAACCATTACTCTATGAATATATACACAGAAACAAATAAAGCTAGTAATTAGTTATGTCCTTGGAGAAATTCCAGTGACAACCCATGTTTCTGTTTTCCAAGTATAGTTTTAACCTTGAATTTCTTAGTAATTGAATTTATTTGACAGAGTCCAGTAACTACAGAGAAAAGATACCATTAGCAATAGCACTGAACATCTATGACCGACATCACCCTCTCACTACAATGATTGCCTTCTTGATTTTTAAAATACTTTCTTCAATTACTTAAAAACTTTTAAAAATTAAAAAAATCTTGTTTAAACACATCTTATTTGTACAGGCCGATGCCAAATCTCAAATCCTGATCCAAACCGGCTAAATTTGGGGCAGTTTGTGTGGAGTACAGACCAAAGCAGGGTTTTTTTTTTTTTTAAAGTGACTCAACTCTTTTTTGGTAATGCAAATGAGCCGCAGAAACCCAGACTGTGAAGATTATATGGACATGACATGGTGATGTGATTGGAAGGGAAAGGAGAGAAGCTGGATTTCCCTTACTGAAAGCTCTAACACAGTCATGGCAAACCTTTTAGAGACTGAGTGCCCAAGGAGGTGGGGGGAGGTGAGGGGCAGGCATCATGCATGTCAGTGATGTCACCGGCACACTTCAAGCTGTGCACATGTGCATGCATGCACCCCACCTCCACAGCAACAAACTTTGCACTGCCCCAGGCAGCCCCCCCCGTACAAGCCCCACTGCTGTGCCAGGCCCCGTCACCACCCCCTGACAAGCCCCCATCACCAGACAAGCTGGTGGGGTGGGGTTTGCCCGTGGAAGTGTGTGTGCCAACAGAGAGGCCTTCACGTGCCACCTCTGGCATGCCATAGGATCACCACCACTGCTCTAATATGTCATCTGCAGCAAGAACCTCACCACCACACTCTGTAGTGCTTGTACGGAAAGATTGTCTAAAGCCACTGAAGTTGAACAGTCAATTCTTTCATTATCAGTTAGTGTGGTACTTAGCAGATCACAGAACTGGTGGTATTTTTGATTGCTTTGGCTGAATAGCTCAATGAGTGTTTGACTAGGCTGTAGAAATAAATCAGGAGCCGATCATGGTTTTTTGAAATTGATTTTATTGTCATGTGGTCTAACTAGGCAGTGTTGCCCATCACTTGTCAATGATGTTAAGCCAGGACTAAGACTCACCTCCAAGGCATCCTTGGTCGAATCTCTTTGGCAAGGTGAAAGCAGAGGGCACACATCATGGTCTGCCTCACCAGCAGGTGATGTGATATCCAAATGGCTAAAAAACTACTCACAGATAGACTTGGCTTCCCAGATCCATTTACATGTGTGGAATGTTATCACAGACTGCACATATTGCACAATTGTGCAGACTTTTTACTGAATAATGACTCCAAGGTATCCAAGGTCTTTGTGTTGGTGTGCACATCCTAATGGGAAAACATTTAGTCTGAATGAGAGCTGTGCAGTGTATCAGTCCAGATTGCTGCATTTACAAGAAATTTGGCACTTTGGCACTCCTGTTATCAGAAACCTTTTATCTGCCCACCATAAACTTGCCAAACTCCAGCAACACAATTTACTCCAACATAGATGATTGCACATGCCCGAATGATTCAAAATAGTACATGACTGGAATCAATTCAAAATAAATAACCCCCAGTGGAGTGTTTTACATAAACCTCCTTCTGGCCCATTCAATACATACTTAGTGTACATTGTGTAGTTCCCAACCTTTAAATCAATTTCAATCATGGCAAGCCTGATACAAAAACAGGAGTACTGTATTATGAAGTGTAGAGTAGCCCTGAGTCAGATGTTTGGCTGTGAAGCCAGAGATTGTGTTGTGTTCTGTAAAGCAGTGCCTTTAACAATGTACCTTTACCATGTGTTATCAATGTAACCTTTCTGTGTGCAACATTATAACCATCACCTGTATCAATGTAAGCCTAATAAGGGGACGCGAGCTAGTGACCACCAGAGGGCAGTAGCGAGCGTCCAGCTCTAATGGATCATAGCCACCTGGTTCAGCAGCGCGGGAAGATTCCCCGCGACTTCCTCACCTGGTCAAGAAGGGCGTGACCTCCCACAACGTCACGCAGGCAGCAACCAATAGTCTGTCAATGAGCCACATTCAAATGTATAGCCAGCTGTATATATTGAGCTACCCATCCGCCATTACCACATGTTCCCCCGGATCATCATGCAATAAACCTGTGTTAAGCCAACCCTTCGGCTGTTTCATTGGCTTGGGTCCCTTACACTAAATTGGCGACGAAGGTGGGATGGCAGCCCACGGGACCAAGACATGCGCCGGTTTTGAAATCAGGAAACCGGGCGACTGGGAGATCTTTGAGATGGACTTCCAGGCCGCACTGATCGAGTCCGAAGTTACGGAAGAGGTGAAGAAAAGGGCCATCTTCACCAGAATGCTCGGACAAGAAACAAAAAGGACCTTGGTGGACCTGATTGCACCGAGGAGGGTGAGCGAATTCAAGGCCAAGGAACTCATGCAGTTGCTGCGTGAGCACGTCCGGCCCGCCACGGCGATGTTTCCCGCTCGGAGTGCGTTTTGGAGGCGAGTCCAAGCGCCTGGGGAGACGGTCGCCGCGTTCGTGGCGGCCCTGCGGATGGCGGCCGGCCCGTGCAAGTGGGAGAACGTCGAGATCACCCTCCGAGACTGTGTGCTGTGCGGCCTGAACGACGCCGAAACCCAGCGCACATTAATGAACCAAGAGCCGCCTCCCACGTTGCAGGAGGTCGTCAGAGCGGCCCAGGCCGCAGAAGCTACGAAGGCCGGGGTCCAAGAACTCCAGGACTGGCAGCCAAGGTCGAGCAAAGCAGAGGCTCCGGTACAGGCGGCCCGGCGAACTTTGAGGTCGTCTACAGAGAGCAGCGACGACGAGGACGTACAGAGGGTCCGGAAGGAGAGCCGACGATGCGACGGCTGTGGCGCGGCCCACGACCACGTGAAATGCCCCTTCCGGAAGGCCGAGTGCCACAACTGCGGCCGCCGCGGGCACATCGCCAAGGTGTGCAGGAAGAAGCGCGAGTCCCGGAGAAGCTCCCCAGACCGTTCCGCGGGACGAGACCGCCCAGCGAGACCCAAAGATGGCGCCCAGGCCACGCGGAAGCAGGACGGCGTGGGCCGCATCGCCGACGGCAGCGAGGACGACGCCCCAGTGTTCAGCGTGTCTACGGGACACCCCCGCTACTTTGTTGAGGTATTAGTCCAAGGGGTGCCCATTAGGATGGAAATTGACTCGGGGTCCTCATATTCAATAATTTCCCAGAGGGAGTTTTTCGGAATTGCCCCCCAAAAGCGGCCCAAGCTCAAAGCATTGAGGGCCACGCTACGGGACGTGCAAGGGAACAGTATTCCAGTGTTGGGGGTTGGAGAATTCCAGGTCAAATTCAAGGAGCATGCCGCGTCCCTTCCCCTGGTCGTGCTCAAGGGAGGAAATTGCAGCCTCCTCGGGACTCAATGGTTCCAGCCCCTGGGGTTGTTCATTGGGGGGGTGCATGCCGTGGGGATGCACGCTGTTGGGACTGATCCAATTCAGGAGGTGTGCGAGGCGCACCCCGAAGTCTTCAAAATGGGACTGGGGAAATTCAAGGGGCCCCCAGTGACTTTCGACCTGGACCCGGAGGTCCGCCCTGTTCGCCTAAAACCACGCCGGGTGCCGTTCGCACTTAAGGACAAGATAGAGGCGGAGCTGGACAAATTGGTGGGTCAGGGGATTCTTGTGCCTGTAGACTCTGCGGAGTGGGAAACTCCAATTGTAACTGCTCTAAAAGCCAATGGGGAGGTCCGTATATGCGCCGACTACAAGTGCACCATCAACAAGGCGATCCGCCCGAATGCTTATCCGGTGCCGGTAGTCAGCCATCTGCTGGCCAGGTTACACGGGGGGAAATGTTTCGCTAAGCTCGACTTAGCACAGGCCTACCAGCAGCTTACGGTGTCCCCTGCCGCAGCTGCTACGCAGACCATAGTCACCCATAAGGGGGCGTTCCAGGTGACGCGCCTCCAATTCGGCGTGAATTCGGCGCCAGGAATTTTCCAGTCACTCGTGGAACGCCTCCTGAAGGGACTGGAGGGGGTGTTGCCTTATTTTGATGACGTGTTAATAACAGGGGGGAGTCGGGCTGAATTGGCCAAGAGGTTGGGGAAGGTCCTGACGATATTCGAAAAGGCGGGGCTGAGGTTGCGAAAGGACAAATGCGTCTTCTTCGCAACCGAGGTTGAATTCCTAGGGTTTTGTGTGACTCCCGAGGGGATAAAACCATCCAAGTCTAAGGTGGCAGCCATCAAGAAAGCCCCCCGCCCCACCTCCAAGGCCGAGTTGCAGTCGTTCCTAGGGCTGCTCAACTTTTACCACTCCTTCCTTCCCCGGAAGGCAGCGGTGGCTGAACCGCTACACAAGCTGCTAAAGAAAGAACAGGCATGGAAGTGGGGCGATGACCAAGAGATGGCATTTAGTGAGCTGAAAAGCCTCCTGGCGTCCGACGCCATACTGACCCACTTCGACCCCAAACGCCCAGTAGTTCTGATCTGTGATGCATCTCCAGTGGGGGTGGGAGCGGTGCTGTGCCACGTGCTGGAGAACGGAAGGGAGGCCCCGATAGCATTTTACTCCAGGTCCCTGTCCCAAACAGAGAGAAACTACGCACAGACGGACAGGGAGGCATTAGCGATAGTCTCGGGGACGAAAAAATTTCACGATTTTCTGTATGGCCGCCCCTTCACCATTGTGACGGACCACAAACCCCTGCTAGGCATTTTACCGCGGATAAGCCCACCCCTCAAATCCTGTCCCCAAGGATGCTCAGGTGGGCCATTTTTCTCAGCGCGTATCAGCACGCGTTAGTCTACCGGCCCGGGAAAGAGATCAGCCATGCGGACGCCCTATCTAGGTCTCCCCTTCCCCTAACGCCCAGCCAGGTGAGCATGGGGGAGCGGGACCATCAGGTTCTCATGATAGAGGTGCTGGATTCGCCCCCCGTAGTGCCCGCCGACATTGCCAAAGCGACAGAGAAAGACAAAACGTTAGCGACAGTAAGCTCCTGGCTACAGAAAGGATGGCCCGCATCCTCCCCAGCGGAGGAGTTCGCTCCATTCTTCCGAAAAAAGCTAGAACTGTCCCTAGAGAGGGGGTGTCTCTTGTGGGGGCAGCGGGTGGTGATTCCCACTTCCCTTTGGCCGCGGGTGCTCAAACTGCTTCACGTCAGCCACCCCGGCATCGTGCGATCCAAGGCGCTGGCCCGGAGTTACTTCTGGTGGCCCCAGCTAGACGCCGACATCGAGCACATGGTCGGCACTTGTGAAAGTTGCCAATGCTCCAGACCGGAGGAGGCCCGCCTTCCCCACAGGGAATGGGACACGGCTAAGGGGCCGTGGTCCCGGGTGCACGTTGATTTCGCGGGCCCGTTCAGAGGCACCCTGTTCCTCCTTGTAGTGGACGCTTTCTCCAAATGGTTGGAGGTTATCCCAGTCACGAGCACCTCCTCGGCCCAGACCATTAGGCATTTGCGGAGGCTCTTTTCCACGTTCGGCATACCCGACACGTTAATTAGCGACAACGCTAGTTGTTTTACGTCCTCCGAGTTTAAGGCATTCATGGAGATTAACGCCGTTCGGCATATCACCTCCGCCCCGTTTCACCCGGCCACCAACGGCCAAGTAGAGCGCCTCTTCCGCACCACGAAGGACGCGTTGCGGCGCATGGGCCCAGGGGATTTGAACCTACAAGTGTGTCAGTTTCTGCTAGGGTACAGGGTGACCCCGTTGGCGTCAGGATACTCCCCCGCAGAGCTCTTAATGCGCAGGAAGCTGACCACCATCCTTACTAGGCTAGACCCCACGAGGGTAGAGGACAAAGGGAGGAACATTGGGCTAGAGGCCACAAAGAGTTTCAGTGTAGGCGCACCCGTGCATTGCAGGAATTACGCCAGCACGGGCCCAGCCTGGGTTCCGGGCGTAGTTGTAGAGCAAACCGGTCCCGTGTCGTACCGCGTGGAAACCAGCACAGGGCTCCTGTGGAGGCGGCATGCGGACCAGCTCCGACACAGGGTCTCCGATGAGCAGGGCACTGATCAGGCAGGAAATAAGTCAGCGTTAGGGTTCTCCCCCACCCGTTCAGCCCAAGGGGGAGGAAAAGGGGACCGCGGGCCCCCACCAAGGGGGGAGGAGGATGTTCTCGTAGATATCCTAGGGGATCTTTCTGAGGAGGAGGAACCCGACCCCATACATATCTCGCGGAAATTCCCCACAAATGCGGGTACCCCTACCAAGTTTGATTTTGATTTTCAGAACCAGGGGGGGTTCGGAGTGGTCCCCCACCCGTCCAAGCGAGAAGAGGGGTTTTTCGTTAGCCCCGACGGCCCCCGGTCTCCCCACAATGGAGTTTTTCCCTTCCCCTAAGACCGCCAGACAGCGGCAAGCCACTAACAAGTCTCCCTCTCCCATTTCAGGAGAAGGGACCAGGGAACAAAGAAGCAATAACGCCCCCGGGGGGGGCAGCCCTCTTCACGGCCCAAACGCACATGCAACAAGCCATCTTGGCTGAGAGACTTCGTCTCATCCTAGGGGGGAGGGATGTTGTGTTCTGAAAAGCAGTGCCTTTAACAATGTACCTTTACCATGTGTTATCAATGTAACCTTTCTGTGTGCAACATTATAACCATCACCTGTATCAATGTAAGCCTAATAAGGGGACGCGAGCTAGTGACCACCAGAGGGCAGTAGCGAGCGTCCAGCTCTAATGGATCATAGCCACCTGGTTCAGCAGCGCGGGAAGATTCCCCGCGACTTCCTCACCTGGTCAAGAAGGGCGTGACCTCCCACGACGTCACGCAGGCAGCAACCAATAGTCTGTCAACGAGCCACATTCAAATGTATAGCCAGCTGTATATATTGAGCTACCCATCCGCCATTACCACATGTTCCCCCGGATCATCATGCAATAAACCTGTGTTAAGCCAACCCTTCGGCTGTTTCATTGTCTTGGGTCCCTTACACTAAAGATTGGGAGTTTAATTCCCCATTGTTCCTCATGACAGAAGAGCCAGCCTATGTAGTACTTGGAAAACTCTGCAGTAAAAAAAACACCAAAAAAAGGAAGAGAATGGCAAACCACTTCTGAGTATTTTCTTCCTAGAAAACCCTGAATGACTTGATTGTATGCAATTATTGGTGTTGTTCTAAAAATCTATCATTATATTCAGAGTTAAAAGCTAGGATAAAATTAATAGTTCAAGAACTAAAAAAGGACCCAAGAACTGTTTTCTTAAAATAATTTTATTGGATTTTTGACATAAGTACAATATATAAAGACAAACATCAAAATCACATACAATAATAAAAACAATAACAAATCATTCCAAACTCTTAACTCTATACTTCAGTTATGACTCGGTATTAAATTACTTCTCCCTTCCATTTCCCTCCTTAATCTTATGATTATATTTATTAGTACTAAATTTTTATCTATATCATTTATAATTTTACCAAATCTAAATTTTTAATTTTTCACCATCTCTGTATACATTTCATAATCTCTATTATATCATATATCCACCAAGTCACACTTCTAACTCATGATTTCAGTACAAAAATAACATAACTAAATATAAAAATGAAAAATTTAACCAAAGATAAAGAGGGGAAAAAAGACTAACCACCATGTGTTATTTACATTGCCCTGGAGAGCACGGAGTAACTCAGTAAGATCATTCCCAAAAGCTCTTGTGAGCGGGTACAGGTCTATTCAACTCTTCTCCCTTCAATGAGTAATCCACAAAGGTTTTCCAAACCTTCCAGAATCTATTTTCTTTAATAATACCCTTTTTCATATTTATCTCATGTGGATTCCGCGTACATAATTGGCATACTGTCCCTGACAGAACAGCAGTTATGGGAGAACACTCCTTCGAGCTGCTAGTTTCGAGGGGACAGAAATTGGGGAGCATAATATTAGATATAGTTTGATTCACTGATTGCTGACCTGACAGGCAGCTAGGACAATAGGACCAAAGATCGCCAGATGGTTAACTCAATAGGCATGTAATAAGTAATCTCGCATCTGCAGAAGCCCTAAGCCGCAGAGTCAACTTCGGCCACTTGTTTGCTCCCGATAACAAGGAAGAATGCATGTCCCCGGTAGTTAATTAGTTAGATAAGGAACTTCCACCTGTGAAGTCATCCCTAATTAGTAACTCATGTAATCATGATGTGCAGACTCAGGATTTTCCTGTAGCTTACGCTTGCACGCAGCCAAAGTATAAAGTCTTCCGATTTGTGATCAATAAACACTGGTCTTCGCTCCATCTTGCCTCGGGTGTCTTTGCTTGACCAGTCTCCTCCAGGACCCTCTGGCCCGCTTCGGGCCCCGATCCAACATATTATTATTATTATTATTATTATTATTATTATTATTATTATTATTATTATTATTATTATTATTATTATTATTATTATTATTATTATTATTATTATTATTATTATTATTATTATTATTATTATATTATTATTATTATTATTATTATTATTATTACTACGTTTAATTTCTATCCCGCTTTCCTGACACAAGTGCCACTCAAAGCAGCTTACAACACAACATGTAAATACAATAAATATACAAGCAGGTTCAATACAAAAAATCAATCACAAATTACATTACAATAACCACAAAATACAATATAGCAATACAGAGCAACATCAATATCGGGGCCCGCTTTGGGCCCCGATCCAACAATCTCATGTGTTAATTTATCATTCAATGCTAAATCCCACATTTCCTTATACCAGTCCTCAATTTTTATATTCACTTCATTTTTCCATTTTCTTGCAATACACATTCTACCCGTTGTCAGCATTATTTCTAGTAGCACTTTTTTATCTTTACTTAAATTTATATCTTCCACATCTGTCAATATAATGGTATTTGAACCCAGTTTAATTTTTGTTCCCATAATTTCACTTATCTCGTTCTCAATTCCTTCCCAAAAATCCTTTACCACACTGCAACTCCACCACATATGTTCATATGTACCCAGTGCACTCTTACAACACCAACACATTTTATCATTTTTTTTGTCTTTCTGATGTAGTCTCACTGGGGTCAAATACCATCTCCACAACATTTTATAATTGTGCTCCTTTACTCTAACCGACAGAGTTCTCATAATTCTTTTCTTCCATTTATTTTTCCAATTTTGATCGTCTATCTTTATCTCTAGATTCTGTTCCCATCTTGCTTTCAATTCCTCCTGTGGATTACCTTCCTTATTTATCATTGTGTATATTTTGCTCATCAGCCCCTTTATTCCTCTTTGTCCCTTTCTTATTTTTAAAACTAGTTCTTCAAACTCTGTCCTCCCTCTTTCTAATCCAGCTTCATTTATAAATTTATAATTCCACTTGTTTACCATCCCTATCTTTAACCAATTCAGTTTCAATTGTGAATACAAATTTGTTTTTCTCTCATTATCGGCCCGTATCCAATCTTTTAACAGGAAAACTTCATTCTTATCTAGTACTTCTTTAATCCTTTTATTAATTTTTATTGGAAAATTTGCAATATCCTCCAATTCAATAATAGGGGAAGTATCTGGTACCAACACCTTCCTCACTTTTCCCCATATTCCTAATATTGTCTTCATCATTTTATTTTTAACATCTACTTTCCCAATGCCACCTCCTAAAAGGACTATTTTTTCCATATGACTAAGTTATTTCATTTCAATTTCTTCCCAAATTGCCTTTTTCCTTGCTAAGATCTTCACAACGTTCTTGATTTGAAAAGCTCAATAGCATGTCATTAAATTTGGCATTCCTAATCCCCCATCTTTCTGGGATAAATATCAGAACTTTTTAGCCAATCTGGGTCTTTTCCCCCCATTACAAAAACCATTAACCATTATTTGAAACTCATTAATTTCCTTGTCCTTAAGTTGAATTGGGAGTGCATCAAATAAAAAATTAATTCTTGGTAATAACATCATTTTGCTTATTGCTATTCTTCCAAACCAAGACAGCTTCAATCTTTGCAACCCCTTTATTCTAACCTTAATTTCTTTTTTCAATTTTACATAGTTCAATTTCTTAAGGTCTTCAAATTTATTTGAAATATTTATCCCTAAGTATTTCATATTATCCTTAATTTGTAGGTTACTCTTTCCCTTTATCTTTTGTTGATCTTCTTTACTCATATTACATAATATCATTTCTGATTTATCCCAGTTTATTCTCAAACCCGTAATATCTTCAAAATTCTTTAATAACGCTTGTATTCTGTCCAATGCCTTTACAGGATGTTTAGTTATTATCAAAGTATCGTCCGCATAGAGATTTATCTAATTACCTAAGACCCCATCTATTTCTTTATCTTCCCTTATAGCTTTTGCCAGCATTTCCATTGCCATAATAAATAGAATTGGGGAAAGCGGGCAGCCCTGCCTGGTACCTGCTTCTAATTTCACTTCTTCTGTGTCCTCATCATTTACTCTAACTATTGCGGTACCTTGCTGATATAGTTGTTCAATTGTCTTCCTAAATTTATCTCCAAATCCATAACATTTAATTATCTCATTAATTGTTACCCATTGTAAAGAATCAAATGCCTTAAAAATATCCAATGATAATAATCCTACTTTTTCTTTTGTTTGTCCTACCACATCTATTAAATCTATAACTCTTCTTGTCAAATCCGACATATGTCTACCTTTCAAAAAACCCACCTGATTCTCATTTATGTAGCTACCCATAAAATTATTCAATCTGTTGGCCAATATCGCTGTGAAGATTTATTTATTTATTTTTATTTATATTCAAATTTATATGCCGCCCAATCAGGTAAACCCGACTCTGGGCGGCTCACAACAAGTTAAAACACACATAAAACAGTACAACCAATGAAAACCAATTAAAACCCAACATACCCACCCACCTACCCCATTCCTCTTAAAACCCACATAAACCCACATTAAAAAGAAGACAATTAAAGAAATGGGGGCTTAATTTATAAGCCAACAGGCGGGGGCCACTCTTCCATCTGGGCCCCACACCTGCCCTGCCAACCAGGTTTTTAGGTCTTTTCTGAAAGGTAGCAGCTCATCTGCTCCCACAACTCTACAGGCAGGAGGTTCCACAAGGCCGATGCGGACACGGAAAAGGCCCTCCTTCATGTGCCAGAGAGACGAGCCCCTCTGGCAGATGGAACAATCAGGGAGCCCCTCCGATCTGCTCTGGTTGGACGGGTGGACACTCTTGGGACGATGCGGTCTCTAAGGTATCTTAGCATCTTGATTTATCAATGAGATTGGTCTATATGATTCAACTTTTTCCAAATCTTTCTCGGGTTTTGGCAATAACACTATTATAGTCCTATACCATGAAGTCGGAATTTGTCCACCTTCCATTATATAATTATAAAGTTTATTCAATTTTGGAACCACTAAATCTTTAAACTCCTTATAAAACTCAGCCGGTAACCCATCTTCTTCAGGTGCTTTATCCATTTTTAATCTAGCAATAACCTCTTTTATTTCCTTTTCCATTATCCGGTCTTCCATTCTGTTCCTGTGTTCCTGATCTATCTTGTTAATTATTTGTTTCTCCAATTGTTTTTTTAAAATTTCGTCTCATCTATCTTCTTTTTTGCATATAAATCCTGATAAAAATCTTTCACAATTTTACATTTATCTCTGGTTCTATTACATCTGACCCCATCTTTATTAATCAAAGCTCCAATTTCTCTTTTTTCTCTCTTTTCTTTTGCGGCCCTTGCTAATAGTTTTGAATTCTTATTACTATACTCAAAATATTCTCTTTTTAAGTATACCAGATCTCTTTTTACCTTGTCTATATCTTTTCCTATCAATTGTCTTTAATCTTTGCATATTATAAAATACTTTCTTATCCTTAGATCTTGCATGCTGTTCTTGTAAGTGTTTTATCTCATTCTCAGTTTTATCTTGTGCCACTTTATGTTGTTTATTTCTAATACTAGCCAATTTAATACTCTCCCCTCTAAAAACCGACTTCATGGCATCCCATACCACATTAAAATTTACCTCATCCGTGTCATTTCAATACCAACTCTCCTTCCAATTCTTCATTATTTGTTCTTTAAATTTAGGTTCCTTATATAATTTAGCATCATATCTCCATACCCTTCTCTTTTCCCCCTGATCCTCTATCCTCAGTTCTATCATCATTTTTGCATGATCTGATTCCTTGAAGATACCTACATCTACCTCATCAATACTTTTAATTATATTCTCTGATACAAATATATAATCTATTCTGGAATATGAATTATGTACATGTGAAAAATAAGTGTAGACCCTTTCCGACCCCTTAAACTCTCTCCATGTATCCTTCAACCTAATGCTGCCAACCAATTATCCAAAATCGGCTTCTTAGTTCTTTTTCCACATCTTAATATATTTGTACAATCTAAATTTGACCTTATTAAATTAAAATCTCCAGCCACTATCATTTTTGTCATTCTCTCATTCTCTAATATTTTATACATTTTCTCTAAAAAAAGTTCTTGCTGGTCATCTGGGGCATATATATTCACCAATGTTACTTCTTCTTCATCAATCTTTCCTTTTACAATCAGATATCTACCCTCCGGATCGGAAATACTACTTGTCATTTCAAAACCCAACTGAGTCGAAATCAAAATAGCCACTCCTCTTGCCTTTGAGGTATTAAATGATTTTTCATAATATTGCATCCATTTTAAAAATATCTTATTTGTATCATGAGATTTTTGATGAGTTTCCTGGAGAAAGACCACATCTGGCCTGTCCCTTCTTAGGGCTAATTGAATTCTTCCCCTCTTAACTTGAGACCCTGTACCCTTCACATTCCACGTTAAAACCTTAATATTTCTCATAACTTAAGACTTAAAGCTCCTCTATAACCTCAGATTTCTCCAATAGCCATGCACCTTTCATCCCCACAATTAAAACTAAACCTACTACATAAAATATTCATCTCTACCCTCCCCACCTTTTCTTACCCAAAACAGCCGCCTTTGTACCCAAAGAGAGGGAGGGGGGAACATGGAAGATGTGTCTTCTTAATATAAAGAAATGCTCCAGCGCTACTACACTAATACATTTAAACTTTTACCCCTCTTTTAAAATTTAAGAACTTCTCTCTCCCCTACTCTTAAGATCTCTCCTCCAGATACTTCATCCTTCTCCTGACCCTTTCTTTACCTTTGATGCCTCCTCCTCCCACCCCTCAGCCGCACCCTCCTGTTCTGAGCCTCCGTAATCTCTTCTTATTCCTCCAGACTCTGACAGATCCTTCCTTAATGCCAACCACTCTCTTGAGGACACTTCAAACAGATCAATTGAACTCAAATAATCAAGTGCATCCATTTCCAAATCAATTACATGCATTTTCTTGTCATAAAAAAATCTTAACTTCTGTGGAAATCTCTAATTGTATTTTATCCCTCGTAGAGTCAACAATTTAGTCACTGGTTTCATTTTATTTCACCAAACACGTTCATTAACTGCAATATCATTGTAAACCTCCACATCGTTCCCATCAATTTTCACCTTTAACTTATCTCCCCAATTTGCAAATTTGACCAAAATATTTCTCAGAGCACTTTTCCCTCTTCTCACACCCAATCTATAAACATTTGCAATATCCTCATTAACAAAATCTTTTCCCATTTTCAAATTATTCAGCCAATCAATTATTCTATCCTTCAGCTGTTCAGGTGTTTTTTCCGTAAGATGGCATATCACAATATTCTGCTTTCTCATCATCTCTTGCACCATATCTAACCTTTTCTCTTGAACCTCTACTTTCAATTTCACTTCTTTATTCTCCTCATGTAATCCTTTCATATCTGTTTGCATCAATTTCATATCCTTATGCATCAAATTAACGTTTGTTTCCAACTTTTGAAAAGTAAAATCAACTTTATGAGCAAAATCTTGAAACATTGTAACCAATTTGTCTTGCTTTCCCATAATTTCATTTTTCTCTTTCCCCCTTGCTTCATTAATTTCCCAGAAACCTTTCACATTTGCCTCCTCCATTCAATCAAATTTCTGAAACAATTTACCCATTTCAACCATTAATTGTGTTTGGTCCATTACTACAGGCTCTGGTGATGGTGTTGATGAAGGTGCATCTTCAGCAGCGGCCTTCTCTTTCTTCTTAGGTCTCACCACTTCCTCCTCCTTTCCTTTTCCTTTCACAAATTTATCCATTGTAACGTCAATTAATAATTTCAAAACAGCTTCAAAATCCCCAATTTCTTGATCTAGCTCCAGTATCGATTGGTTAAACAGCAAGTGAAACTTCTGAATTACTCCACTCACTTTATGTAAATTTAGTCCCAACAGGCGTTTTTTATTCCAATCAAAAAAGAAAAACCACTGCAACTTTCTTATAAGTCAAAATCAAAGTCCTTTCCAAGCACCAAAATTTGAATAAAAATCTGGAACTATAAAAAAAAAACTGCTATATTATGAGAGGAGAAGCAAACCCACAAATTAAAGCTGATTCTTCTTGTAGCTCCAGGGAGAAAGAACAAAAAGTATCGAATCTCAATATCCCAATTGCAAGACTGTATCCACTTGTATCGGACTATAACCAGCTCAAAACAGCAGGGCAGCAGAGTTGGGAACAGCCACTGTATATCCAAATATTTCCAAATATATCCAGGCTCCCAGGGGAAGGGGAAGGAGAAACACAGCCTCAAAAATAATCAGGAAAAACCAATGCAATAATCCAAGCAATGAAGCACCCCAGTGTATAGAAACAAAGAAGGGGGAGAGAGGAAAAAATGTTTATATATATAAAAAGTCACCTTCTAATTGCTTGAAGACAAAGATATTTAGCCCCGGAAAAAGAAAGTTATTTTCGTTTCTAGTCTCCAGCCACAGTTGCGGAATCTGAGGGGAGCCCCTCCTCCCTTCTTCCCCAAGTTCTTCACTCCCGTCCTTTCGAACTCACACCCCTTTCGTTCTCGGCTCCTTTTCCTCCCTTCTTCTTCTTCTCTCTTCTCTCTCCTCTTCCCAAACTCTCCAAAGCTCTCAAAAACTCCCAAATGCCGTCCTCTGTAGCCCTGCTCCGTAGTCCTGCTCACTCTAGCCAGCTCTTAACTTTCAATCTTGTGGGCTACCGCCGCCATTAACCCCCTTCTCTCGTTCTCTTTTCCCTCTTGCCTTGGCTTCTTCCTCGCACCTTTTCACTTACTTTTCCATCTGTCAAATCCATTCTTATGCTCACCCCGTCAACCACCGTTACCGCAATTTCTTGCCTTATTTTCTTTCTTTCCTTACTTTTCTTCTCGCTGATCCCGTTGGTCCCGTTCACTGCAATCCAGCTAGTGAGGCCACAACTTTCGCCACCTGCCTCTCCAGCCAGACCTGCTTCCCAAACTCCGACCTCACAGGCTATAAGCTTAAAATCTTTATCCGGGTGAGTTTTTTATCTTTATACGACTCTTTGTAGTTAATATCCCATTTTGTACCACATTGTATAGCGCGAGCTCGTAACTAAGTATGTTAGACCATCGCCATCTTAGCCACGCCCCTCCTAAGAACTATTAAGGTAATGTCTAATTATATAAGCAGCTGCTAGTAAAGTTGGGTGGTGTTTTTTTTTTGTAAATTTAAGATATTCAAGTTCAATAAATCCAGAATTTCCAAAAATCTAGGGAATTCTTTAAATATTGCTCCAAGGGCTACAATTACTATAGGTACAAAAAGATCAATTTGAAAATCACATTATTTTGTGATTTCTCCAGTTGTTTGTTCTGAGTTCGTGTAACCCCTAGTACAGCAATGTCAATAAGACAAGCCTTCTTCTTTTCCACAACAGTTAGATCAGATGTGTTACAAGTCATATGTCTATCTGTTTGAATATTAATGTCCCATGGGATCTTGACTCTCTCATTTGCTAAAGGTTTCTCAACCTGATATTCCCAATAATTGTTACTGCAGTTAAACCCAAACCTTTGATAAAGTTTCCAAAGAATAATGTTTGCAACCCTGTCATGGCATTGCAGATAAACAACCTGTGAAATTGTACTGCATCCACTGATCTAGTGTTTCATCTTTTTCCATTGCAAAGTTGCATTTGCTATTGTTGGATACATGTTGTATTTTAGCCTTCATGCAATTTGTTGGCAAAACCTATTCTTACACTGCCAAGAAGATAAATGTTTCAGTTTCCTTCTTCAGCACACCTTATCTTAACCATTTCCATGTCAGCTTTTAGTCAGCCTTTCCTTCTATGTTTTTCAAGTATTGACCATGTATAGGCTTATTTTTTCCAGTTTGCAGCTCGACTTTCTATCCTTTCCTTTCTGTACTCAGCTTTCTTCTTCACCATTTTCAAAAGTCTTCCTTTGTTCACTTCCTGAAGCATAGGCTCTTCACTTTTCTTAAAGTAGTCATTCAAGCTATGCTTTTCTTCCTCTGCTGTCTGTTTCACCTGCAGGAGTCCTCTGCCACTCTCAGCTGTTGGTAAGTACAAATAAGTATCACTTTTTGGATGCACGGGAAGATGCATAGCCATTAGCTTCCTTGTTTTTTGTGGGGTTTTCCCCAATCTAGGTTGTCTATTTCCATTTGGGTCCAAACAATTATATCAGCTGTATATTGTGTAACAGGCACTGCCCAGGTATTAATTGTCTTTATGATATTACTTCCACTTAGCTTTGACCTCAAGATTTTCTGGTCCTGCTTTTTATATTTTGTAGAAGTAGCTTTTTAACTTAGTTGTGCAGCAGGTCAGAAGTGGCGGAGGCTACCCAAGCAGCCAAAAAATATGGTGCAATTGCATCCACTGTGCCAAAAATATGTTCATATGGTTAAAAAAAAGGTAAGTCAAAGCATCGTTTTCTTGGGATTTCATTTCGTATGGTGAGTTTTTCACTACTCGAGGCATTCGTAACTCGGGGTTCCACTGTATTCTAATTTCAACGCTAGAGATAGAAGGGGGATATTTTATCTCCTATGTCAGGAGGCGGTGAGAGCCTTGTTGAGGAGCGTGGGCTAACTAAGCAGTATTGCCCATCTCTTGTCAATGATGTTAGGCCAGGACTAAAACTCACCAAAACGTCCTCCGTCAGATTCCTTGGGCAAGGTGAAAGTGGGTGGAGGGGACACATGTCATCGTCCACCTAGACAGTGGTTGACATGATTTCCAAAATGCTAAAAAAGTAGTATGCAGATGGACTTAATTTTTCATGTGTGGAATATCGTCAGAGATGTCTACCAATGCACAGACTCCTCACTGAATAATGATTCCAAGGTATCCAAGGTATATCAAAATAACCAAGCTAGATTAATATTAAGTTATATTGTTGCAAACACTATTTGCTGTTATGAATTAGACTACAAAAATGTCTCAGGCTAGCCTAGACAACTGGCATGAATAACATAAGATAACTCTGCATTGCATACATGAGGACCTGGCAGAATTGTGCTTTTAAAGTTTCTGTTTCTTTAAAGTTTGTTACCAAACTTAACAGTGTCTCTGCTTGACAGCTTTCATCATTCTCTCTACTAATCTCTCTGAGCTCTAGTTGTGTATTTACAGTTCTGTACTCCCCAAAGTTCTCAGTTACTTTCAGCAATTTCCCTGCTGTTGAATTTGAGTAACAGTTCGTGTTCTTGTGACATATACTTTCATTTCAGTTCAGAGGATTTTTTTAATGAAACTCCCCTTTTGAAAATATCCTGTATTATTAGGCAACTAATTCTGGGAGTAATATTATGTTAAAAAAATCTCATGAATACTTCTATCTACACATGCACATTCTCTTCAGAGGCAGACAGTGTCCAAGTCTCCACTTGATGAAAGTGGTTTTCTCAATTTCCTGTGTTTTTAGCACTAGTATTTGATCTGCATACAGCGTTGATTTAATGTAGACCTTAAGAATCTTTGAAATGGTAGCCATGTTAGTCTGTGTTTCAAGCATATCAGAGAGTTTACAAAATCCATTGTGGCACTTTAAAGACTAACTGCTGTATTTTAATATTAGCTTTCATGGATCAACAACGTGAACTCTCTGATGTGCTTAAGAATCTTTGTTATTATTTATGGGGAAACAGAAAAATGTCTGTCTTGAAATAAGAATATTGCAGAGAAGAATAAAAGATGTTGTCCTTGTTATTCAGATGAAATAATCACCATGCATCCCATAATTGATGCACTCATGAAGGCTTCAAAAATGTCTTACGTAGTGACTTAGTTTATCATTGTTACTTCAACTAATGATTTTCTATTTAACTCCATTGAAATCCCCACCTGTACAAATATATCCAGTGGTGGGATTCAGCAGGTTCGCCCCAGATCACCAGAACCGGTAGCAGAAATTCAGGCTGGCCCTGCCCATCCAAGGCATCTCCTTGGGAATACCCTGAAGGAAATGGTGAGCCACTGTGTGAGACAGAATGCTGGACTGGATGGGCTGTGGCCTGTTCCAGCAAGGCTATTCTTATGTTCTTAAGTTTTCAAACAACACAGGGCTTTTCCCCTGGTCACGCTCACCATACCATGCCCACAGAGTAGGTAGTAAAAAAAATTGAATCCCACCACTGAATATATCCCTCTGCAAATTTACCAATTTGTTCCACAATACTTTTTAAAATTTGGATTGTGCTTGATGTGAGATATAGAGGCAAATAAATATACATTATTAAATATTAAGCATTTCAGCATTAGAGATCTAACATTCTCATTTTATACATCATCCAACACAGACATAATTGTGTGTGTGATAATTGTGTGTGTGATAATTGTGAATCATAATGGCTATCCTTTGTTGTTTTTCCTCATATGTGATGCTATATAGCAGTGATGGCTAACTTTGGCACTCCAGGTATTCTTGGACTTCAATTACCAGAAGCCCAAGTCAGAACTCCTGCTGATCAGGGCTTCTGGGAATTGAAGTTCAAGAACACCTGGAGTGCCAAGGTTAGCTATCACTGCTATGTAGGGTAAAGGTGTATCCAACTCCAGGGTTCAGTGCTCATCTCTGTTTACAGCTAAAGAGCCAGTGCTAGCTGCATCAGCAGATTTTTCCATGGACATGTGGCAGGCATGCCTAGATGCCAGAGTGCACAGAACATGGTTTACCTTCCCACCAAAGTAGGTCCTGTTTATCTACTTGCAATTTCTTGCTTTTGAACTGCTAGGTTGACAGGAGATGGGATAGTGATGGAAGCTCATTCCGTCATGCAGTACTCGGGTCTTGAACTGCTGTTGGCAGAACCTTCCAGTTGTCAAGTTCAGCTTGAGACACTGCAATCCCGTATGATGCTATAGAGACTTTGCCTAATTTCATTGATTGTAAAAACCTTTCATTAGTTTCTTTTACATGAGTCTCCTGCAAAATTAATATATCCACATGCCCTTTGAACAAAGACCAGACATTCTTCCTTTTTTATTTTAAGTTTAGCTATTTCACATTTAGTGTCAGCAACCAGAATCCTATTGGTTGGTGACATTGGCGAAAGGACAGTATGCCAGGTGTTTGTTTTGTATCTCCCCACTTTTTAAATTGAAAAGGAGACATTTAGAGCTAATCCAAATAACAACCAGAGATCATTTGCTACTGCCAGCTGTGGGAAGCTGTATTGATTTGCATGCTTATCTGTCATTCTGATTGATCACTCTGTACCTTTCTATCTGGTGTATATAAACTCATGCCTTGAAGTTTCACTCCTATGTCTGATGAAGTGGATTTGATCTATGAAAGCTCACATTAAAAAATATAGCAGTCTTTAAAGTGCTGCAGTTTTTTTGTTTTTGTTTTCTGATATGCCTGAAACACAAACTAACACAGCTACTATTACAAAAAAAGTGACACCTGTATCACTTATCATGTGTTAGTTGCAGGTAGGGGTATTGCTCATTGAGAATGATAAGCTTTGCGGAAGATGATTGTAAATTCAAGGAGTTAGTGACATTCCCATTTTCCCTCTCCAAGCTCTGAAATGGTTAACATGTATTAAAGTAGTAGTTTGCTTGCTAACCAGCTTATGCATTTAGAAAGTTTTGCTAACAAGAACATGATTTTTTTCCATCAAACATGTCAGTTAGTAAGATTTAATAGAGACATAAAGGATAGATGGAGAGGTTTTTGACAGGAAAAGTTATGATGTCCATGAGAACATCTGTGTTCCTTGTTCCTGGCTTGATAAAGCAAATAAGACACCTGGAAAGTTTCATGCTGAGCAGAAAGTCACACACTAAATAAGGAAGGGATGCGGCAGTTACAGTGACGCTTTCCTGAGACAGTAACTGGTAATGTCCCAGTTGGAATTAGTACCAATTAAGTACTGCTTTAAAAATATCTATTTATGACAAACGTGGCGGGGGTTGCAGCTTACATGGCTATTATAAAAGGGGATCACAACTCAAAAAAGGTTGGGAAACACTGGTATAAAAGAACAGGTCAGTATCTCTTCATACTTGTCAACCTTCCCGATTTGGCCGGGATTACCCCGTAAATTGACATCGATTGACATCATAACCCGGCCCCCACGGCCAAAACCCCGTAATTTGGCAGCAGGGGAAACGCTTTCCGTGCATGCGCGGAAGGGTTTTACCCCTTCCATGCATGCGTGAAAGCGCTACGTCACTTGCGTAAGGGCTGCGCAAGCGGCGTAGCGTTTCTGCGCATGCATGGAAAGAGTAAAACCTTTCCACGCATAAGAACATAAGAACATAAGAACATAAGAACAGCCTTGCTGGAACAGGCCACAGCCCATCCAGTCCAGCATTCTGTCTCACACAGTGGCTCACCATTTCCTTCAGGGTATTCCCAAGCAGATGCCTTCACCTGCTTAGGATTCCCTGGAAATGATATTGAGAGATATCTTGCCTATTTCTCCAACCCGGAGGTTGTCCTTAAGTATCCATAATTATAGCCATTCATACTCTTGTCCTCCATGAACTTGTCTAATCCTTTCTTAAAGCTGTCAAGACTGACAGCTGTCACCACTTCTTCTGGCAGGGAGTTCCATAGACCAGTAATCCTCTGGGTGAAAAAGTACTTTCTCTTATTTGTTTGAGAACTAGTACCAAAAGTTTCATCGAGTGTCCCCTAGTTCTAGTGTTATGCGATAGGGAAAACAGTTTTTCCTTATCTACTTTGTCCACACCGTGCATGATTTTATAAACTTCAATCAGGTCACCTCTTAGACGTCGTCGTTCAAGAGTGAAGAGGCCCAACCGTTGCAGCCTCAGATGGTAAGGAAGGTGTTCCAGTCCCCTAATCATTCTGGTTGCCCTCCTCTGCACTTTTTCCAGCTCCATAATATCCTTCTGGAGGTATGGCGACCAGAACTGTACACAGTATTCCAGATGGGGCCTCACCATAGATTTATAAAGAGGCAAAATGACACTTGCTGACTTATTTTCTATACCCTTCCTAATGATCCCTAGCATTGAGTTTGCTTTTTTCACTGCTGAGGCACACTGGGTTGACACCTTCATTGATCTGTCCACCAGGACACCAAGGTCCCTTTCCTGGTTTGTCGCAGAGAGTTCAGACCCCATCAGTTTATAAATGTAATTGGAGTTCTTTGCCCCAACATGCATCACTCTGCACTTACTAATGTTAAAACTCATTTGCCACTGTTTTGCCCACTCCCCCAGTGTCGAGAGATCCCTCTGGAGCTCCTCACAATCTCTCACAGTTTTCACTACCCTGTATAATTTAGTGTCGTCAGCAAATTTGGCTACCTTGCTTTTTACTCCTACTTCTAGATCATTTATGAAGAGGTTGAAAAGCAGGGGTCCCAGTACTGAACCTTGGGGGACCCCACTCTTTACTTCCCTCCACTTGGAGAAGTGTCCATTTAGTGCTACCCTCTGTTTCCTGTCCCTTAGCCAGTTGCTGATCCAGGACAAGACCTGTCCCTTTATTCCATGACTGGTAAGTTTATTCAAGAGCCTTTGGTGTGGGACCTTGTCAAAAGCCTTCTGAAAGTCCAGATAAACAATGTCAACTGGATCCCCCTTATCCACATGCTTGTTGACACTCTCAAAAAATTCCAACAGATTAGTGAGGCATGATTTGCCCTTGCAAAAGCCATGTTGGTTCTCCTTTAGCAGCGCCTTCTCTTCTATGTGCCTATTAATTCTATCTTTAGGATGGTTTCCATCACTTTACCTGGGACACATGTCAAACTGACAGGTCGGTAATTTCCTGGATCACCCCTGGATCCTTTTTTGAAATCAGGCACAAAGCCTGATTTGAGGGAAAGATTATATGCGTGGAACGTGACCTGCGCACAAGCGATGTGCGCAGGTCCCGTTTTTCCGGAGCCATGGGTTGACAGGTATGTATCTCTTCCAACTTCCACTGCTATCTAATACAAATAGATGGCTAATCTTTTTTCAAAAAATATACAAGAATGTTCAATTCATCTCTGTGAAATGTCCTTGTCAAGAGATGGCAAATGTACTCAGTTATAAAGTACAGTATTCCAGGTTCTTGAGCATTGCTGAATTAACCTAGCATACAAATTGGTAAGCACTGTCTGAGTAGGAGACAATATTAGCACTCAAAGCTTTCTGTTTTATGATTTGTATGACCTCCAGTGAGCCTTTTCTAGGAGCAGCTTTGGCAAGAATTTTTTGCCTTAAATTCACTGCTGTAAAACTGGCATCTATTTTTCTGTTACTGAAAAGTATTGCAATGCTATCTTTGCTTTAAGATAACATATTATAGTTCAATGACACCTAGAGAACACATTTGACATAAACCAATGACTAAATGTGTTGACTATTGCTCCGACCCAACTACCTGTCACCGCCTTGGACATGACCAACCAGGCAGGACATGGGTCTAATAGGCAAGCAATAATAGTAAGCATAGTACTTAGGGATTTGGAGGAATGTTTCTATTTACCTGAGAGTGCGCTATGGTAGCAGAAAACTAGAGAATTCGGAGATGAGAGATTTTGGATATGTAATGTTCAAATCATACAGATTTTCATATAAATAGCCAATGAGATCAGATCCTGATACTTTCCACAGGAGAACTAGGTGAAGTAGATAGAACATGCTATTTGTTAAGTTTGTTTTTTTCTGTGGCTAACTCAGATCTAGAGAAATCTTGACTTGTTTTGAAATCCTGAGACAATTGTATCTTTCCAGTTATTATGGTGAGAAGTCACAATGCCATCTTGTGGATATTCAGCTCAAAAGATGGGCAGTTCACATAGTCAATGTTGTTTCCTCATTATGTGCCCTGTAATTATGTAAAGAATCATCATCAAGCATAATCTGACCTACCATTCCCAGATGCAAGCAACATAACATGGCAGTTATTCCCATGAGTAAGGCAGCATGGAAAGATACTTCTGGAATGACAGAAGTTAACAAAAATTGTCATGGGTTCTTTTTTTAAAATACAGTGTTACTTTAATTTGCAGTGATTTCTTTGATTCTGTGAGCAGCTGGCCATCATTGCTGAATTAACATTTTGCCACTTCTACACTTTGGTGCAATCCTATGATCACCTGATGGAGAGAACGGAGGTCCCACCTAATTTGATGATGACAATGACAACAAAAATGTTAAGTCAGTTCTAACTTATAGTGACCCTTTCCAGGATTCTCTAGGTAGCGAATACACAGAAGTGGTTTCCCTTCTTCTGGGGGATTGTGCAGTTTACCAAGGCTGGCTCTACTCCCAGGAGGCATAGTGAGGAATCAAGCTCTCAACCTCTGGCTCCACAGTCAGATACCTAAACCAAAACCATATAGACCAATATCATGTAAGCAATCCTCCAATAAGTCTAAAACCATATTTCTGTGTTGGTCTTGCCTTACTGGAAGATTGGGTTAGGCAAATATTTTACTTGAAATAACTGGAACACCAGTCTATGAATGGATACCCCCCCCCCCATAAAAAATCCCAAAATGCACAAAAACTCTCACTGCCTTGACTTGGAGACGAAAATACTTGAAATGTCTCACCTATGACAACCAGGTAAATTAAGGTTTACACCCCTTGTTGGGCATACAGCTCAATGAATATATCAGGAATTATTTTTAGTAAACAAGACTGTGCATAGGGATGGGCCACAAGTAAAATAAATCACTGGGAGTTTGGGGCATAAATCCCATTGCCAATCCTCTGATTCCTTACAAGTTTATAAAGGGATTTACAGCAGGATTTTCAGATGATCCTTGCTTGCTTGCTTCCTTAACAGAACAGAAGCAATACATCATGTATGCTTTCAGTAAAACAACGGCTGTGGTGTGAAGTTTGTTTTAAAACAACCTCATATTTTGCTAGTATGTGGAAAAAGACAATTTTGCTTTTGCAGTTCATATCAGTCATTGCACAGTTCATAGTAACAGCTTAAGATGTTTTTCAGAACTTCAACAGAGGTGAAGGTGATGCCAAATTATATCAGGCCAGTGATGTACTTTTCCCCATTCGGGCGTAATTTTGTTCCCACAAGGCTTTTAGTGGCCTTGTTGTCATTTTTCTCCCCTGATTACAAGAATAATACAGATTCCTATATTCTCACCCACCATTTTAAGGATGGCTGTGTGCACATGTAAAAGAGAAAGGGATCCATTCCTATGGATGTTTCCACACTTCCAGGACAGACTCTTTGCTAGACAAGAGAGGAAGGGGGAGAATGTAACTGTTATGTATTGAATGAATGTTGCAAGGTTCCCTTTAACAGAATGTAACCAGTCAATGTATCCAATTGTATCTAATCAGAGACACATTGTAACAAGCTGTATAGGATGCGAGCTAAGTGGCAACAGGTGGCAGTAGCGAGCATCCGGCTCACATGGTACAGATTCTCCAAATACCTGCAGAGTGGGAAACCTTCCCGCCACACCGCACCTGGAGAAGATGGGTGTGACGATCTATGACGTCACACGGACAGTAGCCAATGAGCTACCACACCAGGATATTCAAATGTACAGTGTACTATAAATAGAGCTGTTTGTCCACCATTACCACATGTTCACCCTGACCATCATGCAATAAAGTTGTGTTTAACCCTACTGCGGCTCCTTCTTTCGTCTTCCTTGCAAGACACTAAAGTAACATTGCAATGTCACCCTGAAATCCAACATGCCACTCTGCTATAGGGTAAAACTCTGCATATATAAATATTCTGGGGAGAAAAGAAATAGTGAGCAGCTACTCCTCAGAGAGACTAAAAGAAGAAAAAATCAGACTGTTTCCCTTGTTGCAAATTACCTGCTTCCACTTTATGCTATATTTTATCCTTTATGTTGATATAGCAAATAAAAGACATCTGTGCTCAGTATTTCTTCGGGAAAAACCCAATGAGGAGAGGAAAACCAAAACCTTAACAGTCCCTAAAGGGTTTAAATCTACCCATCCGCTTCCTGAACATTATTAACAGCTATCTTGCAGTCTGTTATCACTTGTAGCTTGTGATCCTGCCAAAAATATTGTCCCCCTGGGATAAGGCAGCCAATAAAACTCAACAAATGACAGAACCACTCTACTTCTTTCTTGGCTCAGGGAGAGGTAAAGTTCTAAGGCAGTAATGGTGAACCTTGGCACTCCGGGTGTTCTTGAACTTCAGTTCCCAGAAGCCTTGATCAGCAGGTGTGTTGACTTGGGCTTCTGGTAATTAAAGTCCAAGAACATCTGGAATGCCAAGGTTTGCCATTCCTGTTCTAAGGCAACCCAGAGGCAATAAAGGGCAGAAGAAAACAGAGTAACAGTAGAGCAAAGTTATTGGAGAATCTGATTTTATTAGAATACATGTGACCTCTTATTTTATTTGCCGTGCATGCTACTTTTGCTTTTATAAGGGAGAATTCCTACATGCTGGGCAGCTTTGCCATTAGGAGGTTATCTGTCTACAGGCAAAATCTCCAAAGTTGATGTGTGGAACTCTGCAGTGTATGCTTTAGTGTATGAAACTAAGACACAGGACACAGCCTCGGGCTGGGTTAACTCAGGTTTATTGCATCGTGGACAGAGGGAACATGAGGTAATGGCGGATCGATAGCTCTTTATATACAGTAGGAATACATTTGAACGTGGTGCCATGGTAGCCCATTGGCTACTGTCCGCGTGACGTCATTGTGGGTCACGCCCTTCTTGTCCAGGTGTAGGTGGTGGCGGGAAAGCTTCCCGCGCTGTTGCCTTTGATGAGTTCGGACCAAGAGAGCTTGGACGCTCGCTGCTGCCAGCTGGTGGTCATTAGCTCGCGTCCTATTACAGGGTTTATATGATACAGCTGAAGGTTACATTGTTGCTATAGGCAAGGTTACATTGGCTCAGATACATTGTAATCCATGTGGAAGGTAAAACCATTAGAACACAACACCCCTCCCCCCTAGGACGAGACAATGTCTCGAGCCCACACTTCAACACACTCCCCCCCTTAGGAGACAAAGTCTCTCAGCCAAGATGGCTTATTTCGAACACGCTGGGGTCTCGATGCGGGCTGCCTTTCCCCGGGTTTGCTACCTTCTCTTTGTCCCCTGGTTTCCTGCCCTGTAATTGGAGAGGGAGACTTGTTAGTGACTTGCCGCGGCTCCGCGGCGTTGTTGGGAGGTGTGCTCTTTCTCGGGGAAGAACCGGGGGCACTGGGGGTTAACGAAAAACCCCTCTTCTCGCTTGGAAGGGTGGGGGAACACTCCTGAAAACCCCCCCGGCTCGCAAAATCAAAATCAAAATTACATTCGGGGGACGCGGCGGCGGCCGCACATTCCTTTCCCCTCCCCCCGGGCTCTGATAGAACTGGGGTATCAAAAGGATATGAGTCGGGATCACTGCTTTCCCCCCCGGTTTCGGACTGATGTCCCTCATTTTCTCCCCCTTGGGCTAAACGGGTGGGGGAGAACCCTATCGCTGAATCCTGTTGCTGTGCCCCACTGACCGGCCCTTCACTCACTCGGCGCCTCAGTTGGTCGGCGTGTCTCCTCCAGAGGAGGCCGGTGCTCGTTTCCACCCGATATGACACTGGCCCCGTCTGCTCTATTATCGTTCCTGGCACCCAGGCTGGCCCTGCGCTTGCATAGTTCCTGCAGTAAACAAGGTCGCCGGCGGCGAACCCTTTCGAGACTGCCAATCCTATGTTTTTTCCTTTATCCTCGACTCTCGTCGGGTCCAGCCTGGACAGAAGCGTGGTCAGTTTTCGCCGCATCAAGAGCTCTGCCGGCGAGTAACCCGACGCTAAGGGGGTCACCCTATACGCTAACACGAACTGACATACTTGGTGATTTAGGTCCCCCGGGCCCATGCGCCGCAGCGCATCCTTTGTTGTACGCACCAACCGTTCCACTTGGCCATTCGTGGCCGGGTGAAACGGCGCGGATGTGACATGCCGAATGGCGTTTGCCTCCATGAATGCCCCGAACTCCGAGGAGGTGAAGCAACTCGCGTTATCGCTGACTAAGGTGTCGGGTAAACCGAACGTGGAAAAGACTCTCCGTAGCTGGCTAATTGTCGTGGCGGAGGACGTGCTCTTTACTGGGATAACCTCCAGCCACTTGGAGAACGCATCCACCACCAGGAGAAACATGGTTCCTCGGAATGGGCCAGCGAAATCTACATGTACTCTGGACCACGGCCCCCTTGCTGTGTCCCACTCCCTATGCGGAAGGCGGGCCGCCTCTGGTCGGGATCCCTGGCATGCCTCACAAGTGCCGACCATGTGCTCAATGTCCGCGTCCAGCTGTGGCCACCAAAAGTAACTGCGAGCCAGCGCTTTCGAACGAACGATGCCCGGGTGGCTGACGTGCAGCAGTTTGAGCACCCTCGGCCGCATGGCTGCAGGAACCACCACCCGTTGGCCCCACAACAGGCACCCCCTTTCTAGGGACAACTCTAGCTTTTTCCGAAAGAATGGGTCGAATTCCGTGCTTGGGGACGATGCCGGCCACCCCTTTTGTACCCATGAGCTGACTTTCTCGAGCGTTCTGT
The DNA here is from genome assembly GCA_035047305.1 of Bradypodion pumilum. Taxonomy (NCBI): domain Eukaryota; kingdom Metazoa; phylum Chordata; class Lepidosauria; order Squamata; family Chamaeleonidae; genus Bradypodion; species Bradypodion pumilum. The sequence goes on from JAWDJD010000002.1 coordinate 321,989,467, forward strand.
CCTTGCCTGTCGCCCTAGCAATATCGGCTGGTACTATTGGGGGTGCATCTAAAACCTCAATTAGTAACACCTGGCGGTCTCTTCCTACTCTAGCCTTTTGGTCGTCCGACAAGGGCAAAGGGGATCTCGAAAGTGCATCAGCATGGCTGATCTCTTTTCCGGGCCGGTACTCCAACTCGTGTTGGTATGCGTTGAGAAAAATGGCCCATCGCAGCATTCTCGGGGATAGGATCTGCGGGGTGGGCTTGCTTGCCGTGAAAATCCCCAACAGGGGCTTGTGATCCGTCACGATTTTGAACGGGCGGCCATACAAAAAATCGTGAAACTTTTTGGTCCCCGCTACAATTGATAATGCCTCCCTGTCGGTTTGTGCGTAATTTCGTTCTGCCTGGGACAGGGACCTTGAATAAAATGCAACCGGGGCCTCCCTTCCGTCATCCAACACGTGGCAAAGCACCGCCCCCACCCCCACCGGTGATGCATCACAGACTAGGACCACCGGCCGTTTGGGGTCGAAATGCGTTAGAATTGCGTCAGAGGTCAAGAGTTGCTTTAGTTCTTTGAACGCCCTCTCGTGCTCGTCACCCCACATCCAAGTCTCCTCTTTTTTAAGCAACCGATGAAGCGGTTCGGCCACGGACGCCTTCCGCGGAAGGAATGTATGGTAAAAATTGAGGAGCCCCAGGAATGACTGTAGTTCGGTTTTGGATGTGGGGCGAGGGGCCTTTTTGATGGCTACTACTTTGGATTTGGACGGCTTGATACCCTCGGGTGTGATCCGGAACCCTAAGAACTCGACCTCGGTTTCGAAAAAGACACATTTGTCCTTCCTCAGTCTCAGCCCCGCTTTCTCGAACACTGTTAGTACTTTGTCCAATCTCTGTGCCAGTTCGGCCTCACTCCCCCCTGTTATTCATACGTCATCAAAATAAGGCAACACCCCCTCCAGCCCCTTCAGGAGGCGTTCCACAAGCGACTGAAAAAGGCCGGGTGCCGAGTTCACGCCGAACTGTAAACGCGACACTTGGAACGCTCCTTTATGTGTGACTATCGTTTGTGCCGCGGCCGTGGCGGGTGTTACGGGAAGCTGCTGATAGGCTTGTGCCAGGTCGAGCTTAGCGAAACACCTTCCCCCATTTAGCCTGGCCAAAAGGTGGCTGACCACCGGCACCGGGTATGCATTAGGGCGGATCGCCTTGTTAATTGTACACTTATAATCAGCGCAAATGCGCACCTCCCCGTTAGCCTTCAGAGCTGTTACAATTGGAGTTTCCCACTCCGCGGAATCAACAGGAATAAGAATCCCCTGGCCCACCAATTTGTCCAGTTCCGCCTCTATTTTGTCCTTTAGTGCGAAGGGCACCCTGCGCGGTTTGAGTCTTATCGGGCGGACCTCCGGGTCTAGGTCGAAGGCTACAGGGGGTCCCTTGAATTTTCCAAGTCCTTTTTCAAAAACGGCGGGATGCGCATCGCACACCGCTTGTATTGGGTCCACCCCCACTGCATGTACTCCCCCTATGAACAGGCCTAAAGGCTGGAACCACTGTGTCCCTAGGAGGCTACAACTCCCCCCCTTGAGGACAACTAGGGGCAGCTCCGCAGAGTGTCTCTTAAACTCAACCCGAAATTTCCCGACCCCCAACACCGGAATGCTGTTTCCCTGTACATCTCGTAGCGTGGACCTCAATGTTTTAAGTTTGGGCCGCACGTGGGGGTCGATTTTCAAGAACTCTTTCTGGGGAATTATGGAATAGGAGGACCCCGAGTCAATTTCCATCCTGATAGGAGCCCCTTGTACTAGTACCTCAACGAAATAATGGGACTGTTCCGCGGACACACTGAGCACTGGGACGTCGTCCTCGCTGCTGTCCGAGACGCGGCCCACGCCGTCCTGCTTCCTCGTGGTCTGGACGCCATCTTTGGGCCTCGCTGAACGGTCCGGTCTGGTCGAACGGTCCGGTGACTGCCTCCGGCCCTCCTTCCGTTTTCTGCATGCCTTGGCGATGTGCCCCCGACGGCCGCAGGTGTAGCATTCGGCCTTTCTAAATGGGCACCTCGCACGCTCATGGGCCACTCCGCAACCATCGCAGCGGCGCCCCCCTTTTCGGACCTTCTGGACCTCCTCGCCGTCGCTGCCATCTGAGGACGACTTTGAGGCCCGTTGAGTTGCGTGCACCGATTTTTCCGCCCTGCCGGCTCTGGGACGCCACTCACGCCACTGGTGCATCTCGTCCACTCCAGCATTCGTGGACTCTGCGGCTTCTGCGGCCTCGACGACCTCTGCCAGCGTGGGTGGCGGCTCCTTATTCATCAAGCTGCGCTGCACCTCCTTGTCTTTCAGGCCACACAGCACGCCGTCCCTGAGGGCCATTTCTAGGATGTTGCCCCATTTGCAGGGGGCGGCGGCTACCCTCATGGCGGCCACGAATGCCTCGACCGACTCGTCCGGCGCTTGGACTCGCCTCCAAAACACGCTCCGAGCGGGAAACATCGCCCTCGAGGGTTGGAAGCGCTCCCGTAGCAGCTTCATGATGTCGTCCGCCTTAAATTCGCTCACCTTCTTCGGAGCGATGATGCCCACCAGCGTCCGCTTGGTTTCCATCCCAAGCATGCGGGTGAGGATGGCCCTCTTCCTCTCCTCATCGTCTTCCTTGACTTTGAGCTCCACCAGCGCCGCATGGAAGTCCATCTCAAACAACTCCCAGTCTTGCGGTTTGGTGATGTTGAACCCGCTCTGTGCCCTGGCTGCTCCTTGGGGATCCATAATCCCACCTTCGTCGCCAATTTAGTGTATGAAACTAAGACACAGGACACAGCCTCGGGCTGGGTTAACTCAGGTTTATTGCATCGTGGACAGAGGGAACATGAGGTAATGGCGGATCGATAGCTCTTTATATACAGTAGGAATACATTTGAACGTGGTGCCATGGTAGCCCATTGGCTACTGTCCGCGTGACGTCATTGTGGGTCACGCCCTTCTTGTCCAGGTGTAGGTGGTGGCGGGAAAGCTTCCCGCGCTGTTGCCTTTGATGAGTTCGGACCAAGAGAGCTTGGACGCTCGCTGCTGCCAGCTGGTGGTCATTAGCTCGCGTCCTATTACAGGGTTTATATGATACAGCTGAAGGTTACATTGTTGCTATAGGCAAGGTTACATTGGCTCAGATACATTGTAACCTTGCCTATAGCAACAATGTAACCTTCAGCTGTATCATATAAACCCTGTAATAGGACGCGAGCTAATGACCACCAGCTGGCAGCAGCGAGCGTCCAAGCTCTCTTGGTCCGAACTCATCAAAGGCAACAGCGCGGGAAGCTTTCCCGCCACCACCTACACCTGGACAAGAAGGGCGTGACCCACAATGACGTCACGTGGACAGTAGCCAATGGGCTACCATGGCACCACGTTCAAATGTATTCCTACTGTATATAAAGAGCTATCGATCCGCCATTACCTCATGTTCCCTCTGTCCACGATGCAATAAACCTGAGTTAACCCAGCCCGAGGCTGTCCCACCAAACGAAATCTATGAAGTAACGGAAACTGTGTTCTGTATTCTGCAAATGTATAAAAACCCAGTAATATTTTGTTGTGTATGCATGAATTCATCTGCCACCACACGCAACTCAGCTGCCAGCTATAGCGCAGCTGAAGGAGCTCAGCCCACGTGGCTCAAATCACCCAATCAGTAACAAGCGTGGGAAACCTTCCCGCCACAGGTGAACCTTAGTCAGGTAAGTATGCAGTACGTCCCAATGATGTCACTGCTACCGCAACCAATGGGTGCCCTTGGGGCGAAATTCAAATGCAATGTATAATATACGTATATGGAGCTGTGTCTCCGCCATTTGGGAATGTACAGATTGACCATGCTGCAATAAAGAAGTGTTTGGCCCTCCTGCTGGCTCCGTGTGCAATCAATCTGCCTACATCAAAGATTTATATTTTTTAAAATGATCCAAATACGTACCAAATCCTATTTTGTAGAGACATAGTGGGTTAGAATATTTAAGTCTTGCCTTCCTCTTTATAACATTCCACAACACTTTTTAACATTTCACAGATCAATTGTTCTAAATATTTAATTATAGTAAGAAATCTTCTTCACATCTGTATTTAACCGTAAGCATGCCTATTGAAAAATTAATCCAGCCACTTAAATCCAGAAGTAAATTGTAACCAGAGCAGGCCAAGTGAATCAATGGAACTTACAGAGATGTTGACCACCATAGTCTCATTGATTCAGTAGGCCTGCTCTAGTTGTGACTTACTACTGGATTTTAGCCACTGAGTTCAGTGGACATTATTTGGTGTTCTTTGGACTGCAACCTTTAAATGCATTGAAAGGCTGACAACTTAATTTTCCTGATAAACATCTTTGCAAGGTTTTAAAAGATGCTAATCTTTTAAAGAGCCTCTAAGGGACTGCAGTGGCTCAAGTGGTTAAGACACTGACTGGGAGGCAGAAGGTCAGCAGTTCAAAACCCAAGTACTGCATGACTGAATGAGCTCCCATTTCTGTCCCAGCTCCTGCTAACCTAGCAGTTCGAAAGCAAGAAATTGCAAGTAGATAAATAGGGACCACTTTGGTGGGAAGGTAAACAGCAGTCTGTGCACTTCAGTGTCTAGGCATGCCTGCCACATGTCCACGGAAACATCTGCAAATGCAGACAGTACTGGCTCTTCAGCTATAAACAGAGGTGAGCACTGAACCCTAGAGTCGGATACAACTGGATTTCCAGCAAGGATTACCTTTACCTTTACCTAAGAGTACAGCAGCTGTCAGGGAATGGGGAAATAATACGATCTCAGTGATGTGGGGCAGAGGGAAATACCATACTTAGAGGTCATTTCAGAAGAACCCACTTGAGATGTTTATTATCTATTGTGAGTTCTAACTTTCCTTCGGCCCACCAGACAAAAGGTAACCAATCCAGCAAACCCTCAGAGCTGTCCTTGAAGCCGTTAAATGGCCAGTCAGTGAATGGAGCTTGGAAAAGTTTCTTTTCTAAAGTACTATAACCCCCATCAACATGGCCTGTGAATTTATCACAGCTGGGCAATTTGGCAGGTTGAAACACACACAGAAAGAACCCCTTTTAAAGCTCTGAAATGAAATGGGTTCTGGCAGGAAAGTTCACACCATTTATCCTCCTACCATAAATTACATATTGCTGACAACTTCTTTCTGTCCTTTCACAGTACATTACACCCACCGACTTTTATTAATTCAATTACCTATTAATTGAATTAAAATAAAATGTCCCTGGGGGCTTCCTCTGTTAAATTATATCCTCTGCTGGTTTCTCAAGGTGCCCCAAAAGAGGAACTATCAGTCGTAGAATGGGATTAGCACTCCATGCAACAGCAGGTACAAAGGCTGAGCTATGGGGAATTCATCCCTTCTGCTACATCTTCTCAGAACTGGGCTAAAATATTTCACATTTTTTGTAAGCAAGTCTCTTTGCATGTCACCGTTGTGTTGCTCTTTTCAGGCAACTTGCACAAGTGGCTGCTGGGCCAGACCTCTACTGCTGCTAAGTAGAAGGGGCAAAGCAATCCAAATATATGGTTCATGTGCCTTTCCAATTGGTAGTCCAAGGACTCCATCCCTCCTGAAAGACCAGACTAGTCATTTTGGTCATAGGCAGATTACTTCCCAGGTTGGTCATGGCAGGCCAAGTGAGTTGGGAGCTGAACAGGAAGGTGGCTTTGCTACCATGGCCTGCTTCTGGGCTTCCTAGAGACAGTGAAGGAAAAAGGTGAACTAAATAGGGTTTTGGCCCAATCCGTAGGTGGCTCTTATATTCGTAAGCTCACTGGGTGACCTTGGGTCAGTTGCTTTCTATCATCCCACAGCATTTTTAACAGAGATTACATGTTGTAGATCAGTTCTCAACCTTTTTAAGACAGGTGCCAGGACACGCTCCCTCAAACAGCTTCAGGGGCTGGATGGCCATTTTGCCCTTCCTCCACCACATGGCATTTCCCGACTGGTCACATGAAATGGTGCCATGGGCTGCATCCAGCCTGCGGGCCGCAGTTTGAGAATCCCTGTTGTAGATCATACTGAGCTGCTTTAAAAGAAAAGCCCAGTGTAAATATATACAGTGCTTAAAGAGCATAATGTGTTCCATGGGATTGCTCTTTAAGTGGAGTGCTCTTTAAGCGAAACACTTGGAAAAAGCGCCACCACTGCCATTGTAAGTTACTGATTGTGATTTCAGGGGGGAGGGGGGATTGTGAACCCCGTTTTAGTTGTTAAGTGAGTTTTTTATTGTGTTTACTTGTTAAGTGAGGTGACCATTCAGAGAAAACTCTGCTCTTAAAGCAAGTTTGTCTCTAAGCGAGACCTCTTTATGCGAGGTTTTACTGTAATTAAACAGAATAGAAATTCACACTCATGCCAACCATTTGTATAGTAGGCAAATTCTTACATTTTTTGTGGGGCTTGACTAAAACATTTCCTAACATTTTCCATATTTCACAATCCTTTTGCTGGCCACATGCATATGCATTGGACATGTTAAGCCAGGTAATGGCTAAGATGCCACTAAATTGACATGTTCTTGGCATACCAAAGTGAACAGCTTGTGATCACATTCTTCTGTAATAGATCAGCTAATCAGAGGGTGTTTTCTATATAATGGAGTAATTATTTCAGAGTAATTATTTCCCTTTCCTACTGAGGGAAATTAGCATCTTGGATTGATGGTATTTTCTCACTTGTGTTGTTCTACTGTTGCTGCATAATTTTATCCTGGTGGTGCTTGTTCTGAAAGTATTGTAACATTAAAAAATACAGCATACACTCAGGCATATTTGTGTAGAAGAAGGCAAATTAACTGTTTTATTCGAGCTTCACTTCTTGCGAGGGAGTCTGAGTAGTCACTTGCACATCGTGTTTCCCACCTACGTCCTGTTAGCCACACATGACCAGTCATTTTTGGTGTCATCCTCTCGCCCTCTGGTGGTCAATGGAAGGCAATGTTCCTGCCATTCGTGTTTGTTTTGATTGATTCTGTTTCAATTCTCTGTCAGCATCTAAAATGTAGGACTTGAACTAATGGGTGGTGAAGCATTCTAACAAACAGCAGTGCAGAGACAGAACAGACTGCCTGGGAAGGTAGGGCCACCTTTCATTTCCTGGCAATATTAAGCACAAGTCTCTGTGGCGAGCAGGCGGTGATATAAATCTAATAAATAAACAAGCAAAAGAACAAATTCCAAAAACGTGACCATCCTTTAAGAAAACGTGGTTCCACCAGAGCTCTTTGCTCATTTTATAAATGACTTTCCAACTGCAACCTCCACTCATTCCACCATCAGAAAATCAAGTTGTGGCTCAGACATGAAGCTCATTCAGAGATCTGAGTCAGCAGGTCTCAGCCAACCTATTTCAGAGGGTTGTTACAATATAAAATAGAAAGGCACATGCATCCCCATAATTTTGCTTAAGAGTGCAGAAAACATAAGGAAATTAGACACACAAAGAAGGGTAGTGGGTGGTTTTTTTCCATTTTTGATTCATAAACATATAAGAAAATAGTGAGTGAAGCATTTTCAGGAAGACAACTGTTGATAAATAAAATAGAATATTTTTGTAGAAGGCAAAAGAATCCCTCCAAACATGTATTTCGGATTGTTTGTTTGTTGTTCAGTCGCACAGTCGATTCCGACCCTTTGCGACCCCATGGACCATTTTCCTCCAGGCACCTCTGTCCTCCACCATTCTCCTCAGCCTGCCAAGCTCTGTGCCCATTGTGTCCACAATACCATCTATCCATCTCATCTTTGGACGCCCCTTCTTCTCTTGCCCTCCAGCATCAAGGCCTTCTCAAGTGAGTCTTCCCTTCTCATTTGATGTCCAAAGTACTTTAGCTTCATCTTCACTATTTGTCCCTCCAATGAACAGTCAGGGTTGATTTCTTCCAGTATTGACCTATTTGTTCTCTTAAGACTTACTTCTACTTGCAATACTTAGAGCAGCGGCACCCAAACTACAACCCACGGGCCCAATTAGGCCCATGTATATCATTAATCCAGCCCGGGCTGAATACCCGGGCTCTCCTTGGACTGCCACCACTGCCTGATATCACTTACGACATCAGCCGCAGCGGCGGTGGTGGCGATCGTGCTTTGTTTCCAATGCTCCGAGCAGCCTCTGGCTCGGTCCCCTAACTTCAGCAGCCTTTGGGAATGTGGATCGCTGCATTGGGGAAATTTGTGGAGCCTTCCCCATTTCAAAATCTGTGGCGCTAGGAGTGCCCCATGGCATGCCTGGGATGACATCATCCTGGACCTGGGAGCACCATGGGGCTCTCCTAGATTTTGAAATGAGGAAGGCTCCAAAAATTTCCCCAATGCAGCGATCCACGTTCCCGTCAATGAAAGGAGCAACCTGCCTCTAGCCTCCACACCTGTGTGTCGGGAGTGGGAGTGGCCCAGAGGAAAAAAGTTTGGGCACCACTGACTTAGAGAGTCACCATGATAAATATCCTTCCAAGGTTTTAAAAGAAGTGATAACTCAGGAAAAATCACACACTCATACTCCATCACTTCCACCCACCAAATGTTCCAAGAGTTTGTCTATGTAGAATTCAGATTTTACTGAATTATGCCCCCACCCCTGCTGTTGTATGCACTCTTTCTCTCATTCACTCTTTTTCTCTTCTGCAAACCACTTGATATCAGTGTGCCAACATGTTCTCTGGAGAATCAACATAGCAGATACACAACAGGTGGTGAAAATGTTTAATTTAAACTCATGAAAAGTTAACAGTTTTTTAAAAAACGTTTAAAATTTGTTGCCAGATCACAGGCAGTGCTCATGATTCTGGCAGTGGCAAACCAGGAACATATTTTTTTTAATTAATTAAAGTACCGGGGGGGGGGAGAGAAAAAACAACACAACAACAAACCTAAATAAAAATATTTATAATACAATATAACTTTCTACATACAACCACCACCATTGAAATTTGTAAACTTTCTCCATTAAATATCTTCCCCAATTTCTCCTACTCCCAAGCAGGGCTGCCATCAGAAATTTCTGGGGCCCATACTGAGCAATCCTGTTGGGCCCCCCACACTGGGCCCTATATGGCAGTAGTGGTAGTACTGCTCTGATGGTGGCCCTGCTCCCAAGGAAACACACCACAAGGTAAGACCTTCTCCTCCCACAGTGTTTTTTCAGACCCAGAAGTATGAATAATCAGGGAAGGTCCAGATTGACCAAGACCTATGTTTTCAGAAAAGTTGAGATGGTGGGTGAAGGAAACACAAAACTCTTGGTTATTTTGTCATGTTATAGGAATTTCAAGAACATAACCAAAAGAAATTCCAACGGTCTCTGTGAATGAGGCAGTAAAATTAAACTCTGTTTCTGGAGGAAGTAACTGTTTCGGAAGAAGCTGGAGGACACATTATGAAATGGTACTAACCGTGTTTTCTTTCCTGTACCCATTACCCTTCCTTGGGCTTGCAATAGGACTGAACAGAGAAAGTGTACTATTATAAGCATCTGCAGCAGAGGGAAGGTGTGCTAGAACCAATACCTAATGTTGAGTTCCCCCTTTGAGAAACTGCATCATTATCTCCTTCCCCTCAAGACGTCTGGCAACATGTTTTCCCCAAATTCAGTTCCCACCAATAGAATGAAGAACTTTGGTCTGTCTTTTGTGCCTGGCTGTAGAAACTGATAGCTTGTCTAGAGAGTTTGAGGGGCCACAACAACTGACACTGAGACCATGTAATCCCCACTCTGGAATAATCCAAAGGCCAGAGATTAGCACAAACATGTTACAATCAATTAATATGTCAATTAAACTGGACTGTTTGCTAACAGAAATGAATCATTTAATTAGTGTTTAACATAATTTGAGGATTTTGCATTGATGTTTTTTCCAGTGACATTAAAATTAGCATTAAATGGGGGAGAGCAGGTTACAGGGAAGAAAAGCTGTTGCCGGGCAACAGGATTGACAATGAACTCAATTCACCCCAAACATGTATATGAGATTCACCCCAGCCCTGTTGGAATGGTGCCAGGTTGGTTCAAACAGTTTCTTAAGGATTTTGAGGGTTATTGTCTCAGTAAACGATTATTCTCTCTTATTTGGAAACATAGCTGGCTGGATAGCTAAGTGGGTTGGGTGTGGCTGAGATCTTGATCCCCCCCCCCACAATGTCTCCCAAAGAGGATACCCAGGCTGCACCAGCTTTGTCACAGAGTTCTCCCAGTGAACCAGGGGTGTGCTGGGCACCTTAGGAGGGCGGTGGACAGGAAATGATGGGGGTGCCTATTCGGGGGGCTGGGGGGAGAAATCCCATACATTCCCATTACCTCTGCCTGCATGGGGGGGGAGTAACTGGGGCGCACCAGGATGAGTCCCTGTATCCCTGTGGACCAGCACACCACTGCAGTAAACTACTTTCAAGTAGTCTATACCTAGAAATCCCCAAGAACAGTCACCATAAGTTTGAATCAACTTGATGGGACTTAATGGGGTACACAGAAAGAGCCTCCTCGAAGATTGTGGTATTTTTGAACACAATCAGGCATACCCTGGCAATGGCAACCTTATGTTGCTGGCTAATCTTTCTCACACTAGATCAGGTGAAAGGAACTGCAGAATGAACTCACCAAAAGCTGCCTTCATTTTGACAGTTTCACATCTGGCCTAGACATGGAAGAAGAATTTTCCTGGTGTCACGCTGGTGACGCAAGTGGTGTCGTGCTGGTGGTGCAGGTAGTCACCTTCCTGTCAAGTATCCTGTTTTGGCCGGGATTTCCCATAATTCACCGCACCATCATGCTCCTTCCCGCCGTCATCCCGTATTTAAACGGCCAGGAAAGGGGTTACTGTGCCAGCGCGTCACTGCCTCTGATGGGCACGCATGCACAGTAACCCCTTTCCTGGCCAAAGGGGCTTCTGCGCATGCACGCAGGTGTTACTGTGCATGTGCGTCGCTGCCTCTGACATCAGAGGCAGCGGCGCCCATGCGCCAGGGCCCAGAAACCTTCCTGCATTTGGACACCGGCAACTTGACAGGTATGGGTAGTCACCAGCATCTGTGTCACCAGCGTAAAATCAGGAAGTTCCAGAACAGCAAACTTTCCCTGCTGCAGCACCACTGAGGGACATCAGAAAAGCCCCAAAACACAGCAATCATGTCCACCACAGCCTGCTGCTGCAGAGACAAGTGACGGAGACTGTGGAAAGAGCACCAAAACAGGCATGATCATTGCCGCCGATGACATCAAAATGATAAGTTCTGGGAGCAACCCACCTCCAACCCCCACAACTGCATGTTGGGGGTGGGACCGGCCCGATCGGGGGGGGGGGGAAAGGTTGAGAACCCCTGACTCTTAATTTTGGAGCTATCAAATCTGATACATTGAGGCAAAATTTTATCTGCAGCTTTTCAGGTATGGGAATTGCCGTATTTCTGTATGATTCTGCTTCAAGCATGCAGAGGCATTGAAAGACCCTTCATTACCTTTTCTGGGTTAGCCAGGTCTCTGACTAAAGGGATGCTTTTAGTTTGTGAATTATTAGCAGTGTAAACCACTTCCCACCACTTTTCCCTGTTGATACCAAAAACAGAGCTCTGAGCAGACAGCCTGCAAGAGACATTTTATTTCTCATAAACAAACAAATAAATAAATAAATAAACAGCAGCACTACAAATTGAATGACTAGGTAATATTTTTAATTAACAATTTTTTGTTTTGTTTAGTGATCCAATAGAGGTATTAATCCTTCTGCATTTGTTTTATTTCCCATCACATTCTTAACTGTGTCCTCTGAGCTATGCCACTTACAGGTGCCATACTGCTGTCAAAAATTTTCTCCCATAAGAATGGCAACCATTCAGATTTCAAGTTGATTTTTTTTAAAAAGAACTTTCCTTCAAAAAGAATTTCAAAGGAGAAATTCCGCTTCAAACATTTATTGATCTACCCATCATAAAAACACAGAGAGAAACAAAACATTAATTGCATAACCAATTGTTCAATTAACTGCATCTCTTTGAGCATCTAATAACAATTTAAACATTTAAATTGATCAACATCCATTTATTTAAACATTTTGCAAGATTCACAACACAGCTTAAAGTGTATAAAACTTATTCCCAGTTATTATGCATTTTCTTTCACCCATCCTAAAGTGGGCTGTCCAGATTTGAATCTGCTAAGCCTTCCTGGAGTTCAGAACATAGGAAATCATCATTTGTTACTTTTTTGAGTACCTGTTGGGCTTGATTTGGTTTCTTTGCAAACTGCACTGCAGCATGTATACTGTGGAAGGATAGCAGCTCGGTATCTTCCATTCCAGTCAACCAACCACCTGCCTGGAGTCGATGTCGGACAGATGGGCTACAGTTAGCCAGCAAGACCTGGATACCAATCTTCTTATAATCTTGGCGTGTTTCTTTCAGCACACTAAGGCCTACACTGTCTATAAATTGCATGGCGCCACAGTCGATTATTAAGGTGTGCATGTCTATGGTTGGGGCAGGTATATCTGCTGAAGGCTTTGCAGGTTCTCTCTTGGTGATGTTTAGACAATTCACCTTGGGATAGAAGCAGCTTTCATTCTTGGCCAGATTTGCCTTTGCTTTTGCTTCAGCCTTTTGTTGCAAAGCAGCCACCAGGGAAGGATTGATTCCTGTTTTCTGGAAAAGTGAACCTTGGAAGTAGTCTTTGTTTGCATAGTAAAGAGAGGTATCAAAGCGGAAGATCTTGATGTTTGCAATGTCATGGATTCTTTTGTAAGTGAACTGGTCCTCATAGAGATCACAGTCTTTAAGCTTACCTAGAAGAGTAGCTCGGGGTCTCTGGGTTCGGAAGATGATACAGAGGAGCGAAAAGCAGACCCCTACCAGCAACCCCAGTTCTGTAGAGATCAGTGAGGATGACAACATGGTCACCCACCAGATCAAGGTGTCTAACTTGCTGATCCGCCACATCTTGGGTGTGTCAATGAATTTACGCAAGCCGCCTCTGAGATTTGCAATAGTAACTACCCCTAAAATACAGGATTGCAGGGAATAGAAGAGAGGAGCAATCCATAGCAACACCAGGAGTAGCACTACCGAAGAGATCAAGCCTGACAGCTGAGTAAAACATCCTGTGGATTCCTTCAGCAAGGTCTTTGTCAAGGCCGCAGAGGTAGCAAAGCAGGAAAAGAAAGAAGGGATCAGATTACCCATGCCAATGGCAATCATCTCTTGGTTTGCACGTACAGGGTAGCCGTACTTCTTGCCAAATATTTCTGCCAGTGAGACAGTCATTGCAAAACCAACGATGGCAATTGGGAGAGCATCCATGGCCAAATTGGACAGAAGGGTCAGATCTGGAACAGCAGGTTGCTTGAAACCAGTGGGAATGGTGCCACAGATTTTAGATCTGTATTTGCTATTGAAGTCAAAGAAATAGGATAGTAGAGTAGCAACAATCACCACCAGGAGCTCTATAGGAAAGGGGGCCTTCATTTTGTCTCTGAAGTAGCTGTTGATCTCTTTCACTGGCACAATGAAGGCCAAAGCAACTAAACTGGTGACTAGGTCGCAAATATTGGTCTTGCCAATGTATCTGAAGATGTCAACCCAGGTTAAGACAAGAGAGCCCACTCCATCATGACGAGGGATTTTCAGCCCTAGTAGGAGATTCATTTGGGAAGTGACGATGGTAAGAGAGGAACCCGTCACAAAGCCACTCAAGAGTGGTTCAGAGAGATACACAGATATGAAGCCTAGCTGGAAGACTGCCAGAAGTATCTGAAAAGAAAAGCAGGTCATGTTATGAATCATTACCTCTAGATGTGCAATGAACAAGGAGTAATGTTTATAGTTAAGGCACTTTAATTTAAACAGTACATGGAAAATACCCAAAGTGGCTTGAGTTCAATGTTAAAAAGGCACTTTGATTTAAACAGTACATGGAAAATACCCAAAGTGGCTTGAGTTCAATGTTAAGAGTACGCACTTGATGCCCTAAAGTCCAAAGTTTAACTGCTGAACAGCTGATATCTTTCCAGGCTGGTTTTAGGGCAGCTCCAAGTCTGCTTTTACAGAGGACATGTCCACAGTTGCCAGGCTGCCAAAGGACAATCCTCCTTTTGTTGGTGTCCTTCATTTAAATTGTTCCCCAGACCAAGTTTGATTTAAAAAGAGAACCATAAGGAGGGAGGATACCGATCCTGGAGTTTCCCATTAACAGCAAGCACATGGAAAGCATACTTAGCAGATACAGGGTCACCTGGTTACTGTCTTCCCCACTCTGGTAAGATGTTTTGTAATCCCATTCAAATTATAAAAATTATTTCTAGTTTTGCATCTGTACATACATTTGCATTTGCAGTTCCATACAAACTGGTGTCCTCTCTCACTCCCCATTTTTGTGTGTGGGTTCTTCACCTTTTTAGTGATACATAAGTGGTTACCCTAATTCTTCATCTTTTAGCTTCGGGAAAACTGTCTGAGCCATTACAAGCCAGTTTTGACAATCTGAGATGGTACTATTGTACATTATGTTCTGGTTTCTGCTTCCCATAGGTGTAAGGTTAGCCAGTGTAGACAGAATGAATGAGTAGTTTGGCCATTGATCTCATTTGGCATGGCTCTTTTTAGGTTCTCCACAATGCACTAAAGAGACCAGTGGCCTACAAGACAATGTCCTATGTTCTTGAGCTAGGAAGAACAGCCAGGTACAGGCCGATGCTACAAATCAGCTTTCCCAAAGCAAATTCACACAATTGCTTTGTTCTCTAAGCAGTCTCAGAAATACATTCATATTGTAGTAACAAGATTTAGGAAGTTAACTTTGTGAATATAGTCCCATCACTTTAATCTCAATAGCTGTTGTTGGTTAGTTAGTGGATGGTTCACACTCATGCACACAGTCACTTGATTGATCAACATTTGACTCTGCTTTAATGTGTGAACTGACCCTATTGATGACCATTGAGCATGAGATTATGGGAGTTAATACGATAGTTCTGTCTTTCACCTAGCACGCTGTCCAATAATTTCTAAGGCCACGATGGCCAACCTTGGCACTCTAGGTGTTCTTGGACTTCAATTCCCAGAAGCCCAAGTCAGTAAACCTGCTGATAAGGGATTCTGGGAATTGAAGTTCAAGAACATTTGGAGTGCCAAGGTTGGCCATCACTGCATTATATTACTAAATGGTGAACCAACACTTATATAAATCCTGTTGATTCAGTGGGTCTACTCTGCTCAGACCGACCAAAGATTCAGGCTAGAGTAAATACAACTTCATCCCATTCGCTTTTCAGAACTCAGATAATCAACAGTGAAAAAAGAAATAAATACCTTGGTGCTCCAGGTGTTCTTGGACTTCAATTACCAGAAGCCCAAGTCAGAACTCCTGCTGATTAGGGCTTCTGGGAATTTAAGTTCCAGAACACTTGGAGTGCCAAGGTTATCCATTTGAGCTAGGTCAAGCAAGGCACAGTGAATACCCCAGTAGCCGTTTGGCTGCAGTGGAAGTTAAGTATCATTTCCTCTTTAGCAAAAACCAAGAAAAACTATTACTGCTGAGGGCACATTTGTTACCTTACCTGGTAAATCCCAACCAAAAATGTTAAAGTAGTCGCCACGGTGATTGCATAGCAACTTTTATCACAGATCAGTGTCCCATTCAATGTGGTGTTCAAAGCTAAGTCATCACGAGTGTCTGACTCATATCCTGCTAATCTCAATTGCCGATTTACTGACTCTCCAATCATCAGGCAAAGGACACCAAAAGACCCAACACAATTATGACGCGAGGTGGCCATGGCAAAATAGATAATAGCACAGAAGAAATTAGTGTAGAGTCCATAGATAGGATCCTGGCTAGCTAGGAGAGCATAAGAGATTGACTGTGGGATGGCAACTATTCCAACCATTAAGCCTGAGATGATGTCCCCAAGTAGGTTTTCTTTGATACTGTAACGAGGAAGCCATTCCAATACAGGAAATAGTTTGATGAAGAAGCCAATAATACTTCGGTGGTCACACTTGCAACTCTCTTTGGCTTTTTTGATGTACTTCTTGATAGTGATGCCTGATGTTTCATACTCTTCTAGCTTGAAGGGTACATAAGATGGGGGTGGTGAAGGAGAGCTTAGCATATCACTCCTTTGCTCAGAGTTCCGAGTTATAGTATCAGTTTCCATGGCTCAAAAGTAGCTGAAAGGAGGACAGAACATGCGGTATTAGCTGGAGCACTCTACTGATGTACGGTCACAGATGAATATTTATCTAATGGGTAATGAAATGTTTAAACACACACAGAGAGAAAACGCATTTTCATATCATATGTGCTACCATTGTAATTCAGTACTAATCTTTTGACCTATAAACATGCTTTCAAGCACTCATATAATCAGCTGAGCCGACAAAGGCTGAATGTCTTTAACCGTGAACTTTATGCAATGTCAAAACAGTACAAAAGGAGAAACACTTTAAAATGGCTGAGTAGTACACTTACTCATCTTGCAATAGTCTAAGAGGCTGTAATGATACACATTTTTGGACAATCTAAACCTGCCCTTCTGCTAGCTTGTTCATTCTTTTGCCTGGTTTGATTTATTTCTATAACTTGCAAAAATAACAACTGACATCTTTCTTCCTTTCTGTGTATTATCAGAGTAACACACAATTTTAAATTATGGGTGTATATGATGTTCAGAATAAATTAAAATAATAAAGTAATAAGACTATTTTTGACCAGAAACTGATCTTTTGAAAACAGTAATCTTATTTAAAAGATTACAGGTGGCGGCTGTGACCAGGAGGGCTTTCGCCCAACTTCGGGTGATTCGCCAGTTGCGCCCACTCCTGGACCGGGACTCCTTGCTCATGGTCACTCACGCTCTGGTCACCTCCAGACTAGATTATTGCAATGCGCTCTACATGGGGCTGCCCTTGACAACCATTCGGAGGCTACAGCTGGTACAGAATGCGGCAGCCCGGGTGGTGACGGGGTGTGGGCGTTATGCCCGTGCTTTGCCACTGCTCCGGGAGCTGCACTGGTTGCCAGTTTGTCTCTGGGTGCAATTCAAGGTGCTGGTTTTGACCTTTAAAGCCCTACATGGTAGTGGGCCGGGTTACCTAAGAGACCGCATCACCCTGAGGACGTCTGTCCGTCCAACCAGAGCGGACCGGAGGGGCTCTCTAATTGTTCCATCAGCCAGAGGGGCTCGCCTCTCTGGCACAAGGAGGAGAGCCTTCTCCGTGTCTGCGCCGGCCCTCTGGAACCTCCTGCCAACAGAGCTACATCTCCAGATGGAATTGCTGCCTTTCAGAAAAGAACTTAAAACCTGGCTGGCAGGTCAAGTGTGGGGTGCAGGTGGAAGGGTAACCTCCATTGGGTGGTTGGTGTAGAAGAACTCCTCCCCATGGTGCCTTTGGATGCTGCACCCCTTGTTTTTAGGGGGTGGGTAGTTTTAACTGTTTTTAACATGTGTTTTTTTTTTAATTTTTACTGTGAACCGCCCTGAGTTGGCTTTGGCCGAGTGAGCGGTATATAAATGTGACAATTAAGTTAAATTAAATTAAAAATAAAGAAGCTTAGTTTTGTGTTAAGATTCATTGGTCAGTGTAGTAACTAACTAGAATAGGCCCATTGAATCAACTGGGTTTAATAAGTTAAATTCTTTTTAAATTCCACTGATTCAAATGGGCCTGTGGTAATAATTTACCATTCAGTTGCATGACAGTTGGCCAGAATATTCTGAAAATCTCTTGCACAGTATATCTTATGCATGCAGTATTTTACAACAGGATTCTGGGCCTGCAATTATTTCATCTTAAAACAGTTAGAGAGATTTAATCAGATTTTGAGGGCATCTTCAGGGTGCTATGAATTCATAGACAGGCTGTGTGGCACACACACCTATCACTCTGGAGGCCATACACTTTTTTGCCTACAAGGTCATGTGGCAAACCATTTTAAAGATTTCATGGATGAGAGGCCTCCAAATGTTCATCACTTGGAAGCCATGCTAGCTCAGAAATTCTGGAGGGTTAGTTATATTCCTACAATAAATGAATTAGTGAAAAGATAAAGAGGGAAAGAGCAATGCTAAAGAAAGAGAGCTCTAATGCTCAGGCCAATTTTGTTGGAGATCTGTCATCTAAAAAGAGGTGCTTCTTCTTTCGTGTCTAGGACTGACTTTAAGCTACCAAAACGAAGCCACCTTTTGGTGAATTCATTCTGCAGTTCCTTTTTGCGTGACCTAGTGTGAGAAAGACCATAAGGAGGCATGAATGATGGAAGTGGCCTATTCAACCATAGCATAATTGACAGCTTTTAAAAGCCAATCCAGACATGGACCAAATGAGAAGGAGGTGATTGTACAGTTTGCAAGCACCTTGTCAGTCTCTGATGGTGTAACAAGACTACACTGATCCAATTTAACAGGACAAGTCAGAAAACCAGACACCTTAATCTGACTAACTACAGTAAAAAAGTAGTTTAGGTCACCACAGGTGGCCAAGATCTTATTTTTAAAATGGGCCATGAAGAGGTTGCATGATGTTCTGCCCGAGAGATTGGCCATATTCATCCATTCATTCATTCATTCCTGTCCTGGGTGTGTCATACCTTCCTCTGCCCATCAGAATTGGAATGTTCAGGTTCTCCATTTACTGGTAAATTCATCTCCCAAATGGTAAGATCAGAGGAGATATCAGAAAAGAGAGGGGGAAAGTTAGAAAACAGAACTGTCTATTAACAAAAGGGGAAGGAAAGAAAGAAGAACAAAGAAGAAACAAAAAGAAGAAAAATCTCACCCTTCCCCAATAAATCCTAACAATAATACAAGAAAAAGGTCTATAGCAATAAACATAAACTAAAAATGGCCTTTGCTAAATTAAGGCTATGACCAGAATCTAACAAAACAGCTAACTAACCATGCGGTGGGGGAAAGAACAATAAAGCAACTCCAAAGCTAAATCAAATTAAACATAACGACAATAAATTTAAAGACCACAAATTAGTACAAATTAAATAAACAAGGCAATGAGATAGAAGAAAAAGAAACAAAAGAAGGGGGTGGAAGGAAATAAAAAAGAAAAAGCCATCTCTTCCAAAAAAACAAATAATAAGACAGGAGAAAGGTCCCCAGAAGCAAGTTAAAAAATAAACACTATTAATTGCAACTCAAGCCATGATTACCTCCCAAAGCCAATGAATTTCCAATCACAAAATGAAGCAAACTAATTTGCAAATTATGAGAGATAGGTTCCTGCAGTTCAGAAATTTCTCACATAGTGTGTTCATGGCAAAGACAAGTTTTTGACTATGAATGTCTTGAATTTCAGAAGCTTCTCGATGATACTCAGTATATGCCATTCCCCAGATTCTAGTTCCCAACTCTTTGCATCTCAAAGCTGAATTTGGATGGCACAGTCTACTGAAGGAAGGATGAGTATCATTTCCATCATTATTTTTGAACCACAATTGGGTGTACCCTGGTAACAACAACCTTGTGTTGCCAGCTAATCTTTCTCACACTAGGTCAAGTGAAAGGAACTGCAGAAAGAACTCTCCAAAAGGTGATTTCATTTTGGTAGTTTCACATCTTGCCTAGACATGAAACATGAAGAATCTCCATCATGTTTACAATGTATTGGTATTCCTTTGTAGTTATTTCTCTAATGCCCAAATTATTATGGACAAATAGCATAAAACAATCATGAAACAGGAACAAATCAGGAAGTCCTCAGTTCAGCCCTTCCCTTTGCTTTTGACCAGTGGGATGCCACCACAACTAAGTCCCTCCTTGGCAGAGGGGGACCTGGCCCCAGTTGGCAAGGGTCAGCTGAGGATTTCGCTGAATATCTGGCAGTATGAAATCACTTGGATTCACTCAAAGTTTGACCCTAGCATGGTTGCTGTGGATCTGGAGTTGACTGGAGTGCGGTCTGGCCAAGTTATCTGGGATCGGTTCGATCCAGTTGTCCCTGAGGAAGTGGACAGGCTCCTTGCATCTGTCTGCGCCACTGCCTGTCTATTAGACCCTTGTCCCGCCTGGCTAGTCAAGGTGTCCAAGGTGGTCACAAGTAGTTGGGTCGGGGCAATAGTCAATGCTTCCTTGCAGGAGGGGGTGTTTCCTGCACCATTAAAACATGCTTTGGTGCGCCCCCTCCTGAAGAAGCCAGTGCTCGACCCAACAATATTGGCCAACTATCGGCCTGTCTCCAACCTCCCCTTTTTAGGGAAGGTCCTGGAGGAGGCAGTGGTGCTACAGTTGCAGGGTGTTCTGGATGAAGTGGAATATCTGGACCCCTTTCAGTCAGGATCCAGGCCCAGATATGGTACCGAGTCTGCATTGGTCACGCTGCTGGATGATCTCTGGTGGGAGTGGGATGGAGGTCATCTGTCCGTCCTTGCTCTTCTTGATCTCAGTGGCTTTCGATACCATTGACTATAGTATCCTTCTGGGACAGCTCCAAGGATTGGGGATCTAGGGCACTGTTTTGTCCTGGTTTGCCTCATTTCTGAGAGGCCGGACCCAGTTGATGTGTTTAGAGGATGAGATGTCCAGCCCTAGGCCTCTCCAGTATGAGGTGCCTCAGGTCTTGGTTCTCTCCCCTCTTCTATTTAACATTTACATGAAGCCGCTGGGGGAGATCGTCCGTTCACACGGGGTGAGGTATCATCAGTATGCTGATGATACTCAACTATACATCTCAGCCCGTGGTGATCCCAGAGATGCACTAAGAGTCCTTTCCAGGTGCCTAGAGGCCGTTGGGGCATGGATGGGGGACAACGGGCTACAACTGAATCCCAGCAAGACTGAGTGGTTATGGGTTAGGGGGCCTGCATTATTTCGGGAGCTACCATCATTGGTTCTGGATGGGGCTACTTTGCCCCAAACAGACCCGGTGCATAATTGGGGGGGGGGGTCCTCCTGGACTCACATCTACTACTCAAAGAGCAGGTGGCAGCCATGGCCAGGAGGGCTTTTGCACAACTTCGTGTCATATGCCAGTTATGCCCACTCCTAGATCGGGACTCCTTGCTCATGGTCACACACGCCTTAGTCACCTCCAGACTTGACTACTGCAATGCGCTCTACATGGGGCTGCCCTTGATGACCATTCTGAGGCTGCAACTGGTCCAGAATGGATTTGGGCGGCAATACAAATCCTAAAACTAAAATAATAAATAAACCTGCCCCTTTCCCAGTGTTGTTCAACACCTATGTGAATGACTTGGGCAAGGGCATGGAGAGGCTGCTGATGGCATTTGCAGATGACACCAAACTGGGAGAAATAGCTAATACTCCAGAAGACATAATCAGGATTCAATATAATCTAAATAAATAAGAATCCTGGTTTAAAACTAGCAAAACAAGTTTCAAAAGGGAGAATAGAAATTTGTACATTGAGGATGGAGAAACCAGACACATAAATATAAGGTGGGTGAAAGCTGATACTAGTACATGTGAAAGATATCTAGGAGATTAAATAGACCACAGATATCTAGTGCTGTACAAAAGCCTGCTGAGATGTCAAATGTATCAAATCCAAATAAGAAGTTCTGTGGAATATGCAAACACTGTTAATAAATATGAAGGCCAGGTACTGTTGACTAAGGATCCTGGCCTGAGAGAGGTGGCAGCATCAGCATTAGCCAAAATATATATAAATAAATTCAAAAACAAGTGAGGAAAGTGGGAAATGTACCAATAGTGGAAGGAGAGTCCATTATTTTTGAGACCAGCAGTGAACAATGTGACTCAAGGTCCAGATGGTCCACTGTGACACCAATGACTGTGGGCTAAATGTCCAGATTGTGATATGAAAGCAGAAGAAAATCTGGAATCTATGCAACAAGGGATGGGGAATGTAGAAGTTGACTCCAACAGTGTATGAGTTCCACTGAGTACTGAAAAACAGAGCTGAGGCCTTTAGTGATTTATTGGGAGGAATAAAAAGACAATAGACTAGTAAAGATAGGAATAGAAAGATTTGTTAACCATGGAAATTATGAAATCCCAGGGAGTGGTACATGTTATGTTTTTTCATCTATCTGGTCCAATCAGTGAAGATGCCAAAGTGTCCAATCATGACCAATTAGAAATAATTAGATAGAATTAGATGAGTGAGATATGTTGGACAACTGAAAATGTCAATTGGAGAGATTTATCAGGAGAGAAGAAATGTGATCCTCTGGAGAGATTGAAAATCTTGTACAGTATCAAGACACTGAAAGAAAGTGATCCCAGTGTCATCTCAGACACGGCCAGACAGATCAGCGAATGTGCCAGACATAAGATTTATATGAGGCTGCTCTGGCATATTCCAGAAAGCAAACATAAGGCCAGGACAATTAACACATGATAATGCTGGTCTTGACTTTGAAATGGCAACATTTAATATTGTAAAAAGAAGACCAAATAGGTATGAAGGCATGTCTACATTGGTAGAGCAATTCCAAAGACTTGCATGGTTATTCGCATAATTGCTTTTGCCTGTCAACTATGTCAACTAACGGGGAAATTGATATCTTTACAGAAACAGGGGCAGAAATCTCTGGGAAACTGTAGAGTTGGGTAATGTAAAGACAGTAATTTGAGACTCCCTAACAGAATAGCACAAATTGCATAACCTAAATGCAATGAAATGTTATTGGGGAAATGGATCCTCCTCCTTCTTCTTCCATGTTTATGTCAGACTTTAAAATGCCAAAATGAAGCCACCTTTTGGTGAATTCATCCAATAGTTCCTTTTGCCTGATCTAGTGTGAGAAAGATTAGCCAGCACAACAAAGTTGCCATTGCCCAGGGTATGCACAATTGTGGTTCAAAATTACCATAATCTTCCAGGATGCTTTGTGTACCTTATGGGTCTTCCTGAAGAGTCATCTTGTGGTTAGTTATTGAGGAAGAAGAGTCAGGACCAATCAGAAAGTAAGACATGTTAGAGGTATCAACGGAACAAAACGCTACCACAGCCTGGAAGAAAGAGGCTTTTCTCTCCTCACCTTTCCTTCTAAACCTCTCACTTAATTATCATTCTCTCAACTAATCTTCCTTTCTGGGAGAAATAAGAATTGTTCAGTGGTGAAAAGGACTGCTGTGATGGACTCTCCTTCCTTTGAGATTTTTAAAAAAGAGTTTAGATGGCCACCTCTCATTGCCATGCTTTAACTATGGAATTTTTGTTTTGGCAAAGGGTTTGATGAGCTTTGGGGCCTATTCCTTCTCTACAGTTGTATGATTGTATGATTCTAATGCAACAGTACCAGTAACCAAATTGTCTGTCTTTGAAGAGGAAATTGGGAAGAGTATTTCTTCTTCTTCCGTGTCTAGGCCAGATATGAAACTGCCAAAATGAAGACACCTTTCAGTGAGTTCATTCTGTAGTTCCTTTTACTTGACCTAGTGTGAGAAAGATTAGCCAGACACACAAGGTTGTCCATTACCTGGGTACGCCCAATTGTGGTTCAAAACTACCACAATCTTTAATTGCCTCAAAGAAACACAGTAACCTTAGATGTGATTTTAGATATGAAACAAATTCCAAGTAATGTTGATGCCTATAATAGTTTGGTTTGCTTTCTTTCACTTTGTAAAACAAAGACCATTGGAATAGAGGTCTTTAATCATACTGCTTTTAGATAGTTTATTGTGTATACAGACAGGCTTGGTCCAGAAGTAAGTCACACTAGGTAAAAGCCAGTAGCAAGCCACAAGTAGAATAGACAATTGAATCAAGGAGATTTACACAGCTGTTGTCTTCCCAAGTCCCCATTGCATATAACCCATCATGTGGAAGGAGCACAGTTACCTAATGATGGCTGCACCCAGGTAACTTTCCCACAGATTCCAGCTTCTCAAAGTTAAAAGTACAGCCCTTTTTGTGGCTAAAAGAAAGCCTATTTCTAAATAAAAATTTACCACCAGAATTATGTGCATTATACACGCATGTTATCCAATACACATTGAATTGATTTTCGCTGCAACAGCATTTGCTTTTGAAAAAGAAAATGTGAACTCAAGTTATAGTCCTCCCCCAAAAAGCCATATACATTCACAAATAAATATGACTATGTGCCTAAAAGCATCCACAGGAGTTTTGCCAGGGGCGGTGGATAAAGCTGCCCAGTGGTAAGTTAGCAAAGTGTGTACACCCAGCATACTCCACTAGAGCATGTGGCCTTTGTTGATGCACATTAAATAACAAATAAATCAAGGATTCTGGAGACAAGTCCCTCTCCCACAAATGTGCTTATCTTCATAGGCAATTAAGAGGAAGGTAGGATGAAATATATCTCCTCATGAGGCACATTCTTCTGCATCTGAAGAGAGGTACACATGCTCAGGTTGAATTTGGATACCCAAATTTGAATTTGAATTTGAATTTGAGGGTACCTTGGACAGCGAGGAGAACAAATAGGTCAATCTTAGAAGAAATCAACACTGACTGCTCATTGGAAGGTCAAATAGTAAAGATGAGGCTAAAGTACTTTGGGTATCAAATGAGAAGGGAGGATTCACTTGAGAAGGCCGTGATGTTGGGAAAGGTGGAGGGCAAAAGAAGAAGGGGGAGGCCAAGGATGAGATGGATAGATGGTATTGTAGACACAATGGGCACAGAACTGGGAGGACTGAGGGGGATGGTGGAGGACAGAGGCGCCTGGAGAACGATGGTCCATGGGGTCGCAAAGGGTCGGAATCGACTGTGCGACTGAACAACAAATAACATTCTGTGTACATACTTAATACAACCAGTAAAGACTATCCCAAACATCTCTCCATAAGGCAAAAATGAGGACTCTTACCAGTTTATAAATCTGGAAGTTTGAAGTGTATACCTTTGTTCTGAGATACAAATCACCTAGTGTAGCCTTCTCCAATCTGGCCCCCTCCAGATATGTTTAACTGGTTGAGTGTTATGAGTGATATCAGGTTGAGTGATATGAGCTGTAGTCAGACACAGCTAGACGCTGCTGGGTCAGTAAAGGCTGATCAACAGCCTCCAAGCTCCTTCTCACAAGCCATCTTTGTCCTGGAGGAAAAGAAATCAGTGCAAGCAGAAATCAAAGTCTGAAGTAACCCTTTAGCAAGGATGACAAACCTGCAGTGGTGGGCTGGGTTACCGGGACTCAGCCCGGGGTGCCTCCCAGTCCTATGGTGCCCCCCCTTGGGTGCCAATCAAAAGAGCCAAAATGAGCTGCGATGCCTGGAACGATCGAGCAAACGAGCAGGGCTCTGTGTTTCTCTGCCTGCGTTCTCCTTCTTTGCTGCCAAAGATAAGCTTAGAAAAACAGCTCTACTTACTGTGGACCTGCTGTGGCTTAGAGGTTGCGATTTTGCCTTCTAAGCAAGAGGTTGTTGGTTTGAATCCCCAGAGGGGAGTTGAAATTAGAAGGTGAGTAGGAATGTATATATTTCGTTCATCATTACAGCGCCCTTTTAGCATAGCCAGCATGCCCCTGCAAACCTGCACTGTGTTACAAACCTGTGCTGTTGGGCACGTCCTTCTCTTGACTTGTTCCCTCTTCCACTACAAGAAGACAAGTAGTGTTGGATCTAATCCACTTGCCCTTTTATTCATACCTGAACTATTGCAATGTTCTGTCTGGACAATCACAACCATATTTTGAAAACAAACATCAACTAAATAAGATATTTTTGTGGAAACCTGTCCTACATGCTAATTTGGATTTTAAAAGTTTAAACCAATAGGAGGGGTGGTGACTATCAGAGGGATTTCCAGTATTTGTTTGCTAAATAAAAGAGAGCTTAAGGTGCTCTTCTACCCCCTCCCCTCAACACTTTTTCATCTTTCTTTATCTTTGGAAAGGTTAGAGGAAAATATGATATGAATTGGTCACGTGATCCTACAAACCCAGAAGATACAATAAAGATTTCTAGAACCAGGAAGAGTTGGAAAACAGAGTGTGTCTTTGTAGTGTTGTCTGCATTTACAAAAATTTATGTGGACATGTGGTAGGCATGACTAGACATTGGAATGCACTAAAAACTGTTTACCTTCCTACCAAAGTGATACCTATTTATCTACTGTGTTTGCAATTACTTGCTTTCAAACTGCTAGATTGGCAGGAGCTGGAACAGAGACAGGAGCTCACTCTGTCATGCAGTACTCAGGTCTCGAACAGCTGACCTGCTGACTTTCAAGTCATCAAGTTCAGCATTTTAACCACTAAGCCATCACAGTCCCTTAAGCCAACACAGTCCCTAGTCAGTTCTACACAACTCCAAAATCTGAACACCACTCTTTCATGCATTGCTCCAAAAAGCTTATATAGCCCTCATGGCCAAACTTACAAATTAGTTTTAAATTACAGCATTTCATTGCTTGCAGCTCCATTGCTAAATAATTAAAGAAACTAGAATTGCAGTACTTCAGCCAGTTTGGGTCCAATAATAGAGTTGTGAAACAATTTGCAACTGCATCCTGTGATCACTTTTATTCTTCCAGTACACTGGTTTCCAGGAACTGCAGTGGCTCAAGTGGCTAAGACGCTGACTGGGAGGCGGAAGGTCAGCAGTTCGATTCCCGAGTACTGCAGGACGGATTGAGCTCCCATCTTTGTCCCAGCTCCTGCCAACCTAGCAGTTCGAAAGCAAGAAATTGCAAGTAGATAAATAGGGACCACTTTGGTGGGAAGGTAACAGCGTTCCATGCGCTCCGGTATCTAGTCATGCCTGCCACATGACCATGGAAACGTCTGCAGAAGCAGACAACATTGGCTCTTCGGCTTTGAAACAGAGATGAGCACTGCACCCTAGAGTCGGATACTACTGGCTTTCGAGCAAGGGAAACCTTTACCTTTACACTGGTTTCCCATGTTGTCATTCCTTGGCAGGATATAAGAACATAAGAACAGCCTTGCTGGAACAGGCCACAGTCTAGCATTCTGGCTCACACAGTGGCTCACCATTTCCTTCAGGTTATTCCCAAGGAGATTGAAATTGAAATTGAAATTGAAATTTTTAATTTATATACAGCTTACTCACCCAATGAGCAACTCAAAGCGGTTCACAAAACAAGCAATACAGCATATAAGTGCAACATAATCAATACAAAAAACGAACACAGGTGATGCAAAATAGCACCAAGCATAGTTATACAATAATAATTATAACAATTACAGCAATTAAACATATCAGATATCATAAAAAAGAATTACATCAAACGAATAGGCAAAACAACATCATCAATCCTCATAAACACTATAACAGTAAAGCGCCCCGGTTTTTGCATCCCCGATTGTGTGGGAGCAGAGGCCCGGGGGTGTGGTGGTTCATCCGCAGCTGGGGCTAGAGCTGGCAAAGTTCCTCGCCGCCGCACCATCCCTCCCAGCTTTTGAGGCCCCGATGGCATGGGGGCGGAGGCCCGAGGGTGTGGTGGCTCACCCACAGCCGGGGCTAGAGCCGGCAAAGTTCCTCGCTGCCGCACCATCCCTCCCAGCTTTTGAGGCCCTGATGGTGTGGGGGCGGAGGCCCGGGGGTGTGGTGGCCTTCACCTGCTTAGGATTCCCTGGAAATGGCATTGAGAGATATCTATCTGGTGTATATAAACTCATGCCTTGAAGTTTCACTCCTATGTCTGATGAAGTGGATTTGATCTATGAAAGCTCACATTAAAAAATATAGCAGTCTTTAAAGTGCTGCAGTTTTTTTGTTTTTGTTTTCTGATATGCCTGAAACACAAACTAACACAGCTACTATTACAAAAAAGTGACACCTGTATCACTTATCATGTGTTAGTTGCAGGTAGGGGTATTGCTCATTGAGAATGATAAGCTTTGCGGAAGATGATTGTAAATTCAAGGAGTTAGTGACATTCCCATTTTCCCTCTCCAAGCTCTGAAATGGTTAACATGTATTAAAGTAGTAGTTTGCTTGCTAACCAGCTTATGCATTTAGAAAGTTTTGCTAACAAGAACATGATTTTTTTTCCATCAAACATGTCAGTTAGTAAGATTTAATAGAGACATAAAGGATAGATGGAGAGGTTTTTGACAGGAAAAGTTATGATGTCCATGAGAACATCTGTGTTCCTTGTTTCTGGCTTGATAAAGCAAATAAGACACCTGGAAAGTTTCATGCTGAGCAGAAAGTCGCACACTAAATAAGGAAGGGATGCGGCAGTTACAGTGACGCTTTCCTGAGACAGTAACTGGTAATGTCCCAGTTGGAAGATTAGAAATTAGTACCAATTAAGTACTGCTTTAAAAATATCTATTTATGACAAACGTGGCGGGGGTTGCAGCTTACATGGCTATTATAAAAGGGGATCACAACTCAAAAAAGGTTGGGAAACACTGGTATAAAAGAACAGGTCAGTATCTCTTCATACTTGTCAACCTTCCCGATTTGGCCGGGATTACCCCGTAAATTGACATCGATTGACATCATAACCCGGCCCCCACGGCTAAAACCCCGTAATTTGGCAGCGGGGGAAATGCTTTCCGTGCATGCGTGGAAGGTTTTTACCCCTTCCATGCATGTGTGAAAGCGCTACGTCACTTGCGTAAGGGCTGCGCAAGCGGCGTAGCGTTTCTGCGCATGCATGGAAAGAGTAAAACCTTTCCACGCATAAGAACATAAGAACATAAGAACAGCCTTGCTGGAACAGGCCACAGCCCATCCAGTCCAGCATTCTGTCTCACACAGTGGCTCACCATTTCCTTCAGGGTATTCCCAAGCAGATGCCTTCACCTGCTTAGGATTCCCTGGAAATGATATTGAGAGATATCTTGCCTATCTCTCCAACCCGGAGGTTGTCCTTAAGTATCCATAATTATAGCCATTGATACTCTTGTCCTCCATGAACTTGTCTAATCCTTTCTTAAAGCTGTCAAGACTGACAGCTGTCACCACTTCTTCTGGCAGGGAGTTCCATAGACCAGTAATCCTCTGGGTGAAAAAGTACTTTCTCTTATTTGTTTGAGAACTAGTACCCAAAAGTTTCATGGAGTGTCCCCTAGTTCTAGTGTTATGCGATAGGGAAAACAGTTTTTCCTTATCTACTTTGTCCACACCGTGCATGATTTTATAAACTTCAATCAGGTCACCTCTTAGACGTCGTCGTTCAAGAGTGAAGAGGCCCAACCGTTGCAGCCTCAGATGGTAAGGAAGGTGTTCCAGTCCCCTAATCATTCTGGTTGCCCTCCTCTGCACTTTTTCCAGCTCCATAATATCCTTCTGGGGGTATGGCGACCAGAACTGTACACAGTATTCCAGATGGGGCCTCACCATAGATTTATAAAGAGGCAAAATGACACTTGCTGACTTATTTTCTATACCCTTCCTAATGATCCCTAGCATTGAGTTTGCTTTTTTCACTGCTGAGGCACACTGGGTTGACACCTTCATTGAGCTGTCCACCAGGACACCAAGGTCCCCTTCCTGGTTTGTCGCAGAGAGTTCAGACCCCATCAGTTTATAAATGTAATTGGAGTTCTTTGCCCCAACATGCATCACTCTGCACTTACTAATGTTGAAGCTCATTTGCCACTGTTTTGCCCACTCCCCCAGTGTCAAGAGATCCTTCTGGAGCTCCTCACAATCTCTCACAGTTTTCACTACCCTGTATAATTTAGTGTCGTCAGCAAATTTGGCTACCTTGCTTTTTACTCCTACCTCTAGATCATTTATGAAGAGGTTGAAAAGCAAGGGTCCCAGTACTGAACCTTGGGGGACCCCACTCTTTACTTCCCTCCACTTGGAGAAGTGTCCATTTAGTGCTACCCTCTGTTTCCTGTCCCTTAGCCAGTTGCTGATCCAGGACAAGACCTGTCCCTTTATTCCATGACTGGTAAGTTTATTCAAGAGCCTTTGGTGTGGGACCTTGTCAAAAGCCTTCTGAAAGTCCAGATAAACAATGTCAACTGGATCCCCCTTATCCACATGCTTGTTGACACTCTCAAAAAATTCCAACAAATGAGTGAGGCATTATTTGCCCTTGTAAAAGTCATGTTGGCTCTCCTTTAGAGATAATTGCCAGAATCCCATTCAATAGTTACACGTATGCAAATATTCAACTGGAGAAACTATCGTGGTAATCTGATAAAACATCCATTAAACGCAACCAGCACTTTGTCACAGCACTATAAACACTTTTGCAGTTTGAGTTCCACAAACAGAAATAATCAATAGTATACTGTGAGAGGGAGTGCAATTTGCCAAAGCTGGATGTATGAGGATCTGTATGTGGATCTATGGCTTCTATTCTCGCCAGCCTAGAACTTCCATCATGATAATTGCCTATGCTATGGTGTGTGAGGAGGCTATTAGAATCACACAATTGTTGCCTTTTTGTCATCCAACAACAAAATGGAAGTTGGGGGAGATAGTGTTACCTCTATGAGGGATGAAGAGAAAAGTGGTTTTTGCCATTTGCTAGTTGTGGTATCAGTGCAACTAAGGTTATTGCAGCTAAGGTCAAAAAGCATTGTACTTCATGTATTGGTGGTCTGAAATTATGGGGTCTGAAGCTATGTACTTCATGTATTGAACCGCATTAACCAAACCAATCAATACTCTTTCTAAAGAGTTCTACTTGTAAATAAAAAGAACAACACACTTTTACAATACCCCAGCATTTGCCCCTCACATGTACACATTTTAAATGTGAGGAAATATCATCCAGCTTTCTGTTTCCTCAGAAAACCAACTGTATGGACATTGATGCTTAAGTTTTCTTCTTTCTTTTTGCTGAGTCACTGGTCTCTATTTCCACCTCCTAGGTTTTGCTCCTGCTACCCGTAGTTTACATTTCAGAGTAGATGGCATAGATAGTAATATATACCAGTATACATAAAACAAAAATAGAACAAAGGAAATTGCTGATATAAATGCCCCAACTGAACCTACTAGGATCCACCCCTTGTGTATACTGTACCTCACCCACTCAAGGGTTTCAATTCATCCAAATTGCCTCCATGAATGTGTTTATATGAAGGAAGTTGTTTTGCTGTTGGACTATCTACCGAAGAAACGTAAGCAATCCACAAGCTTCTATCTGAACTGTTTCTAGTTAGCCTCTCAAAGGACCTTGAACGTTTCCGTCCTTTATTGCTGAGGCAAAGAGACTGTTTATTCTGTATATATATGTTTTGCAGAGACTGTATCTATATTTATGTTTGACCACTGTACATTTACTAGCACACGAGAGTAAAGCTGTTTTTCTGTTGTACAATACTGCCGTCTTCCTTGTGTGTGGGCAGTCTGTAGGCACACTGCTCCGTTTGCGTAAAGCTTACACGCACTCTGCTAACCCACACAAATAATAACCTTAACAATGGGTTATGGGCCCAGATGTGCCACGCTCAGATGTGTTTTACCACCCGGAGGACCATGGCCTTCACTAAAGACCACCTGCAGCTGTGAGTATGCCCGGCCAACACGCTTGTCAACAGAAACACTGAGGATTTTTCTTCAGTTCTAGCGCTTACCTCTGCTTCTTGTTTTTCTACTGTGAGAAGCATGGCTGCATCCAGTATATCTCTGGTGCCTCAACTCAATGGATCAAACTACCAGTCTTGGTCACAAAAGTGTACCCTACTCCTCCAGAAGGAAGGTCTTTGGCACACTGCTCTGTTTGCGTATGGCACTCTGCTAACCCACACAAATAATAACCTTAAGATAATTTTAAACCATGCAACTGCCTTTCTATGAAGAAAGGCAGTAAAGAAGCATGGCTTTTTGAGCAGCCAATGACTCAATACCGAGTAACCTGACACCCTAAAGGTGCCAACGGCTACTGGCAGATGAGCTCCTTTAGGTGGGGTGATGGTCCTCTCGGTGAAGGAAATGCCACTGAAAACCATCACATTGGGCTCAATGGCAAAATGAGCAGAGGAAGCACTCTGATTCCCAATGGTCATGAAGGCGGAAGAGGCTATGCCAGATGGACTGACTGTGAAGGTGCACCTTGTTCATATCCTCAAGGCTGTGGCAGTTCATTGCAGTCCCTGTGTTAAATCCTGCATGTCTCATTTCATATGTGCCGCAGGAGATGGCTCCGTGATCATAGTGTGTGGGTCACTTCATGGCAAGCTGGGATCCACATTAAGCAAATTCATGCCAATGGCATTTTTCTTGCTTCAGAAAAAAATGCATTTATTTATTTATTTATTTATTAGAATTGTATCACCATCCAATTCACTGGGGCGACTCAGGGTGGCTTACAACACATATTACAAACCCAACATAAAAACAACTCCATAGAAATAATTATTAAAAGTCTCAGGTTAAAATCACTAAAACCTTTAAAAGCCCTTAAAAAGTCCTCTAGACTGCAGTGGCTCAAGTAGCTAAGACGCTGACTGGGAGGCGGAAGGTCAGCAGTTCGATTCCCAAGTACTGCAGGAAGGAATGAGCTTGCATCTTTGTCCCAGTTCCTGCCAACCTAGCAGTTCGAAAGCAAGAAATTGCAAGTAGATAAATAGGGACCACTTTGGTGGGAAGGTAACAGCATTCCGTGTGTGCGCTCCAGTGTCTAGTCATGCCTGCCACATGACCACAGAAACGTCTGCAGAAGCAGACAGCGCTGGCTCTTCGGCTTTGAAACAGAGATGAGCACTGAACCCTAGAGTTGGATACGACTGGCTTTCGAGCAAGGGAAACCTTTACCTTTACTACCTCCAGTTCCCCATTAAACTTAGCTAGAACTAGGTTAAGTGTGGGAGGAAACAGTTAAAGAAGCTAAAAAACCCACCCTGGACCGCAGCTCTTATATCAACCAACAGGGGGCGCTGCCACACCAGCAGCACCCCAAACCTGGTGAGCTAGCCATGTTTCTAGTCCTTTTCTAGAAGGCGCAACTCGATTGGTAAGAGGTTCCTCAGGGCCAGAGCAGATACGGAGAAGGCTCTGCTTCTATTCTTGGATATGAGTTGCAGACGATGACTATCATATGCATTTTGTATTTTGTTGCCTGCCTAGCCATTGATTGATTAATTGATTGATTTTTGTCTTCCCAGTTTAGGATTGTGATATTATCTGGTTAGCTGCATTTTACCTAGATTCTTAACTGTTGATGCTTCCCTTTTGCCTTCTTCTGCACTCAGCTAAGCCAGGCCTTGCCTGCTACTCAGAACTGTTGCAGCAGAAGTGCAGATAAGGACTGAGAGAAAGCCAGAATACTTTCTTGCCCAGGTGATTGTAGAAAAGGGCACAAGGGAATTGAGTTAAAAGGTCCAGAATCTAGGTAAAATGTAGCTAACCAAATAACATCACAATTCTGAGCTGGAACAAAGCAAAAACCAATTCCTTGACAGGAAGAAAAATAGATCTAGTAGCCTGTAGCATCTGTCACTATTCTCACTGGGGATTGCATTGTGTGTAGCCTAACCTACAGCACATTTGACATATTGTATTTAGAAATTCTCCTGGCTACTGGGGCTCGTGGAAGACTCTGATATTTTCAGGCCCCGTCTTGCTACTACATGGTGTGTACCTGAAAATAGGCTCCCCAGTTGCAGTAAGATGCTCCATTCCTTGGCTTCAGTAAAATGGTACAATGGGCCTAAATATACATTCACCCACCATATCTTTCTCCAGCCCATCATCTGTCTCCTGCCTTTCTGATGCACCATTGTTGCACAAGCACAATAAACACCTCTCACACTGATCAGGCAGGTCATCAAGCCATAGGGTTGCGATATGTCCTGGTTTTCCAGGATTTTCCGGGATTCAAGCTGTCCTGGCCAGTTCAAGAAAAAACACGTAAAAGTCCCGGATTTTTAAATTTGAACAAAGGAAGCAAGATCACCCCTCACCAAGGGATTTTTGCAGATTTAATTCACTGCCTCCCAGACTTTCTTTTAATTATCCTGCTTGAAAGCAGCGAAGGCAAAACAGCACCCTGAGAAGCCCATCAGGGAGGGGAGACACTTGCAAGTGAGATAATTGAAAGCAAGGCATGGAGGCAGTGAAATAGCTCTTTGCAAAAATCCCTTGGCTCACCTCGAAGTTTGGGGGACAAGGAGTCATCCTCAGCCCTTTTCCTTGAAAGCTGGGAGGGAGCAAGAAATACCCAAATCTAAGAAGCCAAACCTCCACCACACTGGGAAGGATTCCTTCTTCACATGACCGCAAAGGGTTAATTGCATAGGGTCGGTATTCCTAGATAGGAAGGGGACAGGTTGGACAGAAAGTGAACAGTCCTCCATTGCACAGGTCATCCTCCAAAACAATTCCCTTCCTGTCTCCTTCTGGAGGGAAACGGAGGCTGTCCCGGTTTGGTGGGAGAGAATTATGGCAACCCTATCAAGCCAAGAATATGCACGGACGACCAGGCTTTAGATCTGCTCCAAAAAGAAAAGTCATAATCTTTTTCTATTCCAGTATCACTTGCCAACTAGAGATCTAGAAAAAATATTAACATCAGTTGATTCCTCCAGGTATAGCAATCCTATATCAAAGTATAGCAAGATTTCAATATCAAAAGATAGACTCAGGTTGAGGAGCTTCTGGTAGGTGAAAACTGCTGACACATTTTATGAATCACTCCATAAAATGTACAATAATAAGTACTTTTTTTAAAAAAAGATAACTTTCACACAGTTTAAATTGAACTCACGCAAACACTTGCAAAGCAAAGGTCACCTGGATTGTCTGTCATCAAGAAAATGTTTGTGTTGAGGGCTGTCTTGTAAAATAGATCTGTATTGTTAGCATAAACTTGCAAAATGGTGTGGGTTTCTATTTGGAACAGGTTCAGACAGAAAAGAAGCCAGTACCAACTTGAACAAGGCAAAGATTGCTTGTTTCACTTGGGGGAGAAATGTGTTGAGAAGAAGCATGTAGAACAGCCCACTCGTGTTTTGCTCTGCCATCTTGGTGGTGAAGACGAAAAAGGAATGTCAACAGCCTGAGATAGCAGGAGGTGAGTGGGCATATGCCAAGTATTACATGCACTGCTATCTCAGTATCAGTTTAGCCATTATAATACTATTCATAGAACAATGGCAACTTGACTGTAGGATCCATGCTCTTCTGTTAGCAAACAGACACTTTTAAATTCATTAAGAACTCCCTCCTCCATGAAGTTTCTTTTTCACCTACATTTCTTAGATTCCCTCAGCCAACCTGGTCTAAAAAGAGATTATAAAATATTATATAAGTGAAAAATCATTCTTCTCTGTCAAAGATAGTTAACAAAAAGATTCTTGGTTACGTTAGTGAAAAATCATATTGATACATACATAAAAGAAAATGTTACATTTACAAAAACCATAGCCATTTTATCATAGTGATAACAATACAAAAAGCAATATTAAAAAAGCAATATTAGTCTTCCCAGATATAGAAGCTTACCCTTTAGTGTTTTTCCACTATCTTTATCTGAACCTGTTCGCTTTTTAAAATTTAATCTTATCTAAATGTAGCTATTAATCTAAAGTGTGATTTTGCTGGCATCTAAAGAGAGAATATTTTGGATATACAATAAAACCTCGCATAAAGAGTGCCTCGCTTAGAGACTAACTCGCTTAAAGAACAGATTTTTCTCTGAATGGTCACCTCGCTTAACAACTAAAATCAACCAAAAACTTGCTTAACAACTAAATTGGGGTTTACAATCCCCACACACACCAGAAGTCACAATTGGTCACTTACAATGGTGTTTCGCTTAAAGAGCAAACTTGCTTAAAGAGCAATCCCGTGGAACGCATTATGCTCTTTAAGTGAGGTACCACTGTACATAAAAGCAAGCTCTTACTATAAAAAGTAATCATTAATTAATGTTAGAGTTCTGGAAATGTACTAAAAAGCATATTAGTAATAATCTAGGAGCTAGCTAGCATGTTTATCCACTCTTTTTGTTTTAAGCCAACTCTTCTACAGCTTTTGACTTAAAGTCACTTATGTGTTTTCTAACCCATACTAGTTACTTGATATGTCATTTCCAACCATTACATTTTTTTACCAATAGGATTTCTTACAAAATGTTTATTTTGCTGCTTAAGATAGAGGGATTCCCCATGAATTAGAAATATGCTCTTCAAAGGATGTAACAACTTCATCATTTGTCATTTGTTGTATGGCAGAATATATTTTTCATCTTTGGCCAGCAACTACTTATGGTAAAGGATATTTCATTATTTGAACTGATGTCCTTACTGTCTCACACAGTTCCCTCACAGCTAAGTAGTGACTAGAAGTGAAGAATTTTTGGTCTGGCAAGTATCATTCATCGTTGCTAACTTTTATTTGGTAAAGGCACAGCAGACATTGCATTATTTTCTAAGAAAAAAAGTAAAATAATTTACCAAAACATGCTGCCTTCTTATAGTTTATTTAGTCAGCTAATGGCTCAAGTAGCTAAGACGCTGACTGGAAGGCGGCAGGTCAGCAGTTCGATACCCGAATACTGCAGGACGGAGTGAGCTCCCGTCTCTGTCTTAGCTCCTGCCAACCTAGCAGTTCGAAAGCAAGAAATTGCAAGTAGATAAATAGGGACCACTTCGGTGGGAAGGTAAACAGCGTTCCGTGCACTCCGGTGTCTAGGCATGCCTGCCACATGACCTTGCAAACATCTGCAGAAGCAGGCAGCACTGGCTCTTCAGATTTGAAACAGAGATGAGCACTGAACCCTAGAGTTGGATACGGCTGGCTTTTGAGCAAGGGAAACCTTTACCTTTTAATATAACAGATGATATTTGAACACTGATTAAGCTTTTTATTTCTTGTCAGCCTTATAGAGAAATAAAAAGACAGACAGAAGCAAAGACCAAGGACATTGTTCAGTGTGACCCTTTGGGTCACGTTACTACAGAAAATATGTACAGGTAGCTGATTTCTGTTCACTTCCATACTGCTTTGCAATAGTAACAACAGAAACACCCAAAAGAATTTAACAATATTATAAAATATTTTTAATAGTAAATATGTCTACAAAGCAATTTTATCAAAATGAATACAAAATACTGTTTGAAATGTTTTTGACAAACGAGCCGTACATTATAACAGCTTAACAATACAGAAAGACACTCAATTTATGACATTTATATCCATGTAATGATTTTTGGTAGTTTCTGACAAGCTTGGAAAAGATGCAATGCAGCCACTTCAAAAACTATATTTGGTAAAATTGTTACAGTACTTGGTTTTTAAACATTCCATAATTTGTTTCTATGTCTTGTTTTTATTACATCTTTCCAATCCACCCTGAGGAAATAACAAGGCTTTTGTTACATACAATCTCTGCTACATCCCATTCTCAAACTACTTTGGACACAAGGAAGAGAGTCCTGTAAAAAGGTTTGAGGGCTATTCTACCTTTGTTTATTTACATGCTGTTACTCTTACAAAACAGCCTCAGAGCATTACTTAGATTTCAGGAAGTTGTGATCACCTTGTAAAGGTCATTACAGAAAATCTGAAGTAGGTGAAAGTATTTTATATAAGCGATACTTAATACATAACAGCTGGAATTCTACTATTTCCTTAAACTCCTGTACATCCTACAGCATAGCTACTTAACAAGCAAATACAACAGAAATACAAACATTGCCCCTGAGATTTATGCTATTTGTTTTATGCCAGCAATGCATAAGGAATAAAGACTGTGGCCATTCAGTCTTAAATATTCCAAGTTAGACCCAAGCAGAAAAGGCCTGAACTATGAGTAACCATCAAAGAGTTGTGTGGCATCCTAGAATAACAGATTTTATCTGACATTTACCTTTGTGAACTATAGCCGATTGACATCTGATTCACAGATAAATAAGCATTGTCTCTGATAAAATGAAACATGACATCAGTATAAATAAAGAGTTGGACATGATTAATGTAAGGGGGGGGGATAAAAGCTGTGTATTCTTGTACACAATCAATAGGGGAGGATGTGTGATACCTGTGTTTCACCATTAAAAATCACAAGCATAATACATTTTCAACCCTCATGGATCTCCACCAGGCTGGGCACCACCCCAAGATCTGTAGTGTCTTGCAGAATGAAGACCCATGTGAGTTTGAATGATAACTTATACCTGGATAGCTCCAAAGTTATGTATCTGGAAGCCATGCCAACAAGTTGGGAGTTCAAATTGCTATCATGCCTCCTAGGGGAAGAGCCAGCCTATATAATTTTGGGCAAGCTATTCCCAGGAAAAAGGATCAGTAAACTACTTCCTGGGTACCCAGTGTGATGTAGTGAATAGAATGATATGCCAGGGCTCTAGAGACAAGGGTTCAAATCCCCATTTGGCCATGGAAGCCCACTGAGAGAGAACTGGTAAAACCACTTCTTAAATATCTCACCTTTAAAGTCCTATTAGTGTCACTATACTAATAGTGACTTAATATTTTAATAAATATAATTTAACTGTTTATCAGTTCAATTCATAGGATATGACTGTTTATTGCTTTCTTCATTCTTGTTTTTATTTAAACCCAATATTTGCCCATTGAGACTGAAATTGGCAATTAAAGCCAAAATGTTTCAGATTTTTTTATAATTATTTAAAAATAAAAAAGAGATTTAAAATGTATTTTCATCAATACAGGTACAGTGGTACCTTGCATAACGAATGCATCATATAGCAAAAAAATTGCACAATGAAGTGTTCGTTATACTATGGCGATACCCCGCATAACAAAAATGTATTTGTTGTGTGAGGTTTTTGGTAACTGAAATATACCCACTTAATGGGAATCCCGGTTAATGAACATTTTTTTCGCTATGTGGGGTATCTCCCATAGGGAACCGTATAACAGGAAAAAAACACGCATAGTGAAGAGCTCTGTGGAACGGAGTTTTTTGTTATGCAGGGTTCTACTGTATATTATATATAGACTATATATTTTATATAAAATATTTAGATGATTATCTTATTATACTAACATTTAATGCAGTTACATAGTTTATTTTAAGGATATTTGGGCTGCAGTCATAATAATAATTTCATGTCAGAAATTATTCTGGGTTGAAAGGATTTTTGCAGAAGAAACTCCGCTCAGGAAATGCCCAAATGAGGCTCCTTTCATGCCCCCAAGAGCTGGAACAGAGATCAGCTCTCAATCCATCGTGCAGTACCCAGGTCTTGAACTGCTGACTTGCCAGCCTTACAGCTAACAAGGCAAGCTTCTTAACCACTGAGCCACCACAGCCATGTGAAGGAATGATTTAAAAGTAACTAGAAAAGTTTATTCTAATTTTAATGCCTTTTCGGTGCTTAATCTATTAATTTTATCCTACAATCAATTTGGAGGCATCGTTTCCTTTATTCGTTATGTAATATCTTTTTGTTAGCTCCATTTTAATGGCTTCATTTATTATGCATTCATCAGGTTGTAAATGCAATATATTGTTCATTTTTATGGTCTTCAAAGTTTCTCACAACTATTTATAACTAAAACCATTTTGACAGTATTCACAATAAATTGTAATAATATATAATGTGGCTCTGATTTAATTATCACCTGGATCAAATTAGAATGAGAGAAGAAACCAACCTGTACATTATTGGCTGAAATTGCGATGCTTAGCACAGCAAAATTCACTAGAATTGGCACATGGAATCAATGGGATTCAGCTCTTCTTTAAGTTCCATTCATTCATTCATATAAACTTACTCTATCTGCAACTTACTATGCTAAAATAAGTTGCAGTTAGAACATAGTAAAATGCACAAGTGTAGGCACATGGAATCAATGGGGATTCGGCTCTTCTTTAAGTTCCATTCATTCATATTGGCTTACTCTATCGGCAACTTACTACAGTATGCTAAAATAAGCTGTAGTTAGAATGGGCCCATTTGAATAGATAGAATTTATGGAGGACTTGACTCACTAAATCCCCATTAAAACAATGAGTCTATTTTAGAGATATTTACTCTCGAGCTATTTACTAAGCAATAGTATTTTGGCCCTTATAAAGTATTTCACATAATATACTGAAGATACAGAGTATGAGGAAAAAGTGCTTTGAATTGCTCAACAATCAAAAGATACACTAAAATAGATTTGAAAAAGCAGACAGAAACAGTGGCTCGTATTACTGTAAATTGCATGCCACATCTTTTTTTGGCCTCATGTTTATTATTTCACATTTTTGCAAAGTGGTGAATACAAAATGGCTTAAGGCACAAAGAGTAATGAAAACAGAGATATTAAGATAGAAAGTGTTCCAACCAATAACACTTGCAAGTGCATTTCAGAGCCAATGTTTACAGTTTGCAATCTTGTAAATTCCAGATTAAAATTAACACTATGTCATTTAACAAAAATGTTCTCGTTGTTTAAAAAAACTAAGAACTGGCCAGTTATTAAATACTAGCATTTACAGCACATTATATATACTATGATCAACTGAAACAACCATAAACCACAGCTGTCACAGGAAAAAAAGATAAATCTAACTGAATGTTAAGTTTATAACTGAAACTTGACAGATAGTAATTTCCACAATATCCTCCAAAAATCTGAAATGTTTATCACTCCAAATCATAAAAACCATTATAGGGCTTTTTTTTTTTGTACAAAAGGCTACAGTTCCAGTAGTAGAAATCTGTCTTGCCCAATTAAAAGCTTAACAGGACCTTCAACTTGATAAGAGGCTGCATATTGTTAAGAAGATTATGTGACCTTATCCACAAAAATTGGCCTTGTAAAATTTACTATAAAGTAAGTGGCCACAAAAATGACAACTTTAATTTAATATGAGGCTACAATGTTAGCAACAAATCTTGACAGTTCCATTTAATATCAGTAAAGCTGTATTTAGGTGGCCCCAAAGCTGGACTTGATATAAGAAAATGGAATCACTATTGTCTCCACTACAACACGCAAAAGGTACTTCTGCGCTACCTTTTAGTGAGAACAAAGCATGAAAATGTCAGATGCCAAAGCAATAAGTCTAGCAAGATTGAAGATTTTAGTGAAAGTAAACATGGAAGGCTTACAAATTGAAAAATCATTAACTGGACTCCTCCCTTTTAAGAATCCCTTAAATAAGGCAAGCTAATTCAAGCTGCCTATTTTATCAAGTGGTGGCATTCTAATCCGGCATTCCTTAAGAAGAAATCAAAGCCCACAACACATTTCACCATAAAATGTGAGTAATCATATAATGTATCTATTAGATCTAAGTTTATTTCATTTACTCTTGCTATTACACAGTAATAACTAGAAAGCAATGCAGATTTATAATGATGGCATACTGCCAGATTAATCTTATCTCACTCTTCAATTGGGTAAACTCACTGGTAGTGGGAATGCTTTAGATCAGTGTTTCCCAATCTTTGGTTTTCCGGCTTCAGTTCCCAGAAGCCTAAATCAATTCCCCAAAGCCCTGATCAGCCAATTAACTGACTTACCATATTTTCCGGCGTATAAGGCGACTGGGCGTATAAGACGACCCCCAACTTTTCTAGTCAAAATGTAGAGTTTGCAATATACTCGCCGTATGACTACCCCTCTTCCAACGGCGGCGTCTTTGGTTACTCTGGGTTGAAAAGATTTTTGCTGGCGAAACTCCACTCAGGGGATGCCCGAATGAGGCTCCTTTCATGCCTTTGGGTATTGAAACCCAACCTTCCAGTCTCCAAGTTCAGCGCCTTTACCACTAAGTTTTGTCCCCAACATGCTGATTACATGTGTTCGCGTCATCCCCTCCCCCTTCACCGGCGGGAAAGGTAAAAGGAGCCCTGTCGGGCTCGGAGCCACCGCGAGCCGCACCTCTCTGCCCCTTTCACCAGCGGGAAAGGTAAAAGGAAGGTGCGGCTCGCAGCATCTCCGAGCCTGACGGGGCTCCTTTTACCTTTCCCGCTGGTGAAGGGGGCAGGAAGGTGCAGCTCGCGTCATCCCCTCCCCCTTCACCGGCGGGAAAGGTAAAAGGAGCCCTGTCGGGCTCGGAGCCACCGCAAGCCGCACCTCCCCGCCCCTTTCACCGGTGGGAAAGGTAAAAGGAAGGTGCAGCTCGCGTCATCCCCTCCCCCTTCACCGGCGGGAAAGGTAAAAGGAGCCCTGTCGGGCTCGAAGCCACTGCGAGCCGCACCTCTCCGCCCCCTTCACCAGCGGGAAAGGTAAAAGGAGCCCCATCAGGCTTGGAGATGCCGCGAGCCGCACTCCCCACCCCTTTCACCGGCGGGAAAGGTAAAAAGAAGGTGCGGCTCGCGGCATCTCCGAGCCTGACGGGGCTCCTTTTACCTTCCCCGCCGGTGAAGGGTGCGGGGAGGCGTGGCTCGTGGATACCACCACCCCAGCCGGGGTTGGGGGGGTGAGGAGGAGCAGCAGCAGCTGACCGGCGGGGGGGAGCCAGCCGCAGCCACGAGGCTGAAGGTGGTGGTATCCGGGCGGCCCCTTGCTCCGGAGGCCTCGCGCAGCGGCGGCAAATGGCTTTCCCCGCCGGGCGGCCCCTGGCTCCAGAGTACCCGGCGTATAAGACGACCCCCAACTTTGGCAGAGATTTTTTAGGGTTAAAAAGTCGTCTTATACGCCGGAAAATACGGTAGGCTTCTGGGAACTGAAGTTCCCCTGTGGGACATGTGCCCCACGTTGGGAACCACTGCTTTAGATGTAATATATATTGACTTCAGCAAAGTTCCCCAAGATATTCTGATTAGCAAGCTAACTAGGTGTGGCGTAAAGAGGATAAGTGTATAGTATAGTTGGTTTCAGAACTGTACTCAAGAGAGTGATTGGTTCCTTCTCAAATTGGGAGGACATAACGAGGGGAGTATGACAAAGCTATTGATGACTTGGATGAGGGAGTACAGGGAATACGTATTAATGTTGTGGATGATACAAAATTGGATGAAATAACTAATATCTTGGAAAACAGGAACAAATTTCAAAAATATCTTGATAAACTGGATTAAAAGCAAAATAAAATTGAACAGGGTGAAGTGCAGGAAAAAATTGAAGCACACATTACATGATGGGGATACTTGGTTTAGTAATGCTATGAGTGAGAAGGATTTTGGAATTGTAGTTTATAAGTTAAATATGAGTCATCAGCATAACATGGCTGCAAAAAAGGCTAATTCTATTTTAAGCTGCATTAACAAGTCTCCATATCCTCTGAAAAGCTAGTTCTCCTGTGTTTGGCACTGATTAGGCCTCATTTTTAGCCCTCTATTAAGTTCTGGACACCACATTTTAAGAAGGATGCTGAAAAATCGGAACAAGTTCAAAGGAGTATCAGGGGACTAGAAATTAGCACTAAAAGATAAGATTGGCTTTATAGGGACCCCTTCCAACTCCACTTGTGGACATGAAAGGAGCATCATTCAAGCGTCCCTTGAGCAGAGTTCCTCCAGCAAAAATCCTTTCAACCCAGAAAGTACCTTTGTGTGTTTCTGACATTTTTTTAAAAAAACACTTCACTGTTCTGATTCTATTAACTTTTGTGAATGTTTCCGCTCCTAAACTGTGTGTAAGCCTGCAGTGCACCCGTGAAGACAACAGTGATACTGCATTTTGGAAGCTGCTGCAGCACTCTTATAAGCAATGTCCATGCGATGAAGGTAACCTGGGATGGATTTATATATACATCTCGCTATACTTAGAAAATCGTTATCTACTGTAGGAATGCATCTGGTTTCTTTCTTGCCTGTCTTCCTAGACACATTTTGTAAACAAAAGTCCTCTTTGTCTGCATGAGAGATAACACTGGATTTTGGGCATGCGTAGAATATGAGAAGATTTCTCCTTTCTTCTCCTTATTTGGGCTCTGACACTTCTGATTGGCTGTATGCCCTAAGTTTTGTTTCTGTTAAGTTTCGTTTCTGGTATATTCTGCTTGCTTAAGTTTCGTTTCTGAGACACTCTGCTTGAATAAAGAGAAGCCATTAGTATCCTTTGTTCAGCCAAAGACGGGAGTCGTGTTTTCTGTCTGTCTCTGTCTTTCCTTACTCTGAGCCTAATGAAGCTGGACTTCGTGGACTCTTAACTCCCTATCTTAAAAGATCTGATGATATAAACTGCTGCTTCACGAGACTGATTGAGACATGAATCAGATTTCTATAAGTGGCGCTCCGTGTGACGCTTTGAACTACAATGAAAGAGCCTT
Organism: Bradypodion pumilum; assembly: GCA_035047305.1. Taxonomy (NCBI): domain Eukaryota; kingdom Metazoa; phylum Chordata; class Lepidosauria; order Squamata; family Chamaeleonidae; genus Bradypodion; species Bradypodion pumilum. The sequence continues at coordinate 322,033,490 of JAWDJD010000002.1, forward strand.
CTTTGAACTCTGCTTCAGCATTTAGCACCTAATTATCACCTCATCGACCGGAAGGTCTCATTCACCTATGACCAGAGGAAAGGTCATTTGAGCGCTCGATTCATCCAATTCTACATTGGGTCCCACATTAGGTGAGTGAAAATGGGGTGTATGCTGGCGTCGCAAATGAATGAACTTTGTAAAGATATCTCAGATCTTTTGCATATGAATGGACGAAAGGCTGATGAGAAGGAGATACAAAAGCTAGTCAAAGCTATAGGGAAAATCAGTCCTTGGGTTAAATATGATGCATGCTTGGACTTACAACAGTGGAATCAAATAGGAAATGCATTGCAAAAGCATGAGAGAATTTTTGTATCAGTTCAATTTACATGGGAGGAAGTTAGAGACTGCCTTCAGAGACTCACTCCAAAGAATATTCTGTTGTCTCAGGGGCTTGCTGGCCCCCTCCCACAGCTTTTGCCTCCAGCCAAAGGGGGGGCTATTCAACTGCCCCTCCATCATATGAGAAACAACAGCCCCCTGATGGGGGTGGAGGTGGAAAAGGAGATGGGACATTATATCCTGCCTTGCAGCAATCAAGCACTTTTAGCCCTACAAAAGACCTGTTCTCTGCTGCAATACTGCCTGCCGAGTCTAGAAAACAACTAGTGCCAGCTGATGGGGAACAAATGGTGGGGACCTCATCACAGATTGAAGCTGTTAATGCATGCAGAGTGGCAGGAAGCAAGGGGTGTTATTCAAAGAGCAGCATAGGGGATCTCAGCCCCCCCGTGAAGCAACCCTCATCACAAAAGCAGGAGAAGCTGAGTAGTAAACTTGATACCTCACATTTGGGCAGGAAGATCCTAAAGAAGTGGGAGGATGGCCCAGAGGAGGAGGAATGCACAAAACCCAAGACCAGAAAGGGGTGCAAGTACAAACTAACAGATGCAGTTTGTCATAAAGTTGAGATTCAGAAGCTGCAGATGAAAGAAATGCAGAGGAAAAGGGGCGTGGATCCGTCCTGTATGGACATCAGGCTGTTGCAAAAATACAAGGAGGGAGAAGACATACAGTTTTTGGCTGATTTTGAACTGCCCAACCCTCAAACAAAGAGATCCAGAGTGAGCTGTCCCAAGTTTCAAGCATCAGGATTGCAGGGAAAGCAACTTGGACTTCCCTGTGATTTTCTTCTGTGTAAAATTACTTGCAACTTCTGGAGAAGTCTTTGTGCCTTCACACCTCTTCGCCTGCCTTAATGCAGATGGGTGTGGCTGGAGCATGAAGGAATGTGTGTTTGCCAGAAAAGCTGAAAAGGGGGGTTGTGTGGGATTGTCTTGTGAATTCAGTGAGACTTAATTTATGGCTTAATTTCAACCTTTGCCATGCCAAGAACTGTGCTGGAGAGAAGAGGGTGTTTAAGGAAGCTTCAATCAAGATTTGGACTTTTAATTTGGACATTTTAATTGGACTAAAAAGAAAAAAAGTTTGTGTGGACTTTAAAGAAGAATTGGCTTTGTTTGCATTATAAAACCTGACAGCCTTTTTTAAGAAATTGTCTACCTGCTCAGGCTATGAGTGTGAAATGCTTTAATGAGATTTGTACTGTATTTGAGTTACCATGCTATGCTGATTTTAAGTTATTGAATGCTTCTTTCATTTACACCAGTGGGAGAAGAAAAAATTTAATGCCTTACTCATGTACTTGGGGAGTGATAAATGCTTTCTAGAATGCAACAGAAACATCCTTCATGTAAGGAAGAAGAGAAATGTTCATGTTTTGTTCATGCTTAAATGTTTTGCTTATTCTCTTGCAGGAGAAAGACCTGTCTTTGCTTATGTTATGTATTGCCTTATGAAACTGCATATCTCAAGGTACCTTCAGAAGTACATGGCAGAGTTTTCAGTACCCTACACATGTAAATGGGTTTGTGATATTGCATTTGTGTTATATGTCACTCATGTTTCATATCTAGTTACATGGTACTAGTAATAACAGGGCATGCTCCTGTTTCTTAGGGGAGTGTCTTCCTAAGCCATTGGTCATTTATTGGCAACAAGGGGATCCTGAGTGTGTGGATTCCTGCTCGAGCGATCCGCCCATGGAGAGAGAAGATTACTCAGCTCCAGGATGGTGGTTCACCAGTAAACTAAATTTGCTGACATTTGTTCTTTTCTTTCTTACTGTGCTTCCAGCTGTAAGAACAATACCTCATGGGGGCAACCCCAACTTTTGGCTTCGTCATGCTAACTATATGTTTGAGGTTCATGGTAAGAATGTAACGTTATACTATGAGCATCCACTGGCAGTGTCTCAAATGGCCTTTCTTCCGGCATTGTTCAACACGCCTGAGTTGGTTATTGGACATTTGCAACATGTTGATAGGTCTACGCTCTTCTCTAATCCTCCAGAACAATTTAACAACACCCGCTGGCGAAGCATGACATTCAAGAAATACACTAAAGGACTTTGTTTCTGCTGTCATAGTTCTGGAGTCTGGAATAGTAAATGGAAGTACTGGACTCAAGCACAAAGGGTTTTGCGGAGTGTAGGCAATTATACGGGTTGTGATGATTATTTTTGGTTATGGGGTAGTTATAACAGTTCTTATAAGCTTAATTATACCTTGTTTAACACTACTATTGAAGATATATATGACGTATTTCCTATGTTTACTCCTGACTATTCTGCTATAGATAGTGGTTCAATTTGCAATGGATGGCAAATCAAGGATCCTAACATGTGGTTCTTTTTTAATGGAGTTGCCACGAATTTCCATCCAGGACAATATCAATGTGCAGCATTGGGTTATTTTACCTTACCCGTACAAGTGCAAATGCCGCTTCGGGCAGATGCACGGCGCCGGAGAGCTGCTGCCGGCCCGATGGGTTCTGATTGCAATGATGAAGTGATAATCGATGTTCAGCTTTCTGATGGTAGCTCCTGGGGGAGAGCTATAGGGAGTGCTATCACTGGAGCACTCACCTTGGGATCATACCCAGGTGTCATTTCCCAGGAGAATAGAAGGTCCATTTTGGGACTCACCTGTAGGCTGGAGAAATCAATCAACGCCACAGGGAGGGTCATACGGGATCTTCAAATGGAAATCACTGAGCTTCATCAAGACCAAATGCAGGACAGACTGGCCATAGATTACCTGTTAGCAAAATCCGGAGGATTTTGTAAACTGGTCGGGAACCAGGGATGTCGGGTAAAATTCCAGGATCTGAATAATACTATTGAGACAGAACTTCAGAATTTACAGGAGAGCATTATTAACAATGTACGCACTGATGTTAATCTCTTTGATTGGGTGACTTCTTGGTTGCCTGATTTGTCTGTCCTTAGACTAGTTTTCTTTTATGGGTTCATTATTATTATCTGCCTTATATCTTTGTGTTTTTGCATTAATTGTATTCCTAACCTTATTTCTATGTGTCACGCATGTCCACTGCGTAGAAGGGAGACATCGAGTTTTGCACGACAGCAATTGTACTCAATGAGGTATCATCCTCCGGAACAAGGTACCAGGAGTCAGGAGGGGTACGATGTCCAGGAGGCCAGTGATGATGTATATGGAGGAGTAGTTATGGAGTATGATGACATGCAGGGGTATGATTAGCCGTCCCTCTCTCAAATTTAAATGAAAAAGGAGGACATGTAGGAATGCATCTGGTTTCTGTCTTGCCTGTCTTCCTAGACACATTTTGTAAACAAAAGTCCTCTTTGTCTGCATGAGAGATAACACTGGATTTTGGGCATGCGTAGAATATGAGAAGATTTCTCCTTTCTTCTCCTTATTTGGGCTCTGACACTTCTGATTGGCTGTATGCCCTAAGTTTTGTTTCTGTTAAGTTTCGTTTCTGGTATATTCTGCTTGCTTAAGTTTCGTTTCTGAGACACTCTGCTTGAATAAAGAGAAGCCATTAGTATCCTTTGTTCAGCCAAAGACGGGAGTCGTGTTTTCTGTCTGTCTCTGTCTTTCCTTACTCTGAGCCTAATGAAGCTGGACTTCGTGGACTCTTAACTCCCTATCTTAAAAGATCTGATGATATAAACTGCTGCTTCATGAGACTGATTGAGACATGAATCAGATTTCTACAATCTACAGAAAAGGTTTGCATGGAGAGCTTCCATATACAATGCAGCAATAAAGACAAAATCCTTCTGTGGCAAAGATTGAAAAGCCTTCTTTAAACATTAAATTCTTATAGGAGTAGAATAAGCATGGTGGCCATGGAAACTAATGTGCAAGTGGTTTTGACCAAGAATCTGTAATAGAAGTAAAATGGAAAATCCCCATAACACAGAAATTGGCATAACTGCAGTTACTTTCATAGGCACTGAAACTGTATTCCTACAAAGAGGAGACAGTATTAAAATAGTCAGCCCAAACTGAAGCTCTTACCTTTAGCAATTTACTTTTTTTGATTTAATGGAATTAAAAAAGATTGAGAGCAATGAGTTTACTGGGGTGTATTGGAGCATTCAACAAAAACTTTAATTAACCTGCCTCAACTACAGGATTTTTTAAAAGGAGAAGGAAAGTCTAGACCTTGACTCATCAATTTGTAAGTTTTTCATGTTTTCCCACCACTTATTCTGCCTTTTTACTTCTTTCCACAACACCCCCCCCCCCCACACACACACACACACACAACCAGTTAAGGAGAAAAACAGAGAATAGGCACCAAGAGCCTTCAGTCTTAAAGGACCTCGGTTTTCAGTTACAGATTTTATTTTTAGAAGCTACTTAGTAACAAGTGCAGGAATAAATTCTTAGCTTCCTAACAAGTAACAAATTCTTATTTTCCTCATGGATAGCTGGACAATCCTTATTCATTAAATATAGCTGGTGCCAGAGAGATGCCCGATAACCTCTGTCTGAGGAATGTAGCTGAAAGTTATAAGGTTGTAAAATAGCCAGACAAGATTGCTATCCACAATTCAGAACACAAGAATTCAGGGTCATTCGGTAAAAATGATAATAAGTTCTCACCAATAAAAACAGTAATTTCTGTGAACCACAATAATTTAAAGAATCCCAATTACAAGATTTCATGGTTCTTTTCTTTGGTTTATTTTTAAGGTTAGAAGAATTCAAGGAGGAAATGCCTGCTATTAGCCATGATGGCAGAGTTTTGGGAAGCATTGCTTTTCTCAACCTAAAACATTTAGGCTCTCCAGGCAGCCAAGTCAAAGGCAGTACACTTATTCATTATAGTATACATGCTCAGGAAGCCATTTGTCTGTCTGCGTGTTGGCCAGGCTTCTAAGCAACCTTTGTCCTGGTGGTCCATCTGTTCTGTGCCGAAGGTAGAAAAGACCTCCAGGAGACTTACCCACTCCAAGTCAGAATGAGACTGGGCCTTACCAGCTTTAGGACAAGCCTCTGAAACTCCTGTTAGAAGATACAATACTAAACTGCCCCATTTACGGCTAATTTGGTTAGCAGGGTATTAGTAACACCTTATAGACCTCCATAATAATAATAATTGTGTCGTCAAATCAATTCTGACTTAGGGCGACCCTTTTCAGGCTTTTTTAGATAGGGTACTCAGATTTTGTTTACCAGTCCCTTCTTTTGGGAGCACCCTGGATTGTGTAGTTTACTCATGACTACACAGACTAGCTTTTCTACCAGGATGCATGGTGGGCAATTGAACTCCCAAACTCTGTCTCTGCAGCCATACAATTAAATCACCAAGCTATCCAGCCAGCCTCACCTTTATCCATATGTTAACAGATTCTCTGTCAAAGGTCTGTTAAGATTTCTCAGCTCAATCAGAAGAAATAAACTTTCTTACCTCTGTAGTTTGACAATATAGGAAACAATTTCACTTGGCAATAAACTACATAATCCAAAAGACATTGTAAGTACTACTGACACCCATGACATTTGTCAGTGCTTTCAAAAACATTATGCAGGGGGGAAACTATTAATAAATCCTCGTGTCTTATGGCGAGAAATGCTGATAATTACAATAAGAAAGCTACACTTTCACCACTTTATTCTTATACATTAAAATAGTCATGGAAATCAGGAAAAAATTGTTCTGCTTAAAAAAACAAAAATTTCTTTGCATGAATACTGTACACAAATTCTTAGTTCACAAATTAAATAGCTCCAGCTATTAATTAAATTAAATAGCTCCAGCATCACAAACAAACAATGGAAATAAATCTTTGGTTTAAAATGGCTGTGCATCTTTAAATTCTACTCTCGATGACTTGCAGTTTACATACATAACCTATGAACACATGAAAATACCTGAAGTATCTTTGAGAGATGGAGCTTATGTGTACACCCATGCATGCCTCTGATGGGTTGTACAGTCCCAGCTCACAGGGCTGAGGAAGTCAAGGGGAGGGCAGCGGTCCTAGGGAACAAGCCTTTCATAAAGCAGACACAAACTGCAGCTGGTCAATGAGGAACAGCAGCCTGGGCTGCCCCCACAGGGGCAAGAAAGCAGTAGGGAGAGGGCCGATGAGGTTTGTCATGATCTTGGGCTGCAGAAGAGACGGAGGAGTGGCAAGACACCATAGAAGACTGGTGTGCTTTGCCCTGGGCAACAGCAGAAGGGAGACTGCTGGACACTCTTTCCCTGCATAAAAATTGAGCAATACGACTCATTTTCTTGCAGCAGCTCCAGTCCTAATGTAGCCACAGTGCAAAAGAGGCAAGGAGGAGCATCCCATTTGTACAAACCCTCCTTGTGAGGGAACATCCTGGTTGGAAGCCTGCTCCCCTCACTACCTTCTTCTAAACATGGATTCAGTGGAACTCCAGTAAGGATAAATGACACCCACCCCCACCCCCCACCCCCGAACGGTGCCCAAAAGGTGCCCAAGTAGCTAGTGACTGTAACTCAGCCCTCTGAGACTGTGGGAGTAAAGGCTGTGGGGAAAGCTGCCATATCTCTAATAAAAGTTGTTGCAAGAAAAGTGGCCCAAAGCCCATGGGATTTGTTTCAACACCCAGGGAGCAGGGGGACCAGCCAGGCGCACAATCGTATTTCTGCAAAAACTAGTAGCTGCATAACAAAAAGTGCAATGAAAGTCTGTACCTGAAGAATCATTACCCAATGAATCTCTTATGCAACAGCAGTTGGCTTGACGAGGAAGCATTTGTGTATTGGGAGGGCTGGGGCGGTTGCACTTAGAAGTTGATTATTCTGTATTTACCACCCATTTGTCTTCTCAAAATAATGATTAGTGTTTGGCTTACAAAGAAAAGTTTAAATTGATTAAGTATTTATCCTGTTTCATACATAACAGACACAACTAAAACTGTACATTATAAACCAGCTGACAGTGTGCTTAAAACTCTAGTAAAAGGCACTTTTGATTGGCTTCCACTCATCACCAGAATGTGTAAACATTAGGCTATAATTCAGCTGCATGAACTTGCAGCAATTTCTTGACCAGATAAAGGAATTAAAAGTGAGAAAACAAGTTAGTCTTTTCTAAGTTGTGTAATTAGTGGACTATAAATTCAACAAAATCAGACATGTTTTGATCCTAAGTTACGTGAATGGGAGAAGGTTCAAAGAGGTAAAGTTCTAGCATAAACGATTCCCCTCCTACTACTGTGACCTCTTTTTAAAAAGGTATTTCTAGGGTTTACATGCACTCACTTCATTAATGTGGGATGAGCTACCTCACTTTGCAAAGAGTATCACCCAAAGAGGGAAACTTTCGCATGATATGAGGGCAATCTCCCCCTTCTCAATCATGTCCTACCAAATATTATCCTCTTGACACTGGCTCTTCAGGGGCAGTGGCTGCAAAGAATATAAATTTCCCTTTAACCTGGATCACTTATCTTTGGACAGTGGTGGCAAACTTATGGCATGCGTGCCAGAGGTAGCACAGGTAGCTCTCTCTATGGGCAACCATGCAGTCACCCCAGCACAGTTTGCCCCGCCCCTCTGCCCAGCAGCCCAATAGAAGCGCTTCCTCCCTCCCCCCACAGCAGAGTTCACCCCGCTCCTCTGCCCAGCAGCCCAATAGGATCACATCCTCCCTCCCCCAGCAGAGAGCTTGCCCTACCCCTCTGCCCAGAAGTTCAATGGGAACATTTCCTTCCTCCCCTGTTGCTGTGTTGGCACTTTGTGATAAATAAGTGGGGTTTGGGTTGCAGTTTGGACACTCGGTCTCTAAAAGGTTCACCATCACTATCTTAGGATCTAAAGCATATTAACTCTATTGAGGCAAGGTTCCATCCAGGAAAAAACCATTATCTGCCCCAAAGGCTATTAATGTGAAGATAAATACTTGGAACACAAAGGCATGGACAGGACAATGGAATGTGAGGCACAAGAAGAGTGTTGGTTCTGTTAGCCAGTAATTAATGTTGTAGGTACAGCTATCCAGATTACCCTTCATTGGTCATTATCAGTTTCTTAATGCCCTTTTCCAAAAGAGAAAAATGAAAGAATAAAAAAAATCTATAGGATCTTGTACAAACAACATATGAACATGACAAATAGCCCTTTACAACTGTGTGAGTGTGCAGCCAGCCTGGTCAGACACAGATGTTACTACAGTATTACCTGAATTCAGAGCTCCAAACATTAGCTTTTTTGGCCCTAGGCCTATGATGGTGAACCTTGGTACTCCAGGTGTTCTTGAACTTCAATTCCCAGAAACCCTGATCAGCAGGAGTGCTGACTTGGGCTTCTGGTACTTGAAATACAAGAACACCTGTAGTGCCAAGGTTTGTCATCACTACCCTAGGCCATGCCAGCTGACTGTTGTTTTTTTTTTTTAGAAACATGGTCAATTTTTTTTTGAAAAATCTCCTGTTTCCATGCTCTGATGGAATTTGGCTAACAGTTAGTACAAATGCTTCATCTACACAGCAGAACATCCATTCTTCCTATAGGCACATAAGGCATAGGCCACAGCTTGGTGTACACTGTGGAAGAGGACTGTTTCACCCCCCTCTTTCACATATTGTCCTCGTGAAAGGGAATCCCTCACAGAGGGACTGCACTGAGCCAGCAGCACCTGGATACCAATTTCCCCAAAATCCTTGTGAACCTCTTTGAGTGTTTGGATCCCAGCTGTATCTAGGAATTGCACTGCACAGCAGTCAAGCACAATGGTATGGAGCTCTAATGGCTGCATCGTGGCCTCTGCTTGATTCCCATTAGCGTTGGCTATCTTTCCACTAAGCCTCCTTTTTTCTAGCTTTTTCTTGGCTGCTATTTCCCATAAGGGGTTGACACCAGTCTGCTTGTACAGCATGGACTTAAAGCTCTCTTTATTAGCATAGTAGATGGGTGCCTCAAACCGAAAAATCTTGATGCCTGGGTTAGTCTTAAGATCCTTGTAAGCAGGAAGCGGTTCATAGATTTCAGATTCTGGCACCCATCCTAACAGCTGTCCCTTGGGTCTCTGGGTCCGCAAAATGACACACAGCAATGAAAAGCAGACCCCAATGAGAAGGCCAAGCTCCGTACTTATCAGAGCTGAAGATAACATGGTGACTGTCCAGATCACAGTGTCCACTTTGCTTAACTGCCACATTTTAGGTAGGTCACTAAATTTCCTCAAGGCTCCTCTGAGATTCACAATGGTTATGACTCCTAGCACACATTTCTGGAGAGAAAAGAACAGGGGGGCAATGACAAGCAGGACTAACAGGATGACCAAGCCAGTCACCAAACCAGATACCTGAGTTTTGCAGCCTGTTGACTCTTTCACAAGTGTCTTGGCAAGGGCTGCGCTGGTTGTAATACAATGGAAAAAAGAAGGGATAATGTTGCAGAAACCAATGGCGTACATCTCCTGGTTAGGTCTAACTGTGTAGCCATGCTTCTTGGCAAACATCTCAGAAAGAGATACAGTTATGGCAAAGCCAACAATGGCTATGGCTATAGCATCTACAGCCAAAGTCGGCATTAGGTTCCAATCTGGTGGTTGTGGTGGAAGGAAACCTGTTGGGATGTGTCCAGAAACACTGGAGCCATACTTCTCTTTCAACTTCCCAAAATGAGATGCCAGCGTAGCTGCCACGACCACCAAGAGCTCAATGGGCAAGGGAGCCTTAAGCTTAGATTTGAACTTCTCATTCAGCTCTTTAGTTGGGACAAGAACAAGAAGGCACAAACAGCTTGTGATAAGGTCACAGAAGTTGGTCTTGTGGATGTTTTTGAATATGTTTATCCATGTGGCTATAGAAGAACCAATGCCATTGCTCCGAGGAATATCGAGACCCAATAGGTATTTAGCCTGCGATGTCAGGATGGTGAAGGAAGCACCTGTGACAAATCCACTAAGCAAGGAATCAGAGAGGTACACAGAGACAAACCCCACCTGGAAGAAGCCCATGGCAACCTGAAAAAAGGAGAAGAAAGGTCAGAAAAACAATTCTGTACCACATGAAAAAATAACATGACAAGATTATACAAGTAGTACGTGTAACTGTATTAGAACAAATTACACGCTACTCAAATTCATTGTGATCAGAATGGGAAAACACTTGACAGCTTGGTTTGTGTTTGGCTCAGGTTCTTTATAAAAATGAAGATATGCTTTTTTTTTAAAGTGAGTTTCCTTGTTTTAGTTTTTAAAGTATTCTTGAAACTTATAAATCTCTTTTAGGAGAATAAGCTTTTTTAAAAAAAAATAATTTAAAAGAAAAAGAAGGAAGGCAGCAAAAAGGTCACCCCTGCTCAAAAGCCAGTCCTATCCGACTCTAGGGCTCGGTGCTCATCTCTATTTATAGCCAAGAACCAGCATTGTCTGCATCTGCAGGCGTTTCCGTGGACATGTGGCAGGCATGCCTCAAAACCGGAATGCACGGAATGCTGTTTACCGTCCCACTGAAGTGGTACCTATTTATCTACTTGCAATTTCTTACTTTTGAATTGCTAGTTTGACAGGCGCTGGGACAGAGACGGGAGCTCACTCCATTGTGCATCCCTTGGGTCTCAAACTGCTAACCTGCTTCCCTTCCAATTGTCAAGTTCAGCATCTGTACCAATAAGCCACCACATTCCCTTTAAAAAATGAAAGTACAGTGGAACCCCAAGTTATGGAATTAAAAGCAGGGCTTTTCCCTGGTCACGCCCACCATACCACGCCCACAAAGTAAGTAGTAAAAAAAATGAATCCCACCACTGGGTCAGGCCCGCAATGTAAAAAGGTTGGGAACCCCTGGACTAGGAGCCAGAATGCTTGTTTGACTAGAACAATAAACAAGCCATAAACAGAAGGTCAATTGTTCATTGACATTCCAGCTGATAAGAATCAGGCTTGTCATTACATGAAAACAAATCTTATATCAGTTATGGTGAACCTTTTAGAGACCAAGAAAAAGCACTCCCATGGGCTCTGGGCAGAAGGGTGGGGCAAACTCTGTGCTTGGGGGGGGGGAGAGGAAGCACTTACATTGGGCTGCTGGGCGAGCTGAAACTTGTACTGGGTGACTGTGCACGTGGCCACTCAAATGAAAACAGCTTCTACTGAAACCTATGTAACTTTTACTGAAACAGATGAGCAAAAAGTGATGCAGCTTCCTCTAATCCACAAGAAGGATGCATAAGTATGAATCCTTCTAGCCTTTGTTTCTAACTATCAATTGAAGAAAATGTTTACTAATCCAATACAAAATTTGCACACCCATCCCAGAAGGCAGTAAGAAGAACAAGAACACATGTTGCATGGGCTGTTACCTGATAAATCCCAGCAATGAAAGTGACAGTGGCTCCCACAGTGATTGCATAGCAACTTCTGTCACATAATATTTGTGATGTCTGGTTCACGGTCAAAGGCCCCACGGTGCCATTGTTACTTGCAGGAATGTACATGTCGTAGCCAGCTCTGTGTACTTCACGGTCCACAACTTCACCCACCATCAGGCAGAGCACACCAAAAATGCCAACAGAGATGTGACGTGAAGTTCCAAAGAGAAAATAAATGATGCTGGCAAAAAATGATGTATAGAGACCATAGATGGGTTCCTGACCAGCCAACAAGGAGTAGGCAATGGACTGTGGAACCAGCAAGATGCCCACAATCAGACCAGACATCAGATCTCCCAAGATGTTCTCTTTCACATTGTATTTTGGAAGCCAAGTCAGTACTGGGAGAAAACCGATGATCAGATCTTTGGCTTTACCTGGTGGGCAACTGCATTTCGCCCCCACTTTCTTCACTGCCCATGCCTTGATGTCTGTGCTCTTTTCTATAGGCTCCAAGGAGATCCTCGGATGATTTTTCCATTTGCTGTCATTTACCTCTGGCAATACAAGCATTGAATGGGTATTGCTATCTTCCTCTTCCATTCTCAGGACTTAAGGAGCTGAAGATATAAAAATTAAGAGAAAGAAAGAGGTCAGATGTGTTCTACATACAGATATAATCCGTACTATAAAAAAAAACAACCCCAACCTACATACACAACACTCAAATTGTACACTTACATCAGTATTTATAAAAATAGAATATTTCTGAGTAAGATTAGCACAGCGTTACTTCCGATTTCTAACATTATTTACAACATTGATTTCACATTTGTAGTTTGATTATTAGTTTGAAAATTAAATCAGTGCCTTCAGGCAAATGCTGCACCAGAGTAACATGCTACACTGTTTTTTGCAGAAAAACCAGTCAATGTAATATAATTGGTTTCTTCACAAACAAAGATTATTTGGGGGAGAGGGTATCCACAGTTTTGCTGTTCTATTTAAATTACTGAAATTATTCATGCTAGTGGCATTTTCCCTGAAAATGATTTCCAAGGGGAAATGTTTACTTGGATACGAGTAGCAGCCAACGGCGACAACTGAAATGATTAAACTTCAAAGAAGAAGCCTAAAATAAAAGCAAAATATTTATGGAAGGCGAGTAGTAAAATCAACCCTTCACACAGAAGCATTTCAATTTTAAACATAGTACTTGCAGTTGCAAAACAAACATTACTACAGCAATAAACCCCTTTAATATACCACTGCTTCTTTCTAAGTCTTGCGAAATACAATGAAGATATGCAAGGGTGGAGGGTAGGGCATAATTCAGAAGCACTTAAAACATACAGAATGTTCTTCTTTGTTATTATCATTACTTCTTTACAATATAGCCTGTGCAACAAGGAAATGCCATTTGAATCAGCATGCAAAACAAGGGGGTAAAGGTATCCCTTGCTTGAAAGCCAGTCATATCTGACTCTACGGTGCAGTGCTCATCTCTGTTTCAAAGCCAAAGAGCCAGCGCTGTCTGCTTCTGCAGACGTTTCCATGGTCATGTGGCAGGCATGACTAGACACCGGATCGCACGAAACGCTGTTTACCTTCCCACTGAAGTCCCTATTTATCTACTTGCAATTTCGTGCTTTCGAACTGCTAGATTGGCAGGAGCTGGGACAAAGACGGGATCTTATTCCGTCCTGCAGTACTCAGGAATCGAACTGCTGACCTTCTGCCTCCCAGTCAGCGTCATAGCCACTTGAACCACTGCAGTCCCTAGGGGGAAAGGGAAAAAACAAATCTTCGTAGTCAGGAGAAAGATTTAAAATAATAATTTTCAAGGTTTGGGCCTTTTCTGTGTGTTCTTCATTTCTGTTGCTTTGGATCCCTGACACTTGCAAAGTCCCCTTTGAAATTAAAACAGCTTGCAAATTATTATTACACCTGGCAGCACAATACCAGCAGTATTATTTTTCAGTGGTAAAAAACAGGTACAGTACCTCACAAACTCTGTGTAAAAATTTCCTCTTGCACACCAACTGCATGACTTTGTATGTGATGCAAAATGCCCATTCTAACTTGTGACAGTTCACCTGAAAGTTACATCACTGGCATGACACCACCATATACAAGGAGATTCCACCCATTTGTCTTAACAGACTTTGCCTTTTTATTTTTTTGCAAGAAAAAGCAGCAAAAATCATGGGCTGGTTACAGTGTGAAATTAAAATGCATGGACAACCCCCCCCCCCCCAAGTCTCCAAGTGACGCTAGGTAGCTGTATTACAGAAGCCTCATTTGTATACATCTCTATTTGGAAAACTCTGGACTAACATTTCGATGTTATTCTTGGGATTCTGGCATTTCACATGTAGGTGAAAACCAAAAAATAGGTTTTTTCTGTGTAGATAACTGTTCCTCCTTCAGTATGAATAACAAAGCAAAGATTCAAACAGTATCTCTAATGTGTTTATGAAAGATATGAAATCATAACCATGTTACGTGTGCTCTTATCTGAATATGGAAACTAGAACATAACTGAGATATGGAGTTTGAAGGCAATCTTTATTCTCTTGTGTTTGATTCTCATGGGGCCGCACCAGGCAATGCACTAGGAACATCTTGTACTTGGTTGTTCATTCATTGCCAAAACGAATTTAGCTGAAAGTAGAAGAAACTTGCCTTCCTTCCATATCACAGATGTTATAATAATAAGTGTTGAGGTATGTGGACGCACAATGAAAGATTTGAATTGTTTGCAAGTTCCCCCTCATGTTTCCCTCATGCTCAACACACTTGCCAGCCTAAAATAATTACTCAGACCATAAATTTGAAGTAAAAGAGATTTTAGGTCATCAGATGAGGATGAAGATGAAAATTTAGATAAATTACAAGGGAAAAGGGGTTTTTTCTTCATTATAGCCATTTGGCTGCAAAATAGAGTTCAAAATGGCTATATCTCCCTCAAGAACAAACATCCAGCTGCTCTCAACAAAAAGAAGACAAAGGATTATGTTTAGGCAATCAAATTTCTGGTGGGAGAGCAGGGGCTTTTGCTGGATGATTAACAAACAAAAACACACAAGGCACATCAATTCAGACAAGAAGAAAAGTAAAGACAAAAGATAAAGACAAAAATGAGGTTGCACTATAAAGACTAATTGCTAGTTTTAATATGAGCTTTTATATAACTCTGGGATTCTCAACCTGTGGCCCGTGGGCTGAATGCGGCCCACAGTGCTATTTCATGTGGCTCCTCAATGCCTCCACCATACCAGGAAGTGCCATGTAGTGGATGAAGGACAAAATGGCCGTCTGGCCCCCAAAGCTGTCTGAGGGAGTGTGACCTGGTCCCCGGCTTTAAAAGGTTGAAAACTCCTGGTCTAATTCCTCAGGCACACTTTTATTTGGTTGCAAATTTTGTAGATTGTAATACCTGTAACCCTGCCTAGTCTCCTGTTCAGATTCTGTCTCTTCTCTAAATAATATTCGCATGCCACCAGCTTGGGATGAGAGAGAGCACTAAATGCTCTCGCTCTCACAGCTGACCCTGGGGCCCCTCCCAGGGCCGGGGAGAATAGCCATTGCAGTTCACAGGTGGCTCGAGACGCTCTAGCTCCCGCAGCTGAACCCAGGCCCCTTTAAATGATTTTTTTCTTTATTGTAATTGTACTGTAATGTTTTGTGCTGTTGTATTCTATAGTGTTGTACGTGTTGTTTTTGTTAGCCACCCTGAGTTGCGTTGCGAGTGAGCGGCATGCTACTGCTACTACTACTACTACTACTAAATTCTAATTTAGGATTACACTTGTCAGGGTTTCCTTGGTATCGAGTACTCAGAAGCGGTTTACCATTATTTTCTTCTTCTGGAGGCACCCTGGGACTGTGCAGCTTGTTCAATGCCATGAAGGTTGGCTCTTCTGTGACACGCAATAAGAAATTGAACTCCCAACCTCTGGTTCCGCAGCACATACCGAACTCACTGAGCTACAGAGCTATGTAAGCATAATTTTGAAAGACAGATTTTACATCCATCCATTCAGCAACGTGGTGTTTCAGTTCTCCATACGTTTAGCCTAGCCTCTTCTGATTTTATATACAGTACTAGCATAGTTTGCCCTGCAATGCCGGGCTGTTATAAACTGTGATCAGCTTTTTCGGGGTTTTTTGTGGATTAAAAAAAGAACAAAGGATGATATAATTTTTTCAAATTGTTTTATTTAACTAAATAATGTTTTAGTTTGTGGGGTTTTTTTAAATACTTGTACCGTAGGTAATATTGTTAAAAATGTGAAAGTACATGTTTTTTGCACTGAATGTTTTTAAACTGTGTTTAGATGTTTTGGGTTATTTGAGTTAAAACTCAACACAGGATGTTATAAATCTTTTTATTTTATTTTTTTGACATATGTTTATGATTTGTGTAAAATTGTGATTTATTGTTATGTTTTTGACTTGTTTTTACTCTTGTGGCCTCTAGGTGGGGCTGTTGTGTCTTTTTGAGTTGTATTTACTATTCTGCCCTGCAGGTGGGGCTGCTAGTGGTTCTGTTTTAGTTTCACTGTTTTTTCTCTCCTGACCTCTGGGTGGGGCTTCTTCCAGTAAGTAGTCTCTTTGTTTCTTCATTTCTGTTACGGTCGTCGTGGAGGGAGGGCGTGCTGGTGAGTTGTCTGGTTTTCTTTCTTCTGGGGTTTTTCTTTGTTTTGCTTTTGTGGTGGTGAGCTGGGAGGTGTTTCTCTTTGTTCTTTTTTGTTTTAGTTGAGTTTTAGGTTTGTTTAATTAGTTTGGTTATTTCTGATTTTAATTTTTCTTATTTTGTTGTTGTTTTTTGTGTAATTAGTTGTTTGTTTGTGTAATATGTGGTTTTTCCGTGTTATAGTTAGGTGTTTTGTGTTATTGTGGATGTTTTTGTTTGTGTATTTTGTGGTTTATTTTTTTGTTTATTGTTTTTTTAATTATTGATTTATTTTTGTTTTATTATTTTTAAACAATTTTGGTGTTTGTTTTTGGTGGTTACTTCAGCTTGAAGAATGGGCTGCCTGTGGTTTTCCCTTTTCCCCATTGCTGCTTTGAATTTTGGTTTAGATGCAGCAATGGGGGAAAGGAGGGAGGAGGCAGTCAGCCCGTTCTTCTCCGGGGAAGGTTCGTTAGGTAGGTCGGGGGAGAAGGAGGAGGCAGAGAAGAGTTTTCTTTGCCTAAAGATGGTTCTCTCCTCTCTGTCTCCTTTCTCTTCTGGCTTACCTAACCAGAGATTGGCAGGCAACGATCTATAAGGGGTGGTGCTCTTCCTTCTGGATTGCTGGCTGCTGCTTTTGTATTCGGAAGTACAAAGGCATCCGCCAGTCATCCGCCAGGGAGGGTGCTTCCCCTGATGAACTGCTGCCTGTTTTGGTTTTTTTCCCCCACCCCAGCCCAAGTTTACTTGAGGCTGGTGGTGGTCTTGCCGTGTCTTCGGTGGGGTAGCGTGGAGGAGAGGGAGTCCCTCTTCTCCCCATTGCTCTGGGAAAGAAGAACGGTGAGTGCCTTGCGGTGGCGTTTTGTGGCTTTTTGTTTTGCATGGCTGTGAGGCGATGAGTCTGCCTGCTGGGGACTTGCACTCCTGTTACTTTTTGTAAGTTTATTTTTCATGCGCTGGCTCTGTCAGTGTTCTGCGCGCTCACAGCATGCAGGACACAGGGACTTGTAGTTTTGCGTTTGTGGTTTGCTTTTGTGCGGTGGTTTTTTTTCCTGCAGCCTGATTTCAATTGGCCGCTCCACGTTTCCCAACGTTCTTTTTGCTCGCGCCTCTCAGCCTGATTGGCTGTGGCGCAGCGCAAAGAACGTTGGGAATTGAAGTTGTTTCCCTTTGTTTGTGGAGCTCTTGCCCCATTGGCGCATTTCTCAACCCTACCGTTTCCTTCATACCGGGTTCGGGTGAGTGCAGGAGGCTCGGTACGGGATAGTGTGGACAGGTGTGGGAGCCTTTGTCAAATTCCAACAGTTAACACTTGCATTTATAGGTATAGACTAGGAGATTTTGCCCGGCAGTGCCGGGCTTTTTTAAATTGTGTTGGATAGTGAAGGGTTTGGGTTTTTTTTTCTTGAACAAATAGTGCCAGGCTGTTTTAAATGGTGTTGAAAGGTTTTGTGAATTTGTGGCTTTGAGGCACTGCATCCGCCTGCGGCGGACTTGCACTCCTAGTGTGTTGTTTATTTTTATTTTTTGCGTGCCGGCTTCCTCAGTGCCGGGCTCTTTAAAATGGTTTTGGAAGGGTTTTGTTTTATTTTTATGCTAATGAGGTTAGTTTTTAATTGTGGTTTTTTAATTTTAAATTTTTACGCACGGGCTGATAGAAACTGTGATTTTTTAATTTTTTGGTTTGGTT
This sequence comes from Bradypodion pumilum, assembly GCA_035047305.1. Lineage (NCBI taxonomy): Eukaryota > Metazoa > Chordata > Lepidosauria > Squamata > Chamaeleonidae > Bradypodion > Bradypodion pumilum. The sequence continues at coordinate 322,051,534 of JAWDJD010000002.1, forward strand.
TTTTGGTTTTTCAAAAGAGGAAAGGATGATATAATTTTTTATAATTATTGTATTTAACCAAATAATGTGTTACTATGTGTATTTTTTTAAATAGTTGTGCCTTGGATAATAATTTTTAAGATGTGTAAGAATATGTTTTTTTAATCAATGTTTCCATACTGTGTTTAAATGTTTTGTTTTTTTGGGTGAAAACTTATTTCTTTTTTTTCTTTTTTTGTGATTAGTGTGAATATTTTTGAATGATTTGATAACTTATTTCATTAATTTGGGAAGTATTTATTAGTTTTAATATTTTGGAATGTTTTTTTCTCTTGTGGCCACTGGGTGGGGCTGGTGAGCTTTTCTTCTACTCTACAATTTTTCTCTACTGTCATCTGGGTGTGGCTTCTTCTTCCGGTAAGTATTCTCTTTATTTTCTCAGTTTAGTTCCGGTCGTCATGGAGTGAAGACATCTTATGGTAAGCTCTCTGTTTTTTTTTTTAGGGGGAGGTTGTTTTGGGTTTTGGGGGGGTCTGTGTGTTTTTTCTTGTTTGTTTTTGGCTGCTTTTGTATTTCCTTTTTGTCTTTTTGATTTTGAGTGTTTTTGACTGTTTTTGGTTTGTGTTTACTTTTTTAGGGGCGGGGGGAGTGTCTTTCTTTTCCACGGGCCAGGCTCAATGCCTGGCCCGTGGAAAGGAAAGGCCAGGGGGTGTCTTTTTTTCCCCTAGGCCAGGCTCGATGTCTGACCCGTGGAAAGGAAAGGCCGGGTGGGGGTCTTTTTTTCCCCGGGCCATGCTCGAAGCCTGGCCGATGGAAAGGAAAGGCAGCGGCAGCAGGGAGGTTTTTTACTTTTATTTTTCGTGCGCCGGCTGCCTCAGCGTTCTGCATGCTCATGGCGCGCAGGACGCTGGGGCTTGTTGTTTGGCGTGCATGAATTTAGGTAGTGCAACGGTTTTTTTCCTGCGGCTTATTTTTGATTGGCCGCGGCACGTTTCTGAACGTTCCTTTTGCCTGTGCCGCTCAGCCTGATTGGCTCTGGTGCAGCGCGGCGCAAGGAACGTTGGGAATTGAAGTTCCCTTTTTTTGTTTGTGTCCAGGGGGCTCCTGCCCCACTGGTGCAAATTTCAACCCGACAGTTACCTGCAAACCCCGTTCAGGGAGTGCACGGAGGCTCGGACGGGGCTAGTGGGGCCTGGCTAAACATCCTTTGTCACATTCCAATGGTTAACGCACAAATTTATAGGCATGTATTTCCAAAATGAGATCAGAGATGTACTGTAGTTGGTTTTGGCATCTTCTTGGAATGAAGGTATATGACCATTCCAGAATGAAAGTTACAGACAGATCTTAGTTCTCTGGTTGAGGGACATTATGAAACACAGCAGCAATTAGCAATGCTGTAAACTATTCCAGTTGGCTTTCTTGAAATTATACCTCCTACACAATGATATACATTGAGGTTGAGTGGCTGAACAAATCTGACATAGAATAGGTCTGTGGTGAATGTTTGGGATTCGGTCACCTACATTCTTAGTCCACTGTTGAACTAACGAAAATTAGATATGTATTTCAGAGAATAAATAAAACGAAACAAAAATGAAAATGCTGTAAAACTTTAAAGACTAACTGTTATATTTTAATTTGAGCTTTCTTGGATTAAAATATAACAGCTGGTCTTTAAAGTGCTACAGCAATTTTGTTTTTGTTTGGGTTTGTTTTTTCTCTGATATGCCTGAAACAAAGACTAACATGGCTACTACTCCCAAAAAATTAGATATGTATTGTAACCTTTCTGTCCTTTGCCACTGTTAAATGGCCTGCGGGGGGCATGCCCATGTGACATCACCAGTGCAACTCAAGCAGGGTGCATGCAACTTCATATGGGTCTCTAAAAGGTTCACCAGTTCTACAAGCATAACTTTATACCATGCTAATCTACAGGATTTCAGCTAATGCTTTTTGATAATGAAGAGTGACAAAGTTACTTTCTACATTTTAAAGAGAACAATATAAATGCTTCCTTCCCTTAAGTATCTTGTTCATTACTGCAAAAAAGAAGATTTTGGATAAATTTAAACACATTTAAAATAACATTTATATTAATGTTTTAAAATGTGCTTATTCATTACTACATTACTACATTAATTATGAGTAACATATTACTCATAAAGACAAACAAACGGCACAATACTTTTTGAATAACATTACCCAGTTCTGACTATATATTTTTTTATTTTGAAATCTTGTATTCATGTTGATGAAAAGGGTCAATTGTTGACCATTTATGCTTAATTCATTCAAGCTGCAAACTAACTGCCTAACTCACTGAATCATCCTATTCACCATTCAAGTGCTAAAAAGTGTCTGGACCACCCCATCAGACTTCTACCAGAAGGGGAAAAAATGTTTCCTAGCAAGTTGCTTGGCATAGTGGTTGGCTTGCTAACATTACACTTTTGTATTAAACATCATAAAATCTTCCACTGTGTAGCGTGGAAAGTACCATTCCTTAAAAAAAAAAAAGAACAGCATAAAGTCACTTATAAGTACATTACCAGCTGTGGCTTCATATGCTTCCTATAGGAATTGCCTCATATTTTTGTCAAAAGAATTTGATTCTCAGATGCACATTTCATTTAGCTACATTTTCCATCCTCAAAATTTAACACGACTATCCATTTTATCGGATATCCTCAAGAACTATCTGAGATATCAAGAAAACACATATGTGGGTAAATCACAAGACCAAGAAGATTCCATGACACAAGCTGTTGCAGAAACTCGGGTGTGAATAATCAGATAAAAAGATGCAATTATTATAGTCCCACAGGGCATAATTACGTCTACTGGAGCTGCAAAATGATTAAAGCATTTGGAGCTAAATAACCATTTTGTTTTGTAAAACATTGGAGGAATTTTCATGTTGCAAAACACCGACTACAGATGATTTTGTCAAGCAAGATTTTTCTACACGTGAAAATGACAATTCTTAGAAAGATGATCATATATATTTAAAAACAATTTCACTAATCTGTGATGCTGTAACAGAGAAATGTTATCTTTTTATAGAATTCACTAACTTACAAAAAGATATTCCTTTGTGGAGTTGAGTATTCCATGAAAATCTGCATCAGAGATGGGCAACACTGGTTTCTATGTTTTGGCCTCCAAACTCATGACCTCTTTTCTGAATGACTAATGGAAATGGATTATGGAAACTGCAGTCCAAACATATCCAGATTATGACAGTTTCCCACTCCTGACCTAAGCAGAACAACTCTGTGAAATGTAGTAAAAATCTCTGTTAATTTCACCCATGCTTTGGGGACAAGCTTTTTTTTTGGGGGGGGGGCACAAAAGTTTAAATATGAAATGCTGATTAGACATAAACTGCATTCTCATTGTCTGGTGTAGCATCAGGTAACTTGAGTCCTGACCAAGTACATTGTTTAGAACAGGAGTTCTCAACCTTTTCACGCCACAGGCTGGATCACGCCCCCTCATACAGCTGAGCAGGTTAGACACGTGGGTTCTCCCTGCCGTAAACGCTGCCGTAAACCACAGCGGGCACATTTGCACAGGTGCAGGCATATTTACAGCTGTCGTAAACGTGAGAATTACAACACATAGAGTAGCAGGATTAAAAATGGGCATAGTGAAAATCTTCTTATCACCTGGGAGTGCAGAATTCATGCAAGCCTCCAAACTAGGGTTCTACTAAAGGCTAAACCCCCACCCCCAGATTGCTTAAGGGGTCTCTTAGTGAGCGGAGGGGGCCTCCAATCCCTTTAGCTCAAAACTAAAACGTACCCAGACCAGTGGCACCTCTGTCTGCAAGACAAAATGCAACATAAAAGGAAAAACAACAAATAATTCATACTACCTTGCTATAAAACCAAGCCCCTCACCCCAGTGCAGAACCAAGCATGCGGTGATAAAACTTCATCTCAGTTCTGTTAAGCATGACTAGCCCCCGCACATAGCAATGGCAAACTGAAAACATCAAATATGAGCATTAAGCAAGGTTAGTGAGGAAAGCTCCAAACATAACGACTTGAGGTAGCATGGTATCCAAATAAGTATTTATGGTGGAACAGATAAAAGATCCATCGCCCCGTTCCTGCCACATGTCCTGTACCCAAACACCTATCCATACTAGTCATTCATTGCTAACAGTTACTTTGCAGGAAAGCTCCAGTTTGCGGCCCATCCATGCAATAGTCTCAGTGCACAAAGCCACGTGGAAGCAACAGTGATGGTTGTCAGTCTCTGACTATATACGCAGCACTTTGGTGCAAGTAGAATCCCATGTAAGCAAAGACCAATTCTTATTTTACCATTCTTGTTATTATTTTATTGCTCACCTCACAACCTGTAAGGTAACAGTCACCCTTGTTCGAACACCAGTCATATCCAACTCTAGGGTTCGGTGATCATCTCTGTTTATAGCCAAAGAGCCAGTGCTGTCTGCGTCTGCAGACACCTCCGTGGACATGTGGCAGGCATGCCTAGATACTGGAGTGCACGGAACACTGTTTACCTTCCCACCGAAGTGGTCCCTATTTATCTACTTGAAATTTCTTGCTTTCGAACTGCTAAGTTGGAAGGAGCTGGGACAGAGACAGGAGCTCACTCTGTCATGCAGTACATGGGAATCAAACTCCAACCTTACAGTCAGTGAGTTCAGTGTCTGAACCAGTTGAGCCACCGCAGTCCTTTACCAAGTAGTAAAAGTGCTACAACAAGCAGACACTCAAGCTTATTCATGCAAACATAATGAGCTCATATCTTGGTCAAAAGAACAGAAAGAGGTCAAATTGACTCTGGTAGTTTTCCAACACAGAAGCCCAAGTTCAAATGAACAGCTACCAGAATTGTTGACACATAAACTAAGTTAGAATTTGGCAGATTTTGACCCGTCACTTCCAAGCATTAAACATGCAGCTTACATGCAATAAAAGCATACAAGAAAGGCAGACTTTTTTATACTTGTGCCAAGATCTATTTGAAGAAAAATATCTGACCTTCACCAATACAGTAGTTCAATCTACATTTTGGAAGTGCAACTATTACATTCCAGTGATTTTGCCTATTCCCCCATGAACAGATGTACAACACATGATGCCCCACATCTTGAACCATAAGTACAGTGCTAATGGGTAAGCTCCTGCATTACACATTAAACATGAAGCACTGATCTGAGAATATTCTGTATGAGATTTTATGCAAGTTGATAGAATAAGGTGGAGGGCTGACATGTAAAACTTGAACACACAGGTTGAGGGAAAATAAAGAAAAACATTCACCTCTTCAGGCCTGTTAAGTCCTTCGCCATATCGGCTACTGGTTGATTTTTTGGAAAAACCAGAGTGAAAGAGCAGACAGCTGCGTGTTAACCCTACTCTACTTGTTATTATGAAATACAGAAGATGGAAAGCTCAAGTCACCTGCACTATTAATAACACAGAGGAAAGGATTTTCATTGGAGCATGCAAGCAAAGGACTTACAGTATATCCACGACGCAATCTCAAAAATTGTTCACACCTCAACCTGTACCAAGTTTAAAAAACCATGAACCATGCAAGGTTTCCAGGGAGCCTCCTAAACAGCAAACAACTTCATAATAAAAAGCATCAATATGAATCTCTATCACCTAGCCAAATAATCTGGAAGCAGTTAACAGAAGCTTTACAAATATATCTAAAGTCCACAACTCTGTCTGGAGAACCAAGAACTATTTACAGAGTCTTTTTTTTTCTCTCCACAGAAGTATTCATCAGCTGACTTTGGCTTCACATGTCCAAAATGATGTGTGGAAAATGTGAGCATGAATAAGGCCTTCACAGGACACAGCTAGTTGCAATTTCTGTGGCCCAGTGTCCCCCCCCCCCAATTACCATGGTTATTGAAATAACTGTAACCATATTCATGGACAAATATTTCATCAGTCAAACGACTAACAGTGGTTGTCCATGTACAGCTTATACTGACTTTGAGAACCCTAAAGGAAAAAAGTTCACAAAAATACTTTGACCTAGAAATAGGTAAAGGTAAAGGTTTCCCTTGCTCGAAAGCCAGTCCTATCTGACTCTAGGGTTCAGTGCTCATCTGTTTCATAGCCGAAGCATAGCTTATGCAGACGTTTCCATGGTCATGTGGCAGGCATGACTAGACACCGGAGTGCACAGAATGCTGTTACCTTCCCACCAAAGTGGTACCTATTTATCTACTTGCAATTTCTTGCTTTCGAACTGCTAGGTTGGCAGGAGCTGGGACAAAGACGGGAGCTCATTCAATCCTGCAGTACTTGGGCATTGAACTGCTGACCTTCTGCCTCCCAGTCAGCATCTTAGCCACTTGAGCCAAATCCCACTGAAATCTTTGAGGGCCTTTTCCACATAAATATTGTTTAAGATTAAGGCTTAACACCTTTGCTTTGTAAAAATACTTAGTGAACTACTTTTAGCAAAAAGATAAAGGGTACTAACCTTGCAATCAGAAACAAATATTCACAAATAAAGGTACCAGTTTCAAAAGGCAGCACTAAGACACACTTGGGTTAGTAACCTACATAAATCATTCCTTTTGCTCTCAATGTCATGCCCCTGCTTCCTACAGAATAGCAGAAGGAAAAAAAGAATGATTTTAGTGAAACCTTTATGAAAATTAAACACACAGCTTATCATCCTTATAGTACAGCATTTTCAGAATGATGTTATTTGAATGCTCTACAATGTCAAGTACAAAAGGAGACAGACCTACATTCTAAGTAGGTGTTCCTCTGTACTAATATTAAAGATATTCAACTTTTTTTAATTTTCACATTAGTATTTTCAAAAGCGAGACCTTCTGCTATGCTTCTTTTCTCACATGCCAAGATCACATTAATTTGACACCAGTTGTTGCTCGAGTCTTTTACGATTCTGATTCAAAATCCTACCCAAAACTTTCTATAAAAAATAGCAGCCACTTTAGCCTCATTTCTGATACTGATGTGCAAAGAAGGAAGTCTGTAAATTTAGCAATATTATAATCTGCTCAGTATATCTACTGAGTTCAGTAAGACTTACTCCAAGGTTCACAGGATTGCAGCCTAAGCCACTCTTGCCCGCAGAAGAAAACAGTGACTGCAAATCCCATTTTGGGACACTAACAAGGATGGAAAAATAATAAAGCATCACCTTTGTACAAAACAAACCTTTTAACAAAGGAGGTGTTGTTCAAGTTATAAATGAATAACAAACAACTGAGCCATTATACCAGTATCATTTGACTGGGATTTGAGAGATGAACACCACACTGAGCCATACCATTGGACCAGTCACTCTTTCTCCTACCTTGCAGGGTTATTGTGTAATAAAGTTTGGAGGTGAGAGCCATGTACACAACCCTGAATTCATTGGAGGAAAGAAGGGATACAGATATAAAGCAGTTAATAAATACTAGAGAGAGAGAGAGACAATTAGGAAGTAATGTTTGAAGTGGTAGCTGTGTTAGTCTGTGCCTGTGTACCTGATGTGTGTATAAATTGATGCCATGAAGCCTCATCCTTATGTCTGATGAAGTGGACTTCGCCCACAAAAGCCCCCATTTAAATGCAGGAGTTAGTCGTTCAGGTGCCACAACATTTTTGTCCCCCCCCCCCTTTTTTTTGGCTGTTCTCTTTTATTTGCTCTCAGATAAATAAACTAGGAAATAGCTAACTGTTGCTGGAAAGAGGGGAAGCAGTGTCGATTATCAGTCAATATCTATTTCTAGGGAAGGAAGCAAGAAGGCGCCTCTCCTCCACCACCTGAAGTGCCTCCCCCAATCGAGCGGTCCCGTCCACTCCGTATGGCGTGTTTTACTTCCGCTTCCAGGAGCGGCAAGGATGGCGTGGGCCGGATGAATTGGTGTCAGGGGCCCGGATCCGTCCCACAGACCATAGTTTGTGCACCCCTGGTTCAAGCAGAGAAAATGACAGCCTAAAAATCTATCTCATCCTATTGCAAAGCAGATTGCAAGGCACGTTTTACTTCCGGCGGGAGGACCCATGCGACCGGCCCACTGAACCACATGAGTGGCCCAGTGAACCACATGACCGGCCCGCGGCCTGAAAAGTTTGGTCACCCCTGCCATAAGGGCTGCGAGCACTCTTGAGTTCAATGCAAGTTTTACTTCTGGGCCCCTCGAGGACTGCCAACCTAGCAATTCGAAAGCAATAGTAGATAAATAGGGACCATTTCGGTCTGGGAAGGTAAACCGTGCACTCCGGTGTCTAGTCATGCCTGCCACATGACCACAGATCAGGACCCTCGACGGTCCTTGAGATCAGCCCACCCGACCGGTTTTGTCCCCGTAGAAAAAGAAAGCATACGGAGACAACGTGCTTGCTTCTCTTCGGAGGAAGCATAGGAAGAGTCCCCTCCAGTCCAAATGGCTGCTTTCTCTCTCTCTCTCTCTCTCTCTCTCTGGGAAGAAAGAAAGGGGTCGTTCCTTGTTGTTGTTCCCCTCTCCTATATCACCGCCCCCAATTCCCAACAGAGCACACACACACCCCACTCACCTACCACGCTGAGCGCGCCCGCTCCGTAGTCCCTGCAAGGGAAGGGAGCACTCCGTCCGCCTCCGTCCCCCTCGGCTGCCAGCAAGGCTGAGCCGGGTCAGGGCCAGGCCAGGCCAGGCCAGGCCGCCTATCGGCGTGCGCGACGTCCATGAGGGCGGCCTGGCAAGGGGCGGGTGCATCTCCCTCACCCCACCCCGGGGCCCGCCGGCCGTCCCGTCCCGTGAGAAAGCGTGACCACACCTGGGGAGAGAGACACACGCCTTTCCATCCGGCTGTGTGTGTGCAAAGAGGAAGGGGTAGTGGTGGAATTTTATTTTTCCAACACGGAAGTAAATAAAATAGTTTTCAAAGCTATAGCCTTCAGCACCCGTGAACCCTTTTTACAACTGCAGAGGGCCCGAGTATTACTTACACACACACACACACACACGCACGCACGCACGCTCCTCTCCCCACAGAGGGCCCGAGTATTACACAAACACACACACACGCTCCTCTCCCCACTGATTGCCTCTTGTTTACACACACACACACACACACACCCCTCTCCCCACTGATTGCCTCTTGTTTACACACACACACACACACCCCCCTCTCCCCACTGATTGCCTCTTGTTATTTGCCTTCAAGTCATCCCCAACCTATGGTAACTGCAAAATGTCCTGTCCTGCCATCCTAGCAGTTCGATAGCAAGAAATTGCAAGTAGATAAATAGGGACCATTTCGGTGGGAAGGTAAACAGTGATCCGTGCACTCCAGTGTCTAGTCATGCCTGCCACCATGACCGCGGAAACATCTACGGGCGCTGGCTCTTCAGCTTTGAAACAGAGATGAGCACTGCACCCTAGAGTCGGATACGACTGGCTTTCAAGCAAGGGATACCTTTACCTTACGCCACTCAGAGAGGGAAAATATCCCAGATGGGATAGATAGTAAACTCTGTGTGGGTGCTTTAGAGTTGATCCATCCATATTTGGTCTTCCTCTTTCCCTGCTGCTTCCAACCTTTCCCAGCATTACTTTCTTTTTTCAGAGAATCTTCCCTTCTCTGAATGTGCCCAAAATAAGACTCAATTTCATCATTTTTGCCTCCAGAGATAATTCAGGCTTGATTTGCTTTAGGATTCATTTGTCTTTTCTGGCAGTCCAAAGCATTGGCAAAGCTCTCCTCCAGCACCATGTTTCAAATAAGCCGGTTGTTGTTTTTTTGACAGCTTTTATTACAGTCCAGCTTTCCCACCTTCCTGTACTTAGTGATTGGGAAGACAATTGTGTGGATGATCTTGGTCTTTCTCTCCAGTGACTCACCCTTACATTGGATGATCTCTTCTAACCGCTTCATTGCTGCTCTTTCAAGTCTCATTTGCCTTTTGATTTCTTCTGCTTGCCTGCTGTCTTGAAATGGCACAACACCTACCCAAAGTGGCAGACAGGGATTTAAACCAGGAATGGCAAATTCCAGAGTTCCAAGGTTTCGTGTTCAAGGAATGAAGAAGCACACGAATGAAGTAGTGAAATTCAGCTCTTTATTAGTCGAGGTTGAACACAGTTTGGATGGGGCAAAACTCGGACTTATATACACTATAAACAGTAACAGTAACAATAATATAACAAGCCCATTGCCTAACAGAGTGTGCACATTTTCAATCCACTTATTTGCATAATAGATACATGAGAAAAGATACATTCCGCTCCTGTCAGAAAACACAGTTAACATACATAACACAAGGGCAGCCCTATCTTGGTTATATAACCAAGATACAGTACTGTATGTACTTCCCAGCCGCTGCCCGTCCAGGGGTCCATTGATGGCGGAATTTGCCATTCCTGGTTTGAATCCCTGTCTGCCACTCCTGGTTTGAATAGGGAATGAGAATATACAGGTGAAACTCAGAAAATTAGAATATCATGCAAATGTTCATTCTTTTCACTTAAAAGGTGAGACAAATATATGAGATAGACTCACTACATGCAAAGCGAGAGATGTCATGCCTTAATTCGTTACAATTGTGATGATCATGGCATACAGCGTACATGAGATTATGTGATGTTTATGGGGTAAATGAGATTGGGGTCTTGGGGTTTTCATAAACTGTAAACCATAAGCATCAATATTATAACAGAGTAAGGATTGAACTACCTTGCTTTACATGTAATGAGTCTATTTCATATATTTGTTTCACCTTTTAAGTTGCATTACTGAACTGAATGAACATTTGCACGATATTCTATTTTTCCAAGTTTCACCTGTATATATAACCAAGATAGGGTTGCACTTGGAATTTTGGAATTCCTGATTAAATCCCTGTCTACCACTCCTGGCTTGAATAAAGAGAGTGAGAAGCAGAGGAAGAAGGCAGAGTGGGGTAGGAGAAGGGGAAAGGGGCAGTAATGCAGAGAACCCCTTTTCTTCCTACCATAGGCATTGGGAAGATCTAGACTGCCTGAAATGCCCCTCTTCCTTCCCTCCCTAATTCCTCTTTGGCTCATGGTGCTTGCTGCTCCTTTCCTTGTGGAAGTAGCAGGACTGGCCTCTGTTTAAAGAGTAAAGGTAAAGGTCTCCCTTGCTCGAAAGCCAACCGTGTCTGACTCTAGGAGGCAGTGCTCATCTCTGATTACAGCCCAAGAACCAGTGTTGTCTGCGTCTGCAGACCTTCATGTGGTCATACAGGCAGAACACTGTTATATTTCCCACCGAAACAGTTTCCATTTATGTACTGTACTTGCAATTTATTTATTTTTTAAAAAGCCTGGTGTTTTTATTTTATTTGTTTTTTAAAAAATTATTGAGTTTTTTAAAAAAAATACAAATGATATATTTAAAAAATACATCAAATACAAGAAATTACAAATCAGAAAAAAGAAATTCACATTACATTAATTTGTTGTATTACAAATTATAACACCCAGTGATATTTACAAACCATGAGGATCGAATTTCTAATTTAATTTTCCCAGAAACTCATATGTTGAGGTACCGGCTTAACCCCTTTATCACTCATAAGGACAAATTCCACAAATGGTTTCCATATTTCCCAAAATTTGTTTTCTTTTAAAATACCTTTCTTCACATTCAATTCACATGTCAATTTATCATTTAATGCAATTTCCCATATTTCTTTATACCATTCATCAATTTTTAACCTTAAATTACTTTTCCATTTTACTGTACTTGCAATTTCTTGCATTCAAACTGCTAGGTTGGCAGGACTTGGGACAGAGACGGGAACTCACTCTGTCATGCAGCACTTGAGTCTCACACTGCCAAACTGCCAATCTTCCAGTCGTCAAGTTTAGCGTCTTAACCACTAGCCACTGCAGCAGGTTTTTTCAGCTGCTGGTGCTGCTTTACAACATGGAGGGAAATAGCAGCATGAAGAGGGAGATGTGTTGTGACAGTACAAGAGACGAGTTGGGGGAGATTCCATAGCATCATGCCTAGATGCTCCACTACCTACCAGAAAAGTTATATTGATGCATCTCATTACACTGGTGCACAAACAGATCTAGGCCATCTGTCTTCATGGATTCATCTGATATTTACTAGCAGATTTGCCCATTTGAAGACCACATTCATGCTCGTAGAATAAACAATAATGCATTACCATGCTACTGTAGATCTAAAGCATGAATCTTCATGAGTCCTTTGGACTTTTATAAGAGACGTCTCTGAAGACAACAAACACATTATAGAAAACAACGATTTCTATGTATGAAGCCATAAGAATGGGAAATCCTTCACTTCAAGACTGTCTTTGGGCACAGATCTGAATTATGATTGTTTGTGAATCTGTATGATGTTTATACCAAGTCCATTGAAAGTACAGTTAAGTTGTACATAGATCATATAAGTTCACACAGACTGAATTGTAAGAATCATAGATCCTCTATGTTACAGTGCCACTTTGAAAAGTGTGAATGGATGGCATTGATGCTGATGGATCTAATCAGTTTTAATGGAAGGTCTCCATGGCCATGTCCAAACATGGAATACATCTGACTTCTCAGAATCAACCATAAAAATTGGATTTATCATTTCATGCCATTGCCATGGTGCAAAAGCCATGAATCTAAGGCAGGAGTTCTCAACCTTTTTAAGCCATGCGGCCAGGTCATGCTCCCTCAGACAGCTTTGGAGGCCGGACGACCATTTTGCCCTTCCTCCACCACATGGCACTTCTGGGTGTGGTGGAGGCGGGGTGCCACATGAAATGGTGCTGTGGACCACATCTGGCCCACAGGCCACATGTTGAGAATCCCTGATCTAAGGAATGGATCCTTATAATAGCACTGCAAGGTATTAGATATGAGATTGTTATAAATAGTCTTTAAATTCATGTGCAAGCAAAGTGATGTTCAAGGTGCTGTAACAAAGGCTGTTACAATATTTGGAGCAAGAGATGCCTGATGTTCAAGCTGATTTGTGAAAAGGAAGAGGCACTCAAGATCCACTGGCTTCTGGAGCACACCAAACAATTTCAGAAGTGGATGAGTCTATACTTTAAAGATGACAGCAAAGCCTTGGTCTGTGCAGATCATGAGAAATTATGGGTTGTTCTGAGGTTGTTCAGCACGTGACTCTTGATGTGTAGTCTGTATTTTGGACAAAAAGCCACTGTTGGGATAGAATATAAAGAGACAGAATGGTTTCCTATAAGCAAAGGTGTCAGACACAGGAAGAGCAGCAATGAAAAGATAATCATGTATAAGAATGTGTCACTGGATGTGAAGACCACGATCATCCACATGCTTGTATTCCCAGTCACTATGTATGGATGTGAAAGCTAGACAAGAAAGAAAACTGACAGGAAAAAACTGATTTGTTTGAAATACTGTATAGTGCTGGAGGAGAGCTGTGCAAATATCTTGGACTGCCAGAAGGACACACAGTTGAGAGCAAATTAAGCCTGAACTATCACTGGAGACAAAAATGATGAAACTGAGTCTGTCCTACTTTGAGCATATTCTGAGAGGCAAGATTGTCTGGAAAATACGAAATTGTGGGAAAGATTAAGGGCAGCAGGAAAAGAAGAAGACCAAATATGAGATGGATTGACTCTCTAAAGCAGTGGTTTCCAACCTTTTTAGGGCCATGCCCCACCTAAGCATCTCTAAAATCCTAATCCACCCAGTGACATATAATTCTTATTATTCAAAAAGTGAACTCCTATTTATGTGGAGGATACCTAAAAGGCCATTCACTGTTAATAAATCATTCTCAAATTTCTCCCCCTTAAAAAATCAAATTGCCCTCCTGTGAGGCATGTGCTGTGCCACACATTGGGAACCTGGCTCTAAAGAGCTGAGCAAGCCTGTTTGAGACAGAAGATTCTAGAGATCTCTCATCCATGGGGGTACCATAAATGGGAAACAACTTGACAGCATGCAACAATGGCTAATAATTCAAGTGAACTTTTCTTTTCCAAAATACATTCCACCCAGTGGTAATAACTTACAAAACCCAAGCTGAGCATGTTGCCATTGGGATACTTCAAATGGCTCACAGTAAAGGTAAAGGCAAAGGTCACCCTTGCTCGAAAGCTAGTCATATCCAACTCTAGGATTCAGTGTTCATCTCTGTTTATAGCCAAAGAGCCAGTGCTATGTGTGTTTACAGACATGTCCGTGGACATGTGGCAGGCATCTAGACACCAGAGTGCACGGAACGCTGTTTACAAGAAATGTGCAAATTAGATGGGTGTTGCTCAGTTGAAAACACTTAAAAACTGTTTTACTAGGCAGTTCACATGCAGGCATGGTGTTTAAGTGCTAGTGCACTGTTTCTCAAACCTGGGGGAAGTAGACCTTGGGACATAGGACAGTGGCTTATCACTGCACTCCCCAGTCACCCTGGATGCTTTCCATAGTGTGAATCATGACACTATCATAATTACTTAAGAGGGTAGATGGGACGTAAAAGAGGAATATCTACAAGTCTTGTTACTGAAGGTTGGATATGAAATAGCGGTATAACACAAATTGTGTACTCAAATTCGTTAACTAAAGATCCATTTTGCATAAGTGAGCTGACTGTTTGCCCCATGTGATCCATTTTGTGCATGCCATCATATGGATAAAAACCTCAGAGTGAATGAGACTATATATGATTATAGTAGATGGCAGCCGTGCTCTTCCTGGCTGTATCATTTAGATAGGATGTTATTTCCATTAGAGAAATAGCTGAAGGCTGGAATGGAGGCAAAACAGAGAAGGGTGCAGCCTAGTTTTCTATAGACAGTGCTAGAAGATGTCCTATTCTTGCTGTCTTGAAGCACAACACCAGAATGTTGAAAGTGTGCTGTGAAGAAGATATTGTCCTCACAGTGTTCATAGAACACTTTTCAAGCATGTTTTTTTTAGATAAGGACGTTTTCCCATGCCCTGTCTAGTCATCCAAGTACTCTCTGCCATTCTTTTTGAGCCACATGAGAAGAAAATGAATGGGATGTGTGCTGGTGGGAGGACCAAAGGAAAGCAATCACACTTCTATACCACCCCATAGCGTTTAGTGCACTCTCTGGGTGGTTCACAAGTAAATTAGCCTTTTGCCCCCAACATACTTGGTACTCATTTTACAGACCTCAGAAGGCTGAATCAACCTTGAGCCCTTGTCAGGAACGAACTTACAACCTACTGGTTGCAGTACCTCAGTTTAACCACTTTACCACCAGGACTCCTCGTGGCAAGTCACTGTTTCTCCTTAAAGAATTGACTGAGCCTTTCCATCTGTGTCCAGCCAAGGCTGGTTGACAGGGCCATTCTTCCACACAGTGGTGTATGCAGGATGCATCATACAGAGAAAATAAATGGTTGTCAGTGTTTGACCCGCCTACAAGGTCTGCTAGAGTTATTCTGGAGCTAAGGTCAAGGGCAAGAAAACAACTTTCCTCTCATTCCACATGTGGAAAAGTACATACAGTAATACCTCATACAAAGTCCGCTTCATACAACATCGGATTCATACAACATCGCCTAATTCCTTGAAAAATGTTGCCTCATACAAAGTCAGTGCGACTTTGTATAAGGCATTGGGTTTTTCCGCAGGTTGCATTGTGCCTGGGCAGTATAAAAGGCAGGACGCATGCGTGCATTGCTCTTGTGGGTTTTGCATGAGGCGAAGAGTGTTTAGGAGTGGTTTTGAGCACGACTTTGGATTTTTTTTGTCAGAATTTTTGGGAGCATTCCTGGGTTTTTTGCAGCATTCTTCAGTTTCTTGGACCATTCTTTGGCACAGTGGTAAGGTAGGTAAATGAGGTTTTCTGTTTCCGATTGGCTTGGGGTGGGGAGGTGGATGGGGAGGGCAATGTTTTGGTAGCGTGGGCAATTGTTTGGTGTTTGCTGCTGTGGTTTTTAAAAACAGATTGAATATTCCATAATTTTTCCTATGTTGGTCTTTTTTGGGGGGCACTGTTTGGTGGGGTGGGCAATTGTTTGGTATTTGCTGCTGTTTGGATGATCAACACTGTTCTGCATGATGGGACATGTTGGCATCCATATTGTCCTTGCTTCCATCCAGTAATTGTTTACAGTAGCTTGTACAAAATGGATAATCGGCCGCATGGCTGCAGATAAACACTGTGCTGCATGATGGGACATGTTAACTTTTAAACCTGCACTTCATAAAGTTTTCCAAAGTTAAAAACTTGTTGTATGGTTTGTCCCCTAAAATCAGGGTTGTTTGACATGTTTTTGTAATGTATTTAGCCTTTAGACAATGATTTCTAAAAGTTCTGTCAATTTCCTGTCTGTTTCCTTGACTTTGCACTGAAGTCTGTGCTGTTACAGTACAATGTATCTCTATGGAAACGACGTTGTATGAGGCATCGCGGCAAGGATTTGGATGTTGTATGAGGCATTGCGGCTAGGATTTTGCATGCCTCATACAAAGTCCAAATCCGTATAAAGTCCAAACTTGTGGAGCCAAGTTTGGACGTTGTATGAGGCATCACTGTCTTCTACATGTTCCACCTCCCAGCTGCTTTGTGCTTCCCACCCACACCAGCTTGTGTGAGGCAGCTGCCTCACTTTGTTTCACAGTAGGGATGGTCCTGCTGCATCTAAAAAAGCTGTCAATGTCTGAACTGCCTTCTCTAAACCATCAATCAACCAGTGCTTCAGAAGAAGCTTGGTGACTCCTGTCTCCCACCCCTTTAGGGAATACATTTTTATTGAATAACAGGACTGACAGATTTACAAGAGGAAGAGACAGGTTGGATAGAGAAAGTGAAAAAAGAACAGAAATGTCACTATTTCTCAGAACGATAAGGGAAGGTGTCTGTTCCTTGAAGGCATTCCTTTCACGCCTACCAGACATGGTGTTTTAAATATCAAAACAATCTGATACAAAATAATATTGAGAAACTACAAATCATAAGGTGAGTAATTTCTTTGCCATGTGAATTATCATGTGTTCTTTTGGCAGCAATTCTAAAATGATCATCACAAGATTTTACTATGTTCCATAGCTATGTCCAAAACATTAAACCCAAAACGTCACTTAAGAAAATCCTCCTTTAGCAGTCTATGATCTTCTTGTTCTTGTGCCATATCCAATTCTGAATACTGGCGATCATCATGGCGATCATGGCGACTGTCCTGAGAACATAATGCCATGGCTTTTCATCTGCCTTCCATATCGCAGCATTACCCCAGTACATACCACTGATCCAGTTTTGTGAGTCACTTTCTGGTCCTGAGCTCTTTTGGCACACAAAGTCCTCCTCAGCCCCAGACCAGTATTGATGAAGCTGCTGCCCTCCGTCAAGATGGATTCAAGTGGGATTTAATCCACTTGGGGCCCATCACTTTTCCCTGTGGACTTGCCAAGGCCGCTAGTCCTCAGGGTTCTCAGGTTACTTAACCGCCGCCTGACACTCGGTGTTCAGTCTGCCTGTGACTACTCTATTATCATAGTAGGATGACCTGCCCTGACTCCAGGCCAGTCTATGATCAGTAAAGCATATATCTCAGAGTTCTAGTAAGATGCAAAAGAGCAAGAAAATGTGAACAATCTATGTATTTCACACTTACTAAGTCCTGCCATATGTGAACTATTGTGCTAAGATTTTAGAGTATATATGTTAACTTCTGCAATGCACCATCTGTATCTTTATAAACAGAGAATTTTTTTGTCATGTTTGCTTTTCCTTCTGTCCCTTTGGCCATGTAAGGTTAAGCATGAGTAGGAAGGAAACAGCATCTGGCTTGTTGATAAATATCCATGACAGTTCAGCCTTTCACCATCTGAACAATTATGCTTTTAACATGATCACAATTAAATTGTTCAAAACAGAATTGTTATATTGTATATACCTTTACTTTTAACATATGCAGCAGCTCTTTAAAATACTTTTGAAGATGAGTCCCATTAACAGCCGGTGGTGGGTGGTGGGTTGTGGGTGGTGTGTGGGTAAAAGCTATAACATGGCCACACCCTATTTTATCTCATCCCCAGCACATTACACACTGGGAATGGGATACAATAAGGGGGGGCAATTTAGCTTAGCCCTTGATGGGGTATCAAAATGAAATGTGTTGTGGCAGATTGCAGTATAGACAGGATCACACCAAGTTGTCCCACACCACCCAAAACAATGATTTATATGTCTATGTAGAAAGCCTCAATGTTAGCATTGTCCAATTCAAAACAGGAGTGATTTTATCATGGTGACAGTTTTTTGCAGACAAAATGTCTGTCTCTGGAGCTGTTAAATATGGAATCTGCCTAAGGAATTCCAGATCTACACTTTACAAGGAGTTGTGAGCTTTAGACAGAATATCAGCATGCTAACACTCACAGCTGAACTTTATGCTTGAAAAAGTGAAGAATCAAAGCTACACTTCTTTGTTCTCAGCCAAGACAGCGGCTGCTTCCTGTTACCTTCAGCGTCAACAATATATTTCATCTGAGAATGCAACATTTCATTGCCTCTGCTTCTCACTTCTCACCCAGAAAACTGGGATAGACACAAAGACTTTAGGATCTTGTCTGTTTTTGTTTCCCCCTCAACATTCCTCCTCATGTTTTGTAGCATCAGGCCTTACACTGAAAGCTCACACAAAACTTTCTGCCTGCCTGCCCTTGCTCAATAAAGATATGACTATATCATCTATACCTATAAAAAGTGGCCTTAACCGTTGGGTTCGTTCAAAGGCTCCCACACCTGGCCCAACCGTCCCCGACCTAGCCCTTTGCACTCCCCGTAACCCCTGCCTTCCCAACGCCGTGGGGTTCTGGTGGTCGCCAGTGGGGCAGTGGGGCTCCGGCTGGGTCTTTGAAAGTCTTTCCCTCCCATTGCGTCCTTCTGCATTGGGAGAAGCACCGGACTGTCCTTCGTCTCTGCGGGCGATGTGGCAAAGGACAGTCCAGTGCTTCTCCCTATGCAGAAGGCCACCACGGGAGGGAAAGTGTTTCCCTGAGGGAACCAATTCATCTTCCTAGGAGGACGGAGGCCAAAAGATCCGGCCCCCGTCTTCCAAGGAAGATGAACACCTTTTATTCTCCCACTCCGGGCGTTGTACAACAAATTAAAAGATTTCTACCATAGCAATACAAAATTAAACATAAAAAATAAACCAAACCGAATAAAATTATGGATAAACTATATCCAACATCGTGCAAATGAGAGTATGTCTTCTTCACTGAAAAACACTGGTGGAACCAAATTAGGCCATGAACTGAAATGCAGCATACTCATTCCAAGGTGACTAACTTTTGTTGAGTTTTTTTAATCTCTGAGGGGTTTAAAACAGCTCAAATCTCATATCCAGCCAGCAGCCAGTTTGGCTGACTTATCTGATGCCAAGAGATCTTACAGTTAAGTAATGCTTTGGTGCTGTAATTAACATGGGAATATGGCTCCATACTATATAACTATGATTAAGAATTATTTTTAAAAACATGGCACAGAACCCTGTTCATTTACTAAATCACATATTAACTTATTATACATTTGATCTAGAGCACAGAAACATTTCTTCCCCTCCGGCAGCTTGTCTTCCCTCAAACAGTAAACAAATGATTTTGAAATCAGTTGTAGTTCCCATAACACAATCACATAGGGGAGTGTGTCAGAAGGAAAAGGTTCTGCGCTGTTATCCTTTAATAATAACTGTGTGCTGTCAAGTCAGTCCAGGGTTTTCTAGTTAAAGAATATTCAGAAGTGGTTTGCCATTCCCTTCATCTAGTGGTGTCCTGGGATTGTATAGCTTGCTGAAGACCATATTGTTTGTCTCTTCTCACAGAAGGATCAGCAGGGAATAGGACCAGCAACCTGTGGCTCTTCACCCAAATGCCTAAACCACTGAGCTATCCAATCAGCAGTAGTGGTTACACATGCATAAAAGCTCTGTCTTCTGGGAGGAAGATTGTTTTGGTCAATTATAGAAATAGAAAATTCATTATCATTCATAATATCCATTTAGTTAAGAAAGAGGCTTGTACCTTCAGCTGTCATACAAATAATAATATGCAATTTGTACCTTTTAATAAGATTTTAAAAATATATATATAGTGTCACTGAATATTTGCAAAGGAAATCTATGGGTTTTTAAAGTATGTATGAAATTCTGCTGAAGTCTCTCTTTACGGTTCTTAAAATATGTTTTCAAAGAATGTTGTAAGAGATATTATTTATTTAATGATCTTTTGTTTGCCAATTTAATCCAGAAATTCAATTTTAATTAAAACTGCCTAGGATTAAAGATAGGCATTATCTCCTGAAACTGAATTAATCAGAATCAGAAAAAGTATTGTTATTAAAGCCCCTTTCTCTCAAAAATGTAATTTGGAGCTGTACAACGATTTCTACAGACTGGGTAAACATGTCTGGGTTGTACTGTTGCATATTATAATACTTTAGTGTTCTGGAAATAATAGGCAGCAGCCAGCAATACGGGCCAAACAAACAAATTTATTTGGAATAAGAATAGGTGACCAGAGCTAACCACACACCCTCACATTCCTTAACTATCTCTGATCAGAACTGACAGTTGGAAAAATCGTTAGAACCGTTGACATCTCTGTTCTTGTTCAGAACCCTCCCAAAGTCTTGTGAGACTTCGGACCATAGTAAAGCAAATACATATTAAACTCTTTCACAACAAGACAAAATGGCAAACACATTTCCTTAAATTCACAACAAATACGATGTAGCGTTTATCCATTTTTTAAAAAAAGTTCATATGTGTACAACATTATTTATCACGATGAAGAGTGTTCTATCTTGCCCTTCTCTCAATACATAGTTTCTTAATTGGTAAGTTTTTCTCCATATAAACATCTAGCCAGGGCTAGAGCCCCTGCCTGAGAATGAACCAGTGGTGGGATTAAAAAAAGTTTTTACTACCTACTCTGTGGGCATGGTATGGTGGGCATGGCCTGGGGGAAAGCCCTGCATTGCACCTGAATTAGGACTACTGTATTTCATAACTGGGATGGGAGGGGCCAGCCAGAATTTCTGCTACTGGTTCTGGCGAACTGGGGTGAACCTGCTGAATCCAACCACTGGAATGAACCTCAGCATAGGTGTTATGTATGTATGCATGTTCATTATACTGTAAGGCAAGATTGTAACCACTCCAGATACAAACGATATCAGCTATGAAGAAAGACCTGCATTCAGCAGCTGAAGCAAGACCTGCATTCAGCAGCTGAAGCAAGACCTGCATTCAGCAGCTGAAGCAAGACCTGCATTCAGCAGCTGAAGAAAGACCTGCATTCAGCAGCTGAAGCAAGACCTGCATTCAGCAGCTGAAGAAAGAGGCGTGCCTGGGCGAGGCCACGCCGGTAGCAACCAATCAGCTACCGTGCTACAAGATTCAAATGTAGAGAGCTACTGTATATATTGAGATGTATCACCACCATTCCTCATGCCTCACTGGAACCTCATGCAATGCAATAAACCTGTGTTAAACCAACCTTTCGGTTGTCCGGTTGTCTTTGGTCCCATACACTAAATTGGCGACGAGGATGGGATATGGCTGCCCACGGGACCAAGACATGCGCAGGCTACGAGATCAAGAAGCAGGGAGACTTGGAGCTGTTTGAGATAGACTTCAACGCAGCGCTGGTGGAGCTCGAAGTCTCCGATGAGGCCAAAAAGAGGGCCATTTTCGTCCGCATGCTCGGACACGAGACCAAGAGGACCTTGGTGGACCTGATCGCCCCGAGGAAGGTGGGCGACTTCAAAGCTTCAGAGCTCCTGGCGGCGTTGCGCGCCCATCTCCGGCCGGCAATAGCGATGTTCCCCGCTCGGAGCGCGTTCTGGAGGCGAGTCCAGGCACCCGGAGAATCGGTCGATGAGTTCGCCGCGGCCCTGCGGTTGGCCGCCGGCCCTTGCAAGTGGGAACTCCCCGACGTCACCCTCCGGGACTGCCTGCTCTGCGGTCTGAGGGACACAGAGACTCAGCGCGCGCTGATGAAAAGGGAGCCGCCTCCCACGTGGCAACAAGTCCTCGACGCGGCACAGGCCGCAGAGGCCACGTCGGCCGGGGTGCACGAACTCCAGGACTGGCGCCCGAAGACCGCCAAGGCAGAGAGTTCGGTGCGCGCGGCCCGGCGGACTTCGAACTCGTCTTCTGCAGAGAGCAGCGACGACGAGGACGTCCGGAGGGTCCAGAGAGAGGGCCGGCGCTGCGATGGCTGCGGCGCCGCCCACGCCCGCACCAAATGCCCATTCCGCAAGGCCGAGTGCCACAACTGCGGCCGGCGCGGGCACATCGCCAAGGTCTGCCGGAAACGACGCGAGGCCACCCGGAGTTCTCCAGACCGCTCGGCGAGGCAGGACCGCACCACGAGGCAGGACCGCACCACGAGACCGAAGGACGGCACACGGACCACGAGGACGCGGGACGGAGTAGGACGAGTCTCCGACGACAGCGAGGACGACACGCCGGTTTGCAGCGTTTCCACGGAGCACCCCCGTTACTTCGTTGAGGTAGTAATACAAGGGGCCCCTGTTAGGATGGAGGTGGATTCGGGTTCCTCATACTCCATTATTTCCCAGGGGGAGTTCATGAAAATCGCCCCCCGCGTGCGGCCCAAGCTCAAGGCGTTGAGGGCCACGCTGAAGGACGTGCAGGGGAACCGCATCCCAGTGTTGGGGGTTGGGAAGTTCCAGGTCCAGTTCAAAAAGTACACCGCAACGCTTCCCTTAGTCGTCCTCAAGGGGGGTAAATGCAGCCTCCTCGGGACTCAATGGTTCCAGCCCCTGGGGTTGTTCATTGGGGGGGTGCACGCCGTGGGAGCACACGCCGCCGGGACTGATCCAATACAGAGCGTGTGCGACGCGCACCCCGAGGTTTTTAAAAAGGGGCTAGGAAAATTCAAGGGCCCCCCAGTGACTTTCGACCTGGACCCTGGAGTGCGTCCAATCAGACTTAAACCGCGCAGAGTGCCTTTCGCACTAAAGGACAAAATTGAGGCGGAATTGGACAAATTAGTGGGCCAGGGGATTCTTGTTCCTGTTGATTCTGCGGAGTGGGAAACTCCAATTGTAACAGCGCTCAAGGCCAACGGGGAAGTCCGAATATGCGCTGACTACAAGTGCACCATCAATAAGGCGATCCGCCCTAATGCGTATCCGGTGCCGGTAGTCAGCCACTTATTGGCCAGGTTACACGGGGGGAGGTGTTTCGCCAAACTCGACCTGGCCCAAGCCTACCAGCAACTCCCGGTGACCCCCGCCGCAGCTGCTGCACAAACCATAGTCACCCACAAAGGGGCGTTCCAGGTTTCGCGCCTCCAATTCGGCGTGAATTCGGCGCCCGGGATTTTCCAGTCATTGGTGGAACGCCTCCTGAAGGGGTTGGAGGGGGTGTTACCCTATTTTGATGACGTATTAATTACAGGGGGGAGCCGGGCCGAATTAGCAACAAGGTTGGGAAAGGTCCTGACAATATTCGAAAAGGCGGGGTTGAGGTTGCGGAAAGACAAATGCGTTTTCTTTGCTACAGAGGTTGAGTTCCTAGGGTTCCGTGTTACTCCCGAGGGAATTAGGCCAGCCCAATCCAAGGTAGCCGCCATCAAAAAGGTCCCTCGCCCCACCTCCAAGCCCGAGTTGCAGTCGTTCCTCGGACTGCTCAACTTCTACCACTCCTTCCTCCCGCGGAAGGCAGCCGTGGCAGAACCGCTACACAAATTGTTAAAAAAGGACGAGGCATGGAAGTGGGGCGACGTCCAGGAAAAGGCTTTCAATGACCTGAAGCGACTCCTGGCATCAGATGCTGTACTGACCCACTTCAATCCCAAACGCCCGGTGGTCCTGATATGCGATGCATCCCCGGTGGGGGTGGGGGCGGTGCTTTGCCACGTGCTGGAGAACGGTAGGGAGGCCCCGATAGCTTTCTACTCTAGATCCCTGTCCCAAGCGGAGAGGAATTATGCTCAGACAGACAGAGAGGCGCTAGCAATAATTGCGGGGACCAAGAAATTTCATGATTTCGTGTACGGCCGCCCCTTCACCATAGTGACTGACCACAAGCCTTTGCTGGGCATCTTCACCGCAGACAAGCCCACACCCCAGATCCTGTCCCCGAGAATGCTCAGATGGGCCATTTTTCTCAACGCGTATCAGCACGCGTTGGTATACCGGCCCGGGAGGGAGATAAGCCATGCCGACGCTCTGTCGAGGTCCCCCATTCCCCGGGATTGCTGCCACGTGGGCGGAGTAGAGAGGGACCACCAGGTATTAATGATAGAGGTCCTAGACTCCCCTCCAGTAGTACCGGCCGAAATCGCCAAAGCGACAGGCAAGGACAAAGCGCTGGCCACAGTTTGCTCCTGGGTGCAGAAAGGGTGGCCCGTGTCTTCCCCAGCAGCGGAATTCGACACATTCTTCAAAAAGAGATTAGAGTTGTCCCTGGAGAGGGGTTGCCTCTTGTGGGGACAGCGGGTAGTGATCCCCACGTCTCTCCGGCCGAGGGTGCTTAAACTGCTGCACGTCAGCCACCCGGGGATCGTACGCTCTAAGGCACTAGCCCGCAGTTACTTTTGGTGGCCCCAGTTAGACGCCGACATCGAACACATGGTCGGCACTTGTGAGGCGTGCCAAAGCTCAAGGCCAGAAGAGGCTCGCTCGCCACCTAGGGAATGGGACGCTGCGAGGGGACCCTGGTCCCGAGTTCACATAGACTTTGCTGGCCCATTCAGGGGAACGCTTTTCCTCCTCGTGGTGGACGCGTTCTCTAAGTGGTTGGAGGTCATTCCAGTCTCGAGCACCTCCTCGACCACAACCATTAAACAGTTAAGGAGGGTCTTTTCCACGTTCGGTTTACCCGACACCCTCGTCAGCGATAACGCTAGCTGTTTCACGTCCGCCGAGTTCAGGGCATTCATGGAACGCAACGCCATTCGGCACGTCACCTCCGCCCCCTTTCACCCGGCCACCAATGGCCAAGTAGAGCGCCTCGTGCGCACCACGAAAGACGCGCTACTGCGCATGGGTCCCGGAGACCTCGACCTGAAATTGTGCCAATTCCTACTGAGATACAGGGTCACCCCCTTAGCGTCAGGGTACTCCCCCGCAGAGCTGTTGATGCGCAGGAAGCTGGCCACGGGGATATCCAAGCTAGACCCCACGAGAGTAGAGGACAAGGGGCGGAACATAGGGGTGGAACCCACCAAGAGTTTCGGCATAGGCGCCCCAGTATACTGCAGGAATTACGCCAGCGCGGGGCCAGCCTGGGTGCCGGGCACCGTAGTAGACCAAACCGGCCCCGTCTCATACCGCGTAGAGACCAGTACAGGTTTCCTGTGGAGGCGACACGTGGACCAACTCAGGCGTAGGGTCCCCGGAGAGCAAGACGAGGATGAGGCCAGCATTGATTCAGCGTTAGGGCACTCCCCCACCCGTGTAGCCCAAGGGGGAGGAAAAGGGGAGCATGGGTCCCCACCAAGGGGGGAGGAAAGGGAATCGATCCACGGAAATCTTTTGCGGGAGTCCCTGCCAGAGAGGAGGAGCCCCGGGTTGCGGGAGTCCCCGTCAGAAAGGAGGAGCCCCAACCACACTCATACCCCGCGGAAGCCGCGGAAGTCCCCCCGAGGCTCAGAGGCCCACAGAGGTTTAGACGTTGATTTACAGTACCAGGGGGAGTTAGCGGAGTGGTCCCCCACCCGTCCTAGCGAAAAGAGGGGTTTCAGTTCAGCCCCTGGTACCTCCAGTCCCAGTAGCCCCTGTGAGTTAGAATGCAATTTAGCGCCCATGTTCCGGAGACCGACACCTCCAAGACCAGAGGCATCAGCGAGTCCGCCCACCACCACAGTCTTAAGGTCCCCCGAGCAGGGATCAGAAGGTAGCCATTCACCAAGGGCGACCTCATCGGTGCCGCGGTTCACACTAGGAGGGTCCCCGGGGTCCGAGGGCAATAGGCAGGGATTTACCTCCCAACTGTTCATCCCATTCCCTTCCCCAAGCGCAAGGCAGGCACGGACGCCCCACAGAGCCACTAACGAATCCCAGTTTCCCGTTGCAGGACAAGCGCCCGCGGAGTCAGGGATCACAGGCTCTCCAGAATTAGGGCAGGCGCAAGCACGCCCCAAGCGAACGTGCGGCAAGCCACAATGGTTGCGGGACTTCGTCCCATCCTAGGGGGGAGGGATGTTATGTATGTATGCATGTTCATTATACTGTAAGGCAAGATTGTAACCACTCCAGATACAAACGATATCAGCTATGAAGAAAGACCTGCATTCAGCAGCTGAAGCAAGACCTGCATTCAGCAGCTGAAGCAAGACCTGCATTCAGCAGCTGAAGCAAGACCTGCATTCAGCAGCTGAAGAAAGACCTGCATTCAGCAGCTGAAGCAAGACCTGCATTCAGCAGCTGAAGAAAGAGGCGTGCCTGGGCGAGGCCACGCCGGTAGCAACCAATCAGCTACCGTGCTACAAGATTCAAATGTAGAGAGCTACTGTATATATTGAGATGTATCACCACCATTCCTCATGCCTCACTGGAACCTCATGCAATGCAATAAACCTGTGTTAAACCAACCTTTCGGTTGTCCGGTTGTCTTTGGTCCCATACACTAAAATAGGTTTACTAAATGTAACACCAGACATTCTCGATTAGGGACATCACATGTTTGGTGTCTTGCACGGAAGACAAAGAAGGAGCCGCAGTAAGGGCTAAAACACAACTTTATTGCATGGTAGTCAGAGTGAACATGAGGTAATGGTGGACCAAACAGCTCTATTTATAGCACACTGTACATTTTGAATAACCCGGGTGATAGTTCATTGGTTACTGTCCGCGTGACGTCATGGATTGTCACGCCCATCTTCTCCAGGTGCGGTGTGGCGGGAAGTTTCCCGCCCTTCAGGTATTCAGGGGAATCTGTATCATGTGAGCTGGATACTGCTACTGCCACCGGCAGTAGCATCCTTAACAGCTTGCTACAATGTGTCTCTGATTATTTACAATGGATACAATTGTCGGATACAATCAATTAAAGAGTACTTGTCACATTCTATTCAGTACATAACAACATGATAGATACAATCCATGGAGGAGTTGGGGCTGGAGTTATGTTGTTTTACATAAAGGGAGAAGTTCTTTTAGCCTGTGAACAGTGGTGGGCATCAGCAGGTTCACAGCAGTTCGCCAGAACTGGTAGCAGAAATTCTGTTTGGCCCACGCCCATTCAAGTTTTGAAATAAAGTACAGTAGTCCTAATTCGGATGCAATGCAGGGCTTCCCCCTGGCCACGCCCACCATATTATGCCCACAGTGTGGTAGTAATTTTTTTTGGAGCCCACCACTGCCCGCAAACCAAATTTTGTTTCAGGTAGAGTTGTAAAAGGAGGGAGTAGCATGCTAAGGAGGGCTAAGGCAAATGGGTAGGATCAAGAGCACCATCTATATTTACCATAATGCTCTCAGTGTAAATAACTAAGCCTTAGGAGGTGCATTTCAGCCATTCAGAATGAGGAAAAAACTAATTATGAACTGGAAATAACCAAATAATGGCATGGCAAATAAGGGGTGTGGCCCTATTTAGAAACCCAGAAAGCTGGATTAGGAGCCTGTGAGGACTCGAGTTGGCTCTGGAGTTTGAGGTTCCCCAGCTCTATTTTAAACAAGCAAAGATAAGTGAATAGGAATGAGGCAGGTCAGATACATCTTCTGCAGGGACAAGAGGCAATGAATGCAGAAAACTGAGTAGGCTTGTACTAACCAGTCTGCATTAATGTTTAACCGGGAACACTATGTGTCAAGTACCTACATACCTCTGTACCTGTGAATAACTACTAAATTGATCTAAATTGATTTAGTGTCTGACATTCCCTCATAACGGTGAATGCTGTGTTCTTATTAGGCAAAACTGGGAGGGGGGAAATAACAGCCAGAAGCTGAAGGATAACCACCAATTTTTCATGCAAATACAGCAGTGAGTTTGGTGTGTGGCCATTTATAAATTTGTTATAAGGACAGATGCTGACTTTTCTGAAAGAGAAATCAGGGGCACACGAGACTTTGTAGGAGAAGCAGAAATGAAATTATGGGCTTAAAGTACAGAGGGGCACTTTTGAAGGAAACACATGGGTAAGAAAATCCCAACAACAAAAACAACCAAACAATGGAACAAATGCAGTAGGAGTAGCCTAGAAACACCTTCCATGAAGACTGTCACAAAATGGGGGAAATATGGAGTAGTGGAGAAGCAGTGTGTGTCCTGTACATCTGTCATAACGTCACAGGTCTTGCTCAATGGGATTCCATGAGACATACAAACACAGTTTGCTAGCTGAGAGGGATGTAGTTTTTGCATATGAAGAAAATATTGCTCCTAGACTGCTGGGGAAAATGAGGTGTCCATTTTACAAAAGCATGGTTGGCGTGATGAAATATAACTGGGTGAAATGATTAATAAGGCAGGGTAGGGTAGGTTTGTTTGTTTGTTTGTTCCATAGCTACCATATTTTCCTAGTGCTTGCTCTACTCAATCATAAAGCCCTCATAAAATATATTTTCAAGAAATTTGCAAGGGAGTGGCATTACAGAACCAGTAAACGTTACCTAGCAGAATACAATAGGGTTTCATAGTATGATTTGGGTTTTGCTGGAAGTGATCCTGTGTCCACATTCTACCCAGTGGGTTTGCCAGGGTAATGACCAAAATGTTCAGCCACAGAAAACTGCTAAGATGCTTTTCAACAAAACTGTCTGAATTTGATGTGTAAAATAGTCAAATAAGTTGTAGGATCAGATGTGGTATAGAACCAGAAGGATGGATTCTAACCTTTCTCTTCCAACCCACTTTAGTACCAAAACAGATCTCCTCCTTCAGCTAAGGAAGAAAACACAAATAATTTCAACCTGCCTGTATGCTTTCTTTTCCATCTTGAATGTAACTGAGTATGCATTCCCATGTGCATTCATTCATATGTGTGTCATTTCAGTTGGAAAGCTGTACAAAGGTTAAAGAATCCAACCCCTCATGCCCAGTCTTCATTAGCCCAATTTAAGCCCCATACCCTGCACTATCGCCTTTTGAAAATAAAAGTGTTTTAGGAGGTCTAGTCCTAGCTTCTCATCTCTCACGTAGCCACTGCCCATCTTCTTCTGGCTTTTTAATCTTCCAGATTCAATATAAAAGGGGAATATCTCTGCCTGGGAAAGTTCTTGGAAGTTCAGTTCATTAGAGCAGGAAAATATCAAAATGTGGGAAGAGGCACAGTTTTCCTCCCAGGAGGATAATCTTGTTACTCCTTCTCACTCCCTTTTTAAACAGGGGTCCAGGGTGGGGAGAATGATGTGTTCTGGTCTTCAGCACAGGAGAAACCAAACATGTACCAAAAAAGAAACCCTAAACAGCCTGAGAAACAACTCATATTTCCACCAAATGAAGGTGAGATATGCTATGCATTAAACCAGGGGTGGCCAAACTTTTTTGGCCACAGGCCAGTCATGTGGTTCAGAGGGCCGGTCACTATGGCCTGTCGGCCAGATCTGGCTTCCAATGCCAATTCATCCAGCCCACAAAGCCCTTGTCACTCCTGGAAGCGGACGTAAAACACACCCATACAGGCACGTTTTACTTCTGCTTCCGGGAGTGATGGGGGCTTCACGGGCTGGATGAATTGGCATTGGGGGCCACAGCCGGCCCGTGGACTGTAGTTTGGCCACCCCTGTATTAAACTGTTAGCTAACCTATTTCTCCCACTTTTCCTCCATTTAACTGTCCAGCTGTTCTGATCTGTGATTCAGTATGAATGTCCCAATGACTTGTGACTTTAGCAGCAGTCACCACTGGGCAAGAATCCAACATGTGCCTTTAGTACAAGATAAGAAAGTACATGCTGAGCAAGTAACCAATAGTTTGGTTCAGGGTACAGGTGAAATCTTGGACTCTATTTGTACCCAGTAAACCACTTCTGATTTCCTTTTTTAAATACCCGAGTATCATTGAAGACTGGAAATATGTACATTCCAGCTGCTGCATCCTTGAGGAGAGGAGGCAAAATGCTTAAAATGTTTAAGAACATGATAAGTTAGAATTTCTTGAGGGCTATATATTCTCCACCCCTAAGACAAAGGTTCCTTCCTCCAGTATAGTCTTCAAACATTGGCTGTAAGCCTGTGCAGGGCGGACTCCTATTTGTTTATTGAAGTAAATGCAGAAATCCTTTTTTGTTCCTGGAATTAATGATTATCCAGTGATATGGCTCAATTCTTTTCCTCCTCCACTTGTCATCCCAGAACCTCTGTTGTGGAGGAGGAGGAGATTAGAGAGGACAGAAGGAGAAAAGGAAGAAGCATGAAAGGAGGCTCATTCCAGTACCTTTAGTTCTACTGGCTTTTATTCACATAAGTGTGTACCATATAAAGCTAAAGGTCACCCTTGTTCAAAAGATGTGTTTTTGTTTTTTTTAAACCATCATTTAAAAGAAAAAGAAGGAAGGTAGTAAAAAGGTAGCCCTTGTTCGAAAGCTAGTCGTATCTGACTCTAGGGTTCACCGTTCATCTCTGTTTATAGCCAAAGAGCCAGAGTTGTCTGCGTCTGCCGGTGTTTCTGTGGACATGTGGCAGGCATGACTAGACACTGGAGTGCACAGAATGCTGTTTGCCTTCTCCTATTTATTTACTTGCAATTTCTTGCTTTCAAACTACTAGGTTGGCAGGAGCTTGGGCAGATGATGGGAGCTCACTCCGTCGTGCAGCACTCAGTTCTTGAACTGTTGACCTTCCAGTCATCATGTTCAGCATCTTAACCACTAAGCCACCGCAGTCCCACTCTTGCTTTAGAGAGCACCTTAGTCTTAAACTTTGTTTCTTCTTCCTAAGTAACAAGTATATCTATATTTTATGCTGTTTTACTCAGGAAATGTATTTAAGTTTTTGTTCTTGCTAAGTGACTTTCCTTTGAGCATTAGCATGATCTTTCTCTATTATGAGATCCTAGGACTTCAAATAACGTTGTTATTGTGTGGTCACAAGCCCTAATTATACAGTACAACAATACGAAGAAAATAATAAAATCAGCATTAAAATGTACACATATTTAGGAAAAAGCAGTCACTTAAAATAACAGTCTTTTTACAAGGTCTGGAAAAAAAGCAGAAAACAAAAACTTAGCCACAGACTCTGTGATTGTTTGGTTTACACCTGCAGACAAACAGTCTAAATCCCATGTGAGTATTTCCAGAGTATTTCTTCAAAACAGGACAGAGAAGTTTAAATTCAAATGAGAAATGGTCCAAAGATCCAGCTACTTTATCTCCACTGCTGCAGAATCACCCTTCGAATCCTGCCAAAGGGAGATTGTTGAATCTGGTCCTGGAAGAGAGCATGTCAATATTTAGGAACAATGAGTTTATCCAGATACCAGGGGGCTGTGGTGGCTCTCACTTCTTTAAATAGTCAGTTCTAGGTAAGGTAAAGGTTGCCCTTGCTTGAAGGCAAGTTGTATCCAACTCTAGGGTTCAGTGCTCTTCTCTGTTTCATAGCTGAAGAGCCAGTGCTGTTGTCTTCTGCAGACATTTCCATGGACATGTGGCAGGCATGACTAGACACTGGAGCGCACGGAACACTGTTTACCTTCCCACCAAAGTGGTCCCTATTTATCTACTTGCAATTTCTTGCTTTCAAACTGCTAGGTTGGCAGGAGCTGCGCAAACCCATAGGAAAAAATGAAATTTTTATGTAAACCGAAGCAAACTCATAGGGAAATGAATCTTTATGTAACTCAAAGCAAAGCCATAGGAAATCATTGAAATCCGGACATGGTTTTAGCACAAAATCATTATGTAAGTCGAATTTTATGTAACTCGAGGCATATGTAAGTCGGGGTTTTACTGTATTTTATTTCAAAACTTGGATGGGCAGGGCCAGCCAGATTTTTTGCTACCGGTTTTGGTGAACTGGTGCGAACCTGCTGATGCCCACCACTGCAAGAGACCAATCTTTACACTCTCTAGATATGAAGGCAGACTTTAGTCTTAGTCCTGCAGATGACACACACCTAGGTATTCCAAAAAGCAAATTTGAGAACACATTTTCATCAGCAGAAACAAAATCTCAAATCCACATTGTAACATCATATAGCAGAGTAATCTCTGACATGAGACTTCCATGTAGAGGTTGCAAGCCTCCAAAAAAATAGATGCTTGAGAAAAGCCTCTGCTTAGTATCAAAGGAACTGAACACAATTTAAAAAAATCTTATCAGAGTGTCATGGATTGCTAACTACCTTGGCAGAGATCTGCATGAAAGCTGGAGGTTAAGAAGTTTCGATATCTGAGCATTGTAAAAAGGTCACCCTTGTTCGAAAGCTAGTCGTATCTGACTCTAGGGTTCAGCGTTCATCTCCGTTTATAGCCAAAGAGCCAGAGTTGTCCATGTCTGCAGGACATGTGGCAGGCATGACTAGACACTAGACCAGTTGTAGACAGTCTGTACTGCAAGAGGCACAGAATATGACTGAAACAGTTCTTTGGTTTTTTACACCAAGGGGGAACAATTCATCCCTGTAGCATTGCAGGTTGTTAAGGTCAAGATTCTATCTCAGCTGTTATATCGTTCATGATGGCACTGCTGCCAGTTTTAAAGCACCAGAATGCAGATGTGCTAAGATGTTCTCAGCTGATGTCTCAGTAGAGAACACCACCATCTGCTGCTGAGAGGCAAGAAGGGAGAAATGACTGCTAGTCATGAAAAGGGTGCCATCTGGTGGCCAGTGTGAAACAGTCACATATGCAAATACAGAATCTAACAATTTTCTATGGATATTGTTTGGGGAACTGAGAGCATCTTCACAGAACCATTAGTCACACAATCCTTTAAAGGCTATATAAGTTCATCCCAAAACCAAAATCTAAACAATTTTTTTACTGAAACAGGCACGGGCATCTTCACTGTGATAGTTTTACATCCAGACTAGAGCTGACATTGTGAATGTCCAGCTGCATCATCATCATCATCATCATCATCATCATCATCATCATCATCATCATCATCATCATCATCATCATCATCATCATATTATTATTATTATTATTATTATTATTATTATTATTATTATTATTATTATTATTATTATTATATTTCTATGCCACCCACTCAACAAACGTGACTGGGCGGCTCACAACAGTACATGATAAAGTCACAATAAAAACACTCGCAATAAAATACCGATCGTCCAAGTACAAAAGTTCAAAAGTGGCCACAGACAGTTCAGGGGGCTAGGCTGGCTGGCCTGGCCAGGGAGGTGATGTCCGTCCCCCACCCCAATGGCCAAGTCCCGTCACCAGAACAGCACAACTCCAGCCATGGGTGTGGCCTGCATTGTTAAGACTTCCATGTTGTCATTGCTGAAGCTCTATTTCTTAATTCTACTATACATCTATCCACTCATCATTGCAATTTACTGTGCAGTTTACCACTTCTAATATTAACTATTCACAGTACAATACTAACTGACCATGATGGCTAAGGGCCACTTGAGTTTACACCAGGCCAGCTCAACCTAAACTGAATCAAATCCTTCTTTACCGAAGGACATTGAAAGTTACTTGAGGGCTATACTTCCTGCCTTAAACCTGTGTTGACATTATGGTCACTGGTTTGAAGGATATTTGAATCTGGTGTAACTTAGCTCTTTACTTACCAACTTCTTCACCTTTTTTGTGTTCTTCTCAGGTAGATCTTAGCCAACAGACCAGAAGAAGATGGATTTTGGCAGATGAGGTTTCTGCTAGCAGAGGCATCTTGTACCTAATCCCAGTCTCCCATGGCTGGCATATTTTTGGACTGCACTGTAATGTATTTATAACTAGGGACTATATATGGTGTGAGACTGCAGTGGCTTAGTGGTTAAGTACTGAACTTGATGACTGGAAGGTTAGCAGGTTAGCAGTTCAAAACTTGAGTGCTACATGACGGAGTGAGCTCCCATCTCTGTCCCAGCCCCTGTCAGTTCAAAAGCAAGAAATTACAAGTAAATAGGTACCACTTCAGTGGGAAGGTAAGCAGCATTCTGTGCACTCCGGTGTCTAGTCATGCTTGCCTCATGTCCATAGAAATGCCTGCAGACACAGACAGCACTAATATTTGGCTATAAATGGAGATGAGTGCTGAACCGTAGAGACAGATACGACTAGCCTTTGAGCAAGGGTGACCTTTTTACTACCTTCCTTCTTTTTCTTTTAAATGATAGTTTAAAAAACCACATCTGTTCTCCTAAAAAGATTGATAAGTTTCAATGACATATCAGAGAATAAACAAAACAAAAACGCTGTACCAGTTTAAAGACTAACTGTATATTTCAATGTGAACTTTGGTGGCTCAAGTCCACTTCATCAGACATGGGAGTAAGGCTTTAATTATTAATACATGTACTTAGCTTTTTGGAACAATTTTCATCCTCACATGTTCGTTTAAATGGGAATAAAAAGTAAAATGAGAAAGATGGGTATTTTAGCTTTCCTATTGAAAGACCACCACAGTGCCATTTGCTTTTAGTCCAGCTTATTTGTGGTCTTGCAATGTTCACTCAGGGAAAACATTTGAAGGAGGACTGTGGGGAGGAATCAGTGAATAGAGTTGTAGTTAGCACCCTCCTCTTCCTGCCCCTTCTGTACATGAAATATAGGCGTTCTGTTAGGCCTTCTATTATATTTGAAGGCATGTTCCCCTGACTACTTTGATCTGCCTATTAAGACTCCTACTACTGAGTTGTTCCTCCTCCTTGAAATCTTGGGGAGATTTCCATTTCCTTTCACATCTTCATTAATTTTCTCTCAGAAGCAGCTGCTGTCACTGCTGCTGCTGTTTTTCTTGGAAAAACTCCTATACTCTGTCTGCTTGACAACAGAAATTAAGTAGGCAGTCCAACAGCCCACCATAGACATGCAAATGGAAAACCTTTCATGTGCTAGTGGTGCTAGAGTTTTGCTTGCTGTGGAGCTGTTGAAAGCAGGGACGCCCAGCCTAAGCAAAAAACCAGTAACCTAAAGGTGATGCAGGCATTTGTAGTTTAGGATGAAAAGTCATGGTCAAAATTGGAACAGACCTCAAAGAGATCCCTTCTGGTCTTGGATGTAGTTAGTGCTGGCTGGATTTTGGAACTGGTGTGGGGTTAAGAGCTGAGTCTAGCATATTGGGAGTGAGGAGCTCAGACTATTTGCTTCGCTGTCATTATGTGGGGGTCTGCGGTGGCTCAAGTGGTTAAGATGCTGAACTTGCTGACTGGAAGGTTGGAGTTCAATTCCTGGGTACTGCATGATGGGGTGAGCTCCCGTCTTTGTCCGAATTCCTGCCAACCTAGCAGTTCAAAATCAAGACATTGCAAGTAGATAAATAGGGACTTCGGTGGGAGGGTAAACAGTGTTCCGTGCACTCCGATGTTGAGGCATGCCTGCCACATGTCCACAGAAATGTCTGCAGATGCAGAGTGCTGGCTCTTTGACTATAAACAGAGATGAGCACTGAACACTAGAGTAGGATACGACTGGCTTTCGAGCAAGGGCGACCTTTACCATTACCTTATGTGGAGTTACTAATGGTGAATGAAATGCAGTAGACACGGTGAAGAGTACCCTCAGTGAATCTCAGTGTGTATGTGGGAATTTTAGTGTGTAAGGAGAATAGCAAACAAATTCATCTGGAAAGCTGTTTCAGCTACAAGTGTTTCTCTTTTTTCCTGACCTTACTTGCTGCTCAGTCTTCCCCATCCTGAGCCATTCACTATCCAGCAAACCTTTTCAACGCCTGCCAGTTTAGCAAAAATTCTATTTCCTGGCGATTCAGAGCCAAAACCTGTACATGTTCTGGTTCATTCACCATGCAGGTGGTTCACCTTACTACTCCCTTATATTCTTATCAGGTTTTAAAGATTATATATTGAGGAAATCAGATACAGTATGTTTGTTTTCTAATTATACTGTGGGCATGATTCTCTATTCCCACATTCTGATTCCAATACACACAACTACTTGCCCCCACCCATTCACTTTCCGGAGTGTGCTTTGCCTGATAATCTGGATGAAGCCACTACTAGCTCTTTTTGACATTATGTTCCAGTTGCTGAATAACTGCATTCAACGTTCTGACCCTATTTCTGTCATATTTTACTTTTGTTTCTCACCTTTCCTGTTACAATTTTAAATGTTTCCTTCTTCATCCATCTAGGTCAGGGATTCTCAATCTGCGACCTGCGGCATCATTTCATGTGCCCCCCCCCACCGCCTCCATCACACCAGGAAGTGCCATGTGGTGGAGGAAGGGCAAAATGGCCATCTGTCCCTCAAAGCTGCCTGAGGGAGCATGACCCGGCTCCTGGCTTAAAACGGTCGAGAACTCCTGATCCAGGTTTTTCTTTTCTTGATTTAGGTTATCATATTTACTATACAGTATTTATTATTTGCTCCACAATGTTCTAATGCTGGAAATACTGGGAAAATGATATATTGTCCACAATGTGCTAATGCTGGAAATACTGGGAAAAGGATATATATATAACATAGTAACCAGTTGTTTGCAAGATATTATTGGGACATCCTTCATAGTACAGTATATATGTAGTTATGTGATTTCACTGCAAATCTTTTGTCACTATAGGTTGTTGCGATATCATTTATACAAACTTCTTAAACTTCTTAATTGTTATAGCTGTGTGGTAATTGGACCAATTACCTTGGGAGTTGGTGAGCACTCCAACACTAGAGGCATTCAAGAGAAAATTGGACAGCCATCTGTCAGATCTGCTTTGATTCGGATTAGTCCATTGAGCAGTGGTCTCATTGGCCCTTTCCAACTCAATTGTTCTATGATCATAGATGATGACATGCAGTACTCTGGGGAGCTCTATCTACCACAAATCACTATAGAACCCAAGGTACATATGAGGCTCCAAAGATGTACATGCAATTCCACACACATACAAAGTCATAGCAACACATAATGGACTTCTTAATATATTTGTTATGGTTTATTTATTTATAGGCAGATCACTTCACTATTTACAGTACATGAATGTAGAGATTCTACAGTCTTTGTGATGTAAACAAGTAACTCCACAGCAGGGGAGTCTCAAAAAGAAGCCAGTTCTGAAGTATTTACACAATTTAAAATAGAACTTTTATATACCCACCAGATAGATATAGAGAATACATTGAGCAATTTGGTTAAATCATCTACGAAACTATAGAATCTGACAATGTAAAAATACAAGAAAACGTTCTCTCATTTAGAAGGTAGACATTGAAATCACACTAGAAATAAATCTTTCTTTAAAAAATGACAATAACAAAGGAAAGGCATATGAATCTATGCCAATTAAGGTTAAAGTATATTACATAAATAAGGACACAATAGAACACAACTGGGAGGAAATTAAGTGAAATACAAAAATCCTCTATTTTTTAAAACAGCAAACTAAAAATGTTATAGATTACCAAAGGGGCCAATCCTACTGCTTTTGCTTACCCAGATGAAACTTGCCACTTAGTTAATGCATGTAAAAAACAGGCAGAATTGGGCCCTTCTAATTATTAGCAGTGTCCGCTTGAAAAACGAAAAAGCAAAATCTAACTTTTATTATAAATAACACATAGCAAATGTGCCCCTCTTTTAAGTGAAATTCTTACACCTTTCTCAAGAAATGCATCAATTTGTCTTCTTCACTCTCTCTGGCTCACGTACATTCATAAACTCATGCTCCAAGTAGTGGTATTAATTCACTGTTGTTCAGCATTCTAATAAATAATGCCTCCTAAAAGCATCAGCTACTATATTAGAAATCAGACTTTGCAGGGGGCAGTCTTTATATTCACATTATGTTGAGATTCTTTCATAAGTAAATGAAAACAAGCTTCCCAGAACTACAAAGAAAAATGTCAATGTAAAGTGACCCTTTCTGAAATTCAGCACTTGGATCTATTCCCCCCCCCCCCCAGGTGCTTTCTAAGTGCACATAGTGCTCTGAGATAAACAACATTGGGCTGCCCATGCTCTTCAATGTTGTGAACTCATTTGAGAGACAGAATTTTCCAATGGGGCAACTCCTGGTTTTCCCAGAGCTCTGTGTGAACATTGGATCATAGCCTACGATGAGAAAATGACATGCATTCCTAAGGGCAGATGAACTGAAGCTGCTGTGTGAAATGTGACCTGCCTTATAGATCCCAAGTTGAACCTTGGGGTAACAATCACACGATCCCTTCTTACCTTATTTCCAGGGATTCACAGAAGCCATTTGTGGCAATTCATTCCTTAACACTGGCACCTCTTGGTTTTTCTCTTTGAGACTCTATCCCTTACCTCCCTGATATGTTCATTTCCCATGTGCTGGGAGTGTACAGAAGCAGTCTGTCATGAAGCCCAGACACAGGTTGTGAATCCAATGTTGGGGGCATCAACATAAGAGACCAGTATTAGGCACGCCACACAATAAAGATTGTATAGATGTTACATTTTTGTAGCACTGCTTTTTAAAAGAATAAAGTAGTTTTTACCCTGCTGTAGCTGCTCACCTCTCGTGCATTTTCTCCAGCCAGGACTACCGTCAGACTGGAGGTTAAAATGAAGAATGCACAAACACCCCAGATTAATTTGGGGAATAATGTTTTGTCAGCTGGCTGGTAATTACATAAAGCGATTTAAAGGGACTCAACAATGCAGGAGCTCATGAGAAAATGATAACCAAATCCATGAGGGTGAGGAATAAAGAACTGGCTCCTTCCAGAATCTCCCTACAAAGAAAAGGAAGCAGAAGGCTTCAGACAGTTATATTGCTAATGGGTACCATAAACTGACTACCCTGCTGTAAGAACAACTGCAGACATTCTGGACTACAGACTTTTTAAAAAAATTCCTCTGACAAATGAAAATAAAGAGTCTATCTAACTCACGTACACATAGTAGACTCCTCTAAGGCCTTTTGACAATCTAATATTACCCATGGAAATACAAGATAAAGCAGATGTGAAAGTTTAGCAAAGTAGCAAAGCTCAGACTAGTCACTCTCAAAAAGAACATATGATTTCTGTCAACAGTGATAATGATTTCGAACCTAGTTCTTGTGTGTGCACTCTTTTTATATTACCTTTAAAGATCATCTATAGATTTCAGATGTTGATACTTTATCGGCAATATCATGTTTCACATAAAACAATGGTTATTATTGAAAGGTCCACGGATAAAGAAATGGCTTATGACTTATTCCTATCATAAAGTATTTTATCGTACTTTTTTTAAAAAAAGGAAAATTCTTTTTCTCTTTCATACACAGACACAGGCATTTCTATTTAAAAAAATAAAGGTCTCCCTCATGATTGCCTCTCTTAAAACACCCTTTTATTCCGAAACACCCTGGAAAAGAAATTCTCTTTACTGTATTTGGTTTCTCACCTGATTTCACAAGGCTTGGTTTGTTCTGTGGCTTGTTGTTATGGCTGTTTCTACCACCCTGAAAATGAGGGTGCTGGCGTCAACACATATTATTTCTAGAAAGAATGCTGGGAGGAAATTTAGGCAGACTTTGCACACACAAAAACAAAACAAAACAGAACAGGTGTATGCTCTTTCTAAGAGGGGCAAAAGTACCATTCAGATAATTAATCTCCTCTATGGGGGACTCCACGTGCTGTCAGAGAGAAATAAATAAATAAAGAGCCAAAGAGAACAGCACCAAAGGTGAATCTTTGCGTGTCCATCTTAGTGGCAGTTATGGCTTTAAGTGAGATGCAACCCAAATGTTAATTCTCACCTGTACAGAAAGAATAGCCTTTCCTCTCTGCCCCACCCCATTTCTCCACCTTAGGTTTTCAAGGCCTCAACTTCTAGCCAGCGACATCTGGTTTGATGGACCACAAGTTTTGCAGTCACGTTTGCTCTGCTGTTGTAACATATGGGTGGGATCTTCGTGACTCCTGTGTGACTTATTGCTTCCTGCCCGTTAAGAACTGGGCTTTTCACCAGCAGCCATCTTGGTGTTACTAAATGTATTTGCCACATATAGAGAGAGCCATGTGATTATCCTGCTCTACAAAACAGAAGAGGTTCAGTTCATTCTGTTTCCGTTGAGTGCTCTGATAAGAGACCTCTTGCCACTAATGGTCTTTTTAGGGGCTGCAACTTCCCAAGCATCTGGAATAGTAAATCCCCTACATGATGCAAACATTTATGTGCTTCCAACAGCCATTAAAATAAGCCACGGGTAGTTGTGTGCCATAAGTAGCATTAAATGTGCGTGCTTTCCAAACCCTACCAGATTCTACATTCAACACTGCTGGGGTCACGGGGTTTGCTGTGCCCAGCTGCTGTCTGAGAAGAGTTTAGGACCCCATCATCACCTTATCCCCGTTTGTGTGTGCGTTTGTGCATGGGTTTGCATATTGCATACAGTTTCTAGTGATAGCTTCTTGCAAAACAAAACAAAGCAAAAGAAAAATTTTATAGGCTTCAGGCAACACAAAGACCACTTATTGCACCTCTTCCTACACCTAGGATAAAGATGTTGTGTGCGCTACAAAACCTTTTCTCCTTTCCCAAGAGAATACAGATGCATGCTTTAACGTCATTGAGAAGTCCAGCCTTTGGAAAGTAACTTGAGATACAAAGCAAAGCAAGTACGAAGCCATGTTTGAAAGCAGTTCACACTGAAAGCCGCTTCTTCCTCCTCCCTCTCCTCTGCAGCTGCATTCAGCACTCTCAACGTACTTAAATTTTGATGCATTTTCCATCTCTCTGAATAAAGCCATCTGTGAACTTGGATCTGCCTCGATAACTTGACCCAGGAGATGGAAGAATTCCACTTACTGATTGTGGGGTTGGTTTTCCTTCTCCTTTTTCTGTTTGATTGTTCTCCGAAAAGATCAGCACAGCACAGGACAGGACAGTCCTACCCACCCTAAATGTGTCACTATATACATTCTACAGTAAGCTCTATAGCAATCACATGTAAACATCATTGTGGTGAGGAAATACTAGGACAGAAAAAAGGCAGAGCTACAATGAGGCACTTGCCAAGAGCAGATGTGTTGTCAGGACTAGACTATGCTATGCACCAATTCTAGAGTTAGGATGTACAGTAATTGCTACAGACGTTCCTAAACAGGAGTGGTACAAGAAATGTAACAGCAGCCATTCCAATACAGCAACAATAGATTTTGGCTAACACCACATAATACAGTGTTCATTGTAATACGTCAGCTAATGGTGAAATGAATTCTCTTATTTTAAAAAAGCCCTACCTCAAAGGACAGGAAGGGGGAAAAAGCAGAGACTTGACTAGTGCAAATAGAACAATATACAAGCAGGCCCCTTAACTTGATTCATGGCTTTGCTGATGGGTAGCTTCCCTCAAAATAAAACGAGTGGCAAACTTTTGGATAGCATGAGTTTGGCCTGAGCCAGGCAGATGTCAGGGGCTTTGGCAACCTCTGCCTTTTGATTCAAATTAAATGCAGATTTATGCTTAAGAGACCTTTGGGGATGATACTTTATCTATTGGCAGAATTAAGGCTGTTGTAGTCTATCTACATGGGATGGCAGAATCACAGAGGCCTCACTTTTTGTGAATGGTGGAACAAAGACACAGTGACTCATGAAGCACTTCAGCAAAGTTGTTAGTCCCTATTGGAAAATGCTGTCCCTCAATGCTCCTGTTGGTTTCTTGGCCTCCCTCTCATGTCCCGGGTCATGATCTATGCATAGCACTGGAGTAACCACCTTGCTTTTTAAAAAATGTACATTTAATATGGTATCCTGTCTACTTTACTACAGTATCTTGTCTACAAGAGTGGCAAGCACTAACTGCTTTAGAACAGAATGAGTGTGGCACCAAAAGAAGGGGCTCCTTTTCTAGGTTGCCAATTCTTATTTCAGAGCATAAAGTTCACAATACTCTACCATGGCATTTTGAACAATAATAACAAAGAGCTGTTCTTTACAATACACTTGCCTAAATTGTCCTAAGCTACACTGTGAAGTCCTTCATCAGTTACACAGGGTGAAGCCTGAACCTGGTAGTGAATGGGGGGGGGGGAGAAAAAAAGGGTGTGTGTGATCTCTAGCGTGAGTTTTCTATGGCTTACTTGACTCAATAGGGAGTGTAGCATTTGTAGAGACATTTGGCTGACGATCCATTGCTTTTAGTTAGCTCTGAATGCAATGTACTCACAGCTGGCTGAAGGGCAAGGATCCTTTTGACCCTCTGCTGTTGGACCTTGCAGAAAGGGTGTTACTCCACTCCTCACTAGGAGAGAGATTTTGCTTTGGTTAAATGACCAGATGCTTAAAAAACTATTCCTGAGACTACTAGTGATGTGATGCACAGCCTGGAATGAACTGCTCCACATTCTTGTACCTTAAACACTTGTATTTAGAGCAGGGGTTCCCAACCTAAGGTCCATGGGCCAGATTCGGCCTGTGGTGCCATTTCATGTGGCCCCTCACCCCTCCAAGAGTATTCAAGAAACAAAATGGCCACTCCTTTGAAGCTGTTGGGACAAAATAGCCACCCCCATCAAAATAGCCACCCCCATCAAAATAGCCACCCCCAGCATACAGGCAGTGCAAAATGACCATCCGGCTCTCAAAGCCGACTGAGAGAGCGTGACCCGGCCTCCAGCTTGAAAAGGTTGGGAACCTCTGATTTAGAGACATACCATAAAACAATGGTAGTTATCAGAGAATTGGTGATGCTAGCATCTTGAAAAGTCTTGGCAAAGACTTATGCATGGTAAGATAGCTCTGTGCCTGCTGTTCTCAATGGCTTTATGTTGCCTCCAGTTTCAGAGGCTGTATTACTCTGAGTGGTTGGAGATCAGCTATGGTCAGTGGTGGGATTCAATTTGTTTTTACTGCCTACTTTGGCATGGTGGGCGTGGCCACATGACTGGGTGGGTATGGCCATACAACAGGGTGGCCGCCCCGCCTGAGCAGGAGGTAGGTGCAGGCCTACAACCCAAGGCTCTGGTAACCAGATGGGGAAAGCCCGAGGAAGCTGCGCCACCAGTACAGGAGGCAGATGCAGGCCTATGACCCAAGGCTCTGGCAACTGGATGGGTGGGGCCAGCCAGAATTTCTACTACCAGTATGGTGTACCAGGGCATACTGGCTGAATCCCATCTCTGGCTATGGTAAAGGGAGACTGCCTCCAAGCCCAACTGGTGGGCTTCCCTCAGGCATCTGGTTGGCCTCCATAGGAAACAGAATGGTGGACCAGACAGGCCTTTGGTCTGAGGGAGCAGGCATTTTTCCTGTGAATGATTTCATTACCTTGGAAGCCAGATGGAATGCCTCTACTTTGGCTCCAATGCCAATCCAGAATGAAGAGAGAGGGAGTACAACTTCTCCTCTTTCCTCACATCATTGTTAAATTACAGCCATCTGAGAACGCTTCTATGGCACTCTAAGAGCCAGTTTTGAACAGTGGAATTGGTTAAGCCATTTTTTGTGTAATCAAGAGAAGAGATTCCAGAATTTTGCCCATATTAACAGCTATCCCACAACCCCACTTAATAATACATTGATTCATCAATGGCAAGATTTAATGTTTAATCACAGAGAGGAACCTGGCTTTGGATAAGCTGCTAATTGAAGGGTACCTCTCTAGATGGGGCCACATCTGCTGTGGAGCAAGTGCCTCATTACAGTGCATAGTTAAAAATCAAGGAAGCGGTACAATAAATCTGAATTACAGTACATCTGAGCCATAAATACATTATAAGTATATATTTCTTTCTTCTATTAAAAATTAGTTTACAATCTTGATTCTATTCACAATTAACAATTTCATCATCACACACTACAGACAAAAAAAAGAAAAGAAAGAAAGAAAAAAGAGAGAAGAGGAGGAAATGGTGAACACAGCTGCAACTCCACAGGGGAAGTGGGGCCAGTAAGAGAACGGGGTGTGG
Source organism: Bradypodion pumilum (assembly GCA_035047305.1). NCBI lineage: Eukaryota > Metazoa > Chordata > Lepidosauria > Squamata > Chamaeleonidae > Bradypodion > Bradypodion pumilum. Next base: position 322,095,417 of record JAWDJD010000002.1, read on the forward strand.
ACAAGAGGGGGACAGGAGGCTTTTGCAGGCTCATCCTAACACAACCAGTCAGAAGCAAAGATACTAATGTGTGGCAGTGGAACATCAACACCATGGGGACTCACAGACAGAAGCAGCTTGTTCAATGTAAACATCAATTTAAAAGGACAACAGTCTCTCTCTCTCTCTCCCAATCTCTCTCATTCAGGTTGTATACTTAATCGTTTCTTTGAAAACGTAAACATATTGGAAGTGCCTTGACTGAGGTATTGAGGTATTCCTCACAGGTTAAGGCTGTTACCGATGCAGACTTTCCTGGGCCTCCTGCAGCAGGCTGTCAAAATCCATGGTCTCGTATTTGCTTTTAAGTGGTGATGGTGGGGACTCCTCCGTGTTGGAATCTGTCACCACGAAAGACAAAAATAAAAATAAAATAAAAACATGTTGAGAGAGGGACAGATAAAAACAGGCATCTATATTTTGTTTTGTTTTGCATACATCCTTCAAAAGCTTGGTGTAACTACCAAATAGTAGGTTCAACCACACAGTACCAAAATAAGTAAAAATGAATACATTCTGAATGATCAAATTCCATGTTTGATTATAGAATCACTGAGTTGGCCGGCATCTATGAGGCCATCAAAACCAACCTCCTACTCAATTCAGAAATATATCTGACAGATGGTTGTCTGATTTTCTTTCGGATGACTCCAGTGTTGGACCCAAGACAGTTGGTTCCAATGTCATACTGCTCTAACAGTTAAGATGTTTTTCCTCATATTCAGCTTATATTGGGCTTCTTGTAATTTCAGCCTATTATTATGTGTCCTGCACTCTGGGATGATTGAGAACAGATCCTGCCTCTATTCTTGATAGTTATTGTGAGGTATTTATAGGCAGTATAGTAATCACTGCCGAATTCTATGTGCAACTGCAGGGGCAGTTTAATTCAAATCCTTTAATCCATGGGTAACTCAGCTCTGCTGCTGAATCAGGGGCACTTGGTATTCTTAAGTGTGGCAATAAAGTCCATGGCTGGGTTTCCCCAAGTCCCGATCAAAATTGCAGAGCCCTGTGCAGCTTCTACTCATGTACCATGACTGCTGTTCTGTTATGGGGCCATTCAACAATTACGTGATCCATTTTTTGGGGGAAATTGACCCCCCCCCCCCATGTAATCCGACCATAGATAGATAGATAGATAGATAAATCTTTATTGTCATTGTCCTGTACAGAACGAGATTGGGGGGGACACTTAACAACCCAACAAAACTTAAACAAAATACAACTATACAAAATTATCAACATACTCCCACCCCACATATACACATTTAACCCCTAAAAGCTCTAAAACTCTAAAAGCTCTAAAGCTCTAAAACCCTAAAAACTCTAAAAAAAAACTATATACAGAAGCTCCCTCATAAGACTGCATTGCACTGCATTCAAAGCCAGAACCGCTTTTGGGTAGAAACTAATGTTCGCTTTGAAACCCCCCTTTTTAAAATTACATAATCTAGAGCTTTTGTATCGAAACCCTAATTTTTAGAGCTTTTCACTATTGGTGAAACAGAAATAGACTGCATAAGCAATTCAATAATCTCAAATCGGATCAAAATTCCCAGAGATTATTTTTAAAACTAAAAAAACCGCCATGTTTTGAAACCGCAACAGCTCCAAATGGATTGCATAATCTTTGACCTGCCCCCCCTGCCCCCACATAATTTTTCCGTACTTCAGATGGCAGACCCCTCCCCCCTTCAAGGATCACGTAATTGTTGAATGGCCCCTAAAGATGTCCATGAACATATTCTCTTGATACATCTGAATGAATGGACTCTGGGTAGATGTGACACCTGAGGCACCAGCTCTAAAGATACTGAGAAAGGCTTAGTAGCAGTACACACAAATATGTGCTACTCTGTTTGTTTATGTAATGCATGCTGATTGTGTTGTCATTACGAAGTAGACCCTTTCTCCACAGAGGACTTGTACAAGTCTTGAAGGCCATAAATATCAAGAGGAATTTCAAGGCATTGAATTTTTTATTCCCATGGTGACCACCACATCTGAATATGGAGGTGTCATTAGTGCACTCCCCTCCCCATCCCCAGAGTTCAAAGCATCCATGGTGATTGACAGATGAATGGTAGAAAGGATACCCCTTGTTCAATTGTGGATGGATATCCTCCAGGCCAGGTGTCTTTGTATCTTGGAAGACACAGGAAAGGAAAGCACATTGCTGTTTTTCCAATGAGTCAAGTTTCTCCCCCAATGAGTCAAGAAGGGGCTGCGGTGGCTCGATGGTTAAGAAGCTCACCTTGTTAGCTGGAAGGCTGGCAAGTTGGCAGTTTGAGACCCAGACATTGTATGATGGATTGAACACCCATCTCTATCCCAGCTCTTGGGGACATGAAAGGAGCCTCATTTGGGTGTTCCCAAAACAGACTTTCTTCTGCAAAAATCCTTTCAACCCAGAATAATTTCTGATACAAAATTATTATTATTGATGAGTCAAGAGACCTGAAACACTAATGTTGGAGGGAATGCATGTGGAGGTGCATGAAGGGGTGGACCTTTTCCTTGAAAAAAATAGGTTTTAGTTAAAACCCAGATAGGTTAATGCAAAAAACTTCGTGTAGGGCAGCCTTTGGTATGTGTTTGGAAACAGCAGCTGGTGTGGAATGCTGCTGCTTCCGCCAGAATGTTGATGGGAAGCCTGTTAGTCAAGTATTATTTGACATGCCTTGGTTTCCAGTTTATTTCTAAGCCTCCATCTACAGTGATTGTGATCACCCAGAAGAGCTCCTCCATGGCATAAATGACAACAACGTGTGCAGGCGCATAACCCCCATGAGTGGGGATTCACAAACTATGCGAAGGAGAACAACGTGTACAATGAGAGAAATCACCAAGACCCGCATTTTCTGTTTGGAGAAAACAGATTGCTTTGGCCTAATCACGTTATTGGCTTACCCAAATCAGAGAATCTGGTCCAAAAGAAATGCCCCAAACCACCATTACTCATCTGGAATGAGGGCTCGTTCCTTTTCCTTAGTGAGGCACCATTCTTCATGGATAAGGCGGCATGTTCTGAACATCGATATGTGATGATGCCATATTTATCTCCCCTGAATAATGAAAAGGAGAATATAAGCATAGCCATGAATATAGCATGTCACAGACAGACATAATTTTGATCCCAGATTTCTTGTGAAAGAGTTCAGGGGACATGGCTTTCAAGAGGTTATGGCTCTCTCAGACAATTCTGTCCTTTCTGTCCCTTATGCCTGGTACTGCTGCCCCAATAGGACCAGAAGGCTTCAAATCACCGCTCCTGTTATATACACACTAACCTGGGAGTAAGTCTCATTGACTGTGTGCAGACACACATAAAATTGCATTGTCAAACAACTAACTGGAGCAGAAGGCCATGGAGTGAGCTCCTGTTGTCTGCCCCAGCTCCTGCCAACCTAGCAGTTCGAAATCAAGAAATTGCAAGTAGATAAATAGGTCCCACCTTGGTGGGGAAGGTAACAGCATTCCTTGCACTGCATCATGTCTGCCTCATGACCACGGAAACGTCTACAGATGCAGACAGCGTTGGCTCTTTGGCTGTAAATGGAGATAAACACCGCCCCCTACAGTTAGACATAACTGGCTTTTGAGCATGGGAGACCTTTACCTTTACTGTAGAATGTTCAACCCTATGGTGGATGAGTGGTTTTTATCCTTTGAACACTCCATATGTTTCTATATAAAACTATTCTTTTATAGTGAAGGGGCCCAAGGCAGCTCAAAATGTTAAAACAAGTAATACTAAAAGGACACTAATTTACAGATTAAAAACAATTAAACATGCAGTAATTAAAAATCAATCAAAAATACATTTAAAACTTGAAGACCAAATTTAGAAAAGCAGAATACCAGCATCCAGGTACTCAGTCACAAAGCCTGCCTGAAGAGATGGGTCTTCAACTATCAGTGAAATGATAGTTCTATTTTGTGTCTAACCAAACCTCCAGAGAGAGAGAGAGAGACCATCTAGAGCAGTGGTTCCCAATGTGAGGCCCATGCCCCACAGGGGGACTTCAGTTCCCAGAAGTCAGTATATTGGTTGATCAGGGCTTTGGGGAATTGACGTAGGCTTCTGGGAATTAAAGTCCAAAAACCAAAGGTTGGGAAACACTGATCTAGAGAGATAGCTCAAAAGGTTATCATGGCTGATGTTTAAAACCAAGAGGAACATATTCTGCCACCCAGCTCCTGGCACAGATCAACCAGCAAGATGACCAAAATCATCTTCTGTCCCACATTCAGGCTAAAACCAGACTGGAATGGGTCTATAAACATATATTATATCACAAAAACAGACTGTTGTTCAAAGAATAGGTGTCCGACCAAAGAAATATTTCTCAGCCATCCTACTCTGAATATGACAGAAGGCATGACTCTCAAGTGCAGGATTGATAAGTATTCCAATACCCAGACTTCTAAAAAGCCAATGGTCCACAACGCAAGAGGGTAGATTTTGACTCACATTTTATTCCTGGTCAAAACACAACATTCAACTATCTCTCCAAACACTTCAAAACGCTTCTTCAGTTCACTGGAGCTCATACTGCTCGCAAGGTTTTTAATGTACACAACCCGGCCTTCTCCCTGTTCAGGAATAAGAATGATTACTTAGGTCTATCCTGATACAACACTTTTTAAATATCTATTGATACATCTCATCCAGCTTGAGAAACAGGCCAATACCAAATGCACCAAATCTCTCAGCAAGCACCACTCAGGGAGGCTTACAATATACAAAACATACAATACAACATCATAATTTATATAAATAACCTAAGTATGAATCTTCACAGCTTTTCTGAGGATGCAGTTGCTAGACTGATCCTTGGGTGAGCAATAACATGAGAATGTTTAAACTTCAGAGAACCTGATTCATGAAAAAGAAGAGGCTCGTATAAAAAAATGGTCATCTGTAGATCAGCACAAGACTGCAATGGAGAAACAGGGAATGCACATTTCTAGCTTACAGGGTTTGAATCAGAATGACAGGTAGTATGTACACAAATACCAGGATCAACAACTCTTTTCTGTACAAGTAGAGTGGGAACCTTCATCCTGCATATTTTCAGAGTTAAGTGCAACCCTGTACTGATGGTATGAAATCTCCGCAGAGGGCCAAGACTGAAAGATGTATGTTTGGGCAAGAACACTCCTGAAGTAAGTGAATAAGTTTTTTTGCTCTATCCAATTTACAGGCCAATGTCCTGACCATTATAGTTTTACATGCCCGACTTCCTTCCGTTAACAGCAAAAATTTCCAAAAATTCCAACCCACGCTTCTCCTTGGAAGTGTACATTGACAAATGCTGCACGGGGGTTGCTCTGTGCTAAGAACTCAATATGCTGCCAGTTGTTTGTACATTATTTCCTTCCACTACCCTAAATTAGCCATCTATCAAGGCAATTATAACTTTAGCCAATGCACTTGTTTTACTGCTGTCTGAAAAGGAAGTTGAATGGAAATGGATTTGCCTCAAATTCAGAGGAGTTTTTCCAAAAAGGAAGTCATCTGACCCAGTTAGAAACCAGATGACTTTTACTACATTCAGTGCAAAAGCACACTCAGTATTGTTGGGTCACTTACAATGGCTTTTTCTCTTTTCTTCTCCATCTGTCCCCAATTGCTTGTAGTTCCATCTTGGCACTGTTTTCCTTTCTCACATCTGTTGATAGACAAGGAGGCACATTAATCTAGTCCAGCTGATCTAGGAATAAGAAATCATAAACAATCAGAAACAATCTTTTTTGCTAGCAGGGTCTGAGTCATCTATCTAAAAAAAAAAAAAAAAAAACGCCTGAAAATCTACAGCTGCAAACATAAATAAATAACAGAGATAAGTCCTAGGAATAGCCTTGGCTTTGGACTCCAGCTTTCCTAGAACAAAAATCTTATTCCCCCCCCCCCGGGCCCTCGTGTACCTGGACTACCCCCACCCTGTTTTGTTCCTGATCCCAGAAGAGCCATCTTTCACATCATGCCTAGACACAGAAGAAGAAGCCCTTCTGAAAATAGTTCTTTTTGTTCTTAATAGGTGGTGGCAGTAAAACAGAAGCTGCTACTCACAGACTGAGACAATGGGGACTCTCTCTCTCTCTCTCTCTCTCTCTCTCTCACACACACACACACACACACACACACACACTGCAAATTTTCCATTGTTTTTCAAATGAACCTTACTGTTTTATTTAGTCATATTTCAATATACAGTATTTTATTATTATCTGATCCTACTACTTCATTTATTTGTTACAGTAAACATGCCTGTATGTGTGTATGTATTTTCATTTTATAATCTTCAGGGAGCATCTATGACTCTCCTCCACAGCAGGTCAGGCATAGAGAGTCATCAGCCTTGGATCAGCCAATGAGTTGCAGCACTCAAGTTGATTCCACCTTATGGCATCCCTTTCCAGGGTTTTCCAGGTAGAGAATACACAAAAATGGTTTACCATTCCCTTCCTTTGGGACTGAGCTGCTGGCCCATGACCACACAGCCTGGCTGTTCTCTCAGGAAGCACAGAACGGAATTGAACTCCCAACCTCTGCTCTGCAGCTAGATACCTAAACCAATGAGCTGTCCAGCCAGCTACCACATGGCTACCCCTCTGGGAGTTACTACATCACACTGGTTCTTATAACTGTATAGCTCCTTGACCTGGAGAACACTCCACATAGTAAAAGAAGACAATAACACTGCCCTACGAACTTTACAAGTGTTTGCCTTTGTCATGAAATCTCAGCTGTAGTGCAACAGTATCTCAAAATGTTGTTCACTGGAAGGAGCAGTAAAATGTAACAGAGATTAAAAGTTAGCTAACACAACCCATGAATTTCCCCAACCTTTAAGCTAACAGCCCTGTTCCCAAAGGCCTCGTAAACTCACAACCCTACCTGAATGCCCATTGGCTTGCCGGAGACCTGGACCTGCAGCATGAAGACTTTGAACCAGACCTGCTCTGGGAACGGTAGTGCAAACTGGTCCTCAAAAGAGGATTCTTGTATGGACACATCTTGGACTCTAATGGACTCATGCAGCTCTCCTCCCCTTCTTCTTCCTCCTCCTCCTCCAAAGGGGAACCAATCTCACTGCAGCTGTCCTCAAAGACAGTGTCATAGTCAGGAGTCTTGGAGAAGTCCACCTCACCATCCTCTTCTAGGGCATTGTCCAAGAGGCCAAAGTGTTTTGTTAAGCTGGCTCTGATCTCCTGGTCTCTCAGCTGTTTGCAGCCTTCATTCGCTGAAGTTCTGTAGGCATCCTGCTTGCGTATTTCCAGATGGGGCACGTAGGGCCCTCTTTGCTTTTGTTGGCTGGCAGGCTCCCAGGATTTCAGCACCTTTCTTTGAAGCCAGGCCTCGGGCTTCAAGACCTGGCAATAGTCATGATCGCCGAAGGAGCGTGAAAAGGGCCGCTTTAACACCACAGGCTGATCCGGCTGAGAGGGATGGGTGGCAGCCCGACTCAGGTGTGCATAGAGCTCTGTCCGCACCGGGTGCTTCTTCTGCTGCTTCCTGGAGATTGCCCCGATCCCTGTCGTTAGTTGTGGCTCAATGCTGGCAGTGATGGATGACTCCTTGGCCGGCCTCTGGTGGATGTCTGGCTTGTATAGTTCCTCCTCTGAAGGCTTGTATGGTGGAGTCGTTGGTGGTGTGAGACCTTATCTCCCCCAAGAAAGCAAAAGCCTCTTTCAGTATAGAAACATGAAAGTAAAAAGTCATGGATACAAAAGGAATCAGATCTCTTCTTCCATCATGAACCCCAATCCCTTCCTTGACCTTTCAAATTCTGCCATGTAACTGATGTTAGATGGCTACACCATGCAGTTGAGCACAGTGGAAATGGCTACCACCATTTCTAAACAGATGGGAACCAGACAGTGCTTGCTATTGCAAAACTACATTTTGAGACAGAAGGGGAAAAGGAAGAGTGTGTAGAGATGTCCAGATCCCCCTCCTTCCTAGTCAGTGGCTGCAGTGAGAATTTAAATTCTCAAGGGATGAACTTATCAGCACATTTTGTTCTTTCAATGTTACATTGAAGAAACCCCTTTACAGGGGCAAAGTCTTGAGATAAACACTTGCCCTCACCTGCAGTGCCGCACAGTTCTACAGTCAGCACTTGTTCAAAGTTGCGCTTCCCAAAGGTTGGTTCTCTATGGAAGAGAAGAAATATAAGGAAGAATGGTTATAGGAGGTAGTAGGTACATACATATCAGTGATGTGGAATGTGTGATTGAGCTGAGCTGTGATGCTTCAAGCAAACAGAGAAATTCATACAACATAGGTGTTGTTGTTTTTTGCAGAAAAGAACTGAAATAAAATATGGCTACAACTGGTGCACTGGACATTGCTTCTTGAATCACTCAACCTACAGGAGTGTCCATGGCTATTTACCTCAAACCTGTTGTAGAGCACTGTAAGATGGCTGAAAAATTGTGATCACTGTGTGGTCTTCCTGCCACCTAGGAGGGGAGGCATATGAAAGTCCCCAAACTGGTCAGGCCATTGAAACCTTCCCCCAAAATCTTTGAAGATAATCCCCAGAATGGGTAACACCAGAATGCTGGCCTACAGATCTTGTTCCGTACCCACCGCATATTGGATCCATGCCCATGACTCAAAACTACCTTCCCCCATGCTGTGAAAGGGAAAGACTCATATTGTACACCCCAAACAACACAGTATTGTCATCCCCACCATGTCATACTTTCATATACACCATGATAAAACTCAACTAGTATCGTGCATCACAGCTGAAGGCACAAGGGAGCCGGACTGAGTGGACCAAAGGGGAAACTGTTTCCTCCTTTGCCAAACCTCTGGTAACTAATTAGCCTAGAAAGGGAAAGCCACATGGGGTCTGTGCCAGCCAGTGAGCTTCTAGGAAGCTCGCTGCAACACTTGGGGGTGCCACTGCCCAATCCTCACTCTGCAAACTGAGCCCTCATGAGTCCAGGGACTCAGTGCTTCATAGAATAAAACAGAAACAGACTGTAAAGATGAAGTGACAGCAGTGCAAGACATCCATCTGGCTCTCCTCTAAGCATCAAGTCCTTTGTTAACATGGTTATAAACAGTTACTTGATTTGAGACTAAAGATCACCTGCAAGTAACTTCCATATTGCACAAGCAAAACATGACTGTTTCTGCTCTCCTGTTAGGCTACCAAGCCAACACACATAGGGGTAAAGAGAAAATAGACCTTAAAAGTGAAAGCATTTTTCAAGCTGCAGCTTGGGCAGTTGTCTACAAGACAGTTATCCAACTGTCTTGCTATAGCAAGGCCAGTTGAAAGTACATAATTTGCCAGCCAGAAGTGTGTCATCACAATATTTTGAAAACTTCCTAACCTTTACTATACAAGGTAGATCAAATCTAAACAATGGGGAATGCAAAACAACAGCACCAATGAGCAGTAATAGATGCAGCTAGGTAGCTGAGGCTGTGGTGTTGGATACAAGCTTAAAACAGGAGCATAAACTGTAAAGCAGAGTCTCTGTTTAAAAGCAATTAAGTCCAAACAATGGGATAGAATAAAAGGAACTGTGATTTCAGCCAGAGAATCATCGTCATCAGGAGAGGACACGCACAACAGCTCCAAGGACAGCTACCCTGATAACGCTATCATGTCGCTTCCGGAGCATTGGCTTCCTTCCAGAAGCCACAATAAGATCATCATGGGATTCCCATAGGTCAAAACAGATGAGGGCTGGGTGAGATTTAAATATACAGTGGTACCTCGGTTTACTAATTTAATGCATTCCCAGGACATTTTGTATTGTGAAAAATTCATAAACTGAAATGTGGTTTCCCATAGGAATGCATGGATAGACTTTTAAAAACTTTTTTCTGACCTCTGGAATGGATTTTTCTGACCTCTGGAATGGATTAATTGGTTTTCAATGCATTCCTATGGGAAACCGCATTTTGGTTTACGAATTTTTTGCAATACAAATTCATAAACTGAGGCATTATTTTCAATGGATTTTCATCCATAAACTGAAAATTATGTTAACTAAGGCATTTATAAGCCGAGGTACCACTGTACATTTTTCTGTGCGTTCTTTTAAGGGTGCTTAAGGCTTATGAGTTTAACCTTTTGCTTCTGAACTTTTCAATATTTTAGAGATGGCTTAAGGATAGAACATTCTGGATTTCAGCTGATTTGCACTTAAATAGATAAGCAAAGACAAATTAATATTGGAAATTTTTTTTATACAGTAAAACCCCTATAACGATTTCGATTTGTTCCACGGGTCTGGTCACCATGCGATTTTGTCGTTGTATGCTTTTTCCTATGGAAAAAATGTACAATTTTTTGCTAAGCGGTTTTTCCCATTGAAAAATTATTGTACAGTGGTACCTTGCTGAAAGAGCATAATGCGTTCCACTGAATTGCTCTTTAAGCGAGTTTGTTCTTTAAGCAAAACACCATTGTAAGTGACCAATTGTGACTTTGGGGGGGGGATTGCAAACCCCGATTTAGTTGTTAAGCGAGTTATTGGTTGGTTTTAGTTGTTAAGTGAGGCGACCATTCAGAGAAAAATTTGCTCTTTAAGTGAGTTAGTCTCTACGCAAGGCACTCTTTATGCGAGGTTTTACTGTATGTTTCTATACGGGGCATTCGTTATACAAGGTTCCACTCTGTGAGTGTGGGTGCATATATATATATATATATATATATATATATATATATATATATATATATATATATATATATATATATATATATATATATATATATATATATATATATATATATATATACACACACACACACACACACACACACACACACACACACACACACACACACACACACACACACACACACACACACACATATATATATATATAGTTTGATTGGAGGTTTTTTACATTTAGAAGTGATAGGATTAATAAAGTTTATAGAATAGGATAAGTATGACATTATTGCAACCATGGCACCCAAATGAATTAAACTGATGCTGAATAAGAAAGCACATGGCCCTTCAGGTATAAATACCATAGATAAGTTTCCTTGTCAGCTGGGAACAGAACCTACATGAATTGTTTATGATGATCTGTTACACAGGAAACCTGTTGAATTACACGCAAAGTCTCTTAACAAAGACATAGCAACTCTACAGCCAATCAACTTAGCTCTGGTCTGCTCTTGCTCTTTATGACATCAGAGCAGCATAGTCTATGGTACGATCAGATCAGCTATTCCATAATGTTGTATTTAATGGGGTGGGAAAGTGCTGTGCTTTGTTGTGCAAAGCAGGAATTTTTATAATATTTTTAACCCTGATAACATATATGGAATAACCAATTTTATCCAGAAGGTGAGGTGTAGCAGGATATAATTACAGCTATTCTCATATTTTATATAAAAATATATATTCTTAAATGTGTGACTGTTTTTAATGTGTGAATTTGTGCTGTTAGCCACTCAGAGTAGGAAAATCTCCTAGATGGGCGGGGTACAAATATATAAATTAAAATGAATAATCAGGGTGGGAATAACTCCAATATTCCCGAAAGACTGTTGTCCATACTGACTAAAGCTGTTGAAAGTAGCAGTTCAAAACAGCTGCTTCTTCCTAATGAATATGTGCATATATTCTTCTGCATGTAGGATATATGGAAGTGGAACTTGGAAAAAGCTCTAAATCAATGGTTCCCACAGGGGGGCTATTCGAGAATGAGTTATTAACAGTGAATGGCTTTTTAGGCTTACTCTACGTGAATAGGAGTTCATTTTTTGAATAATAAGGATTATATGATACGGGGTGTGTGTGTCTCATGATTTTAGAGATGCTTTGGTGAGGCATGGCCAAAAAGAGGTTGGGAACCATTGCTCTAAATCCTTACCACCATCTATATACAAACATATCCCAGATGCTGATACGTACATCCTATTTTATTGTGAACCGCCCTGAGTTGGCTTTGGCCGAGTGAGCGGTATATAAATGTGACAATTAAATTAAAATTAAAATTAAAATCCTATAAATGCTTAAACTCACCCTACATTACAAGAACCCTTTAGAAACACCTTTTACTGCCACATTACTTTCAAGTTTCATCCCACTCCAGGAAAGAACCTGCAGCCAACATGGTTGAGCATGAAGTTGTATATTATCTCTGATACGCAATCATTGCCTGGCTTAGTCTCCAAACCAGGATGCCACACACCGCATGTGATACTTCCTGAGGCATCTTTTTCTCTGACTATTCAGCAATGTAAATCTTCCATTGACATCAACAGAACAGAAGAGAGCAGGATACACCTTTGCTTTTTAGCCAATCAACACCACAAGCCTAGCAAGGTGGTCAAAGCTGCATGTTTCTCAGATTACTATTTGCCATATTTGCCAGCTCCTGGCAATTGGGGGTTATTAGTCTGTCTCAAGATTTATTTTAGTTATCACACTTACGTTTGTGCCAATGGCAGTGGCAGACATCTTGGTGCTTCTGAAAGAAAAAACAGAGAAAAGCAGAATGACAAGTGGTTGCAGAATGTAAGAAGGTTCAAGCTGGATCAGAGGACAGGCCTGTCTTGGCCTGTATTTTCTCCCCATCCAGCTGCATCTTCCTTCTTGTAGCCCCCCTCCCCAACTGTGCTAGAGGAGATACCTGGCTAAAATGACTAAGAGCCATTGATGGCTTTAACCTTTATGAACATATCCAGGCCCACTCTAAGGTGTTCACATATACAGCTGTGGGAAATCCCACATTTCTAACATGTGAAGTAGTTCCTTTTATATGTCCTGAACCCCCCCCCCCCATTCAACTTCAACAGGTGATGCTAGAATGATTCTACTATTGAAAAGGTTTTAAAAATCCATATTACAGTAATACCCTGTATAACTATTTTAATTGGTTCTAATGGGTCCATCGTTGTATGAAAAAATTGCTATGTGATACACGTATCGTATAGCGATTTTCTCTATGGGATGATTTATACAACAATTTTCACCCTGCTCTTAGCGAAAGGGATCTTTGGTGGTCCCCTTGCTTCAAAACAGCAAGGGGAAAACCGAGGATCCCTTTCACTAAAAGTGCTGGGCTGCTTTTGCCCTGGGAAGGTGCTTCCCAGGGGAAAAGCAGCCCAGCACTGTCGATTCACAAAGGGGCTTTGGAGGCAGGCGGGGGAAAGGCCACCCCACACCACCCCAAAGCCACCTGGCTTTTGCCTTAAAAAAAAATTGTATCGTACAACAATTAAAATTGTTGTACGCATTTTTTAAAAAAAAAGCAATTGTTTAATTTCATCGCCATGCAATGCAATTGCTGTACAGAGTTTTTTTACTGTATGTATAATTCTGTAAGCTCTTGCTCAAATATCCCCATGTTTTTCCAAGTTAAACATATGAACACAGAACTTTTCCTTCACAGGGAAATTACTCCTGGTCATTTCTATCTACTTCTCACAGCTAATTACAATATCCCATTTTTAATGTAAGGTAACCAAGACTGCATAGGCAGGCAGTCATTGGGAGGGGAGGGGAGTGTACATGAAGAGAAAGGTTTTTCCCTGTTGGGGAAAGGATGGAGGGTGAGCCTGGCTCCCCGTGGAAGGGAGTGAAACAGTTTGGAAGCAGCAACTGAGAAGACCCTCTCTTGGTTCTTACCAGATGCAACTCAAGGTGGTAGGACTAAAAACAAGAAAGATCTTAAAATTCAGCCAGGCTCCTAAAGAGAAATGTGGTCTTTTCAGGAAACTTGAACCCAAGCTATTTAAGGTTTTATAGGTCAAACCCAACTCTTTGAATTGGGCCCAAAACAGATCACTGGAGCCAATGTAACAATGAAATGACATGCTATCTTTTGCTAGCCTGAGTAAACAATCTGGTCAAAACATTTTGGAGTTTCTGAATTTTATGACCACAAAGGTATAACACATAAGGTGTGATATAGTAATCCAAATGGAATGTAACTAAGGCATGGGCCACCATGCCGAGGTCAGACATTTCAAAGAACAGGCATATTTTAACTGTGAAAAGATACTTCTTGCCACTAATTAGACTTGGTCATCCAGGCTCAGGGATGATTCCAGGTGCACATCCAAACTGTGAACCTGTGATTTCAATGAAAGTGTAACCCCATCTAGCCCAGGTTTAATCTCAATTCCCTTCAATTTGTTCACCCTCATCTGATCCATTATCTACCTCAGGCACTGGTTTAGGACAGAGTTTGCTTAGATTTAGATGGGAAAGAAAGATAGAGTTGAGTATCATCAACAAATTGTTGACACTGAACCCTGAAACTCTAGACAATGTCGCCTAATAGTTTCATGTGTATTCTAAATAGCATTAGGAATGGAATTCTGAGGGACAGCACAGGCTAAGGCCCAAGACGTCAAAAAGAAGTCCCACAGCACCACATTTTGAGTTCTCCCCTCCAGGAAAAATTTAGAACAATGCTCCCAAGTCCCATCCCAGAGGATAACCTAATTGATGGTATTGAAAGCTGATGAGAAATTCAGCAGAACCACCAGAGACACACTCTCTGTCTCATTCCTAGCATAGTTCACCCATCAAGGTGACCAAAATGGTTTTCATCTCGTCACCAGGCCTGAAGGAATCAACCCAGTGCCAATCAAATTCCCATCTGTTCAAGAGGAAGGAAAGAAGGTGAGGTAACATTGGGCTCATGCTTACAAAGTGGCTAGGGCAGCTAATCTTGCAGTTTCATTTTTTCTTCTCTCCTTCTTCTCCCTGCCCCAGTATGGGAATATCATCAGAGAAGGCAAGAGTTTCCCCCACCCATCTTTCTTCAAACTCCTCTATACCTGTTTGATGCAAGAGAGCACAGCACTGGCTCTCACTCATTTCAAATGCTTCGTTTTCCCCTAAGCTCTCCGGAGAAGGGGTCTGCAGCTCCATTGGGAGGCTTTGATATCTTCTGTCCATCTCATCTGCACTATTCACTTCTACCTCTCCAGCTGGTGCTTCTGCATCAAAGTTCTGTAAAGTAGAGCATAGGGTAGCATCTGGGGAGGCAAATTTGTTCCCTGCTATCACTGTGGACGTAGCAGGACCTTCAGGAGGCTCATCCAGGAATGACAGCCAGAGACTGAGCTCTGGGTTGAGTCTCTTAGAGCGCCGAACTGCATAAACACAGCTGTCTTGCTTACGGCCTGCCTTGCCAGAGGCTACCTGGGCTGGAAGAGCCCCCTGTTTCATACCATCCTCTTCTGCAGAGCTGTCAGTTTCCTTCTTAGCCCCAGGCTCTGTTCTGGGAGTCTGCCTTGACTCACTTTTCACCTCTGGTGGTATTTTGGTTGTATGCGCACACATTTCTGCAGAGCCCCCTCTGGTCTCAATGGGTACCGCTCTTAGAGACTTTGGGTGCTGGCTCCTGGCCAAGGAGGCATACACAGGCTTGGCCAACCTGTATGGCTTGCTTACATCACAGGGAAGGTCTCTGGCAAGCAGTTCTTTCAGGATAGAGACGTCAGACGTGGGGGTTCTGGACTGTTTGCAGCCCCAAAAGGAGAAAGGCCAAGACCTAGAGGGACAATCATCTTCACCACAGAGTGGAGGCCTCTGCAGGGGGCCATCTGGCTTTGCTCTCTTGGAGAGGCTGTGAAAATGCTGGTGTTTCATCTCAACAATGTTTGTGGGGTGCAGCTTTCTAGGGGGGAGGCAGTACGTGTGCATGTAGCGGATGAGCTCCACTGCAGCATGAAGTTCCTTCTCTCCAGTGCCTTCCAAAGAGGCAGGCAGAGATGCCACAACAGGACTACAATTCAGCATGTCATCCCCAGAGTCACTGTCCTCTCCACTGGGCCCGCAATGTCTTTGAGTCTCACTGCTGCAGCTGTTGCCATGATGTTGATCTGGTGGCCAACTGGCTTCTGTTTGGGGGCTGCCTGTGGGTGTGGTAGCAGTGGCGGTGGAAGTCAGGTGCTTATGAAGCTCAGTGCATCTCCGACTCTGAGCCTGGAGGAAGCTTGGTTTTCTGTCATGACCACCTTCCACCTTCAAGAAGGAACAGAAAAGGGAATAATAAGTCAAAGAACGGATGAGCTTTTCTAGATATACAATAGAGAATTTCTTCTCAAACATGGGCTATCCATCTATCGCTATATCAGAAGGGTAACTATGAAGGAACTAGGAAAGATCCTTAAAACTGAAGACCAAAAGCATTATTATCCATACTATGGTATTTCAAATTACTATGTACAAATATGAAACCGGAGAAGGAAGGAAAAAAATCACTGGGGGAAAAATAATCAATCTGAAATTTAGTGTTAGAGGAGAACATTATGAATCTGGTGGACTTCCAGAAAGACAAATACACAAGTGGGGGTTCATAGATTACATGAATGTCTTTCTTTAGCCTGGAATTCCAATCTTTTACAGAGATCAAACTTAATGGGCACTGAATGGATGACACTGAGACCTGAGGCCAGCAACACTACTCTGGCCAAGGAGGTCCTTACATTGAACCAGAAAGGAAACTAGATGCCCATCCCAACACCTCTGGAAAGATCTCTTCTGTGTTTCATCAGATTCAAAATCAGTTTCACATCGTTTCTAAGAGCCACGCTGCACATCTGCTTGCTATGGTTTATTTTGCTTGCCCTTGTCCCTTTGAAGCTGGGCAAAGATGACTCACTGTCAAGCTATTCAATAAATACTACGACAACATATGAAAACCAAGTTTAACAACAGCAAAATCAGAAGCTGTAGGAAAGATCTATTTAACTTGTGTTGCGAATGCTAAATTCCCAATTTGAGATCTACTTCATACTGATTCAGACCATTGATCCCTCTAGCCTCGCACTGCTGACTCTGACTGGCAGTAGCTTTCCAATAACTGCATAGCCATCGACCCCTGTGTTTTCTTGCAAGCAAGACAAAATGAAACCATGCTCTTTCTTCACCCTCAGAATAGGCTTGGCACAATATAAGAGAAAGAGCACAACATGGAAGTTTAGCTGTGTTCCAATTTTTCTCTTTCTGTTTTGCATAGCTCTGAAAACAGAGAACACAGAGTAACTCTGTTGGAAGAGGCCTGTTAGGCCATTGAGTCCAACACCCTGCTCAATGCAGATATCCAAATCAAAGCAGATCTGACAGTTGTCCAATTTTCTTTTGAACGCCTTCAGCTATGGAGGGCTCACTCCTCCACCCAAAGTAATTGGTTCCATTGTTGAAATAGCATTTACACAAATGTTTGAAACTTCATAATTGTTACAGCAGTATGGCAATGGAGCCATTTACCTTGGGAGGTGGCAGACTCCAACTATCAAGTTCCCCCTCAATCACATTAGTCCAGATGCTCCCTGTGAGATAATGGAGCTCATCCTCCTGCATTTCTAAACAGGGATATATGTTTTTTTTTTACACACTGTGCAGCTCTAACCACTTTCTATTCTTTTTGAACAGTTTATAGCAGGGATGGCCAACCTACGGCCTGGCCCATTTCATGTGGCCTGCCACTGCCCTTGCTGCTATCGGAAATAGAAGCAGACACGTTTATGACAGCTGTAAATGCGCTGCCCATGTGTAAGGCTTGGCCGTGCCTGCCGTAAACACTACCGTAAATGTGCCCGTGGCTGTCATAAACACATTTACAATAGCTGTGGATGCATTTTATGGCAGCATTTACAGCGGGGAGAACCACATGACCGGCTGTCTGGGGGGGGGGATATGGTCAGCCACGCGGCATAAAAAAGCTGAGAACCCTTGGTTTATAGCCTTTGATTTCTGTGTTCCAGTTGTGGAAGCCCATCCCTTGCCACCAGTCCACCTTCTAGGAAGTGTAGTCCATGGTTCCAAAACCCAAATCCCTCATGTCAGCAGCACCTTTGTATCAGTGATGCACTGCAGCAGGTTCTGTCAGGTTCTGCAGAACCGGTAGCAGAAATTCCTCAGGCCATGCTCACTTGGTTGGCCATGCCCACCTCCATAGCCCATAATGCAGGATGTTTGGTCATGCCCACAGATTTTGCCCCACCCACAGAGTAGGTAGTAATTTTTTTTGCAGTGCATCACTGCTTTGTAGACAATCTTCAAGATCTAAGTGAGGAGTTCCCAACCTTTTTAAGCAGGGAGCCAGGTCACACTCCCTCAGCCAGCTTTGGGGGCTGGATGGACATTTTGCCCTTCCTCCAGCACATGGCACTTCCTGGTGTGGTGGAGGCAGTGGGGGGCTACATGAAATGATGCCACGGTTTGCATCCAGCCCTTGGGCCACAGGTTGAGAATCCATGATCTAACTGGTTGAGATGCATGCTTTCTCACCGCACTAAATAGCAGAGAGCAAGTGAAATACAGAGAGGCTGTTGGCTGCTAATATATTGTTTATTGGATTATGAAGAAAAGATGGAAAACAAGATTTGTATCTTTTAAAATATTCCTTTCAAGAACTGTTCAGAGCAAGATGTAAGAAGATCCTTCACATCCCTTGCCTTGTGTTTCTTTACAGTGGGTATATGTGACCAAATGGCACCATTTCCTTCCTCTTCCTTTCAGCTGGTGTAGGGCAATGTCTTGATTTTATACCACATTACTTTGAACTAATCCCTTGCCTGGCTCTTCTTTTCTACAACTAAAATCTCCTTGCCTAAAACACCAAATGGTTTCCCCTGGCTAAGTGAAAAATTTTCAGCAGCCTCTTGGATGGATTTAAAGGGATTAGTTCAAACAACTGGTTGAGTTTGCCAACTTTCTTTGTAGCTGTTCGTCTAGCTAAGCACAATGCAATTGGCCATTAGGAAGTTCTACTGTAATGTGGGTCAGGAACGAGAATGAGAAAGGAAACGGCAAAGAAAGATCATGGCAGTGTAAAAAGAAAATATGGAGAAAAAAGTGCTTGAACAAAATTATATTCATTTTGAGAAGGCTCACTCATAGAACTAGTCTTAGGGTTAAATGACATGCTGTGTCAAATGTATACTGGGCATGTAAACATTGTTTCCCTATTTACTTGCAAGTAAGTGCATAGGGGCATGATCAAAAACTGGGCCACTACACATGCATAAATGGACCCACCTGACCTATATATATTTATCTCTAATTTGTCCCTCAGTATTCTACCATCTCATCTCTAAACCAGGGGGTGCTGACAGGATAAGGATTCTGTGATATGCGTTAAGGAGCCTCTAAATGTGTGTTCTATTAGTGCTCAACACTAATCCTGGGGAAGCTGTATGTGAAAGGCTGATTATACCGTAACAGTCTCGATTCACTTTGGATTTGTCTTTATATTGCCCCTATATTGTTCATACTACTACTGATTTTGTTTAGGATTTTTGCATTTGAAGAAGGATTCTACCTGATTTATTAACAAAATTTTGAAGAAACTTTGAAGACATGACTTTTGGATTTTGATATTTTTAATATATATTTTTTTTCTGGTACTTATACCGCTCTGCCATTCAGTGGACTTTTTGACTTCTGTATTTGTGGCAATTCAATTTATAAGTAAATTGCACTCACAAGAGTGAGTGCAAATGGGAGCTTTCAAGGGTGATTATAAGCTAGTACAGGAGTGGCTGACCTACAGCCCATGGCACCATTTCATGTGGCCCTCACCACTACCAGAAGCAGAAGTGATACGACAGCCGTAAATGCACCCACGCACACATAAACACGCCTGCACCTGCCGTAAATGCATTTACGACATCTGCAGACACATTTTATGGCGGTGTTTACAGCAGGAGGAACGTGACCAGCCCACAGCACTAAAAGGTTGGGAACCCCTGTCCTAGAACGTAGCAGGAGTTGTATGCTAGTGAAGATCTCACAGCCAATGGAGGACACTGTACTAATAAATCCAAGGGAGACATGTAATCATGAAGTGTAAAATATATGGCAGGCATGACTAGACGCTGGAGTGCACAGAATGTTGTTACCTTTCCTGTCAAAGCGGTACCTATTCATCTACTTGCAATTTCTTGCAAGGTTGGTAGGAGCTGGGACAGACGATGGGAGCTAACTCTGTCACACAGCGCTCGGGTCTTGAACTGCTAACCTGCCACAGAGTAATGGACTAGATTCAGAAGGTATGGGCTCAGCCATGGATGCAGAACTCGTGAAACTGCTTCTTCGGTACCTTACTCGCGTTGAAATTTTATTTATTTATTTATTAAATTTATATACCGCCTTACTCAGCACAAGTGCGACTCAGCCTTAACAGAGTCATTATAAGTTGGTCCTGACCTGGTGGCACACAGCAATATAAGAAACACAGTCCACTGCTTTATTTTATATCAAGGCTGGGGCTACTCAAAGGAACAATACCTTTGTACAGGGTCGTAGGGATCTGGATTTGAGAGCTCCTTGACGCCATGCGCTCCCCTCTTTCTGAACCTCAAAGCTTGGAGGCACATTGGGTGGAGAAAGAAGTAGCTTCTTCAGCTGGAATGGGAAGAGGTGAAAGAAAGAGTCGGAATTCCTACACGCATGAATAATAGTTTACACTTTAATTCTTCTAGGCTCCAACCCACCATTTCATGGAATATGCAAACGAGGGCCCTGATCCAGATAAATAATCCACACTTTACCAATTTAATCAAATTTACCAGGCCAACCACCATCTCCAGATATGTGATTTTTAGCATTCAAAAAGAGCCTGGAAAAGGTTTTTTAAAAATCGGTCTTCAGAATCTTAAAGCTCGAATGTTTCATTCCAGCTGAGAAATTATGGGGAACTATAATTAAAAAGCCCATCACCTGTACATGGATCATGATCTTGGATTTTGGGACTCATAACCAACACAGACTTGGCAAAGGTCACTTCTTAGAACTCTTGCATTCAGAGTGACTTGTAGCTCCAACATGTGCTGAATATCACCCAAAAACCAGTTCCATGAATTCCTGTTGCCATTTGCTTACAATTCATCTGGATATTGCAAACATCCATTCAAGCCTATACATTTGATAACGATGTGTGACAATCCACCTCCAGTTTCCACATCATTTGTTATATGGAAGTAGAGGACAGATTGTATAGCTGGAGCAGAAACTGACAGAAATGTTCAAAACACTAAAACCAAAATAAATAAATAAATCCCAAAATGCAACTTCTTAGCTGCCTGGCTGCAGATTATCAAAAAGTTGCTGTTTATGAGAAGAAGAACCACTCTGAATACTTTTTATTCATACCGGGAGGTACATTTTGTAAGACTTTTTAAAGCCTTCTCTGGATGGGCTTCCTATGATATTTTGTCCTTAGCCCAGCAAAGGCCACTTGGATGCTAAGAAAACTAAACAAATCAACCATCTCAGAGAGTAAACAAAACAAAAAGAAAAAAGGTTGTGGCACTTTAAAGACTAGTTGCTGTATTTTAATGTTAGCTTTCACGGACTTGGCCCATTAAAAAACAGCAGTTAGTCTTTAAAATGTCACAACATTTTTGTCTTTTTGTTTTGTTTACTCTCTGAAATGTTTGATTTGTTTAGCTTTCTTAGCTAACACAGCGACTATCTGAAAAAATTAAACAAATCAAGGCTGCCTGTGGAAAAATCAGGTTCATGTTGCTATCCCAGTAAAGTGGGTTCCCTGCTCTGCCTGTTCTCACAGGGAGACCAAACAGAAAGGAAGCAAATCTTTATCAGTGGTGGAGGTCTTTTATGTAACTGTGGAAAAGATTAATGGTGTGAGAAACACAAAACGAATGCTACCTTCCCAAGCCCTAAAATTGAGGAGGCGGTATTGTGCACATGCAGTGAACTTTTGGGATGATTCCCACCCACCAACCCACTGAATAGTTGTGTGATGTTCCATTGGCTTCTTTGAAATGAGGCTAATCTCCCTTCCCTTTACCCCTAACATGTGATCCATTTTCACAGATCCCGCTGGGCATGTGAATTGGGAAACACATACCGGCTCCTGCAAAGGAAAATCAATCGGATATAACATTCCAACAAGAGCTCTAATTAATTAATTCATCAGCATACCAGACACTTTGAAGATATGTTTTCTGTCCAAAAGCCAAGTATTTATTTGGCTGGTGTTTTTTTTTTAAGAATGATCTTTATAACAGGTGCTACTTTAATCCCATAAAGGAAGTTGTGGGTAAAAGCAGCAAGTTGGACACTATCTTAAGGATATCTTGTATCTCAAACCAAATGTTTCTGATTATGTGGCTAAAATATTTCTCTGTGGGTTTTTTTTAAAAAAAGAGGCTTGTTGACATTCCACACTTACACAGAAGGCAGCATGGGATTGGTTTAAAAACGTGCCAGATTTTGCTCTTGTGGGAATGTGGCAGCACAAAAAAAAACAAATCACTTCAAAGGTGACTTGGGAACTGAAAAAGCTCTTTAACAATTAAGCATATGACAGTTATTACATCAGTTCCCACGGTCAAACAGCTACTTTTACTAAGTCAACATAGTGACATTTCAGTTTCATGTAATGTGTGAGAAACTCCTCACTGAAAAGGCCAAGCATTACGTCCTTCTCCCCATGCAACGTATACATCCTATATATACACATTTGGATTTGTGATATATATAATTAAATATTTAAGTACAAACATGCACACTTTGTGTGAAGTGAAAATGCATATTTTTCACCACTAGATGCCGCTATAACACTTTTTGAAACCATGACAGTAATGAGAGATTGAAAGATGAAGAGAAGGTGTGCATGGTAGGCAGAGAGGCCTATGTTTTAAGACAGGTCCCCATGCTAGCACTCTAGTCACAAATGAGAAGAATTGCTCCCCTGTACTGGATCTCATAATGCAATATAAAACAAGACCTGGTAACTGAAGATTGAAGCATGTTGTGGAAGGCCAAAGGCTCTATATTTCTCTTCTCAGCACTTACTGGGTGAAATCATGCTCAGAACTGGGTTAGAGGACTTCCATTATGAGAGGACTTTAAAAAAAAAAACAGACCACTCTCACAATATTCTCTCCCTTTCTCCTCTCTCTTTTATGGGTTGTGAATGTATAGCAGAAAGTCAAGCTACAACTAGGCCTCAGCCATGTTCACAGCTAAGAAAAATTAATACCATAACTCTCAGAATTTCCCATCCAACCTAGGTAGTGGCTGATGATAGTTTTAAAAGTAAGTTCTTCAAGCTCTGCAGGCCCCCAAAGTTCACAGGGTATTGCACATTCTGATTTCTATGAGAACGCATGGGGCAAAACACTGGAATACATGTCTGTCCACTCTTATGTATTTCAGAGGAGTGTGTGCAGAGTACCTGATGAAACAGAAGAGTGATTCAGTCTGGTTTGTATATCTTTCTCCTTAAAAAGGAGCCCCACTGAATTTTAACCAGACATAGAACTGCTGCAGTCTGCATCATAAGATGGCAGAGGGTGAGTCATAAATTCAGTTCTTAGCTCAATCAGGATCGATCAATTGCAATAAACTGTTGGGTAGTAAGTCAACAACTTTGGTGTAAATCCCATCAATGTGACCGATCTACATTAGTTCTTTATTGCACACCTCACCTATGGGAAGCTGGACATCACCACGGTTGTCCTGACTTTCGATGTAGCAACTCTAAACAGTTATATTTGTGTTGCATCCAAATTAGTCTCTGAGGCCACCAGTCTCCAAAAAGTCCTGTAATAGCAGCATGACCTACTCCAGGAGGAGCACTATAAAATTGTGCAAGATGAGCAAAAATATGCATGTCTACTTCAATTACACACGGTAATATCATAATGGAATCGAGATTTCTTTGTTTTTCTTTCAGCATAAAAAAGTATCTACTTGCACTGAAAGCAAGGCAAAACCTTTGACCTGTCAACTTCTATTAGGTTTTAGGATACCATAGTATCTAATTTTGATTTTTAATAAGCTGGTAAAGAATGTAAAAATACTCAATACCCTCCCCACAAGGATTCATATAAACAAATGTGGCCTAATACTCAGGGAGACAAAGGGACTCTTCATAGCTGTGGGAAAGTCTGTCTCATGACTTTCTCCATGCAAGTAAATGGGAGTCTTTATGACACAAGGGGACAGAGTTTGGGAATGTGACTTCTTAGAATGAAAAACTCTAAGAACCCCCTCTGACTGGAGCAATGTGGGAGTTGGTAGATCATAAAAGTAACTTGCTCAAGCCCTACAGGGAGAGAGGCTGGAGATGAGAGAAGAGCATTGGCCGACAAGCATCATGAGGATGGGTCCAGTTTAAAACCAGTGACATAGCTGAGATGTGTTTGAGCCATTCACACGCTTAACACCCCCCCCCCTTTTCACCTCCTCCGTCCACCACCATCACCACTCTTCCCCTATGAGGATGGCAATGGGACAAATCAAGTGAGAACAATGGTGCGGCACATGTATACGTATACAATAACAGATATATGCTTTTGTATTGTTATAATTGTAAGCCTATAATGAAAAAATTCAGACCTTTGCTTCCTATCATACCCATGCAGCCGGCTTATGAGAGGCGCATCCAAATCCACCTTAAACAGTAGGAAGTAGGTTCTTACTAGAGACAGCTCATCAACCTCTGGGGCCAGGAGAGGCCCACTCGTGACAGGGGCACCAGGTTTGGTAGAGGGGGTAGGTGACGTGCAGCCGCTGTTGGGCATGTCCCCCTCGTCCATATTTCTGAAAGCAGCCAGACCCATGTCGTCTCCCTGGATGTCATCCAGTGTCTCAGTGAGAGCCGCCAGCAATGCTTCATTCTCGCTGTCTATAATCTGAGGGAGGAGCCAGAAGAAAAATGAGAGGAAGAGAGAGAGAGAAAGCATGTCATGTGGATGAACCGATGGGGACATTGTATTCTCTTCTTGCCACTGCTAAGTTTCATTGTGAGGTCTGTAAAACAGATCAATACATTTCACTGAGAGAGGATGGTTCACAAACAAAATGCCTCCTGCAGGGAAATGACTCAAAAGTAATCACATTCAAGAAATGTACACAGCACACCAGTCAGTCACCATGTGGGTGCATTCATCAGATATTTTGCCAAAAAGAAAGTAACTCTACCTGTAAAAGAAAAACACTAAAATCCTTATGCTGTAATATTTTTATGAGCCCGACTTAAAGGAAAGAAAGCTGCTCTTAAGAATGGAAGCAACATCTTGTGGAAGGCATCCACAGAAGAGCACTGGCAGGATGGTGCCATAGGATTCAGGGCATCATTCTACCTGCCTCAGTAACACATGATTTCAGCATGACATTTTATGTTTTCTTCCTAAATGTTCTGCAATGATGGTGCATTTTATTAGGTAAATGGGAAGCAAAGTGGCTGATGTTCAAGCCATGGATTTTTCTATCAGTGTACGGCCTCCCACTTTGCATCTTGCACACGACAACCTTGAACACCAGTCATTTTTTACCTTGTTAGTTATGTGCTGTCAAGTTATTTCAAACTTAGGTAAAGGTCGCCCTTACTCGGAAGCCAGTCATATCTGATTCTAGGGTTTAGGGTTCATGTCTGTATATAGCCAAAGAGCCAGAGCTGTCTGCATCTGCAGACATTTCCATGGACTTGTGGAAGGCATGCGTCAACACTGGAATGCATGGAACACTGTTTACCTCCCCACTGAAGTGGTCCCAATTTATCTACTTGCAATTTCTTTTTTTCACACTGCTAGGTTGGCAAGAGCTGGGACAGACGACAGGAGCTCTGTCCCAGCTCCTTCAAACTTATGGCAGTCCTAATCAGGTTTTTAAGGTGCCTGAGATGTTCAAAAAGTAGTTTACCATGGCTGCACCAGAATTAGTTTCTGAACTCTGCTCACAACACTACACTGGGTTTCCATTCATTCATTCATTCATTCATTCATTCATTCATTCATTTATTAACCTTAATTTACCTCTTCCTGTCTGGAAGAAGCTATAAATGGAAAGGCACCCCTATTTCCCATTACTCAAGCAACTTATCTATATGTGGTTGTCAATAACTTGTACATCACTCCCCCCCCCCCGGCCCGGCGAGATATTATCTGGTCTTTCCTTTTTGAGTCATTCCAAGGCACTCAACACAGTAAGCATCCATGGCACTCATATTTTAAAGGACCTAAATATTCAAGTATGAAGTAAGGAGTCATTACATTATTTTTCCAGTGAAACGATGTACATTGTGGTCAAAGCTTCACTGCAACATGGACTATACAGTTTTATTACCTCAGTTCTGCCTACATTGCACACCCATGTTCCTATATAAGCCCTCAGCATGGTTTTGGGTACAGCCTGAGACTGCCACTGCCCCATTATCTCTGAATTGGACCACCCCACATCCCCACCCTCAAAGTCATGATCTTGAAAAAGCTGGGGAACGTCCATCTGCTTTGCTTATGTCATAGGAAAACAGTCACATATAGCACCTTCCATCAGTCTTGCAAAGTCTGGGGTAATTCAGGCCTTTTAAAGGAGAGAAAGAAACAGCAATCCTCTCTCCCTTTCCTCTCCCCTGCTTTCATGGATGTCTATGTCCTACATAACTTTCTTTGTCCCCTGACAACTTGGTATTCAGGTTGAGCCAGTCTGAATACCATGCAAGAAGCCAGCACAAGGCTTTTATTTCATAGTGGTCTTCATATTGGTTCATAGAGATTTTATCTGTTGGGGAGGTAAGCTTTATTTTTTTCAGTGAGCTGCAGACTGCATCCCTATATAGGTGTGTTTCTGTTTCAGGAATGGGGCTTACGTAGGAAGGATTACGTTGGCAGTATGATTTAATCCTGATGTTACATTGTTGTTAAAAGAAGAATAAAACACAAACCCACTGCATTACGACAGCCACCGCCAAAGTAGATTTGTTACAGATATTTATAATTTTTCCTGGTTTTGGACTATTTTGAAACCTAACCTCATTTCTCCAGAAATACATTTCACTGAATTAATTAACATTCCTTTCTGGGTGAATATGCATAGGATCACAGCTTTACAGCAATTCCAATGAGGACAAAAGCATGCTGTCACTCTAATTAGAAGCAAGTCCCACTGAATGCAATGAGTCTTGCTGTCTTCGGGATCATCTTAGTTGATAAATGTACCAGTTGAACATATTCAGGATCATACCACACATTTCTGATTCCAGATGAAGATTTTCCCCTAATTTAATCGGTGAGTCTGAGACTGGAGGATACAAACTGGATATAGACTCAATGCAGACTGAAAAAGTGCAGCAACTCCCTCTTGTGCCTATAGTACTTAATTTGATGGAAATAAAAAAAGATACACTTTAAAGTGGCCTTTCATTTTAATTTGTATCGAGACCCTAGCAGGCCCTGTGCACTTCTTCACAAACAAAGACAACTAACAAGTGTTGCTGGAATCGATCAAGCCAAAGTTCGGGACTTTTAAAGTGTGGTTTCTATGGGAAGTTATTCTTAAAAACTGTCCCCACTGAAACTGAAGGGATTTAAAAGCACTTCAGGTTGGGCCATGTTACACCTACTTTCTTTCAGTCCATATCTTCTACCAGAGGAGTCTTACTGGCATAGCCAGAATCAAGTGGAAATAACACATCACCTGTCTTCTTGCAGCAATCCCACCGTAAAGGTTACAGTAAAACCAGGCCAGTTCAATGCGCCACATGTACAAAAAGGAAGGTTTTGGTGAATCTAAGTGGCTGGTAAGAAAGAGGTGCTAAGAACAGAGTGGACTGTGAGTCAACAAGTAACAAACCTCACATGCCTTCAGAGAAAGCTGGGCAGATGTGAACAAGCTGATGCTATCTAATGACACTGCAGAAACGTTACATAGCTGGACACTGGAAGATGATAACAGACTCTTTAACCCTGCACCTTGATACATAAGCCTCCGCTCATTGGCTCACACCACACAACCTCCCAGGCTAGCAAATTAATCCCTGACATCCAGATGTCTGTATGCTGCAAATGAGGCAGAACCACCAAGGTGTCTGCACAGTTTAAGTGAATTCACCTGCAATGACTCAAGCCCAAGATGTACTGTCAAAACATGCCACTGCTGCAGTGACCTTGAAGCTACTGGAAATCTCTCTTAATTGCTAGGAAATCAGGCTAAGGGTATTGAGACAATGCCGAATGTTACCCATCTGGCACATGACAATACTCATAACCAGTCATAATTTTAAAATGTAAGTTACTCTATTCTGTACCAACCAGCTGCCTAAATTATACGATGAGCACCAAAACTATTCCTGGAAGTCAAAGCAGCAAATAAAGATGAATGCTGTTTGCATTGGATTTATAGTGAAATGGTACAGGGTAGGGCAGGATAATGTATTTTAACAATCAGTTGATTTAATTTTATAGGCCGAATCAGCCATGTGGTTATTATAGTTGTTTCGTTCTGAGACCCAGAACAGACCAACATATCTCAAGACCAAGCACAACCACCAAAGAAGTTGTATTTTGTGCAAAACAAACAAACACCATTGGATTTGCATAAAATCAACATTCTTGCACAAAACTCACTTTCAATAAGGGAAGGGGCTGTTACAAAAAAGAGCATAGAAACCTCTTGTGATTATGGAGAAGGCTTTCAAAAACTTTCATTTTTGCCTGTAAGAACCAAAAAATGTACATCCCTGTTTTAAACAATACATTTTAATACAGTAGTGTGATTTGCTTCATCATTCCTTCCAATACAATAAATACTGCACTTCTGGAATTATAGTAAAAAAAATTAATATCTCCCATTTTTGAGATATTTGGTTTTTAACTGTGACTAGAAGCCAAACCCCCCCCCCAAAAAAAACAAAACAAACCAAAGGTCTTAAAGAACATTATCTAGCCTAAGGCAATCTATGTTATGACTCTAAAAATGCCAGGGCTTAGCAAGAGTCAGGTTCAAGGTCATGATTTCTAGTACCTGGGGAACTGGCAGTTCTTGTTGCAGGAACCTGGGGCAGATGTTAAGCCAAGGTTGAGCTCCACAGCAGTAAGCAAGGATAAGGAGCTGGCATTTCGAAAGTATCTTGATACCAGAAACACACTAAAGAATCAACTCTGAGGATCATGTTTGGTTAGACACTTTGAGAGTTAGCTAACAAAGTTATCCTGCCTGCTGGTACTTCTAGGCCAGAGAGCAATCTTAGAGCACAGAACTCAGGCCTTACCACATCGCATTACTACAACAGCCATCTGCCTCATTCTAAACCTGTCTGGATATTAGGGTCCTTAGGAGAAGTCCCTCTTGAGTATCAACAGCTGCACAAGCTCACTTGACAAGTCTGTGAAAAAAGACTTTTATCTTTCATGGCTACCAGACTATGGAACTCACTCCTTTAAGACCTGAGAAAAAAATCTTTTAAAAAGGGTGTGAAGTCACATCTTTTAAAACTCTCTCATAATATTGTTCAACAGAGTGTGATGATTCTGACAGTTTGTAGATTTTTATTCAAGGGTTATCAGAGAATAAACAAAATGAAAACGCTGTAGCACTGCAAAGTGGACTTGATCCACGAAAGCTCACGCTGAAATATAACAGTTAGTCTTTAAAGTGCTACAGTGCTTTTGTTTTGTTTATTCTCTGAAATGCCTGAAACACAGACTAACACGGCTACTGTTCCAAAATAATCTAGGGTTGTTGGTCATATTTTATTTTGTTTGATTTTAAGGATTATATGGTTGACTTTTTAAAAATGCTTCTTATGCTTTATGCTGATTATAAAGCCCTTGAGCTCTAAGTAGTGGTGAAAAGGTGGCGTAGATGTATAGCTGTGACTTTATTGTGGGAGATCCAACACTGATTAGGACCAGACCATGGTCAGTAGGGTGCTTTACCCACCCCTGTGCTCCTCACTGTGGTGCTGATGAGCTCTAGAGCCTGTGCACCTATAATTTACACTTCCAAAAAGGGTCCAAACCACACCAACAGATCACCTTGTGGCAGCATAAATTGTAGATGTGGGTGCTCCAATCTAGAATGCACATGCAATAGGCTGGTGCAAGAATTAAAGCTGCTCATCCCCAAGTCAGGAAGTTGGATAAGATCCCTTTGCTTATTTTTTAGCAAAAAGAGTAAGGAAAAATAATATCTAATGGCATCTTCAAAAGAGCGTGCAGTTCAACACTGAGCTAGCCAAGCTGGTAGTAGAATCAGTGTACTGGTGGCACAAGAGATGATGTAGCAAAGCTTGACCGTTGATTCAAGATTGACAAACACAAAGCCACACTTCGATGCCTTGCTGAAAGCCTTAGCTGTGTAAATCCTGGCAACTCCAGTCTAATCTAGATACAGCCAAGTCAAACTTTCTTGGAGACACATGGAACATTCTTCCACATGACTATTCGCTCAGAATACATCTGCAAGACTACTTATTTTCTAATCTTCTCCCTGATACTCTTTCCCCTGGGCAAAGAGCCATGCTGATGGGGGATTCCTTCCAAGCAAGCAACCCCTCATAAGCATTCTGTGATGGCAGAATCACGTGAGGGTCTCTATCACATGCTCACCTGCACATTTGCATTGGCTCTCAGATACTTTGAGATGTACTTGTCTCTAAAGAAAAGAAAAATCAATGCAGGCTTTTATTTGGATTTTTTAGTGCTATCATTAACCACAAATAATCATATCAGCTCTGCTAGTAGTTATTGTGACAATATCTAAGAGGGAGGCACCAAGGGTGTTGCATTCCTGGAGCAAATTTATTTTCTTTCCCAAGATTGGCAAGCAACTTTAGCACGCAGGACATCGGCAGGATATATTTTATTAGTCTCCACTCATTTCTGAAAGATCTGCCCTTCACATTTCTGCTTTGTTTATCTTTTCCTCAGGAACTTCAGTGGAAAATATGCATCTTGCCATGACAACCTGTCAGTCATTCTAGACTTATTTACAAGAACAGCATAAAGCTAAAAGGTGAAGTATAAGTATAGAGAAGGAATCCTTGACAATTTCCTAATGAGTAGATAATCTATGACAGGGTGCCCAAACTTTTTGCCACACTGTCGGAACAGCTGAGCGGGTTTGACTACGGCCACGGAAGCCGGCACGTTTGCGCATGTTCATCCCCAACCACTTCCGGGAGTGGTGGGGGCAAGTTTGCACATTGCAGGGGTGTCCCTAACCACTTCAGGGCAGGCCCGTGCTGGGGTGCCAAATTACTGAGACAGGCAGCCGCACGCCTCTACTGAGAACCTATAACGTAAAGGGCCACGCCACTTCGGCAGTTTCCGCTTCATCTCCTCTCACAGGGCTCCCCTTGGCCCTGTTGGAGAAAGTCTGAAGCGCTTCGGCAGTGGCACAGAGATTATCCGTGCTGCTGCCGAAGCGCTTCAGACTTTCTCCCACATGGTCGTGGGGAGCCCTGCGAGAGGAGCCAAAGCAGAAACTGCTGAGGTGGCGCAGCCCTTTAAATAATAGGTTCTCAGTAGAGGCACGTGGCCGCCTGTCCTGTTAATTAGGCGCCCCAGCATGGGCCTGCTTCCAGGAGTGGCGTAGGCACATTTGCACATGCATGGGCATGTCCCCAACCACTTCCGAGTGCCACACAGGCATGCATGCGCATTGGAGAGCACATCCCCATCCACTTCTGGGAGCAGCACGGGCCTGATGAAAGGGCTTAAGGGGTTATATCTGATCCACAGGCCATCATTTGGGCACCCCTGATCTATGACAAAACATGGCCTGGCAGGCACTAGCAACCATTAATTCCAACACCATCTTTATGTTAAGAAAAGCTTAACAAAAAGTATAGAGAATGCTTTCTCTCCATACACAGTGACTATGTTGCTCGCCTGAAAATATAAAAGGTCAAGCAACTGCAAGATGTGTCTTTATTCTCCATTAACCCATGACACGATACAAATCTCAGCCTACCTTTTCTTCATTCTTTTTTTGCTTCTCAGTTGCTACTGTGAGATACTTCAAACGGCCTCCATAGACTTCCAACCCACCTACCCCAGAATGAAAATTATCACAGCAACCAGTGTCTAAATCCTGAGCTCATCTTTTACAGGTATTTCAAGAACTAAAGAGCAATTATATCGGTGTTTTTAACACAAAAAATATACCATCCTTTTCCAAGTCTTGACCAATCCAGCTCCTACTGAGTCTGTCATTAGGTGCTGTGTGGGGCAGTAGTTGACACATGGAGATTAGACTAGTCCGTGATAATGAACTTTAGCACTACAGGTGTTCTTGGACTTCAATTCCCAGAAGTCCAAGTAAGCACTCCTGTTGATCAGGGCTTCTGGGAATTGAAGTTCAAGAACAGCTGGAGTGTCAAGGCTCATCATCACTGGTGCTATTTTGGGGCAGAATGGAAGCAAAAGCCCTATCCTTGCTCAGCCTAAAGAAGTGAATGGGTTGTAGAAAGGGATTGGTTAGGCACAGTCACATGTCCTGAGCTACAGGGTGTTCTTGAATCTTTTAGTAGATGATATTAAGCCCTCTTTGGATATTATAAGCATAGGTACTATAAACACTCAACACGGGAGAGGGGCCTAGCACCTCTCTATGACCAAGTGAAGAAAACAAGCATTCCAACTCAAGTGGAGAGCCTCCATGGATAAAGGAAGCTCTCCTTTCAGGAAAGCAAATTTTGTGGGAGGAGAGAGGAAGTCTGTAGCCTCACCCTCCTCACGTATTTATTTCTCTATACTCATAACACCTGACTGGGTCCTATTGCAGAATGAGCTTTGTAGATGGATGTGTGATCTTCAGACAGGCATGCTCAGATACACACACGTCCCCATATCTGTACACAAACAGTGCTTTCCAAACACCAGACACCAACCTTTGGGGGGGGGACTTGTTTTAAACAACCTTGGAGAACCTGCAGCTCCTGTAATACAGAGTGCCCCTCTGATGCATCGATGCTTCCTTCATCCCACACAGCTTTCATCCATTCCAGACTGTGCCAAATAGGATGCTTTGAATCCCTCTTATGTTCTGCAGTTGATCAGCTTGCACAGCCCTTGGGGTACCCTGCTATATCTGTACCCAGCAGTAGCTAGAGGGGCCTCAACTGTTAGGTTTTTCCATTAGGATTTTTATTTAGCTCATTCAATAATTGTTTGTCTCATTTTTCTTTAAAATATAAATCAAGGGAGCTCATTTAGGAAAAAGAAAACAATGCAAGATTGATTTATACCTTCTCAAACTGGGTCATCTAATGTCTCCATGAAAGAGAATCATATTACTAAACCTTCATAAATGAGCCCTTGTGGTGCAGTGGTTAAACTGCTGTACTGCAGCCAAAACTGTGCTCACAATCCGAGTTCAATCCTGAATTGACTCAGCCTTCCATCCTTTTCAGATTGGTAAAATGAGTACCCAGTATGTTGGGGGCAAAATGCTAATTTTCTTGTGAGCCGGCCAGAGAGCGCACTAAGCACTATGGGGCGGTATATAAGTGTAATTGCTATTGCTATTAGAACCCACTCTTTAAAAAGTTACATATGAAGAGCCATCTTGTAAGGAAAAAGCCGCCCAATAACATATCATGCTGGCTAAATGCAAACCAGGTTGCTGAAGGAGAAAAAGAAAAAAACAGCACTTGGCTTCTACTTTATTGGCCTACTTGCCTTCTATAGTAGTCACAAAGGAAGGTAAAGGTCACCCTTGCTCGAAAGCCTCTATCTGACTCTAGGGTTCAGTGCTCATCTCTGTTTATAGCCAAAGAGCCAGCGCTGTCTGCATCTGCAGACCTTTCCGTGGACACGTGGCAGGCATGCCTCAACATCAGAATGCACGGAACACTGTTTATCTTCCCACTGTTTATCTACTTGCCATGTCTTGCTTTCAAACTGCTAGGCTGGCAGGAGCTGGGACAAAGACGGGAGCTCACTCCATTGTGCAGTACTCGGGAATCAAACTCCAACCTTCCAGCCGTCGAGTTCAGTGTCTTAACCATTTGAGCCACCACAGCCCCTAGTCTTGATAAGTCACAAAGGAAAGGGCTTCTTTAATGACCAGGAGATGAGTGGACAGGCAAAGGAATGGCCAGCCCACTCAGTTCACACTTGCCTATGTGGAATTTGGTAAGTGAGAAAACCCTGAGTCTAATTATAAAGAAGATCAAAACCCACAAGATATTGTGGTAGGAGCTTTTTTTTTTTTAAAGGAAGAGCCATTATTTTGATGAAGTGGACAGAGAAGGCAGCAGCCAGTCTATCACATGTGCATGAGCTGAGACAGTTAGGAAGATAAATCCTCTTCACAGGGGGAGAACTGCAGCTAATAACAATTTATAAAACGTCATGACTGCTGGGAGCATCACGCATTATCAAAAGTATAGTGCAACCCAATATGAGGTAAGAGGGCTTTATTTTGTGTTTGTGTGGAAAACCAAGAATAACACAGGGATGAAGGGAGGTGGTAAGTTCAGGATGGGGGGGGGGGTTAATGTGAAAAGAGTCTATGTGTCAAAGCCACACCTGTCCTCCCCAGGTAACCAAGCTGGCTGGAAACCTCTGCTGCTCCATCTGCCCGCATTGCATTTTCAGCTTAGTGATTTGTATTTTGCATAATGGGACCACGTATATTTAGTGTTGTGTTCTAATGGTTTTACCTTCCACATGGATTACAATGTATCTGAGCCAATGTAACCTTGCCTATAGCAACAATGTAACCTTCAGCTGTATCATATAAACCCTGTAATAGGACGCGAGCTAATGACCACCAGCTGGCAGCAGCGAGCGTCCAAGCTCTCTTGGTCCGAACTCATCAAAGGCAACAGCGCGGGAAGCTTTCCCGCCACCACCTACACCTGGACAAGAAGGGCGTGACCCGCAATGACGTCACGCAGACAGTAGCCAATGGGCTACCATGGCACCACGTTCAAATGTATTACTACTGTATATAAAGAGCTATCGATCCGCCATTACCTCATGTTCCCTCTGTCCACGATGCAATAAACCTGAGTTAACCCAGCCCGAGGCTGTGTCCTGTGTCTTGGTTTCATACACTAAATTGGCGACGAGGATGGGATGATGGATCCCCAAGGAGCAGCCAGGGCACAGAGCGGGTTCAACATCACCAAACCGCAAGACTGGGAGTTGTTCGAGATGGACTTCCATGCGGCGCTGGTGGAACTCAAAGTCAAGGAAGACGATGAGGAGAGGAAGAGGGCCATCCTCACCCGCATGCTTGGAATGGAAACCAAGCGGACGCTGGTGGGCATCATCGCTCCGAAGAAGGTGAGCGAATTTAAGGCGGACGACATCATGAAGCTGCTACGGGAGCGCTTCCGACCCTCGAGGGCGATGTTTCCCGCTCGGAGCGCGTTCTGGAGGCGAGTCCAAGCGCCGGACGAGTCGGTCGAGGCATTCGTGGCCGCCATGAGGGTAGCCGCCGCCCCCTGCAAATGGGACAACATCCTAGAAATGGCCCTCAGGGACGGCGTGCTGTGTGGCCTGAAAGACAAGGAGGTGCAGCGCAGCTTGATGAATAAGGAGCCGCCACCCACGCTGGCAGAGGTCGTAGAGGCCGCGGAAGCCGCCGAGTCCACGAATGCCGGAGTGGACGAGATGCACCAGTGGCGTGAGTGGCGTCCCAGAGCCGGCAAAGCGGAAAAATCGGTGCACGCAACTCAACGGGCCTCAAAGTCGTCTTCGGAAGGCAGCGACGGTGAGGAGGTCCAGAAGGTCCGAAAAGGGGGGCGCCGCTGCGATGGTTGCGGAGCGGCCCATGAGCGTGCGAGGTGCCCATTTAGAAAGGCCGAATGCTACACTTGCGGCCGTCGGGGGCACATCGCCCAGGCATGCAGAAAACGGAAGGAGGGCCGGAGGCAGTCACCAGACCGTTCGACCAGGCCGGACCGTTCAGCGAGGCCCAAAGATGGCGTCCAGACCACGAGGAAGCAAGACGGCGTGGGCCGCGTTTCGGACAGCAGCGAGGACGACGTCCCAGTGCTCAGCGTGTCCGCGGAACAGTCCCATTATTTCGTGGAGGTACTAGTACAAGGGGCCCCTATCAGGATGGAAATTGACTCGGGGTCCTCATATTCTATAATTCCCCAGAAAGAATTTTTGAAAATCGACCCCCACGTGCGGCCCAAACTTAAAACATTGAGGTCCACACTACGAGATGTACAGGGGAACAGCATTCCGGTGTTGGGGGTCGGGAAATTTCGGGTTGAGTTTAAGAGACGCTCTGCGGAACTGCCCCTAGTTGTCCTCAAGGGGGGAAGTTGTAGCCTCCTAGGGACGCAGTGGTTCCAGCCCTTAGGCCTGTTCATAGGGGGAGTACATTCAGTGGGGGTGGATCCAAGACAAGCGGTGTGCGATGCGCATCCCGCCGTTTTTAAAAAAGGACTTGGAAAATTCAAGGGACCCCCTGTAGCCTTCGACCTAGACCCGGAGGTCCGCCCGATAAGACTCAAACCGCGCAGGGTGCCCTTCGCACTAAAAGACAAAATAGAGGCGGAACTGGACAAGTTGGTGGGCCAGGGGATTCTTATTCCTGTTGATTCCGCGGAGTGGGAAACTCCAATTGTAACAGCTCTGAAGGCTAACGGGGAGGTGCGCATTTGCGCTGATTATAAGTGTACGATTAACAAGGCGATTCGCCCTAATGCATACCCGGTGCCGGTGATCAGCCACCTTTTGGCCAGGCTAAATGGGGGAAAGTGTTTCGCTAAGCTCGATCTGGCACAAGCCTATCAGCAACTCCCCGTAACTCCCGCCACCGCCGCGGCACAAACAATAGTCACACATAAAGGAGCGTTCCAGGTGTCGCGTTTACAGTTCGGCGTGAACTCGGCACCCGGCCTTTTTCAATCGCTTGTGGAACGCCTCCTGAAGGGGCTGGAGGGGGTGTTGCCTTATTTTGATGACGTATTGATAACAGGGGGGAGTGAGGCCGAACTGGCAAAGAGATTGGATAAAGTACTAACTGTGTTCGAGAAAGCGGGACTGAGGCTGAGGAAGGACAAATGTGTGTTTTTCGAAACCGAGGTCGAGTTCTTAGGGTTCCGGATCACACCCGAGGGTATCAAGCCTTCCAAATCCAAAGTAGCAGCCATAAAAAAGGCCCCTCGCCCCACATCCAAAACCGAGCTACAGTCATTCCTGGGGCTCCTCAACTTCTACCATACATTCCTTCCGCGGAAGGCGTCCGTGGCCGAACCGCTTCATAGGTTGCTTAAAAAGGAGGAGACTTGGATGTGGGGTGACGAGCACGAGAGGGCGTTCAAAGAACTAAAGCAACTCTTGACTTCTGATGCGATCCTAACGCATTTCGACCCCAAGCGACCGGTGGTCCTAGTCTGTGATGCATCACCGGTGGGGGTGGGGGCGGTGCTTTGCCACGTGTTGGATGACGGAAGGGAGGCCCCGGTTGCGTTTTATTCAAGGTCCCTGTCCCAAGCAGAGCGAAATTACGCACAAACCGACAGGGAGGCATTAGCAATAGTAGCGGGGACCAAAAAGTTTCACGATTTTCTGTATGGCCGCCCGTTCAAAATCGTGACGGATCACAAGCCCCTGTTAGGGATTTTCACGGCAGGCAAGCCCACTCCACAGATCCTATCCCCGAGAATGCTGCGGTGGGCTATTTTTCTCAACGCATACCAACACGAGTTGGAGTACCGGCCCGGAAAAGAGATCAGCCATGCTGATGCACTTTCGAGATCCCCTTTGCCCTTGTCGGACGACCAAAAGGCTAGAGCAGAAAGAGACCGCCAGGTGTTGCTAATTGAGGTTTTAGACGCACCCCCAATAGTACCAGCCGATATTGCTAGGGCGACAGGCAAGGACAGAACGCTGGAGAAAGTCAGCTCATGGGTACAGAAGGGGTGGCCGGCATCATCCCCAAGCACGGAATTCGACCCATTCTTTCGGAAAAAATTAGAGTTGTCCCTAGAAAGGGGGTGCCTGTTGTGGGGCCAACGGGTGGTGGTTCCTACATCCATGCGGCCGAGGGTGCTCAAACTGCTGCACGTCAGCCACCCGGGCATCGTTCGCTCGAAAGCGCTGGCCCGCAGTTACTTTTGGTGGCCACAGCTGGACGCGGACATTGAGCACATGATCGGCACTTGTGAGGCATGCCAGGGATCCCGACCAGAGGCGGCCCGTCTCCCCCATAGGGAATGGGACACAGCAAGGGGGCCGTGGTCCAGAGTGCACGTAGATTTCGCTGGCCCATTCCGAGGAACCATGTTTCTCCTGGTGGTGGATGCGTTCTCCAAGTGGCTGGAGGTTATCCCAGTAAAGAGCACGTCCTCCGCCACGACAATTAGCCAACTACGGAGAGTCTTTTCCACGTTCGGTTTACCCGACACTTTAGTTAGCGATAACGCGAGTTGCTTCACCTCCTCGGAGTTCGGGGCGTTCATGGAGGCAAACGCCATTAGGCATGTCACATCCGCGCCGTTTCACCCGGCCACGAATGGCCAAGTGGAACGGTTGGTGCGTACAACAAAGGATGCGCTTCGGCGCATGGGCCCGGGGGACCTAAATCACCAAGTATGTCAGTTCTTATTAGCGTATAGGGTGACCCCCTTAGCGTCAGGTTACTCGCCGGCAGAGCTCTTGATGCGGCGAAAACTGACCACGATTCTGTCCAGGCTAGACCCGGCGAGAGTCGAGGATAAAGGGAAAAACATAGGGTTGGCAGTCTCGAAAGGGTTCGCCGCCGGCGACCCCGTTCACTGCAGGAACTATGCCAGCGCAGGGCCAGCCTGGGTGCCAGGAACGATAGTAGAACAGACGGGGCCAGTGTCATATCGGGTGGAAATGAGCACCGGCCTCCTCTGGAGGAGACACGCTGACCAACTGAGGCGCCGAGTGAGTGAAGGGCCGGTCAGTGGGGCTCAGCAACAGGATTCAGCGATAGGGTTCTCCCCCACCCGCTTAGCCCAAGGGGGAGACAGTGAGGGACATCAGTCCGGAACCAGGGGGGAAAGCAGTGATCCCGACTCATATCCTTTTGATACCCCAGTTCTATCAGAGCCCGGGGGGAGGGAAATGGAATGTGCGGCCGCCGCCGCGTCCCCCGAAGGGAATTTTGATTTTGATTTTGATTTTGCGAGCCGGGGGGGTTTTCAGGAGTGTCCCCCCACCCATCCAAGCGAGAAGAGGGGTTTTTCGTTAGTCCCCAGTGCCCCCGGTTCTCCCCCAAGGAAGAGCACACCTCCCAACACCGCCGCGGAGCCGCGGCAAGCCACTAACGAGTCTCCCTCTCCAATTACAGGGCAGGAAACCAGGGGACAAAGAGAAGGTAGCAAACCCGGGGAAAAGCAGCCCGCATCGAGACCCCAGCGTGTTCGAAATAAGCCATCTTGGCTGAGAGACTTTGTCTCCTAGAGGGGGGGGTGTATTGTAAAGTGTGGGCTCGAGACATTGTCTCGTCCTAGGGGGGAGGGGTGTTGTGTTCTAATGGTTTTACCTTCCACATGGATTACAATGTATCTGAGCCAATGTAACCTTGCCTATAGCAACAATGTAACCTTCAGCTGTATCATATAAACCCTGTAATAGGACGCGAGCTAATGACCACCAGCTGGCAGCAGCGAGCGTCCAAGCTCTCTTGGTCCGAACTCATCAAAGGCAACAGCGCGGGAAGCTTTCCCGCCACCACCTACACCTGGACAAGAAGGGCGTGACCCGCAATGACGTCACGCAGACAGTAGCCAATGGGCTACCATGGCACCACATTCAAATGTATTACTACTGTATATAAAGAGCTATCGATCCGCCATTACCTCATGTTCCCTCTGTCCACGATGCAATAAACCTGAGTTAACCCAGCCCGAGGCTGTGTCCTGTGTCTTGGTTTCATACACCAAATTTAGAGAGCGCAAGTAACAAATTGAGAGGGAGACTCGGCTATAAATATCCATGTGCATGGAGATACAGAGGTGACGTTGAAACTGGAAGCGAGTCAGTTGGGGGGGAAAGCTTTACTGTGCGCTGGAAATTAACATTGCTTTGCCACATCACTTTGAGAAGCCTCCCATGAGCTCCCCCCCCCTCCACAGACACTGCCACCACACTCCACACTGCCCTCTTTTCTTTGAACCCCCCCTCCCCCAGAAGAACCCTTCAGGTTCAAGGGTGGGGGGAGAATCAAGCTGAATGCACAAGACACTATCCTGTAATTTCCTTTTAGGAACACAGGCCGATTAGCTTAGCAGCCTTCTCCTACTCTTTCCACTCCTCATTAGCTTTACTATAGTTGCTCCATTTAGAAACCAAGTGCAAATTAATGGAGCACTAATCATCTGTTGAAGAGATATTAATAGTCTGGAACCCCCACCCACCCATCACAGACATCTTGCCTCAGCTGGGAAAGAGGAAGGAAAGGAGCCTATATGAGGAGGAATTCATGGGTTTGCAGTATAACAAATATCCCTAAGCTCTGCATCTGTCACAAGGGCCCTAGAGCAAAGACAGAAATGGGCCATATGGATAAGGGTAGAGATTAGAGATAGTAAGAATCACGGTAATAGATGTGTTTCTCGTTTGCTATTTTTTAAAAATATTCTATGTTCCCTTTCAACTGTCAAGGTATATTACTGGGAGGTCAGCTAAGAAAGTTACACAAACAATGTAACAAGGCCACTCTACCCATTAGACAAATCCATTTATACAATCAATAAAATGAAGTGGAATGAGAAAAATCCCATCAATCGGTAAAAACCTACATAAACAAAATAAATGATAATCAAGTTTAAAATGCTGGCCTCAATAAAAGCCTTTTAGCGAGGAACCTACTACCATGCAGTGTAGCTGCCTGTCAAATCTTCCGTGAGAGAACATTTGAGACTATGGTTGTTAAGTCACAGGGGAAACTCTCTTCTGTGGCTTAATAACATGTGCTTCTTAACTGACCGGACATGGAGCAGGGCCTCATCTCATACTCTTTGTGCACAAGGCAGGCCGGCAGTTAAACTGCAAGCCATTTTGAGACTTAAGTTCCAGCACCTTGTTCTGTGCTCAGAAACTGGTATAGTAAAGTAATTATTCCAAGACTATGGTGTGATACAACTCTGTTCTCTGACATAAAATGCTTCATTGTTTGTCTTCATGGGCAGTGTCACACATTGTGCAAGTTACCAGAGCTTAGATTGTGGTAGCAAAGCCACCTCTGACTGGAGAAGGCCACAGATACCAAAGAAGCTGAAGCCTGAACAATACGCTCCAAGCAACCTTGACGTCCAGAAATAGCCTTGGATCTTAGAACAGCCCCATGCTCCATACCTGCTCTTTCAGGGAAACTGCATCACTATTCAGAAGTGGCTGCATGCCCACTTCCTATATCACCTCTGGCTCTTCAAGACACAACTTTAATTAGCCTTATTCATCCTACTGTCATCTAAACAGAGGTTCATTAAGACCACAGCCTGAACTGTCTGAGATAAGATTGAAAAACAGAACTGGTACTTCAGATCCTCAAATGACCCAACCCAGCAACTCCATATAGACGTTAAAGAGCATGGGAGTTAATCTAGAACTCTGAAGGACCCCAAAGCAAAAGTGAGAAGTGGAAATCCCTCATGTTATTTTATGAAAATGACCTAAAGGCTCAAACAGATGCAGCCATGTCACTATAATCCAGTCTACAAAGCCAGTCTAACAGGATACTTCAGCTGAAGGTATTAAAAGCCATTGAGAGATTAATGAGAATAAACATAGTTCCACTTCCCCATCTTTCCTCTCAGAAAGGTCATTCATCAAGGAGACCAAGATTGCTTCAGTATCAAAGCAGCTCTGAATGGATCTAGACCAGGGGTGCCCAAACTTTTTGAGCCGGGGTCCGGGGGCCTGACCACGCCTCTGGAATAGCTGAGCGGGCCAGACCAAGCCCCTGGAACAGGGCGTGTTTGCACATGCACATACATATTTACTTCCTGGTTCAGCGCAGGCGCTTCTGTGCATGCACGAAAGTGGCCATATTTACTTCCTGGTTCAGTGTGGACGCTTCTGTGCATGCATGAAAACAGCCATATTTACTTCCTGGTTTGGCGCAGATGCTTCTGCGCTTGCGCAAGTATGTCTGTGCCAAACCAGGAAGCAAATAGAGATGCTTCTGTGCATGTGCGAGGACTTCCATGCCGAACCAGGAAGTAAATATGGATGTGTCCGCACATGCACAGAAGCATCCGTATTCACTTCTGGTTTGACAAAGGCATCGCGGGCTGGATGGAATGGCTTTGTGGGCCTTATCCAGGCCACAGGCCATAGTCTGGGCAGTCCTGATCTAGATCATTCTATTTCATCCAACAGTTCCTGCAGACAGATTGCCAGCATTCTCTAGAATACTTTGCCTTGTATTTCTGACTGGATAGTAGTTTTTCTGAGAGCCAGTGTGGTGTATCTTTCAAAAATGATAGACTAGAATTCAGGAAACATGAGTTCCAACCCCTGTTTAGCTATGGAAATTCATTGTGAGGTGGCACTAGTAAAATCATTTCCTAAATATCTCACATATCTTGAAAAACTATT
Organism: Bradypodion pumilum; assembly: GCA_035047305.1. Classification (NCBI taxonomy): domain Eukaryota; kingdom Metazoa; phylum Chordata; class Lepidosauria; order Squamata; family Chamaeleonidae; genus Bradypodion; species Bradypodion pumilum. The sequence goes on from JAWDJD010000002.1 coordinate 322,137,719, forward strand.
AAAAATGAGAATGAAAGGTAAAGGCTGCCTTTGTTTGAAAGCCAGTCGTATCTGATTCTAGGGGGTATTGTTCATCTCCATTTACAGCCAAAGAGCCAGTGCTGTCTGCATCAGTAGATGTTTTTTGTGATTATGTGGGGAGCATGACTAGATGCTGGAAACCACGGAATACTGTTATCTTCTCACCAAAGCGGTACCTATTTATCTACCTGCAATTTCTTGCTGCTGTCAAATCAATTCCAACTTATTCTGACCCTTCCCATAAGGATTTTTTTTAAAAGTATGAATTATTACACAGAACTGGTTTACCATTCCCTCCTTCTGGGTGTGCTGTGGAAGTGTGCAGCTTGCCCATGACTACACAGACTGGCTCCCCCCCCCCAGATACAGTGACTAATCAAACTCACAGCCTCTGCCTCTGTAAAGTTAGCGATAAACTATAAAGCTATAAATTAGGTTCAGAAATATTCTGAATTCACTGAATAATGTCATATGCACATAGTTCTGGACATACAGTATCTGAATCCAACTTTGATAGTACTGAAAATCTGTAATAATAATTCCAGCTATAGAAAGGCAGTATCTGCTTGTCATAGACCATGGGGCAAACATGGTGTCAGCACTGCAGGCTGGACAATGAAAGAGGTGCAGGCTGAACAATGAAAGAGGTGCAGACTATGGCCCACGCTGTCAAACTAGTAACGCAGGATGCTTTGCAAGGTGTGGAAAACAGATGCATACCTAATAAAACTGAATGGGCCAGAAATGTGGCAGTGCGTTTTCACTACAGTGACTAGGGCAGTGATGGTGAACCTTGGCACTCCAGGGGTTCTTGAACTTCAATTCTCAGAAGCCCTGATCAGCAGGAGGGCTTGACTTGGGCTTCAGGTAGAAGTCCAAGAACACCTGGAGTGCCAAGGTTTGCCATCACTCGTCTAGGGCAGTGAGCTGATGCAGCAGAGGCCAGACTTCCACCACCTACAAGGATGTGGCGACTTGATGGAACTACACTTTCTACTTGCTTGAAAGAGTGCTGGAGCAGCAAAGGTCTCTCCATGGTTTGGCACCGGAAGCTCCTCTGAAGAACAGACCCCTGGGCAGAGAAGAGTGGGGCATTATGGATCACGTGGTCTATGTCCTCCAAAGCTTTGAAAGGGCAATGCATGTATTTTGTGGGGAGGCAGCCATCCTTAGCCAAAGGGATCCCAATGTTGAAGAATTTGTTGGAAGACACAATGAGGATTCCATAGAGAGCCAGCAAGCTAAAGGGTCTGCTTCACGAAAAGGTTGCCTCCTAATGGAAGAAGAAGTACCTTCTAGCAACTCCTTTGGACCACCAAATTAAACAGTAGGCAATGGATATTAAACAGTAGCAAGGAGGGGGGTAAAATGACAGCCATTTTCCATCACATGCAGCAGCAGCTGTTGAAGAAGGTCAGGGTAGTACTGAGGGGTCACACAGCGCAGGAAGAAACAAGCAACATTCATAGCATCCCAAGTTGCTCAGCCCTGCAACAATAAGACAGGCTTTTTGGGGCCATTATCTTGATAAAGCGTGGCAGGGAACCTGTCCTCCAAAGACATCATCCCAAAGAGGTACATGACAGATGAAAAGATATACATACAGGAGCCCTGCAAGCTATAAGAGACCGATCCCTTCTCTTGTTGGCCTGGAGAGGAGTCTTTTTGGGGAGGTTGGGGCAAGGTGGCAGTGGCATTGCCCACCAACTAGCATGCACAGTGAGAGTGTGTACTCTCAGGCAGGGGATCTCCTGGAAGGTAGATTTGTAGGGGAAAAATATTTTTCATAAGGTCAGCCCGCCATTGGTAGGCTTCTCTGAGTAAGGGAAGTAAGAAAGAATGGCACATTCTTCTCCAGTACTAGGCATGCCATGCTTCAGTCTACTACAGCCTCTTTCTTTCTTTCAACTGCTACTCTAATTTTACATTCATTGACTCAACTGTGCTATGTCCCATTCTATTTTCCCACCCATCACAAGCTATCTGCTACTCCAGTCTGCCTACCAGTACTGCCAAGGGCAGTGATGGTGAACCTTTTAGAGACCAAGTGTCCAAGCTACAACCCCAAACACTCCCCCCTTCACTTGCTTCCCGACTCACCTCACCACACACCCTCTCTTGTCCCCACCCCTGCCTCCCTGGTGCGATTTCAGCCTATGGGGTGTGCGGTGAACCTCCCCTATCCATTGGTGGAGGGAGAAGGGTGGGTGGGTAAGTGGCACTGCCATTGGCTCTGGCGGCCCAGGGTGGGGTGGGGCTTGCCTGGCAGGGCCTGTTGTGTATAGCAGTTTCCTGTGCTGGGGTGACAGCATGTGTGCCATAAGTTTGCCACCACTGTCCTAGGGTATTTGCCCACACCCAGTGTGACCTGTCTTGTTTCTCCAATACTGCTGCCATTTCCTGCTGGCATTCTTCCTATTCAATCAGTATGCCTACTGTAGTAATTTCCTAATAATACTTAGATACTGGTGCTTGTTGGGTGTACACTCTTTTTGATCGGCACAATCACAATCAGAAGACACAGGGAAAGCCTGTTAAAATATGTTGTCTGTTTCCCCCCCCCCCACCCCCAAAGGGAAAATAATGGCTATAAAGTATTCATATTGACTGTAACAGAGTTATACATATCCAGAAATTCCAATTTTTAAAAAATTCAAAATGCTGAACTCAAAGGGCTGTAATTCAGAATACAAATTCAAATCCAAATTTTGGTGCTAGTACACATCCCTACTATAAAAGGTCACCACAGTTTGGATGCAGCATGATGGTGCACAGCAGCGATAGTTTTCATAATGTAGGCAGACCTTGTTTGAAAGCCAGTTGGCAGTGCTCATCCCCATTTACAGCCAAAGAACAGTGTTGTCTGCAGATATTTCTGTGGTCATCTGGCAGGCATGAAGACACCAAAGCGCACAGAACGCTGTTACCTTCCCACTGAAGCAGTACTTTTTTTATCTATTTGCAATGTCTTGCTTTCAAATTGCTAGGTTGGCAGGAGCTGGGATAGATGATGGGAACTCACTCCGTCACACAGCACTCAGGTCTCGAACTGTTGATTTGCCGACCTTCCAGTCATCATTGACCACTAAGCCACTGCGGCCCTCACAAAAGCATGTTCTAAATGCATCCAACCAGTTCCTTTCAGCTAGTTGTAAGTGGCCAAAAGACGGGTAATGGTCAAACAACCTCTCTTCAAGCTATATTAGCTGAAACCGAGCCAATATAATCATCCTATATAGCTCCTCGGATGCCTTCTTTGGAATTGTAACAATGATGCTGCCAAAGTATAAATTAATAGTGATTTTACCCTCAAAGTGCCTTGCAAATTTGCCACAGCAAGTCTCTGAAGGATTCAACACATCTTGCCTAGAAGTAACAATCTATAATTCCCTCACTACTTAAAAAATCTCTGCTGGATAGCTATCTAAGGATGTAATTATTGTGGAGAAGTGAAAAAGCTTTGCTACCCTCATTGCAAGAAAATAAGCTCAATAATGGGCTCCCATTTGTGTCCTGCCATGGCTGCTGCTATACAAATTGCACCATCTTGTCATTTAGTCATCTTATTTCATCATCCCCAACTCTCTGGTAAAATGAGGGAGTTGGCTGAGCTCTGCAGCACAATGGACAGCTGACTTGGAAGTGAAAAAGCTTTTCCACAGCCAGTCCAGGCGCTTCAACAGACAGGCCAACTGTACCAACTGGAACGTTTCCCCAGGGCAGTGATGGTGAACCTTTTGGAGACCAAGTGCCCAAATTGCAACCCAAAACCCACTCTGTGCTGGGGGAAGGGAGGAAGTGCTCCCATTGGGCTGCTGGGCAGAGGGGCGGGGGGAAACTTTGCTGGGGCGCACGTGCCATTCCCTCATCCCCACCCTCACCCCAAGTTTTTTTATTCCCAAATCTTTTTCTCATCCCAGAAGACAGGTCGCTACTTATGCCCCAAGCAGCTTCTCTGCCAAGGTGAACAGGTGGTGTTTATACAGAGAATAAACCAGGCAGTGGAGAGATTAAATCTCTCTCGCCTGACCATGATCCAGATAGGGGCTCTCACAATGCCCTTCTGTTGTTATTTTTTTTAAAAGATATGGAAATAACACTTAAACATAGGTAGCCCCCAATATCTGCAGAAAAATCGTTAGCCGTAATTTTGGGGTCTTTGGTCAAAAAATTAAAAACTTCTCAGATGTATTTCATTGTTTACAGTTGAGAAATAAGGGTCTTAGCTCTGTGGAAGCTGCAAGGCGTTCGAGGTCTCCTAGTTTCTAGAGAGGAACTGTGTATGGAGCCTAATGGATAGTGAGACTACCAGACCACTAATGCCTTTTAGCTCCCACAGAGTTACCCCTGCCCAGCCACTTATTCCATATTCATGAAGATTCATCATGTCTAATGGAGCCTTCACTCCTCAGCTGTAAGTGATTAGAAATGCCTAACAGGACTTTGAATTTCTGACTAAAGCCCCAGGAATTCTGGCTGGAGGAATTCCTGCAGAACTGTAGGGGCTATGTACACACACACACACACACACACACACACACACACACACACACACACACACACACACACACACACACACACACACACACACACACACACACACACACACACACACACACCTCCCATGCCTACATATAACCTAATGTAGCCTCCTGTGTATAAAGCATGGTTATATGGGCATATTGATTATTTGAACAAAAGATAAAGGCAAAGGTCTCCCTTGCTCAAAAACCAGTCATGTCCAACTCTTGCCAACCAGAAAACCGTACATTACCATACAGGCTGCGCAAAAATTACCGTACATTACCGTACGGGGTTCGCACATGCGCAGACCCATTTCTGTGTGCGCATACTGGGCGGAGCTATGGGCGGAGCCTGGGCAGGCATTTTTTTGAATATTTATGAGAAAAGAAAACGGAAGTAATCTGTTGTTGTTTTCATTTTGACCCAGGACGCAACCGGAAATAATATTTTTTATTATTATTTTTCAAAAATTACTGAAAATTACCGTACATCTCCGTACAGTAGTCGTACATCGTATGGAGGGCGAAATTACCATACCGTACGGTAATTACCATACAGGTTGGCAATGGCGCAAGGTCAGGCTAAGGTCAGTTAACAAGGAACTGGTGCAAGCAATCATCTAGCTCAGCTCTGCTGTGATTGACAGTTAATAAGATACATTGTAACCTTAAGTGTTTTGCTTCCTGTAGAAATAGAAGTTGCTTGCAAAGCTTGTTTTGCAAGGCTTGCAGAGCAGAAGCACAGACTGCACAGAAGCTGCTGAACAGAGCAGAGCTGAACAATGCTGAATGTAATGTTTATTTACTTGGACTGTAAATGTTAATATACCAGTTTTATTTAACCAAGCCTGGTGTATAGTTTTCTTTCTTGGACCTATTGCACCTCAGACTGCTACAACACTCACTCAAACTAACAGTGCTCATCTCCATTTACAGCCAAAGAACCAGCACTGTCTGTATCTGGACACATTTTTGTGGTCATGTGGCAGACATGATTAGACCCCAGAGTGCACAGAATTTTGTTACCTTCCCCACTGAAGCGGTACCTATAATCTACTTGCAATTTCTTGTTTTCGAACTGCTAGGTTGGCAGGAGCTGGGGCAGATGATAGGAACTTACTGCATCATGCAGCACTCTTGAACTGCTGACCTGCCGACCTTCTGGTCGTCAAGCTAAGCGTCTTAACCACTAAGCCACCGTGGCTCCTTGAACAAAATGTAACAAGTAATAAAAGCTTGAAACAGCTGGAAATACCAAAAGGAAAGTGAAACAAGGGTGACCAGACAATCAACCATGTATTAAATTAATATTGACACCTCATACTTTTATCTTTCCTTGGATAAAAAAAGGAAAATCCCAGTGTGTTTCTACTCCATATAAACACAAAGATAGGACTATTTAAAATGTTGCATAACAATTACTGCAAGCGGAATACAGTAATACCCCGGATAACACTAAAACTTGATTCCATAAGTCTTAGCGTTATCCGGTTTTTAACGCTGTGTGATACATTGATTGCACAATGTTAAAAAAACAGCCCAGTCCCCTTTCCAAAGACGAAAGGGAACCGGGGATCGATCCGCCTGCCTCTTTGGAAAGGGCAGCGGGGAATTTATACGTGGAATTCCCTCTGCCCTTTCCAAAGAGGCAGGCGGATCGAGCCAAGCCCCAAAGTCGGCAGGACTGGACTCCGCCTGGGGAGCACCTTCCCAGGCGGAGACCAGCCCTGCCGACTTTGGGGCTTGGCTCTCTGGCGAGCATTGCCTCCGTCAGATCACCAGTTTCCTTTGGGTGAGAGGGTCCGGGCCCGCTCTCTGCCAAAGAAAACTGGCAGTCTGAGCGTCCGATTGCCGGTTTCCTTTGGGTGAGAGGGCACACATCCGCTCTCTGCCAAAGGAAACCGGCGGTCTGAGCGTCGGATCGCTGGTTTCTTTAGGGTGAGTGGGCGCGCACCCACTCTCCACCAAAGGAAACCAGCGATCTGAGCGTCAGATCGCTGGTTTCTTTAGGGTGAGTGGGCGCGCACCCACTCTCCACCAAAGGAAACCGGTGGTCTGAGCGTTGGATTGCTGGTTTCCTATGGGTGAGATGCCGTGTGCTCAGAAATCCAGTTCTCCTTTGTATAGTTTGTGAATCCCTACTATTGGGTTATGCGCCTGCGCAGAAACTGATCGGAGGCTTAAAAGCTCATTGGTCAAAGGTTTTGGCGGTAAGACCGCCTACCGTACTGCCCACCCTGAGGCACTAGTCCGCCATTTTACCTCAGTTCTCTTCTTTCCGCCTCAGCAGCAGGATGATCGTTGAGAGCTTCCTCAATTTTTTCATCTTTTCTGAGGAAAAGTCTTCGACGAACTTTACAATTTTTCCGGCAATCTTGTCCTTTGGGCAGGATTGCCATCCTGGTGCTGTTTCTTCTTTCTTGTGGACACAGTTACCAACCTCGCTCTGGTCACCGTTTCCCCCCTCAAGGGGGTGGCAGCTGGCCTGCCCTTCGGGGTGTTCGCCTTCTCGAACCTTCCATCGTGAAAATTTTTTCATGGCTGCAGCTTTCAAGCAGTGTTCTTCTTGCTTGAAGAAGTTTCCTGCCTCCGACGGGCATAGCCTCTGTCTTTTCTGTCTGGGAGAATCGCACCAGAGCCAATCCTGCGTACACTGCAAGAACTTTACCCGGCTTGCAGTTCAGAACCGGAGCAACCGGTTAAAAGCGCACCTTATGGAGCTTGCCTTGGCTCCCAACGCGGCTGCATCCACATCTGCTGGTGCCTCTCAGCCTATTCGGCCTCTGCCTCTACCATCTTCTTCTTCCACCCTCTCCATCAGGAAGAAGAAAAAGAAGGAAAAATGGGAAAAAGAAAAAGAAGCATAGGTCGGAGGAAAGACGCTCACTCCCACATACGCCACACCCTCCTGTTTCTCCGGGGCCCTCACCTTCTTTTTCGGTCGTGAGATGTCCTTCACCTGGATCCTCAGTGTGGGGCAGACGGTCTTCTTTGGGATCGCCTGCTAAAGGACGCAGGGCTGGGGCTCCAGCTCACCCACTGCAGGTGGTCGCTTCTCTGCCTCGAGAGAGGGGCCATCCCCCCACTAGGCAGGCATATGTCTCTCCGAGGCCTAGGACTCCAACGATAGACGAACCGCCAACCACCATTCCGGCCACCGTTTCGTCTCTGATCATACCGGCCACCGTTTCGTCCCAGCCGTCTGCAATGAATGCGACCCAGTTGGACTTTTTCAAGGGAATGTTTGAGGCCATGGCGAAGTCGTTAACCCAACAATTTAAGGCCACCATCCCTGCGGCCTCTGCAGCTCCGGTACTGACCACCACAAGCCCCAGGGAAGTTGGCCCTGCTGCCGCTCCGCCGCCCTCTCGAGGGTCGAGCGTTCGCTCCGCTGGCCCACCCATATCGTCTTGGTGTGGTCCAGACGTCAATGCAGTGAGCTCCCAGCCCGTCGACCTGCCCAGGCCATACTGGCGTGGTCCCAACGTGGACTCCAGGATTCCTCCTTCGTCCTCCGATGATTCCAGAACGTCTTCGAAGGAGGGCGAGGGAGTCATCGATGCCAACAAGATGCCGGACCAGGCTATCGGCGCAGTTGACCCACCGCGTGGTGAGGATCAACACTCCCTCATGGTGATGCTCACCCATTTGTGTACTGCTCTGAATCTGAAGGTGGACCAACCGCCGCTGAAGGGCGAGGACCAAATGACCGCCAAACTGGACAAAAAGGCGATTTGTCCGGTCCACATCACCATGCTTCCTTCCATGTTGACGTCAGCGAAGGCAACATGGAAGAAGCCGGTGTCATCACACTCCGTTCGTCCAGGCTCAACGGAATGTATAGAGTCTTGGACGAGAACATCGAGTTTCTTCAGGCACACCCTTTGCCGAACTCTTTGGTGGTTAAGGCCTTCCAGCATAAAACGGCCGTCAGCGGTTTTCCGGTACTTTCAACTCTGGAAGGGAAGAAGCTGGACACAGTGGGCCGTAAGTTTTACGCCACTGGTTCTCTCTTCCTGCAGGCTGCGAACTACTCAGCAGCCATGGGCCTCTATCAGTCCCACCTCTGGCAGCAAGTGAAGACCCTTGCTGCGAAACTGCCTGCCGACGTCCAGAAAGGATTCGACTCTCTGGCTGCGGAAGGAGACTTTCTGGCAGAGCAACGGATGCGGACTGCCAGGCACATTAATGATTACGTAGCCAAGGACATGTCCTCTGCCATCTTGCTCCGTCGCCATGCTTGGCTCAGGGGCACCTCTCTCGGTGATGCCATGAAGAAGCTCATCGAAGAGTTTCCATTTGATGGACAAGGCCTGTTCGGACAAGACACCGATAAGGTGCTTAACGAACTGCGACAGACAAATTCGACGGCTAAGTTCCTGGGGCTCACCACGCCGGCTCAGCCTACCAAGCCACGGTTCCAGCCCTTTACCCAACGGTATCGGGGAAACCCCCAGCAACAGGGTGGCTTGACCGACCAGCCCAGGGCCAGTTTCTATAAACAGAGGTGCCAACACAAGCCACATTACCAACCTTACGGACAGGGCAAGCGGACCGACGCAAAATCCAAGTCCCGGGTTTGAAGTCATGAAGGCCAAGGCTCTCTCGCTCCACCTCCCGTACCTCCCCCTCCGGAACTTCCTTCAGGTGTGGTCCGGCATCACGAACGATTGGTGGATCTTGAAGATCTTGTCCTCTGGTTACGCCATCGAGTTCGTACGGATGCCTCGGGTAGGAAAACACCATTTCACCACCTCGTCCCCCCATTTGGAAGAAGAAATATCAACTCTTCTGTCCAAGGCAGCCATCAAGCGGGTAACACTGACCGATTGGGACAACTGTTTCTACTCGAGGTACTTCGTGGTTCAGAAGAAAGACTGAGGACTTCGGCCAATTCTGGACCGAACAAGTGCATCCACACCAGGAAGTTCCGGATGGTGACCCTCCAGACCATCCTCCCTCTCATCAACAAGGGGGACTGGTTCACAGTGATAGACCTCAAGGACGCTTACTTCCACATCGGCATCCTCGAGGAACACAGACGGTTCCTCCGGTTCAGAATGGGAAACTCTGTGTACCAGTACCGGTGCCTACCGTTCGGTCTGGCTACAGCGCCGAGAGTCTTCACCAAGTGCATGGCTCCGGTGGCTGCTTTCCTCCGTCAGAAGGGGATCAGGGTCTTCCCGTACATGGACGACTGGTTGATTGTCTCTCCCACCAGCTCGTTGTCCATTCGGGACACGGAGTTCATGGTTCACCTCATGGAGAGTCTTGGCCTCAGAATCAACTTTGCCAAGTCGAAGTTGAATCCTTCTCAGCGCATCGAGTACATTGGAGTGGTACTCGACTCGCTAGCTACCAGGGCTTTTGCCCCCCAGAAATGCTTACTGGACATTGCACAAGGGGTAAGCAAATTCAGGAACATGCCCTTTATCAGGGCGAAAAAGACACAGACACTACTAAGCCTGATGGCCTCAACGACGACGGTGATTCCTCAAGCCAAGTTAAAGTTCTGGTCCCTGCAGTCATGGCTCCTCCATGAGTTCGACCCATTCACGGAGAGCCAGTCCAAACGGTTGATTCCGTCTCCAGAACTGGTGGACCAGCTGGCGTGGTCCATGACACCTCTCAATGTGGCCAGGGGGAAGAACTTTTACCCCCCGCAACCTTCGTTGCAGGTTTTGACTGACGCAAGCAATCTTGGCTGGGGGGGCTGCTTGCAGGACTCTGATGGTCAACAACGTTTGGTCACCTCACGAGATGGTGCACCATATCAACTATTTGGAGCTGCTGGCCATTTGGAAGGCCTTACGTTCCTTCGAGGCTCTGCTCACTGACAATGTGGTTCAAGTGGCCTCGGACAATACCACGGCGGTGGCATACCTGAACAAGCAAGGAGGGATGAGGTCCACCATCCTGCTTTATCTTGCGGTGCAACTTTGGGAGTGGTGCCTGGAAAGACACATCTTTCCAATTGGAGTGCACATTCAGGGCAAGCTGAATGGCCTGGCTGACCACCTCAGCCGCCTCATCTTGACGACCCACGAGTGGGAGCTGGACGACGAGGTGTTTCAGTCCCTTTGCAGGGCTTGGGGGACTCCGAGCATCGACCTCTTTGTGTCGGAGTCCAACAGTAAATGCCACAGGTACTGTTCCAGGGCAGGCATCGGACTGAACTCTGAGGGCGATGCCTTCATGAAACAGTGGGATCAGGACTACCTCTACGCCTTTCCCCCGTTTCCTCTGGTTCAAAAGGTCCTCACCAGGATGTTCCAACATCGGGCCAATGCAATCCTCGTTGCTCCAGCGTGGCCTTGTCAGCCGTGGTTTCCTCTACTGTTGCACATGTCGTCACAGTATTGCACCCTGCCGGACTCGCCGACTCTTCTCCAAATGGAGCACGGCCAGCTCCACTATTCAGACCTGCCCAGCCTCCACCTCACTGCGTGAATAACCCCAGACTGTCCAGTATCTTGGAGTTAGCACGGCGTCCTTACACAAGGAAGTCCTATGCCTCCAAATACAGGTGTTTTTGTGCCTTCCTGGAATCCCAGCAGACGTACCCTCCACAGGTGGGACTGCAGGACCTCATGGCCTACCTCCTCCATTTGGCGGAGTCTGGCCTTAGCATTAGCTCCATTCGGGTCCATCTGGCAGCGGTGGTGGCTCACTCTCCAGCTGGTTCGCCTGCGTCTGGTGCCTTTCGCGACCAGATGGTAAAGCGTTTCCTCAAGGGATTGCGAAACGCTTTTCCGCCGGTCAAGACTCCAACAGCACAATGGTGTTTGTCTGCTGTTCTGAACGTGCTCACCAGGACTCCTTTCGAGCCTATGGCTACCGCGGATGTTCGTCTCCTCACGTGGAAGACTGCATTTCTGGTGGCTATGACGTCTGCTCGACGAGCTGGTGAACTGGTTGCGCTGCGGGCAGACGCACCATTTCTTCAGTTTTTCAATGACCGCGTGGTGCTCCACATGGACATCACCTTCCTTCCTAAGGTAGTCTCCCAGTTTCATATGGCGCAGACTATCTCATTGCCAACCTTCTTCCAGAACCCCCCAACGCCCCAAAAAAGACTTGGCACACGCTGGATGTGAAACAAGCTTTATTGTTTTACACCAGCAGGACAAGGGAGTTCAGGAAGTCACAGCGTCTATTTGTTGCATATGGAGGAAAGACCAAGGGTGAACCCATCTCTGCCCAGAGGTTCTCCAAATGGATTACATCTACCATCTACCTGGCCTACGAGTCTGCCTTGTTGCCACCTCCACCGCATGTCAGGGCGCATTCTACGAGAGCGGTTGCCACATCCACTGCCTTTTTGGAGGGCACTCCACTTGAGGACATCTGTAAGGCTGCCATCTGGTCCAGACCTTCTACATTTGTCCAACATTACAGAGTGGACACCAGAGCCACTGCGGACGCCAGACTTGGCCGTGTCGTCCTTGCCAGAGGGCTCCGGGCGCCTGGCCCTTGACAGTCCATCCTACCTGACCATCATACTCATCGTGGGATCATCTCATCCGACTGCCCACCGACCAAGTAAGTGTGAGCTTGCTAATCTCCCAATAGTGGGGATTCAAAAACTATACGAAGGAGAAAGTTCGGTTTCACTTACCAGTGATAACTTTCGTTCCTTGAGTATATAGTTTGTGAATACACACTACCCACCTTGCCTCCCCTCTTGAGCTGCACGGATGAGATCAATTATTTTATCCTGTGCTTATGCTTAAGTATGGAACTGAGGTAAAATGGAGGACTAGCGCCTCAGGGTGGGCGGTACGGTGGGCAGTCTTACCGCCAAAACCTTTGACCAATGAGCTTTTAAGCCTCCGATACCCAATAGTGTGTATTCACAAACTATATACTCGAAGAACGAAAGTTATCACTGGTAAGTGAAACCGAACTTTTCCTTTGGCGGAGAGTGGGCGCACGCCCTCTCACCCAAAAGAAACCAACCATCCAATGCTCAGACCCCCAGTTTCCTTTGGCGGAGAGCGGGTGCGCACCCTCTCACCCAAAGGAAAGGAAGCTGGCATTTGGGCGCTCCGATTGCCAGCTTCCTTTTGGGGAAGGCGAGTTTGGCGGCCTGCCTTGCCTTCCACAAAAGGAAGCAGGCGTTGGGGCTCTCCAATCGCCGGCTTCCTTTCGGGGAAGGCAAGGCGGGCATCCAATGCCCAGTTCCCTTAACCGGGGTTCGGATGCTTGGGTCTACAAAGGATCAATTGCTTTTCCGAGGCAAGCCTCAGGACAGCAAGAGGGGCCTCCGGAGATCTCTGCCCCAAAGCCCGCAGTCCTGTGGGCTTTGGGGCAGATATCTTCAGAGGAAATTTGAGGGAAACTTTTGCATCGCACAACGTTAAAACAGGATAATGTTGGGGAATTGGAGGACAACTTTTGCACTGCACAACGTTAAGCTAACGTTGTGCAGTGCAAAAGTTGTCCTCCAATTCCCCACCATTATCTGGTTTTAACGTTGTGCGGTGCACACATTAACCGGGGTATTACTGTATGTTCCTACATGCTCTTGCCTAGGGATCAACCACGTACACTTTAGATTAGAGATCACATATTCATTCTGCTACATGTATCCAGCACTATTGTCCTTCTGAGGATTAGAATTGCCCATAGCACATTTTCTCCCTCTAAGATTATAATCCTTCTCTTTAATAACTCACAACCATAGAATGCTGCCAACAACGTATCACAGCAGAAAGGGAAGATATTTGTAAAGGGAAGTTATGCTCCGGACTCAACTCTTCCCATCACCCTGGTTGATAGGAAATCCCACAGTATAAGGTACAGTACCTGAAAGAGCTCAGAGTCATCTGTGCTATACTGGCTGGACTCTGTTTCGGAACGCTCGCAATCCCACTGCAGCTCGCTGAAGCAATTGGCTGAGTCAAAGTCACCAGCATCCAATTGGGACAAATCGATCTCCGGGAAGTCAGAATAAAGATGCTCCTCACCAGATACTTCATGCTGCAGAGAGGGAGGGGAGAAAAGGAGAATGCAATGAGTTTGGCCATTCCCTAGATCCTTGGTAAGGTAAAGGTCGCCCTTGCTCAAAAGCCAGTCATATCTGACTCTAGGGTTTGGTGCTCATCTCCTTTTATAGCCAAAGAGCCCGTGCTGTCTGTGTGTGCACAGAGAACACTGTTACCTTTCCCGCTGAAGCGGTACCTATTTGTCTACCTGTAATTTCTTGTGTTTGAACTGCTAGGTTGGCAGGGGCAGAGATGGAAGCTCACTCCGTCATGCAACACTCTGGTCTCGAACTGCTGACCTACCGACTTCCCAGTCATCAAGTTCAGCGTCTTAATTGCTAAGCCACCACAGCCCCTAAATTCTTGGTAACTGTGGTCAAATAATACACATTCCTTCACATGATGGAGTTCTGGTCACAGACATCTTTGGGTACCAGGCATTACTAAATAAAAGGCCCCACTCTAACGAGAAGCCCAAAGGGCAACCTTTCCTAAAAGAAAATGTGCACCAGTTTTATTCTAGCTTTCTTCCTGCTTGTTAAGCCATCAAGCACCAAACGTATAATATTCCCACAGTGGGTTATTTAAGGATTTTTACCCTGCTTTTCAATTTCTTCAGGGCAGGTGTACAACATATAAAAAGAAATTACAATCAATAAAAATAGGGCAATAAAAGCTAAACTAGAACAAGGAAAAGCAGCAAACATGATTGTAATTTCAGTTGACTTTTAATGGCAGGAAAAAACAATAAGCAGTAATACGTAGTTAGAAGAGGGTACAGCAGGGGTAGCAAACTGCGACACACACACACACACACACACACACACACACACACAGGCTTTTTTTTGCAGCTACTGGCCTTCTCTGGCCCTTTCTTTTTCTAGCAAAAATAGAAAAACTGTGAGCTGCAATTCTTAGAAGCCTCCAGGAGTGATAATTCACTTTTTAAAGTGTTCATGGCACCTTGCTTTTACATCCCTAACCCTAACCCTTTTGGCAACTGGAACTGGGCTTGTAACCATTTTTTTGTGGTCTTATGAAGTCAGACTCTCAAGCCCATGAAAATTGCCTATTATCACTTTAAAGGAACACACCTGATGTGTTTCTGGAGCATCTTTACACAGTCAGGTGGCGGCCATGAAACACTTTAGGAAAAGTGCTTCTAGAAGGGAATCTATCAGTCCCATGTTTTGAACCAGTTGTACAAGTTGTATAATTTATGCACAGTAATTAAAGTAATTCTTCGCTAGTGACTGGAATATGAGGTAGGGTAAGAGTGCAAGCGCGGCGCCAAAATGGCCGCCGCGCCCTTTGCGGCCCCCCCCCACAGGACAGAGAATCCGGGTAGTTAGGGGCGTGGCCAGCTCCCTTATAAAAGGGGTGGCCACGAGGCAGCCGAGCTGCCATTTTACCTCAGCGACGGAGCGGAGAAGTTTTTTCCCCCGTCGCTCTGTCGGACCCCTGTGGCTCAGGGGATTAAGATCCTGAACTCGCTGCCTGGAGGGTCGGAGTTTGATTCCTGAGCACTGCAAATGCTCTCGTGCTCCGGCTTTCCAGTCAGTGGGTGCTGAGCCCTGGATAGGGATCGTGTTGCTCTATACTCCTTGAATGGCTGGTGAGTGTACAAATAAAGCGACGGTGAGGAGGAGTTTTTTCCGTCGCTTTATTCCCTTCTGCCTCTTTGCAAGAGGCTTGAGTTGCCAGCCTTTGTTCGAGGCTTCCTTTCGGCTTTCCAGCCTATTGCCTTCAGAGCGCGGGGGAGCAGAGAAGTTTGCTCCGTCGCTCACTGATTTTTCCAACTTAGGGGTGCCCAAACTTTAAGTAGGACTGCAGTGTATCCAGTGCTACAGAAGCTGACTGGGTTGTTTAAGGTCAGTGTTTCAATTTCTGCGCATGCAGGACAGGATGAGCTCCCGTGCCGTGCCGTTTTCAACCCCAGGCCGGCCCTGCGGGGGATGCGGCCCTTGGCCCACGGCGGCCCGCCAGGGGCCGGGACAATTGGGGGGAGGGCCTGGTGCTGCCTCACAGCATGTTTTTGCCAATTAGGGGCTGGAATTTTGGGGCATGGCTTATTCGGGCACAGGCTCTGAATTCAGGGCCTCTGGCACACTTCCCGTCGGGCCGTCCGGCCCGCCTGGCCCACCTACTGGGGGTTTACTGTGGCTGGGGGTGCCTGGTTGGCACGTTTGGCTGTACTGGAGGCATCCTTAGCAATCCAGTGGGTGGGGGGTCCTTTTCCGATCTACCGGGCCCTCCTGTCCGCCGGCTACTTCCACCGCTGTCACTCTGTAACAGGCGGCCGGCTGGGTCGGGCTTATGGAGACAGTCCAGCCTGTGCCTGCCGCTGCCTCGCAGCTCCCTGTTTGTCCGGTACAGCGATTGGAATGCGTTGGAGGTCGTCCTAGAGCTCGATTTCGGTCGCGAGCTCCGACGCCCACGGTGTGCCGGAACCCCCAGTGGGGGCGGCTCACGGGGGTGCAACTAGTGAGTATGGGGTCAAGTTGAATACGCCCACATCTCAGTCCACTTTCAGCGGGGTGGTTCAGTGCTCTTCGCCTTGCCAATTAGAGGCTAGTGGGGCATCACTTGTCATTCTATCCCAGTGCCCTTGGTTGCATTATGGCACGACCCTGGGGGTGGGGATTTCTGCCCCGGGGCAGTATGTGGCACTGCATGGGCTATCCAGGTCCCGCTGCGCATGCCTGGTCTACATTTTGTACCGACAACGGCCTTCCCGATGATTGGCTAGCCACCACGCACGTCGTGGTTGGCTTATGGAAAAACAGAATTCCGTACAAGAGTGCCCCTACACCCGGAGATGAAGTGGGATGAGCCCTGTCAGAAGCTGTGGCTTCTGTACATGACCCCACGCGCACTGCGCCTAGGGAGATGTATCATTGTGGAATTGCGGTCCAGCGAGCTGCTCCAGCGCAGGCACCCCGCCAAGTGGCGGGGCAGGGGGTTACAGCCCGCCTGCTGTGCTGGACCTTCTCGGACAATGGCTCCTGCAATGGGAAGAATTGCAAATACAGACAGGAGTGTCCCACCTGTGTTGGCCCCCACGCGGCCTCTGCCTGTCCCAGGCCTAGAGGGATGCGGGGCAGAGGGTGGGGCAGACAGGGGGCTGGCAAGACTGCCGCAGATGGATCTAGTCCACCGAAGGGCTCCCTCCCCAATTAAGGTGGACGTGTTGGAGAGTTGGCTCACATTGTACCCGAAGGGAGAGGATGCGGGTTATCTCCTTCAGGGTTCTAGGCAGGGGTTCCGGATCCCTTTCATGGGTAATAGGTCCCCTCAGGATGCCCCCAGTCTTTTATCCCTTAGGGGGAGGGAGGAGGTGGCTGCTGCCAGCTTTCACAAGAGGGTCTATGCGGGCAGGGTCGTTGGACCTGTCCCTGCACCCCCGTCCTGGGGAGCATATTATTTCAATGATGCCATGCCTTTTGGCTAGTCCATGGGGGCTCGGTATTCGAGCGTTTCACCACTTTCCTAGAGTGGGCTTTTGTCCGCAGGTCAGGGTCCCGGTCTGTAGCCCATTCCCTGGATGGTTTTATTCGGGGCTGAACGGGGCTGGGACACGTATACACGTCTCCTCAACACATTTCAGACGCTAATGGAGGAACTTGGTGTCCCTTTAGCGCCCGAAAAGACCGAGGGCCCATCTCCACAGCTAGTATTCCTGGGGTGGAGAGTTACACGGTAGCGCAGGATTCTAGGTTGCAGCGGGATAAGGTGTCAAGGCTAGTGGCCCTTGTCTTGGTCTTGCTGGCCGAGCGCGTGGCATCACTGAGGGAACTTCTGGTGCTACATGGTCACCCCAGCTTTGCTGGCAGGGTCGTCGCACCGGGCAGGGCATTTGCTCTGCGCTGGTGCGACGCCATGGCGGGATTATCCAGGCCCCACCACAGGCTCAGATTTACCCGGGGTATCGGGGCAGACGTGCTTGTCTGGCCATAGGTCCAGAGGCAGTTCAACGGGGTGTCATTTTGGGGTCTGATCTCCTGGCTCCCCCTTGCTTTCAGATGCAGTCCGATACCTTAGGATTCCTGGGTTTATGGATGTACTTCCATTGGAAGTGGGCCTATGGTGGGTGGCCACCATCCTGGGCAGGCAAGGGTCGCCTGCAGGGTCTCACGTATCTGGAATGTTTACCTACCCTGGGTGCTTTGATGCTATGGGGCAAGGAGTGGGCCAACTCGGTTGTGCAATTTTGGCATGGCAACGCGGCTGTTGTCCGCATCGTCACTCCACAGATTTCCAAATCGCCCGGGGTCATGGAGCTGGTTTGTGTTATGCAACCTGCGCCTCAACGTTCCCTTCAGGGCCAGGCATGTCCCAAGGGTTGATAATGATATTACTGCTGCTTTGTCCTACCTGCAGATCTCCCGGTTCCATGCCTCGGCCCCCGGATGCGGAGGAATTTCCCTCGCCACTCCCGGACGAGAGATGGAATGTTGGCAAGTAGAGGTGAACCGGGCGATTAGCCTGTCAATAGCGCCATGCATAGTAAGGCGTATCACCACGCATTTAGTTCCTTCAGAGTATTATGTACCCGATTTCGATTGCCAGGAACCTGGCCGAGCCCAGTAACCCATGTTCTGCGGTTCATGGTTTACCTGTATGCCCAGGGCCTTGCACCACGCACCATAGCATCTCAGCTGTCGGGTTGGCTTTATGGCCAAAGTGGGAGGTTGTGTGACAGCACCAATGACTTCCGGGTGAGACATGTTTGGAGGGGTGGGTGCGCGTGCGCGGGCGTTTCCCGGGCGACCGCCACCCCATTTACCCAGGGGTTTTTTACCCAAGTGGCCCGGGGCTGGCCTGGCCTCTGTTTTGATAAATGAGGCAGCCCATTTCCTGCGGCTACTACGGTGGCCTTTTTGGAGGCGCTCCGCATCAGCGAGCTTGAGATGCTGAATAAGGCGGATGCAAGATTTTACCAGGGTTTTACCCAATTGGCCCGGGGCTGGCCTGGCCTCAGTTTTGATAAATGAGGCAGCCCACTTCATGCGGCTACAATGGTGGCCTTTTTGGAGCCCTCCGCATCGGCGAGCTTGAGATGCTGAGTAAGGCGGATGCAAGATTTCCCCAGGGTTTTCACCCAATTGGCCCGGGGCTGGCCTGGCCTCTGTTTTGGAAATGAGGCAGCCCACTTCATGCGGCTACAACGGTGGCCTTTTTGGAGCGCTCCGCGTCAGCGAACTCGTGATGCTGTCTAAGGCGGATGCAAGTGGTAGGGCACTGGAACTCGAAGATGTCTACGTAGCCAAAGACTGGGCCCAGTTGAGGATACGCTCCTCTAAAACAGATCAGCATGGCGTAGGCAGTGGTGTAAGACTGCTACGTTGTTCTTTGGCAGACATCTGTCCGGTTGGTGCCCTACAGGAATTCCTGGCACTGCGTGGCATGCACCACGGCCCGTTTTTCTGTCACCAAGATGGGTCTCCCCTTACTAAATTTCAGTTTTGGAAGGTGACAGCCAGAGCCCTCACCAGGGTGGGCCTACCAGGTGCCCGTTATGGCACACATTCGTTCCGGATTGGTGCAGCCTCTACAGCAGCTGCTTTTGGGTACTCTGGGGCTGACATACGCAGCATGGGGAGGTGGGGCTCGCAATGTTTTCAGTTTTATGTGCGCCCACTCCCGCCATGAGTACCAATCCAGTCACCTTACCGCCTTTTTTCTCAATTTTCTTACAGACCCTGGGTGTCGTATTACACCGGTGACAGTATGGCTGGTGGGCCACAGCTATGTGCGCAGGGCAGCGCGTTACGCTGCGGCGACAGAGTGGACCCCGACTGGGACTGGGTGACCACGCCAGTCTCGCAGGGCATGGTAAGCCTGGGATGTTATGGCGGGAGCTGCGGCCTTTCCTTTTTTCTGGCCTGGGTGCTGACCCGCCTGACATTCTAATCATACGCCTGGGGGGCAATGATTTGGGCCAGGTCACCGGCTTGTCGCTCAAGCATGCGATTTGCGAGGAACTCGCCTACTTGCATTATGTCTGGCCTGCCACAACCCTGGTTTGGTCGGACATTGTCCCGTGCCATTCTTACAGAGGGGGCGTTAACCTCCTGGCCCTTGACCGCGCTAGGTGCGCGGTCAATAAGGCGGTGGCGCGTTTTCTTACCACCAGGGCTTGGGGACGGGTCAGTCATCACCCCGATATTAGTCTACAAAATTATGACTTGTACGCAGGGGATGGGGTCCATCTGTCGCGAGGAGGTATGGACCTCCTGTTGGGCGATTGGCGAGCAGGCCTGTTGACCGAGCTGACGGTCTGGGGGGGGGCGTCAGGTCTTCTTTGAAGCCCCTCCGTGTGGCGGGTAGCACTGGTAAGGTAAACAGTATGACCCACAAGTATCCGGCAGTTTCGCAATTGACTGGACAACACTAGACAGGAATAAATTAGTTAAACGTTGTCCGGTCAACGACGAACCAGGCGATGGGGTGATGACGATTGCTAACCAGCATGCATCACCCCTGTGATTTCACGGATACGCGTCAGAGGGTGGGGTCATGAGTTAGTTATTGACTACGGTCAATAATTTGTTTGTTGTCAACAAACAAATTGATACAAATCGATACATTGTAACCAATTGCCGTTGGCAATTTTGGGGTGGTACCTTACCAGTGTTACTTCGGCCTGCTTGCCTTAGGAATTATGATTGGTCGTTTTACCAATACAAATTTATAATTCGGACTAGGGCATTGAATCAATAAATGTGGCCCTATGCTGTTATCCACTTTCAATGTTGTCTGTGTCCGTTATTGGGGGGGTGCGCCTGCAATGCAAGCGCGGCGCCAAAATGGCCGCCGTGCCCTTTGCGGGCCCCCCCCACAGGACAGAGAATCCGGGTAGTTAGGGGCGTGGCCAGCTCCCTTATAAAAGGGGTGGCCACGAGGCAGCCGAGCTGCCATTTTACCTCAGCGACGGAGCGGAGAAGTTTTTTCCCCTCCACCCCCTCCCTAGTTAACAGTGTGATATTATGGTCGCTTCGGGGCCGGGTGGGAATTTTTGGTTGGGACCCATATTGGCTTCCGGGTCCTGGCTTTTTTGCCCATCCCACACTGTTGCTATGGTTTGATATAGGGGTCTTTCTGTGTTCCTACTGTTGACTTTGGTCACATTGGCGGGTAGCACTGGTAAGGTAAACAGTATGACCCACAAGTATCCGGCAGGTTCGCAATTGACTGGACAACACTAGACAGGAATAAATTAGTTAAACGTTGTCCGGTCAACGACGAACCAGGCGATGGGGTGATGACGATTGCTAACCAGCATGCATCACCCCTGTGATTTCACGGATACGCGTCAGAGGGTGGGGTCATGAGTTAGTTATTGACTACGGTCAATAATTTGTTTGTTGTCAACAAACAAATTGATACAAATCGATACATTGTAACCAATTGCCGTTGGCAATTTTGGGGTGGTACCTTACCAGTGTTACTTCGGCCTGCTTGCCTTAGGAATTATGATTGGTCGTTTTACCAATACAAATTTATAATTCGGACTAGGGCATTGAATCAATAAATGTGGCCCTATGCTGTTATCCACTTTCAATGTTGTCTGTGTCCGTTATTGGGGGGGTGCGCCTGCAATGAGCCCCCTCAGTACCGGAGAGCATCTGAAGCTGTGCATACAAAAATATTGAATATTGTCCAGGTAAAACTTTGGAGAAAACCGTTACAAATCTCAATTCCTTCAACATGGAATAGGTACTGGTATCCAAAGCCTTCCCATAGCAAAATGACCACTTTAGTTGAATACATAGTGAGATGCACTAAATAGCATTTTTGTCCCTCCTTCAAAATGATTCCCCCCTGTGCCTCCCAGCAGAAGAGTCAGACTGTGTAGCCATGGGCAAACTGCACAGTCCCAGGGCACCCTTAGAAGAACGAAATGGCAATCCAGTTTGGGGTATTCTCTACCTAGAAAAACCCTGGAGAGGGCCACCATAATTCAGTTGACTTGATGGCACTCAGACTTTTAAATAAAAAATCCTGGCGTTTCAGATTTTCTTTTTTCCATTGCTATCTGCAATCAAATTATAATTACAACATTCTTATTTGGCTGGAAGGTTATTACAAACTGATGAACATTTCTCCCTCCTTGAATAAGAAACTGACTTGTACCTGATTATTACTTTCAACATGTATATAAATGAAAACCGTTCCAGAATAAAGCGAAATAAAACACTCTCCCACTAAATATTCACATTTAGCAGCCAGCATTCCATCATAACAGCAATGTTGTTACGAGCTTGGCCAGTTTTCACAAGAAACACTTGCTGTTTTTTTATCTCCTTTATGAGTGTGACACGATCCTATTATGCAGATTCAAATATTAATATTTATGTCCTTTGGAAATCTCATTCTCACTGTTTTCTAGTCAGAAAGAGGCTCTCCCCCCCCAAAAAAAACCCCCAGACCTAATGCTTTGTTTTCCTATGAGAGAGGGGATGGTGAGGATGATTGATGATCAATCTCTCTTTTCAAACCATGCTTGATCATAGGAACAAGAAGACACCCACATATTACCAGGTTACTCAAATGAAATGGCTTCATTCTTGAGAAAGTCCTTCAGATTAAATACATTCTGCATTGACTATAACTGCAAGGTTGTTGAACTCAACTGTTTCCAGTTAAGAAGGAAAGGGAAACTTAAAGTGTCATTCTAGCAGGCTGCAGCAAAGGGAGGAAGGTCTTAAATTTGAGACTGGACCCCAAAATATTCCTTCCATCAACCCTCCAGGAGGCTACAGCAGAGAGAGGAGGAGGAAGGATTGGGATAATGAAAGACCATACTATTGGGTGTTTAGCTTTATAACATAAAGGTCTGGTCTCCTTCTCCATTTGTTTTCTTCCTCTCTTCTCTCCATGTCATTTTTTCCTGGGCTATAAACTTGAAGATTGGAGGATGTGTTGTTTTCACTGATTGCCTAAGTTTTCAGGGCTGCTTGGGTTCTTAAGGTCCTTCAGCCTTTAGAGATGTAACATAGGGAATAGCTGGGATTAGGGAGTTGGGCAAAATGCAGCTCTCCAGATATGGCCAGACACAGATGGTTGCTCTAAAATGGGAGTAGCCAACCTTAGTGCTCCAGGTGTTCTTGGACTTCAATTCTCAGTAGCCCTGATCAGCAGGTGTGCTTACTTGGGCTTCTGGCAATTGAAGTCCAAGAGCACCTGAGGCACCAAGGTTGGCCACCCCTGCTCTAAAACTACATTAACTGATTATCTCACTATAACTGTCATCATTCCCTGCTAGCAGAAGCTGATGAGTTTGAGTATGGAACCTGGAAGACACTAGGTTGGCTCTAGACTAGAGGGAACTACGGATGACCTCTGCATGTTACAATGAGCTCCGAGACAGTTATACATCCTGTGTACTGCAACAGCAGCTGCGTGGGTTCTTAAGCTACTCCAGCCTTTCGTGACATAATGCGGACATCCAGAGCTTATCCTACTGCCTGGATAGTTGGCAATTAGAAAGAGAGCGAAGAAGCTTATAGGGTACAGCAGACAGTCATGAACCAGATAAGGCTCTGAAACAGAGCGCCTGGGTTTGCTCAGCCCGCCTTTCCTCCCTAGGATCTCCACTTCCAGCTTCATCCATCTACCTAAACATAGCCCTGCCACACTTACGAAAAAGCAGACCCTTCAGTGTGAATATTTCCTTGCACACAGTGACAATCTTTCCTTAGAGAAACAAGCTTTTCCAGACACCAATTCAATAACAGCTCTAACAATCTACTGTATTCTTCCCCTACCCCTCAAACCCAGCCAAAATGTGAGTATAATAGAACAGAATCAATGGCTGGCGCATGTAAGGCAATCTAAGCTCTAACAACGGAGCTAAAAATATCCAGTCAATCACACAGAGCAGCTGAGACCAGGCCCGATTTCCACCACATTCTCAAGGCATACGCAATTGCATTAAACTCCCAACACAGACTGCAAGAGCAAGTGACCGAGAAGGACACAATAATGCTGCACTGCACCATTACAGCTAAGCTTCGAAAAGGTCATGGCCATGCTGGGGGTGCTGCCATTGGAAGTCCAGAGTAAATGGAGAGCAGTGTGCGGGGGAATGCCTGTTTAATGCTAAGACAAAGCCTGCAGCGATAATGGCAGATGGGAAACTCTGCCATTTGACATATTGATATTGATTCCTTACTTGATGCGGAGATCTATGTGCCATGTATCTGAAACGTAGCCTCTTCTTCAGTCTTGTTACTCAAGACAGTTACTCTTGTTATTGTTACTCACAGAACCTAACTGTTTGAGTGATAAGCATCGCTCATACCACTCATATCTGATCATTGTTCTTCCTCACAAAGATTTAGTCCAAGGCATGTGGAGCGATCCCATATCATCCTTACCAGAGCTTAGGAAAGTAATTTCTTTGCACTACAACTCCCAGAACCTCGATATCAGCATAATCAATGGCAATTCTGTTCTGGGAACTATAGTCTAAAAGAAAATTTAAAAATTCCAAGCACTGATTCTCACAACAGTCCTGTGAGGTATGTTATTCTGAATTAAACTTGGGTCAATAAAGTGATCTTCATCATCAAGAGGGAATTTGAATCTAAACCTCCCCAGTTTAAAGGCCAAAGTGTATGCTGTAGAAAAACGACAACCACCTTGTCATTAAAGTTGAAGTTACATTAATGTTCTAGTCATATGATTCTTGTAGACCTTCATGTTCAAGGTGTCAGACTTGCAAATGAATCTCAAGTTCAGATGCAGAAGACCAATTGCAAAACAAAGCTAAGTAATTAACAAATCTACAACCTTGGCCTCATATTTACAGAAGGCTACACATTTAAAATATGCCATTACTTTTGTGACCACATTTATGTATTTTGTCTTTTTTTTAATACCCCAGGAATCACAAAAATATGAAGTTCCCCAGTCCCCACTCATTTTTAAGAGACCCCGGCCAAAAGAAAAGCTTTGCTTGGACAGTCAAATATTTCCCATAATTAACTAATTCCTTCTTCTTCTGATGGCCTATGCTTAGTGAATATATTTACCTCTACATTTACCTCTAATATTCAGGACTGTCGGATGAATATATTAGCTAAATATACTCATCTGACAGTCATGAATACTGAGGTGTCCAGATTCTCCACAAATATTCCATAGTTAACAAAAGACAGTACCAAGCTATAAAATTCTGATTCTATGGTTGGTGGTACAGTATTAGCATTTTAGCATTCATTGGATAAAGTGTAGGCGATAAAACACCCAGGCCTTAATTTTTGACACAACAGGACTATTATAGGCAAACAACCACCACCTAGCTAATAGATGATAAAGGCTTTTGTCTTCATAATGACCAGGTCCAGAAATCAAAATGCGGCCCAATAAATGAAAATTTGTGAAGAAGACCCTTGTTATGCAAAGACTAGTTGATCAGTGGAAGATCTCTAACAATGGGAAAAGCAAATTCATTTGTTTTGCATTTAGCTCTCAGATCACAAGATCAACCGAGCATTTGAGAAACTGTAGTAAGAGAATAATAACGGAGGCATGCCTTTGAAGTTTTCTGAATAATTTCCCTAGGACTCAAGAACAAATTTTGACAAAAAGTTAACAGAAACAATAGAGACAGCATCTTTCCTGCCCCAATCATAACTCTATCCTCTCTTTATTAACTGGGATAATCTCAGATTATGGGTCTTGTTTCCCTCAGGAATGAGACTTTACGTCTTATCCGTATTTTCCAATTTAGTTTGGGACACAATGTGCTATAACAATAACTGGCCAACCCTCCTCCCCTCCTGTGTGAATGTCAGGGGAAAGAAAGGGTAACTGGTCAGCAGGTGAAAGCAAAAAGCCTCTGAGGAAAAGGCTGACCCAGTAGCAAAGAGGAGGCATGGAGACAGAAAAGCTGCACTGATAAGATGATGACAAGATAAATTCTGTTAAATTTGTCTAGTATGGTGCAGGATTTCACTAGTTTGATTAAAATGATTTCCTGTTCTCTACTGTAGGACAAAAAACACCGCAACAATCTTTTTCTGAGCTCCGGTGAAGGGAAGAACAAACATCTACTTCCACAGTAAGATCAATTTGTTGTCATTTCCCTATCACTCAGGTTGAGTGTAATTTCAGAAGCTCTGCACAAATAGAAGATCAAGGAAGGAGACTTGCTTAATGTTCGGGACCTCAGTGGAAATCACCTTGGCCTGCTCTTGTGCCTTGGACAAGTGCTCTAAAGATGGGGGAGACAGGGAAAATAAAAAGAATACCCCAACCGCTGTGGCCTCACTTGCTGGCTTCTTTCCTCTGGGAGTGATGACCTTAAAAAGTCATCACCCCCATTTGTGCCTGGAGCTCCATCTGCAAACATCAACTGGGTGAATGGCACGGAGACAAACATTAGCACCAGTGAATGGCTGCATAGGAAGCTGTAGTTGAAAGCAAAGCTATGGCATCCAGTTTAAAGTTGGCAGCTGAAGGGCTTTGAGGTAGACAGGCTGGTGGATAAGACTCTCTTCCCTTCTGC
The DNA here is from genome assembly GCA_035047305.1 of Bradypodion pumilum. NCBI lineage: Eukaryota > Metazoa > Chordata > Lepidosauria > Squamata > Chamaeleonidae > Bradypodion > Bradypodion pumilum. The sequence continues at coordinate 322,163,767 of JAWDJD010000002.1, forward strand.
GCCTTTTCCACATACAGGTACTCCCCTTGGTGCAAAATGCACACTGCACACATCTGTTACCTCAGCTATCTGAAGGACAGAATCTGTGCAGCCCTTATTGCTGTTCAGACCATCAAGATTTGTATCTCCTTCTGTAACTGAACTACTGTATCTGCTGAACTACCGTATAAGACCCAGTCCCCCCCTTAAAATACACTGAGAAAATGGAATGTTTCTTGTACTGTATATAGTGGCCTATTTTGGTAATAACAGGGTGCGTCTTATACTCTGATGTGTCTTATACACTGGCAAATACAGTATATATTTCAATTTACAGTCAACCTAACACCTTGCATGTAGATAGCAATCTCACAGAAACTGTAGGCAATCTCCATAAGATAGATGCTGATGGGCTTGCTATTTTGTCACTTTGTGCCTATCCTATCCTTGGGCATAAAAGGTGCTTTAACAAACCAAAGTAAACCAGGCCAGAAGATATATCTGAACAACCCATTTTTACCTGAAATACTTTGGATTCTGTTTGGTGTGAATGTTAAGGAATTTGTATCTTAAAGCTACTGGAAAAAAGCACCCAAAATACAACAAGTTATCTTTGTGATCCAGTATACTTTAGCTTTGCCAATGGTTGTGCTTTTAAAGAGCGTATACTGGATCATGCTCCAGGTGCTTCCAGATTTATATTAAAAAAATTAGAATAAAGGAGCATAATTTCAAAATGTTATGGAGGTGGTATTTGACCCCAGTGAGGTTACATCAAATGGATAATACAAAAGATGGAATGTGTTGGAGATGTAAAGAAACATTAGGGACATATGAACATATGTGGTGGAGTTATAATGTGGTAAAGGATTTTTGGGGGAAAATTGAAAAAGAGATGGGTGAAATAATGGGTAAAAGAATTAAACTGGGGCAGAGTACCACCATGTTAACAAATGTGGAATCTATTTGTGGAAATAAAGAGGAAAGAGAATTATTAGAAATAATGCTTACAACGGGTAGGCAATGTATTGCTAGAAATTGGAAAAATGATCTAAATATACAGATTGAAGAGTGGTATAAAGAAATGTGGACTTTAGCATTGAATGACAAATTAACATGGGGAATAAAAGAAAAAAGGGGTGATCTGAAAGAATAGATTTTGGAAGATATGGAAACCATTTTTGGATCATTCTTCTATGGGAGGTGAAAGAAACAGACCTGTACCAGATCAAAGTAGTTTTTGGAGGTAATATAATGCGCCACTCAGAGTCCTCAGGGCATTGTATATAAACACGGCGTGTTATAAGTTTTCCTTTTGTTGTGGCTTCCTATCCAGAATATTAAGGATGCGGTTGAAGTGGGGTAACGTGAAAGAGTTAGTAGTATTTATAAAGATAGTTGGAACAATGTATTAGAATAGGCCGTGATATGTTTTGATTACTTTGTATTTTAGGTATGTTTGTATATGTTTTATTTCTTTGTATTGTTTTATGTGCTGTTCATTTATAAAAATTAATACAATTATATTTTAAAAAAATAAAAAAATAAAAAAAAATCTCTTTCTGCTAGCATTGATTCAACACCTCATCTTGCCCCCTCCCCTTCAGGAACTCTTCCAAAACATAGTTAGTACACTGTTCTCCGCACTGGTCAATCTCCTCAACACTCCTAACCATCGTCCAAAACAAAATCAATGTTATACTGGAAGAGGAGACTCCACCAACCCATTTCTAAGTTAGACAATGGGCAGGGTGAGCACCTACATTTATACAGTAAAAGCATAGCAGTGGCCCCATTTCAGTAAGGAGAAGCTGTTCTGAACTTTGTTTAGGATAATAGTTAATCCAGCCCTTGACACTTCTCTGCTCCTTCAAAACCTGTTGCAAGTTAGATCCTGCTTCCCATCAGTATTCCTTCCTCTCCCGACCCCAGATAATGTATATGTTTTCATCAAATGCTCTGCTTTTGCTTTGCCTGGGAACAGAGACAGACATATTTATTTTTAGAACATCTTTTAATATGCATTTCCTTTGTATATTAGTACTCCTGCAAAACCTTCCAGTTCCTCGGTTGCCTTTGATATGTCACAAGGCACAGCTGACACTCGCACTTGGGATGACTTTTGATAATCTCTATAGATGTGACACCTCTTCCTCCCCCCAGCCAACAGAATTGGGTATAAATAAACTCCTGCAACCCAATGCCTTTTTGGACTGCCCTCTTGGCATGTTGAGGTCAGCCATTGGGTGCCCTGGCAACGCCACCTTATTCATTACCAACTCTAGGATCATCTAGGAGGTAGACAACAGAAAAATCTGCTTTTAATTTTAAGTGTGGATCCATTTCCAGTTATTTGGACATACCTGTAATGTGACATGTTTAATTACGACTGGGTGTGATGTAAACCATCATTAACTATCTGAATTTACTAATACAGTATCTTCCACCCTTTGAAACCCGAGACTAGTCTTGTCCTGCAATTTCTTCCTCACTTCTCTCCCTTTTTCACTGCATAAATCAGTTTTTCTTCTTTGACCATTTATTTCTATTTCACTCTCTTTCTCATTCCTCCGCCGGCTTTTTGAACACTAGAAAACAAAAGTGTATTTCTACGACCAGCCTAAACCACTTTGCTCACTTCAGGTAAAGAACACCAGATAAAGACTAGTGGCTTAAGAGTGTTAGAAATTTCACTCCAAGTCAATGTTGAGTACTATTTGGCTGAGCTCACACAGTAGGCAACTGGACTAAGTCTTACTCAGCTCATTCTGTCAGTGAAAGTATTTTCAATTATTGAATAGTACATTCCTTCCTCTGCTTCAGAAACACGAAGGAATACACATCTTTGGCTGTAAGCCTTGGAAGAACAAGAACTAAAGCACTTAACAGACGGTTTAACAGCTGATGATATTTCCAGTTCTTCTCTCCACCCTCAGCGTTGGGCAGGTGGGTGGTTCAGGACATTAATCTGAAAGGCCCAGTACTTAGATGTGAGGTACTGTAATGAGTTTGGCTAGTCTGACATTCCCTTTTCCTGTTACCCCCCCCCCTTTTTCTTTCTTTTGCCTGTGAAAGAAGTGAACTTCGTTCCAATTTGACTTAGAAAATTGTAAGGACATCAGCCATCGGGCCTTGGGGAGAGAGCCAACGAAATGGTTGGGAATTCAGAACCATCATTTATTCTAGACATTTCACTCATGTGTGCCAGAGCAGAGCAAAACACAAACACAAGCCCAGGAGCTGAGTGGAATCCTTGCATTTCTCCTTTTCCAAACTTAAGCATGTATGGGTGATGGGCTTACATGCCCTGACACATGTGTAGCCTTTGGCAAGCTGCACGGTTGAGAGCACCACCAAAAAGGAAGGAATAGTTAACCACCTCTACTGCTTTATGCCTAGAAAGCTCAGGAGAGCTGATATAAAGTCAGCACCGACGTAGTAAAGGTAAAGGTCTCTCTTGCTCTAAACTCTGTTGTGTCCATTTTCAATCAAAGAGCCAGCGCTGTCTGCATCTGAAGACATTGCCATGGTCACGTGGCAGCCATGACTAGATGCCAGAGTACACAGAATGCTGTTACCTTGCCCACCGAAGTGGTACCTATTTATATACTTGCAATTTCTTGCTTTTGAACTGCTCGGTTGTCAGGAGGCAGAGCTGGAACAGACAACAGGAGCTCCATTGCGTAGCTCCCGGGTCTCGAACTGCTGGCCTGATGACCCTCTGGTCATCAAGCTGAGTGTCTTAACCACTAAACTGCTGTGGCCCCCAGCAGTGATTTGATGGCATGTAATAATTGTTATCATTATTATAAGGACAGCCTAAATGAGTTACTGTGCCTCTTCGAAGTAAAAAAAGCTAGATCTTGGCAGGGAAGGGGGTGCAATGAGAAGAGTGACGTTTCTGAACTGAAAAGTTTATTTTCTGTTGTTTCCTGCAGGCTCAGACTACCTTAATATAGTTTCCCTATATCTTAATTTCCTCATATTATCCTTTAAAAGGATGACAGGTTGTGGGCTAGAAAGAGCTTTGACTTCTTGAGGAGCAGCCAATAAATATTTTTAAAAATACTAGGCTGGGTGAACTAGTGACTAACCTCAATCACCTTCACAGATAGAGATAAGAGAGTGCACTTTGGCAGATTTCCTTTGTACTATGTTCCAAGCAAAAATACCTTTAGTGTATTCCATGGTACTTCTCCCTCCCTAGAAGTTAGTTTCTAAGTAAAAAGGCTAGATTTGCCCTTGTCAAATGATACATGACGAAGCATTTTGGGCTTCAAACTGTGATTTGCTAATGAGGACACAGAGGCACTGAGACTTTGTCCATTGCACAGCAGTTGAGAAATCCATCTTTAAGGCACTCATTTCAATACTGCCCCCAGAAGACTTCTTTAAAACATGAATTTTCTGCAAATTTAGCAACTGCTTCAGCGACATTATAAATCTTTGACTAAAAAAAAACCACAAAAGAAAAAACACAGGCAGTAGATATGTGTGTGGCATCGGCTTCTTCACTTCATACAGACAGACAGACAACAATGAGATGGACACAGCAACAAAACTACAGTGAAATTATTCTGAAGTACTGACGGGGGTCCCAGCCTTGGGAATCTGATCAAGAACGAAAGTACAGTACAGTACAGGATGCATTGGCAGGCTCTTGGGAAGCTTCCTTTCTTCACCTTTTTGCATTGATGTGGGCGAAGCCATATTAGCAAATGCTATGTCAACACTAGCCTAAGTTTGGGGTGGGGGATGGAGCCTTACTCCACCCTGAAGAGACTAGTGTATGTGACATGAAAGGCAGTACTGATCCTTGTTCTAAATTGGTAGCACTCAAACTCAAAGAGTTACCTTCAAAGGCCAACATGCCGTGCTGTAGCCCCAGCATCCCAGCTTCCACAACAGCAGGACAGCTAGATAATTACAGAACTAGGTTTTTTTTAGCAGTTCTTCTCTCTCTCTCTCATATCAGGTTGACAAAGAAGATGTCATTGTGAGCCAGCATACACTCAAAGTGAAGGATGGAAGAGATACTGTTGGGCAGGCACCAGCAACAGGGATGTTCACAGTTACCTTAATTAACTAATAAATAAATAATTAATTAAAGTAATTAATTAATTAATTAATTGTTTAGACTTTTATACCGCTTTCCTCCCCATAAAGGGAACTCGAAGCGGTTTACAACAAGAATGCCAAACAATATAAAATATGATACAAATAATACAACAAAATACAGTTACAGTATGAATTATCAAAAACATATTCAATACAATATCAAAATTACCCTAACAATCATAAGAGTCAAACAAGTTCAATAATGCAAAACAAAATAACAAACCACAAACTCAAAGTCAAAGAGGGAATCCCCCCTCCCTCACACCCAACCCTTCTGCCACCAAACCGCACCTCCCTACAGTCTCGGTCCCAGTGGCGTGGGAGCAAAAGCCCGGGGGTGTGGTGGCTCCACCAACGCTGAAGCTGGCAGCGTCCCTTCCAGATGCGCCACACTCCCCAGCCTTTGTAGCCCCGATGGCGTGGGGGCGGGGGCTCGGGGGTGTGGCCGCTCACACACAGCTGCTGCTAGAGCCGGCCAAGCTCTCCTTCGCCGCGCAGCTCCTCCCTGCATTCTCAGTCCAGGTGGTGTGGAGACAGAAGCCTGGGGTGTGGTGGCTCCACCACGCCATAGCAGAAGTAGCACCATATAAACCTTGTGACCTTTTTAATGTGGGTAGTTTTAATGTGGTTAGTTTTTAATATGAACGGGGGGGGTAGGTGGGGGGGTATGTTAGGATTTTAATTGGTTTTATATATATGTTTTAACCTGTTGTAAGCCGCCCTGAGTCGGGTTCACCTGATTGGGCGGCATAGAAATTTGAATTATAAATAAATAAATAAATTGACTGATGACGTCTCCACCCCGGTTTGGCCTGTCATTGGCATACCTGTCAACCTTCCTGGATTGGCCGGGATTTCCCGGTTTTCGGCGTCGATTTTTGCCCTTTCCCACTCCGCGCTTCTGAAACCCCGGATTTCGGCAGCGGGGGAAAGGAGGCACTGCGCAGCCCATGCGTGGAAGGGCTCTACACTTCCGTAGCTCCCTTCCACGCATGCGCAGAAGGATACACCATGTGCGTAGAAGGCTATGTAAGCGGCGTAGCCCTCCACGCGCATGCGTACAACGCGACCTGCGAAAACCCGGTCCGCGCAGGTCCCGGATTCACCGGAGCCGCGGTTGACAGGTATGCATTGGAGCATATGGTTCAGGAGAGTTCTTCATAAAAAAAACTTTCACCAGACTCTATTCAGGCTCTTTGGGTGTCCCACTGAATCCCTTGGCAGCAAAGGCTGAATGAGGCCTTCTTTAAAGGAAGAAGGGACCACATTTCAGTGCCTGCATAGACCCTAGGATCAACCCCTGGCAATTCCAGCTGCCTCAAATAACAGAATTTTGGCAGAGCTGCATTACATTCAAGTTCTGTCACTTTTGTTTGGTTTAAAATATATGAGGAAAAATAGCTCCACAGTTTTAGTTTCCATTCCCTTACTGAATATGTGGTTCACAATTTTTTTGTTTATTTTTTTAAAAAAGAGCAGTCAAAATTCTTGATCCCCATGCATGGCCTAACAGTCTTGCAATTCAATTGTCCTGTGAGGCTCCCAGTTATGTCGTCTGAGATGTGTGACAAAGTGATATTCATGACACATCCCCCAAACTAAGGCAGTTTTCAAGGAGGAACTGAAATTTTCTTTTCCCACCTTGCATGCAGCTGAGGGTAAAAAGGGGATCTAAACCATAAATCTTCCTTCCTATCTCTCTGTTACAGGAAAACATGTGGCCCTATAAATTTGGTGAGATATAAGGAGAAGGCAGCATGGAAGGAGTACATGTTTGAAAAGTATGTGTCTGTGTGCATACATATGTTTTTGCATTCATATATGACCCTAACTTTTACCTATAGCTGATACTAGACAAAACCCAGTTTGCCAAAATGTTATTCACCCCTTATAACTCATTTGTAGAAAGTGAAAAGCATACTCAATTTAAATAAGTGACAACAATGCTTTAGACCAGTGGTTCCCAACGTAGGGCCCACACGCCAGAGGGAGACTTCAATTTCCAGAAGTCTAAGTCAGTACATTGGCTGATCAGTGCTTTGGGGAATTGTTGTGTATGCACAAGTGAATTGTTGCTTATGCACAAGCACACCTTGCAAAATAGGCGCCAAATTGGGAGAAGCTGATTCGCTAATGTTTTCCCGCTTCCCCGGAAGTCTTGGGTAAATGTAATAACTATGTTCTGTATATAAGATATTATTCCTGCACCTGTTCTCTGTTCTTTTGCTACTTGCAATAAACCCATGTTGTTGTTTGAGCCAGCTCTGTCCGAGTAATCCTTTCTGGGTTCAGACACAACAGGAATTGACTTAGGCTTCTGGGAATTGAAGTCTAAAAACCAAAGGTTGGGAAACACTGCTTTAGACTATCTACCAAATGTTGTTGGCCTCTAGAGCCTATTTGTCCTAGCTGTTCTGGCTCTTGGTGAGGGATGAGAGAAGAGTTCATCAACATTTGTTGAACCACAGATTCCCCACCTCTGATTCTGGCCCTAACAGAGCCAATATGATTTCTTCTTTTTCTTTCGTGTCCTGATCAGGCCCTGGACTGCCAAAATAAAGGTACTTTCTTAGCTTTGTCATTAGCCAAACATAAGTCCTTATAGGTGCATGTTTCTGTCAGTAATCGGCAGACCAGTATATGAGCCGGATTCTGTATCTCTCCACATTCACACTGGGTGTTGTTGTCCACCAGCAGCCCCCTCTTGAGCATGTTGGTCTTGCATTTAAAACAGGGATTCTCAACCCATGGCACCATTTCATGTGGCCTCCACCACCTCCACCACCTCAGGAGGTGCCATGTGGTAGAGGAAGGGCAAAATGGCCATCCACCCTCTGAAGTTGTCTGAAGGAGCATGGCCCGGCCCCCGGCTTTAAAAGGTTGAGAACTCCTGATTTAGTACCTCCCACCCTCAGGCTATTCAGGATTCTCCAAGTGACATAGGAGAGATTGAGTTCCACATCTATATCCTCCTTTAATGATGTTCCTTGTCCAATGTGCTCCTTCCTCCATCTTCTAATTTGGTTTTGCTCCTGCATACTCCTTAAGAATGTTTGTTCTTGCCATAAAGCTCTTCCTGGATCTGAGCTAGCAGACTTGAGGTTTATATCGGTTCAGAGGGTGTCGAGCATTGTTCTTTTGCTTAGTTCTATCAGCGTCCACTGCTACATCTCTCCTTATCTTAAGTGAAGCCATACCAACAAGAGGGTATATTTTCACAACTGGTGTAGGTTTAAAGCATCCTTTCACTATACGCATGGATTAATTAATAGTGATGTCAACTTGTTTTGCGTGTGTGGATGCGCTCCATACTGCGGCAGCATACTCTGCTGCAGAGACGCTCTGGGTCAAAGCTAATATGATGTAGGAATTAGAGAGGTGAACCTAGGGCAAGAGGGCGGGATATACGTTCAAATAAATAAATAAACCAGGAATCACGAGGCCTTCTTTCAAATCCCCACTAAGCTATGAACACATGTCCTTCTGCCAATCCCAGTCTGCCAACCTGCTCTACACAGGTGTCCTAAGTGGGGGGAAAGGAAACCAATGAATGCAGGCTTCACCTCACTGGCGGAAATGTGGGGTATAAATATAATAAACAGGCAAACAAACAAACAGATAAGAAGCCTTACGAGATAACTAGCAGATTAGTAGAAGCAATGACTGCAATCCTAAAATACCCCATGGTAACGTTATGGCAAGAGAAATCTGTGCAGATCAAAAAAGAGGTCAATTTAGAGTTGCATGAAACTATCCCTTGGTTATTACAGCATCTTAAAATGATAACTTCTTTTTATTGTAATTTCTGCAGTGTAGCAGAAAATATGGCAGATGAAATCACACCCTCTCTATGAAGCCGTAAGCTTCCACTCAAACAGCTGCTGTAGCAGCTAAAAAAACTGTCGCCGGATGGACAGTCTGCAGCAGCTTCTCAATAACCTAATCCTGTTTTAAGCTTCAAAGGCCAGATTTATGTTCTCATTTGCATAAATGCCACCAGGATGCTTTGCAAGGGTCCTGTCATTCAAGTGCTACTTTCCTGGCCTCTGTTGTGAAGGGAGAGTAACAACATTTCCTCAAGAGGTTGACGGGATCAATAGCCCTGGGAGAAGCATCTGGAACAGCACACAATCAGCTAGGCTGCTCTGAAAGAAATGGTGCCTTCTGCAAGTGACTCATGCAGCTTGATTCAGCGCCTCCCACTCATGAGTAAGTCCTTACGCATGGCATTAAGAGATAAATATAACTTCAGCACCAGCACCAAAAAGAAAGCTCCAAATTAGCAAGTAACATTTAGGTAGATGGATTTCCAACACACCCAAAGTGAGATAAACTTAGTTTCTATAAGAAAGACGATGGTGTCTCTAGTGTGTAAAATAACAAACATTCTTAATGGGACACAAGTGAGCAGGAAAGTGAAAGTGTGAGAGCATCTTTCAAAAGCTACAGGAACCTATTTAGTTCCCTGTGACCCTCCCCTTCACACATACAACTTATGGAAGAATATCCCCAAGCAAAGAGATTTTGTGAGAGTCGTCTGGATTTACCAGGGAAATCCGTAATTACATACTGCAGGCAATGTGGATTATGTTCCAGCTAAGAAGGAGAGGGTTGTGTGTGTATGTGTGTGTGTTTTTTAAATTATCATGAACTATTGAACCCTCTAACAGGACAGTCTTTTCACAGACTGCATCTGTGCAATTAGGGATATTTCAATGAATTGTGGAGCACATTATTATTTACATCCAATGGAAACAGCCAGTCGGATTATATAATACACGGGCACATTGTTGGTGTTTTCTTCTGAAGAACATCTTTTCGGAGCTGAGCATTATCGCAAAATAAAGTAAAAAATGAATCCTGGACAAGGTTATTAAGCAATTCCCCAAATGTGTTACCAAAATCTAGTAACTGCCCAAGATAACAATATTAAAGTAGTCCACTTCTGGTAAAACGTAGTCTGTATATTTCAAAATTTGAATTTGTACTGAATTTTACCTATATTCCATATATGTCCATAATTTTAAATTATGCAGTGTTAAAGAAGGAAGTTCTCAGATGGTCCTGAGTCCGAAAGTGGCACCAGACCCAGCACCATTGCCCATCCTAATCTAGAGACTCTGATTTCAGATAGACAACCAAACAAACCCAGCACAAACCTCCTCAGCCTCTCATGGTTGAGCCATCTGCCTCATCATCCCGGGAAAGACCCAAGGATTGAGTATTCTCTTCATTTAAGAAACTGCAATTCAGCCAAGGGTACAACTGACGTGGCTAGGGGATTTCATGCACAGTTTGGGAATTGGGAACTCTCCCTTTTGGCACCAGTGACCAGAGCTGGGTTTATTTTATCACTTGGGTCTGCACATACGATAAGGGTCTTGCCGCTGTGAGGAATACTTTTGCAGCATAATTTAATGGACAGCTTTGGGAATCACTTCCATGGTTTGGATTTCAGCTATCCAGAAATCAAAGACAATATGTAGCAGGAGAAGCCCTAGCCCCATTAAAATATCCCACCTCTAAGTGCCATCTCCTCCTAGATGTCATATAGAGGAGATCCATCTACTTGTCAGTTCAGGCATTCTTCCCAAAATTGGATTTTTAAAAATGCCGATCTGTTTTCCTCAAAGATGTTTACAAGAAAAACATATTTGATGCAATTTGAGTCTGAGAGAAAATAAAAATGGTGCCTATAGTAAGGGGGTGAGAGAGAGTGAGAGTGTGTGTGTACCATGTGATTAATTGCTTATAGGAAAGATCTCCCTAGAACAGTGATGGCAAATCTTGGCACTCCAGGTGTTCTTGGACTTCAATTCCCAAAAGCCCTGATCAGCAGGAGCGCTGACTTGGGCTTCTGGTAATTGAAGTCCAAGAACAGCTGGAGTGCCAAGGTTGGCCATCACTGCCCTAGAAAATAAAATTCTAAAGAAAAATTTCTCCAAAAGTGAAAGGAAGTTGAGGTTATGGGGGACAGGATACAGTATATGGTTTGGCACACACAGTTCTGTCCATCCACTGAAGCGACTGAGTAAGAACTCAGAAGAAATACTGAAGGAGCTACAGCTATCAAACACCTGCATCTGCTGCCTAAGGAAGCTTTCTTACTTACATAATTGCAGGACTGACCTTTGCATGCACAGATCCATTTGCTTATAGTAAATTTGCTAATAGTCACACTAGTGGGCCTGTTTGTAATGCTATGTGCAAAGAACTGTTTCTCAGTCTCTGTACCCTACCAACATGTTCTTTTCTGATTTGCTATACATATAGTACGCTTTGACTATATTCTGAAATAAAGGTTTTGCAACAAGAGATTTTTCCCTGTCTGTATTCTGAAAAATAAACATCAAAGCTAACTGTACCAGGTGTTCTTATCAGAATAGGGTGCTCAGCACTCTTTTCCCCACACAGGGTGCAATGTCACAGCAATGCAGAGACCATCTAGTGTTGTATAAAAGTGACCAGAACATACGCGCTGACTGCCCATGAAGGGATGTTAGAAAGAAAGAAAAAAAGAATGTATTTTGGCAGCCTGCATGAAGGTCAATGCTGCCAGGAAATATGCCAGCCCCTGCAATGGTATTTGACAAAATGTCATTTTAAATGGGAGAGTGTAGTGCTGACTCCTATCTTTTGTCAGGCTGCTCCTCCTGACAGTGTGATATTTATAGTCAAGACCTCAAAAAAAAAAAAAAACCAAAAAACTCACGAATGGTACTCCTTGGGAGTTATCCTTGGAGAGACACAGCCCAGCTTGCTCTGGCAAACATAAATATTTGACATGACGGAGGGCGGCATGAAGAGTGATGCCCTGCTGGGCTAAGGAGAGGAAAGAAGAGTTGTCAGGTGTCACCCAAGCCCCCTGCAGAGGGATACCATTGTTTGTCGACCCTTGCAGGATGCAGGTCTCACCTATGTTCAGGAGGGGCCGGAGTGATAAATACAAGCAGGTTGTTGCAAGCCATCAGCTCTCATTAAGCCCTGCACCAAACATAGCTGCAGGCTCCAAGAAAGGTAAGAACTAATCAATTCTGCACTTAGGACGTGTATCTGAAGCCCAAAAATTAAAAAAAGGGAGGGGGAAGATTGTATCTGAGTTCCTACTATTCTGCAAGCAAACACACAAGTCTCTCAATTCCTTCCCCATTTTCTGAGACATTATTGCCAGTAGCAGTCACATACATTGTACATTTCAGTCACAGAGGACTTTACAATCACTTATGCATAGGCTCTCATATGCAGACCTGTACAATAGAGCCTTACTGTCCGCATTTCATACCTCTGCAACCGATGCTACAACATGGGGTCACTTGGTGATTTGAAACCCCTGGTAAATCCCATGCCTACTTATGCTTGTCCTACAAAACCTTTACAACTGAGAAGTGAAGGTGGGGGTGGGGGGAGAGTTATATAACTATTATGTCATATCTTATCATGAGTCACAGGAAAACCAAACTTTCAGTACGCTCAGCTTTTCACAAAGTGGATCGTAATAACAGTATTTTGCCCTTCTAAATTTTTCTCTAAGGGACTAAATGGAGCTAACTTGCAATTACAACCATTCTGTGAGAATTAGCCCTGGCTCAATGATGGGAACCTAAGATCTGATGTCCCATAGCGGGGCCTGTCTCTGTGACTACAAGGTGCCTGTAGAGAAGCACTGTGAAAAGAAGTCAAGTAGGTAGAAATCAAGTGTACAGTATATACTTCTTGCTATTAAAGGACAGAATACAAATGTGAAGAAAGCTATAAAGCTATACGAGAAAGAAAAAGTTCAAAGAATTTGCTAAGCACCTTAAATACAGTACTAGCAAAAGAATATGTGACACATGGAGGGGCCCTAAAATTATACATTTCCTTAGTTTTACTTAGAACAAATGGAGTAGCAAGGAATAGTGTTGCTGACGGTAATGTATGCAATAAACCAAATTAAGCAAAACCATTTTAGACAAGCACAGAAGAGATTAGGAAGAAAGCATATTTTGTTCAAAATTAATTAGCTACACTATGTTTTTCTCCCCTCTTCCTTTCTTCGTGTTTTTCACAGCCAATTTTTCACATTTCAACCATCTGTGGTTTTATCCAATGATATGAATATGAGACTACTACAGATAGGAAAGTGCTTGGAATTATCAGAATCCTCTGTACATGATATACTATAAATGCAAATATTTAGAAGGGGGAAATGGAAATACAAGTAGCGAATTAAAAAACTGACAATGCACAGGGGGCACCTGCAAAAAGTGCTTGGGTTCAAGGATGTAAATACCTTTACCACTCACTAATCTACTCAAATTATTTTTTGGCCACTTACTCCTTGGAATGAACATCATACCCGGAGCAAAGCGAAATATGGGAGGAAACATTTGTACTTCTGTGTCAATAAACCTAGGATATCTTCATCATCATTTCTGCATTTTTAAAACCAGGGCAGAATGTTGGGCGAGAAGTCCAGGGCTGCAGTCAGCCAAATGAAACAGGGGTTGGGGAGCAAATATAGGAGTGATGACATAGCACATTTTATAAATAAGTCAAGCAATGCACATGACCTTCTAGAGAGCCCCTTCCTTAAGATCACTAAGTCCAGAGTCTTAAATTACCTGACAGTGCTACTGTTTGTTTCTTAGTACACATGCAACAGAATGTTTGGGTCAAGAGAATTGCCACAAAGGGTGAAAGTACAAATAACATTATTTAGCACAGTCAGTTAGCTTTCACAATGTTGGGTTTGACTAAAATCAGAGCTGAATAGGACGTGGTCCTCTGGATGTTGATGGGCTGCAATACAGATCATTCGTTACCACTGACTATGAGGGCTAAGACTTATGGAAATTGTTGTCCAACATTAGGAAGCCAACATTACCTAGTCCTGATATGCCAAGAAGCTCTTTCTATCTTACTCTCATGGGAACCAACAATATGCATGTTGAAAAACTCTACTACTAGTCCAACGCAACAGCAAGAGTTTACATGCACTGAGGCACATCACAGTGTTTTCCAGGCATGGGTTTAAGCAGTGCAGATTGAACTCTCTTTTGTAAAAATGCAGTCAACAACAGTCCTGTTTACATTCAGTAAAAAGATGTCTGGACACATCAGATTATTATTCACTTTTGAGCTATCCATATGACCTGCCGCTTGGCTGGTCTTTCTGCAGAAGGTAGCAATTGATAGCAGGTTCTAAATCCTAGTATTGAAGCTCCCTTATTCAGTGAGTCTATGGAGCAGAAACACAAACAAATGCAAAGCAAAGAGTTGGCTTTAAAACACACACCTGAGATCCCAGAGGCACCTCTAAGCCTAGCAATATTTTCTAATAAACTTGACGTTATCTCTTGCCACGCAACAGCAAAGATCAGGATAAATGAACAACAATAATACAAAGTATGTGTTGGGTACAGCACAAAAATGTGAGTTGGAAATGGGATCCAGGTGTAACACATTTTCTGAGGCTGGACAGTCCTTTTGGAAATAGCAGTTGTGCAAGACATTCAAAATCTGATTTTTCAGAAGTTTCCTTCCCCTACTTCCCAAAATAACTGCTTTTCAGAAGTTTCCTTCCCCTACTTCCCAAAATAACTGCTTTATAAAGCTAAATCTGGATTTACTGTAACATACAGTATGTTGAACCCTAAAACTTTACAGTTTATTAAAAGAGGATTTTTTTTAAAAAAAATAGCTAACCCACAGGTCTCTAGATAACATTCTGAAATGGAGGCCATGTATCTACATATCAAAGAAGAAACAGTTACACCAATCTGTTCTATTAAGGTTTGGGCCATTTATGGGACACAGTTCTCATATTTCTTCATGCAATGCTTGAGGAATTTTCTCTAACCTGCACCACAGGGCATGCACACTGTCTGGCAATTCTAGGAGATGTTTGGTGCAATGCAGAAGGAGCCTTTTTTTCAGTAAAACACTTTACACAATGAAGGAAGTGGAAGTTACACAGCCACCATACATTTCAGAGGTTGCTGTATGAGAAAGGTTTAGGGCGGACTCAGAATGATCTTGTGATCAACAAACCTAAATTACTTAAAACATCTATCTGCTCTAAATTTTCTCTTGATGCTTCAGTTGGCTCCAGTTTTTTGTGAGATCCATCAACATACATAAAATTGTTATGTAGTTAGACTAATGCTCTGTTGAGCCCACATTCATAAACTGGATGGTTTGGCTTTTGTTTTTTGAAAATCTGAATCTGGTCCACTGCAGAGTGTAGTTCAGTATTGGTGCATGCTGTTAAAGCATTGAATGAACTACCATCCATATAATCTGTCTGTGCACTTGTATTTTCTTTGGAGATTGTCCTTAAGGTATATCCACCATTTGAGGTGAAGTGAGTAGCAACTAAAGACAGGGCCTTGTACCCTAGGAGCCCTATTAAATGGAACTGCCACTACTTTTTCAGGCACTGGCCAGAGGATTCTGCATTCTCCTATGCTTGTTCACCACCAACATTCTTTTAACTGTTTCAACATACCTCTCAAAAGCAGTTTGATTGTTTTCTGATGCTTGTTGTACTTCTTGCCACCCTAATTTTTTAAATTGAAATTCAGCATTAAAATGTTTGAAAGAAATGAACGAGCTGAGCTGATACCAATCTGCCTACTCATAATAATTCCATCTGTGCACAAACACTTGAGAAAACTCTACTGGTCTGAAGTGATGAGGAGAGAAGGAAGAACTAACACAGAAAAGTTGCAGAGCTTCATCAAGAGAAGTGGTTCCTGTTGGAACCGCAGGAGAGGGAGAATGGTGTCGGTGAGACGGTGTCAGCACCTGCCAAAATTCTTTTCCCCCAGGATGAGGGCTACTTTGACTTCCACAGCTCCAAAACTCCAGCCCTGTAGTTAGTGCGCTACCCCTAGGTCGGCCTCTTGCCCCTTCTGGTCCATGATCTCTAAATGTTGAGCCATGGAAGGTTTGTGTGATAGTGTTGAAAAATAGTTTGGTAGAAGAGTTGGTAAGCAAATCCCCAAATTCTTTGGAAATAAGATCTAGGATGGTCTTATGTGTTTATTTGAATTTAAAAAATGTCCATAGGGCAAAATATTGCTCCAATGAGCAAAGCCTAGCAAAACTTAAGAATAACATCTGGACCAGCTAAACCAAAATGAAATATCCCAGATATAAGCTTCTAAGCCTTTCTCTATCGTTAACCTGTTCCTAAGCGCATGTCCTACCTAGCACTTTAACTGGAAAATAAAAACGCGATATTTCTAAGAGTAACTTCTCACTCTGCGAGCTGAGAAATCTGAAGTCCAAAGTTTTGGGAAATCTGTCTAAGTGTGATAGCTGGAAAATAACCTGTGTCAAGGTTGCAGAATCTCTTCTAAGTCTGGTGGCTTGCCTCCTTTCCTCTGATAAGCTTCGAAGGGATGGCCTCTTTAGGCCGCATCTCTCTTCAGATGTCCATCCACTGGCTTCTCAGGAATGTGTTCCCTTGAACTTCAAAGGCTTCCACAGCTACTCCAGAAGTCCTCTACAACTCTGCTCTGACTACCCTTTTTATAGGGGGTCTATGAGGTGATTTGCATCTGTTTTCCCATGGTAAAGTGAGGTCCTTGGGATTAGATCGTTATCTAGGGATTACCCCTCCCCCATCATCAAGGTCACCCTTCCCCCACTCCCAAGGTCACTGTCAAGGTTGACACTCCTCCACTCTTCAAGGTTACCCTTTCCCCACTCGTGGGTAGGTGAACCCTTGGGGTCAAAGTGTGTAAACCTGTGTGAGGTGTCTCTGGGTAAATTCTTCTACTAATAATAATAAAGTGAGCCGCTAGAGGCTCTGTTTAAACTTGATACAACACCCTCCTCTTTAGGAATTCTAAACAATAACAGCTCGAAACAGTTTCATTTCTTCATAGCGTAACTTAGCAGACTAAGCAAATCACATCGGCACATTCGTGTTCCTGTTTAAATGGGAAAAGCCATTCAGATTCTCATTACAGTTCCCAATGTGGGCCCCATGCCCCACAGGGAGACTTGAATTCCCAGAAGCCTCAGGCAGTACATTGGCTGATCAGTGCTTTGGGGGAAATGATTTAGGCTTCTGAGAATTGAAGTCCAAAAACCAAAGGTTGGGAAACACTCGTCTAGAATAACCCCTCCTGAGCACTTTCATGGAGGTGACCTTTTCTTTCTTGAAAATACCATTCTCAGGGATGGGATGGCTATGAGAAAGCATCATGATAAATCCAGGAAGATTTCCAAACCCAAAAGAATGATTGAATTTACTCAAATAAGTGAGTTTGCAGCAGAACGTTCCCAAAGGTAGAAGCAAAGGATCCTAGACTAGAAGTAAAGAATTAAGCACAGAATGCAAGCGCGGCGCCAAAATGGCCGCCGCGCACTTTGCGGGCCCCCCCCCCACAGGACAGAGAATCCGGGTAGTTAGGGGCGTGGCCAGCTCCCTTATAAAAGGGGTGGCCACGAGGCAGCCGTGCTGCCATTTTGCCTCAGCGACGGAGCGGAGAAGTTTTTTTCCCTGCGCCTCCGTCGCTCGTTGGTATCAACGGGAAGCCTTTTTGGGTCGATTTTGCTTAGCTAGCTTCCCTTTTTGCTCGAGATGCCTTCCAAAAAGAAGGCTGCTGCGAATTCAGCCCGGGCTGTTAGGAGGCGAAACCCAGGTCGGAGGACCGCGGTGCCGCCTCCTCAACAGCCACCTTTGCCATCCCCGGCCGGGGCTAGTGGCTTGGGGTCTATCGCCCCTTGGCCCGACCAGAGTGCGGGCGCGGAGGGCGCTCCGGCCCGCGGCCCGCGAGCGGTGGACACCGCTCCTTCTCCCGCCCAATCCGTTGGGCCGATTACTTTTGGGCCGCAGCCTCTCCCGGGGCCCTCTAGCCTTGGGGGGTGGCCCGGTGCCCTGCCTTGGCAGGTTTCCTCATCAGCCCTACCGGGCTTCGGCCCTGGCCAATGGCCACATATGGGCCATGGGGTCCAGGGAACTGTCCCCATGCAAGGGTCAGGTGGGCCGGCCGGCTCTTTACCCATGGTTAATGTAGACACCTTACTGGCCCGTATCGCGGCCTTAGAGGAGTCTTTGGCCCGGGCCAGTCAGGCAGGTGCCCCCTTCGGCGTACCTTTTGAGGCGCTATCGGCAGCAGGACAACGGCCGGCGGGGAGGGTTGAGCTGCTGCAGGCGGGTGGCCCGGCTCCGGCCACTGCCTCGCAGCTCCCCAGCCAGCAACCTGGTGCGGGTCAAGCCCCGGTGATGAGCTCTACATCGGTCGTGAGCTCCGACGCCCCCAGTGGGCCGGAACCCCCGTTGGGGGTGGCCCGCGGGGGTGCAGCATGTGAGTATATGGTGCAAGCAAGTACATCCACACACATTCCCAATATAGGGGGGACCTTTCAGTGGCCTTGGCCTCGCGCGGGTGGGGCAGGGGCTACGCCGCTGGCGACCCACCCGGCGACAACTACTGCCACCATGCCCGCTGGGGTGGGCCTCGGTTCTTACACTGCTGGGAACGTACTTGGGGTGGCAGGGTTAACTCAGGCCCCTTTGGGTAGGCCAGCTATCCCCTTTTCGGCTTTGCCGACGGCAGGGTATTCCTTGCCACTGGGTGATCACTTGGCACAGGCTACCAGAGAAAAGATATGGCGAGGGGAGTATGTAGATATCTTCTCACTCCTGAACAGAGAGCCCACCAAGGAAGAAAGGGAGGGTCAGGATGAGAAGGACAAGGAGCAGGCACGCCGCCGTAAGCCGCCGCGTACCTGGGCTAACTGGCTCCCCGCTTATTTGATATACATGGCGGTATATTTGAGGGCGCGGCCGGATCTAGCTATTCCCATGGTCCAATATTTGGACAACATATATAGGGCGATGGTAGATTTCCCGGGCCCCTCATGGCTAGCATATGATGAGGAATTCCGTATGAGGATTCCCCTACACCCCGAGATGAGATGGGACGAGCCGTGCCAGAGACTGTGGCTCTTGTATATGACACCCACACGTCCTGCCCCGGGGGATAGATACCATTGTGGACATGCGGTCCAGCGAGCAGCTCCAGCGCAGGGTACCCGCCAACTGGCGGGGCAGGGGGTTCCAGCCCGCCTGCTGTGTTGGACTTTCTCGTCCAATGGTTCCTGCAGTCGGAAGAACTGCAGGTATAAGCATGAGTGTCCCACATGTTCTGGTCCCCATGCAGCCTCTGCTTGTCCCAAGCCTGGGGGGGCGCGAGGCAGAGGGAGGGGTGGACAGTGGGCTGGCAAGCCTGCCACGGATGGAACTAGTTCTCCGAAAGGCCCCCTCCCCAATTAAGGTGGACATGCTGGAGCGCTGGCTCGCATCGTACCCAAGGGGAGAGGACAGAGAGTATCTCATCCAAGGTTTTAAGCAAGGATTTCGTATCCCTTTTATGGGTGATAGATCCCCTCAGGATGCTCCCAACCTTTTATCCCTCAGAGGAAGGGAGGAGGTAGCCGAGGCCAGCATTAAAAAGGAATTAGACGCGGGCAGGGTCGCCGGACCTTTTCCTGCACCCCCTTTTCCCAACCTTAAGGTTTCGCCATTGGGTTTGGTCCCCAAAAAGTCCCTAGGTGAGTTTCGCCTTATTCATCATTTGTCCTACCCAGCCGGCCGATCGGTCAACGATGCGATACCTGATGACCTTTGTTCGGTCAGGTATACATCGTTCGACCATGCGCTGCGCATGGTGCGCTCGTGTGGCCCGGGTGCCTTGCTGGCCAAGTGCGACATTAAGTCAGCTTTTCGCCTCTTGCCGGTGCACCCGGGCGACTTTGAATTGCTGGGTTTTAAGTTTAGAGGGGAGTATTATTTTGATAAGGCCATGCCTTTTGGCTGCTCCATATCATGCTCGGCTTTCGAGCGTTTTAGTACCTTCCTAGAGTGGGCTTTTGTCCGCAGGTCAGGGTCCCGGTCTGTAGCCCATTACCTGGATGACTTTTTATTCGGGGGTGAACGGGGCTGGGACACGTGTGCACGTCTCCTCAATACATTTCAGACGCTAATGCAGGAACTTGGTGTCCCTTTAGCGCCCGAAAAGACCGAGGGCCCGTCGACCAAACTAGTATTCCTGGGGGTTGAGATTGATACAGTAGGACAGGCTTCTAGGTTGCCGGGTGATAAGGTGTCCAGGATAGTGACCCTTATCTCGGAATTGCTGGCCAAGCGTAAGGCATCCCTGAGGGAACTGCAGGTGCTACATGGGCACCTCAATTTTGCCTGCAGAGTGGTTGCACCGGGCAGGGCTTTCGCCCGGCGCTTATGCGATGCCATGGCAGGGTTATCCAGGCCCCACCACAGAGTCAGGCTCACCCGGGGTATCAGGGCAGACATGTTAGTCTGGTTGCAATTCCTGAGGGAGTTCAACGGGGTCTCATTTTGGAGGTCTGACCTCCTGGCATCCCCCAATTTCCAGATCCAGTCTGATGCCTCAGGATCCCTGGGTTATGGGATGTACTTCAATGGGAAGTGGGCCTATGGTGGGTGGCCACCGGCATGGGCAGGCACAGGTCGCCTGCGGGATCTCACATACCTGGAATTTTTTCCCATTCTCGGGGCTTTGATGCTATGGGGCGAACAGTGGGCCAATTCGGTGGTGCATTTCTGGTGCGACAATGCTGCTGTTGTTCACATTGTCAATGCACAGACTTCTAAATCGCCCAGGGTCATGGATCTAGTGCGCCATTTTGTGCTGCGCTGCCTGCGCCTCAACGTCTTGTTCAGGGCCAGGCATGTCCCAGGGGTTAATAATGATATTGCTGACGCTTTGTCCCGCCTGCAGATCTCCCGGTTCCGCGCCTTGGCCCCGGAAGCGGAGGAATTTCCCTCGCCACTCCCGGACGAGATGTGGACTATTGGCAAGGAGAGGTGAACCGGGCGATTGGCCTGTCACTAGCGCCACGCACGCGTAAGGCGTATCAACAAGCATTCAATTTGTATAGGGCTTTTGCTACCCAATTTCAATTGCCAGAGACCTGGCCTATCCCGGTGGACCATGTTCTGCGGTTCATGGTTCACCTGCATGCACAGGGCCTTGCGCCTCGCACCATAGCATCCAAGCTCTCGGCGTTGGCTTTTATGGCCAAAGTAGGGGGTCATGTGGATACCACCTCTGACTTCCGTGTGAGACACGTTTTGGAGGGGTGGGTGCGCGAGCGCGGGCGTTGCCCGGACGACCGGCACCCTATTTCCCCAGGGGTTCTTACCCAGTTGGCCCGGGGCTGGCCAGGCCTCTGTTTTGATCATTATGAGGCAGCCCTTTTTCATGCAGCCACAACGGTGGCATTTTTTGGAGCGCTCCGCATCAGCGAACTCGTGATGCTGTCTAAGGCGGATGCAAGTGGTAGGGCACTGGAACTCGGAGATGTATATGTTGCCAAAGACTGGGCCCAGTTGAGGATTCGCTCCTCCAAAACAGATCAGCATGGCGTAGGCAGTGGAGTAAGACTGCTACGGTGTTCTTTGGCAGACATCTGTCCGGTTGGTGCCCTACAGGAATACCTGGCACTGCGTGGCATGCACCACGGCCCGTTTTTCTGTCACCAAGATGGGTCTCCCCTTACTAAATTTCAGTTTTGGAAGGTGACAGCCAGAGCCCTCACCAGGGTGGGCCTACCAGGTGCCCGTTATGGCACACATTCGTTCCGGATTGGCGCAGCTTCTACAGCAGCTGCTTTTGGGTACTCTGGGGCTGACATCCGTAGCATGGGGAGGTGGGGCTCACAATGTTTTCAGTTTTATGTGCGCCCACTCCCGCCATGAGTACCAATCCAGTCACCTTACCTTCCTTTTTCTCAATTTTCTTACAGACCCTGGGTGTCGTATTACACCGGTGACAGTATGGCTGGTGGGCCACAGCTATGTGCTCAGGGCAGCGCGTTACGCTGCGGCGACAGAGTGGGGACCCCGACTGGGACTGGGTGACCACGCCAGTCTCTCATGGCACGGTAAGCCAGGGATGTTATGGCGGGAGCTGCGGCCTTTCCTTTTTTCTGGCCTGGGGGCTGACCCGCCTGACATTCTAATCATCCACCTGGGGGGCAATGATTTGGGCCAGGTCACCGGCTTATCGCTCAAGCATGCGATTTGCGAGGACCTCGCCTACTTGCATTATGTCTGGCCTGCCACAGCCCTGGTTTGGTCGGACATTGTTCCGCGCCACTCTTACAGAGGGGGCGTTAACCTCCTGGCCCTTGACCGAGCTAGGCGCGCGGTCAATAAGGCAGTGGCGCGGTTTCTCACCACCAGGGCTTGGGGGCGGGTTAGTCATCACCCCGATATTAGTCTACAAAATTGCGACTTGTACGCAGGGGATGGGGTCCATCTGTCGCGAGGAGGTATGGACCTCCTGTTGGGTGACTGGCGAGCAGGCCTGTTGACCGAGCTGACGGTCTGGGGGGGGGCGTCAGGTCTTCTGTGAAGCCCCTCCGTGTGGCGGGTAGCACTGGTAAGGTAAACAGTATGACCCACAAGTATCCGGCAGGTTCGCAATTGACTGGACAACACTAGACAGGAATAAAGTAGTTAAACGTTGTCCGGTCAACGACGAACCAGGCGATGGGGTGATGATGATTGCTAACCAGCATGCATCACCCCTGTGATTTCACAGATACGCGTCAGAGGGTGGGGTCATGAGTTAGTTATTGACTACGGTCAACAATTTGTTTGCTGTTGACAAACAAATTGATACAAATTGATACATTGTAACCAATTGCCGTTGGCAATTTTGGGGTGGTACCTTACCAGTGTTACTTCGGCCTGCTTGCCTTAGGAATTATGATTGGTCGTTTTACCAATACAAATTTATAATTCGGACTAGGGCATTGAATCAATAAATGTGGCCCTTTGCTGTTATCCACTTTCAATGTTGTCTGTGTCCGTTATTGGGGGGGTGCGCCTGCAATGCAAGCGCGGCGCCAAAATGGCCGCCGCGCACTTTGCGGGCCCCCCCCCCCCACAGGACAGAGAATCCGGGTAGTTAGGGGCGTGGCCAGCTCCCTTATAAAAGGGGTGGCCACGAGGCAGCCGTGCTGCCATTTTGCCTCAGCGACGGAGCGGAGAAGTTTTTTCCCCTCCACCCCCTCCCTAGTTAACAGTGTGATTATGGTCGCTTCGGGGCCGGGTGGGAATTTTTGGTTGGGACCCATATTGGCTTCGGGTCCTGGCTTTTTTGCCCATCCCACACTGTTGCTATGGTTTGATATAGGGGTCTTTCTTCGTTCCTACTGTTGACTTTGGTCACATGGGCGGGTAGCACTGGTAAGGTAAACAGTATGACCCACAAGTATCCGGCAGGTTCGCAATTGACTGGACAACACTAGACAGGAATAAAGTAGTTAAACGTTGTCCGGTCAACGACGAACCAGGCGATGGGGTGATGATGATTGCTAACCAGCATGCATCACCCCTGTGATTTCACGGATACGCGTCAGAGGGTGGGGTCATGAGTTAGTTATTGACTACGGTCAACAATTTGTTTGCTGTTGACAAACAAATTGATACAAATTGATACATTGTAACCAATTGCCGTTGGCAATTTTGGGGTGGTACCTTACCAGTGTTACTTCGGCCTGCTTGCCTTAGGAATTATGATTGGTCGTTTTACCAATACAAATTTATAATTCGGACTAGGGCATTGAATCAATAAATGTGGCCCTTTGCTGTTATCCACTTTCAATGTTGTCTGTGTCCGTTATTGGGGGGGGTGCGCCTGCAAATGTTGGGAGCTGCTATTAGTGCTTCTGTATGAGGACAGCTGCTGGTGCTTCAGTGGTGTTTATTCTTATATATGTGAACTAACAAGCTGTAAGAAGGCAAGTACAGTCAACAACTGGCTGCTAGAATGACACTGTCCCAGTTACCTGCAAAAAACCACTAACATCACAGAGAGAAACCAGGTGTTCTAGAAATGACTTAGCACTGCTCTAAGGTGCAGAGAAGGCAGTCCTCATATTTTACAAGGACATTTTGTTCCAGTTCCCCTCACCTGCCCAACATTTCCTCCTTCCCTCTCCCTTCCCCTCCACACCTGCAGAAATGATGGATGGCTCTGCCCCTGCTCAACCAAAAGCTGTAGCAATGACTCTACTCAGAGCATGAGCAGCAAGAGGTATACAATCTAGCAATCTTTCAGATACTGCAGTTATTTTACATATGAAGTGGAGTACAAAAGGGAATCTGACTAATTAACTAAGAGAAGACCATTCCCCCTATTGTACCCACATTTGCCTCTTTAACTGCAACTCCCAAGCTCTGAAAAGGGAATCCGTTCCCAGAAAGAAGGGAAAGCAGCAGGTAGGGAGAGATAGGTAAAGCCAAAATGCTTCCTTGATTAGCATGATGACTTGTAGCTCGACCCATTGGCCATAAAATTTCTAGTGCCAGCAATTTTGATGTGTTGAGTGGAACAACTGATTGGATTTTTTTAAAAGTGTGTGTGTGTGTGTGCACGCACACACATACACTTTGGATTTTCTCAGGGTGAATATGAAGATTACAATAGATTTGAACTTTCAGAGATAAAGATTCTTCAAGTATGCAAACCCCGCACAGAGGGAGATTATGAGAGTCTTTGAAGAGAAGAAAACCATCCTTGGCTGTTTTTGCCATAATTCCCACTGCATCAGTTCTGGAGATCTCTTCTTGGGCATCCACCATTGTAAGTGTGGAGGGGACACGGAAAGACCTGCGGTGAGACTGTAACAACATTCAGCTAAACACTGTGATAGTCCTCTCTGTGAATGTGCACCATCCCTCCCTTGTCCCTTCTAGGATTACAATATTAAAATGCAAGAGTTGGCCTATTTCTCTTTAAACCATGACACATTATATTTTGCAGGCTGTGGTCTCTCTCTCTAAAAGGATGGATGCCTTAAAAATTGCTCAAAGGAGAAAAACCATGCCTGTTTTCTAGAAATCTATTTAGAGAATGCCTGTTTTCTACAAAACTGTTTTACCTGCTTTCTTATTTTATAGATATATTAAAAAATCCATAGAATATGTACTAGTCTGGTTATATTTTCTTAGGAAATAAATTTAAGCAGATTTCTTTTAATGAAAAATTAGCACAGATTAAGAAATGGCAACAACATTCCTCAGAGGACCAATCTAGGTAATATGTTCAGGAAAGCACCATTAGTGACAGGAAAAATGCACTGGAAAAATACAATCTCAAGAACATCGGAGCTATACAGTACATGGTAAAGCACTCTATGCTAGCTCAATAGGAATGATCTTCAGATGCATATAATTGTGTGTGTGTGGGGGGGGGGGGCAAAAGCTCCTGAGGTTCACCTCCACCCACAAAGCTGGAGCAAGAAAATCCAGTACCTGAAAGATAATTTTAAGCAAGCTTCTTTAGAATTGCAGTCCCTACTGAACAAACTTTAATGGCACTGCAAAATCTAGCTAGCAAGTGTCAATCATATCAGACCTTTAATGTATCTTGACCACAAATCTGTATTAGAAAACATACTTATTTCTCACCCATTAAATGCAGCAAAGGGTCAAGCCTAAAAATTAGGAATCAAGTCTAAAAATTTGCAGTTGAGATGAGCTGTTGTTATTTTAATTTCTTACTTTTACATTTGGTACTTTACAATTTTGATGCTTTCTATACTTTTGAGATTGCTAGTTGAGGGAACTCTAAATCCTATAAGGTACTTTCATTTGTTGTTTATACAGAAATATAATATATAAGTTCTTAAAATCAACTCGTTTACACATGATAACTTGCTTGTTTATCCTTAACTTGATTCACTTATGGTATGCAAAGTTCTGTTCTACCAAGTATGTTGTTAGTGAGCATTTGTATAAATTCCCAACTGTTCTGTCTCCATTTTCAAGGCTTTCATCTGGAGACAGCAGCTCCCCTGGTGGCTTAGTGGTTAAGGCAATAGGCTTGGAGACTGGAAAGATGGGTTCGATACCCAAGAGCTGCATGATGGGGGACATGAAAGTAGCTTCATTGGGGCGTCACCTGCAAAAATCCTTTCAACTCAGAGTAATCTCTGACATGAAAATGAACAATCTGGAGACAGACATCACTAGTCTCCTGTCTCCTCCCACTTCAGATCAGAAGTTGCCAATGTTTTCTATCAGGGTTTCATTCCCTTAGGCTTTGGAGATCCTACCCTGCCAGTGCTGTCATTGGGCCTGTTTAGTTTTTAATTAGTAGAGTCTCACCATGACTTGTGCTTCCAAACCCAGCAGCCATTGCTGCCTTGGTTTGGGAGAGCTCAAGAATTCTATCTATTGTGAATATTACCTACTACTGTACCTATAACAATGATTCTGCTATCTACTACCTATAATGATGATGATAATGATACTGTATCTGTACATGGTGATAGCATTGCATTTTTGATCCATGTTGGGTCAAGTGGTGATCCAATAGTGGGTATCATACCCTGAATGGAAGACCATCTAGCACAGGGGTGCCCAAACTTTTCAGGTGACAGGCTGGTCATGTAGTTGAGTGTGCTGGTTACGTAGTTCCTCCCACCCTGAAGCAGAAGTAAAACGTGTATGCATGTGTGCATAATGCACCTGCTCATAAGCATAATGCACCCGCGCATGTGCATAACGCTGTCATAAATGACTGCGGCTATTGTAAACATGTTTGCAATAGCTGTGGGTCATTTACAGCAGCATTATGTGTACACACATTTTATGTCCGCTTCCAAGAGCGGCAAGGGCCATGTGGGCCGGATTGATTGGCGCCGCGGGCAGTAGTTTGGGCACCCTTGATCTAGCACTTTCTCAGGTGTGTGAGCTCCAAAGGATGCTTTTTAAAGATATTGTTGGTTCTCAGCAAAACCATGTGAAATGTTTTGGACTGAAGAAATGTCTCAAACATATAGGGCGAAAAGTCAGGAAATGAAGCTTGCATCGGGGGTCAGGCTCCCAAGCCTGTCTCGAGCTCAAGTGCCTTTTGCTTCAAGTTCAGATTATTTTTATCTTGTCATGTGATCTCTACCCTGTGCCTTGAAATCCCATTGCAGGGGGGAAGGAGGAAAGGCTGGGAAAACTGTGCTTGAAAGTCCAACAGTTTTAATCCTATCAAGTTTTCTCACTATAAAGGAGGGGAAACAAATTCTAAAAATAGCACATGCGATGACTTGGGTTTTCCATCTTTAGACTAAAAGGCTGGAGATGGAATTCCACATGGCTGTGATTTTACATGGAATGTCTACACTCGGTCTCAGGATCCATAGCCTAAGGACGATAGTGATGTAAATCATTACCATAACCCTGTTGGTTGTTCACAATTCAGTTAATCACAACTAAGTATGCACTGTACTAAGTCTTACTGCCATGATTTTAGCTGGATTTAGAAAGAGCTGTTGAAACACAATTACAAAATAAGAAAATGGAAGTGGAAAAGTTCTTTAAGTACTTAAAGAAAATGCACACTAATACATATGTACATACAAAATATCATCTATGATCTTTCAAAATAAAGTATATATGCAGTTCCTAGTAGAGTTGGGTTTTGTTTTTGTTTGTTTTTTTGTTTTGGAGTTAGGATGTTCAAGTCCAATAGATCCAAAAATTCCAAATACAGTGGAACCTCGATTAACAAATGGCTTGGTTAAAATAAAAAAAATCACATAAAAGGAAATCCATAGAAAATAGTGGCTCAGTTTACAGACTTTTTTTCAGAACGGATTAATTGGTTTTCAATGCATTTTTATGGAAAACCATGTTTTGGTTAGTGTATTTTGATTTTCAATGCATTCCTATGGGAAATTCAGTTATTAAATTATTTTTTGCTGTAAGAAACGTCCTGGAGAACACATTAATTACATTAACTGAGGTTCCACTGTATCTAGATGGTCCTTTAGGGCTCCGATCACTATGGGTACAACAGATCAGATTTCTTCCTCCACAGACGCTCAATTTCAATTTGCAAATCACAATATTTTGTGATTTTCTTCAGTTGTTTGTTTTCAATTCATGTATCTCCTGGTATAGCAATATCAATAAACCACACCTTCTTTTCAACAACGGTTACATCAGGTGTGTTGTAAGTCAGATGTCTATCTGTTTGAATTTTAACGTCCCACAGGATCTTGACTATCTCATTTTCTAAAACTTTCTCTACCTGATGTTTCCAATGATTTTTATTGTATTCAAATCCAAACTTCTGGAAAAATAAACCATTGCAGGGACAAAACTTTTGAGAAAGAAACTGAAGGTTTGATTTTTGTTGCACAAGAACAAGCACTCCAAACTAATGTTATGAAAACTAATATTCAAGGAATCAGTGCATACAGCAAACTTTGATTCTGTGAAGAAAAAGATGAAACTGTCACATCTCATCTGTGAATGTTCAAAGTCTTCACAGACAGACTATAATATAAAGCAAGAAATAACAGTTGCCAAATTAATACAGTAGTCACTATGTAAAAAGTAACCTAACATCCCAGAATCCAAGGGAACATCAAGTAGATAAAGATTTTAAAATGACTAAGTTAAGATCTTATTTATTTATTTATTTATTCTTAGATTTTTATGCGGCCCACTCAGGGAAACCCAACTCAGGGCGGCGCACAACGGTAAAAACAGATAAAATACAGTAAAATATAACAAAACAGATTAAAACCCTCAGTCAACCACCCACCAACCCACCATCTCACTCCCACCCCACTTAAAAGACTAAAAAGAGAATAGGGAATGGAGGAATACCGCAGTACACAACACAAAAAGGAGGGACAGTTGAGCTCTAGTTGGAAATAAGCCAACAGGCTGGGGCCGTATTCCCATTAGGGCCCCACACCGCCCTGCCAGCCAGGTTTTCACTCCTTTCCTGAAAGGCAGCAATTCTGTCTGTAGCCTCAATTCTGTTGGAAGGAGGTTCCAGAGGGTTGGTGTGGACACGGAGAAGGCCCTCCTCCGCGTGCCAGAGAGGCGAGCCTCTCTAGCTCAAGGTATCCCCTCTGGTCCACTCTGGTTGGATGGGCAGACACTCTTGGGACAATGCAGTATCTCAGGTAGCTTGGCCCACTGCCATATAGGGCTTTAAAGGTCAAAACCAGCACCTTGAATTGCACCCAGAGGCAAACTGGTAACCAGTGCAGCTCCCAGAGTAGTGGGGAGGCATGGACATAACGTCCACACCCCATCACCACCCGGGCAGCCGCATTCTGAACCAGCTATAGCCTCCGAATGGTCGTCAAGGGCATCTTGAGACTTTTCGATCCAAACCTTGATAAAACAAAGAAATGTTTGGATAATTGACATTGCAATAGCAGGGTATGCCAGAGTGGAATATAAAGAATTGGAAAAATTAACAAAATACAGAGTCTTGGCAACAGAAATACTTTAATTATAGATGAAACAGCTTCAATAGTCCCTATAGTCATTAAGGTACTGAAAACAATGCTGTGGTTATAAAATACTGTAAAAAACTGTAAATTTCTGAAATAACACCATAAGAGCTGCAGAAGACAGCAATATTGGGAACAGCATATACAGTACTGTGAAACAGATACAGTACTTAGGCTTTTGTAAAAGGCATGGTATGGGAACTGAATTCCAACCTCTGGCTCCATAGCCACAAACTTAACTCACTGAGGTATTCAGCCAGCTTTCAAGAATGAAAACCATAATGGAAATGTTGGAATATGGAAACACTCCAGCTAACCTCAAATCTAACAAAGTCCCTCCTCAATTTAGAGTACTCGTCTCTTGTTTTCTTGCCAACTAAATTAATCAAGAAATTTGAAGTTGGCAATTTTACATGCTCCAAATTATGAAACCGGCCTTCAAAGTATGAAATCTGTAATACAGTATTTCATATTGTATTATTAGTTGTTTTTGGCAAACATCTTAAGGGAATCTAGCTGAAACAGTTACACTGTTAGAAGCTCTTTTACCTAGATATATCCTAAAGATATTAGATGAGGATGAGAAGGATGCAATTATCATCACCATCATCCTTGCATTAAGGCAACAGCTCTTTTATGCAGGCATATGACAGATACATTATTTTTTCATGCCATCACCATCATCATTTCCATTGTCTTTTATCTTTGTTTATAACTGCAGTACAGCTATCATATGAAGTAATAAAATGCTATAAAATTAGCATAAATAAATAAGGGTAGAACAACTTCTTAGCAACTGGAGATACCTGGAACAGGACCTTTTGAATGGAGTGCATCAAAAGGTATACAGACGAAAGAGATTATTCCAGTTGTGGAAATCAGAAGCATAATAATTTAACAGCCTCCCTCTTCAAGAAGCTAGAATTCCTTGCAGAACTATGGACTGTAGTTAGTATAATATTCACCCAGAAAATGTATGACAGACACATGTCTCTAATCATATTGTAGATGCATGCCAGAAAATGCAATTCTAGATCTCTGAGGTGTGACCAATATATGCTACCGAGTATACAGGAGTGCAGGTAAGCTCTTCACATGTCAGAAACACGAATCAAACTGCAAGGGTATCTGCAGCACCATGGAAGCATGAAGATACTCTAAGACGGATGGAAAAGGTGCTCACTACCTACTTTATGTTATGTAAGGACAAGCAAGGTGACAGAGAAGTTCAGCTTCAGGTTAAGAAGGCACAAGAAAGCTCTAAGTATCCTCTGTGCTCTTGTAGCATTAAGAGTGACCTCAGATAGGAGTCAAAGTCTCATGTACCCTGCACCCTCTGTACATGTAACTCTGTCAGGTGATCGTGAAGCCCAAGAGAAAGGCTACTATGGCCCTGTGAGTACAGAGAAAAGACTTACTATATCGAGGAAAGATCGCAACCTAAAGATTATTTAAACGTAGCTTGCAAATGGCAGCAAGTCGTAACAGACTTAAGCCAGCAAAATGTGGGGCTCTGACTTACCTCTCTGCTGCTGTATTTTTAATTCCGTTCCACAAAGGGCCTTTCACTTATTCCATTAAATGGATGGCGGAAGGTGGGAAATTAAAGGTGAAGAGGGTGAAGACTGGTTTTCTTCCAAGGACTTAAAAGCTCATTTTGTATTGCAAAAGTAATTGAGGCCAGTTTCTTATCAGATCAATAGGCTACAGTTCACTGCTCCACTGAGTCCAATATAGCCCTTTAACAGAGCCTCTGGTCTCTCCCTAACATGTCCTTACCTGTGATTCCCCTTAAGGGGTGATTCAAAAACTGAGCAAATGACGCAGTAGAGTCCACTCATTTGAATGTACTACTTTAGCTTCCACATATAGAGTGATTTATTTGAAACTGCCGTTTCATGGAAATGACCTTCCATGTCAAAAAATAATCCTTTAGATAGATCCTTTCTTTAATTTTAGAACACAGAGCATTTTTAAAAATAGCTTGTGGGGTAGGGGCTACAAAACAAATGACAAAATTGTGTAAGGCCACTCCATCTTGCAGGAGGTGTGACCCACCTCAGAAATTGCATGCCTTCACTGGCTTGTAAATTTAGTTTAAAAAACTATCTGCTAATGGCAGGCAACTTAAGAGGAAAGCAGCACGGATATTCTCAGATAAGTGAGGAATGCAGACGAAGTGAGCCAGCCTGCTCTTGAAGCACTCAAAGCTCCATTCATTGAGGCCAGTCCTTGTATTAAGTAGAGTGAAACAACTGTCTCAAGCAAGAAATATGGACAATTTTTTACTTTTCCTCCAGAGCTCCCATTCTGTTCTATATGTTAGTAGTTTTCATTAGATAAAGGTCTCCGCTCAAAAGGCAGACATATCTGACATCTCCGTTTACAACCAAAGAGCCAGTGTTGCCTGCATCTGCAGACGTTTCTGTGGTCATGTGGCAGGCACGACTAGACAATGGAGCACACAGAATGCTGTTACCTTTCTCGCCGAGGCAGTATCTATTTATCCACCTGCAATTTCTTGCTTTTGAACTGCTAGGTTGGCACGAGCTGGGACATACAATGGGGCGCTCACTCCATTGCACAGCACTCAGGTTCAGGTCTCAAACTACTGACCTGATGACCTTTTGATTGTCAAGCTCAGCATCTTAACCAGTAAACCACTGTCACATCTGATTTATGATGACCAAAGCATTTGTGGTATTGAAGGAGTGGTTTTAAAAGTGCCAGAAGTCAGTAAGCCTTCATGGCCAAGTGGAGATTTGAATTCAGATCTTCTGAGTCTTAGTCTGTTTACACTCTCTCTATGCCACATCGGTTTATAAACTGAACCACAGAACTGCATAGGCCACATTGCCCATTCTCGACCCTCTACATGAGAATGTTGCCTATTATGCAGTGGGAAATAGTACTCTATTAACTGCCAATCCAGTTGGCTTCCATGTGAGAAACTGTGAAAAAGAAACATTTGATTCTTTACCTCATGCAGCAAAATGTCCTGAATGGGCTCTGCTCTTGTAGGAAGCTCACTCTTCTTCTCCAATGATTAACAACTTGAACAATGAAACCATGCCACTATAATCACTAGAACGTAGTGCCCGCAGTAGTTGTCTATTAGAACTGGTTGAGGGTTCAAGTCTACCCTCAACCTGAAGCCTCATTCTGCTCTCTGCAGTCGTAAGAAAATGCAAGGAAAGGACAGCTAATTCTTCAGGACATAAAGAAAATGTTGAAAAGCAATAATCATTTTAGGACCATTGAGACAAATGGTGAGGTTCTTAACAACTGCTTGAAATCTCTCTTCTTCTGAATTAAAAGTTTGCACTTTGGTGTAAAACCATAAAAAGATAGCCACAAAAAGGAAGTCGCTTTGGCGAGGGGGCGGTGATACAAATGTGAACAATAAATAAATAAGTAAGTAAGTAAGTAAGTAAGTCTGTTGCATCAGTATAGTCGACTCTAGAGACACTGCATAGTGAAAGGAAAAGCACTGAATTAAAATAATTGTTGTTGTTCTCTTGGATATCCTGCAATTTAATTTGAAGCTGCCCTACTCAGTGCTAGAGAACATCCACCAATTGTGTTACTCATTTTGAGAGACTGCTATGATAGGTTTGTAAAGTATATAGTTGGGTGAGTTACCTGATTATAAGGCTCCAGCAGTAGTGAGAAACTGTAGAGCAGGGGTCCCCAAACTTTTTTAGCCAGGGTCTAGTTGTACTACATGCCAGCAGCCTATAGCTTTCTGATGCAGTTTAAAAAGTAACTTAAAAGCAATGAGATTAGCTATTTCTCTTTTAAAAGAAAATAGGCACTTTTGAAAATTGTGACTATGATAATAACTACTTTTGGGGGGATCTGGATTGGTAATTTTAACTAATTTTTAAAGTAACTTCTCAAAATTGTAGAAAATGATGATGACAAGACCTATATTAGAACTTTCTACTACCTTTTAATGATCCATAATTTTCCTCAATGTAAGTTGCCCCTCTTATCCATGAGGTCTATATCCGGAGACCTATCATGGAAGATAACTGAAACTTTTGATATCAGAGAACTCTACATTTACAATACAATCAGTGGCCACTAGTGGCCAGTTTTGGTAATGCAAATATATTATGTATTTCATCATCATCATCATCATTTATTTATTTATTTGATTTGATTTCTATTGTCACCCCCTTGCCGAAGTGACTCCGAGCGGCTCACAATCACGATAAAACATCCAAAATATAAAACATCCCTTAAACAGTAAAACCACAACATTTCATGTTAAAAAACCATTAAAATACTCTCCCGCAGGTTAAATCTGAAGCTAAAAACCCGGACGACCATAATATAAGCCAGTGGGGTGTGTGTGTGGCTGCCCCATCAGCAGCACTGTCTTTCTATGGCAGGCAAAGACTTTTTTTTTTTTTTTACTAAACAGGCTGTTGCCAATTAAGCTGAATTACTGCATAATGATAATAATAATGTGCCACTAAGTCATTTCCTGATTTATGATGATCATTTCCAGGGTTTTCAAGGTATAGAGGACTCAGAAGTGGTTTATTATTCCCTTCTTTTATGGGAACTTTGGAGCTGTGCAGCTTGTCCAAGATGACACAGGCTGGCTCTTCTCCTGGGAGACACAGTGGGAAAACTGGAACTCCCAACCTCTGCAACCAGTTACCTGTGTCCTGACTGTCAAAAGAATCAGACTTCCAATTGTGGGTTTTTTCCAATTGAGCTAAGGTCATGTGGTGTTTATGTTGGTTTGCAGCTCCTTAGTGAAACCTTGCCCGAAAGGTTGTTATTTTTAACACTATAGCTACCACCGCTAAGCAGCCATCCAACTTCTCCCTTGGCCTAAAAGTCTCTGTTAGGCCATGATGTTCTTCTCATTGGTATGTTTTCAATTCCTTTTTAAAGTTGTTTTAGAACTTAATGTTTTAATTCATCTATTTTGTTTTGTTTAAATTTTTTTGTATTTGTCACATTTCATTTTCCTGTGACATTTTATTTTCATTGAGCTCCACTGTAGGAGGAGAGAGGTGGAGAACAAATCTAATAAACAAACAAATAACTAAATGTCAACATCTAGAAGAAATTGAATGAATAAAAGTTGGACAATGATAGGAACTGTCTGCCTTCGGTGGATTAGTGGTTAAGACACTGAGCTTGGAAACTGGAAGGTCGGGTTTTGATGCCAGAGGGCTGCACTTGGGAAAGGAGCTAGAGCCTCTTTTGGCATTCCCTGAGCGAATTTTCTCCAGCAAAAATCCTTTCAACCCAGAGTAATCTCTGACATGAAATTATTATTATCCTATCCATTCCTCCCTTCAGATTCCTTTCCTTTCCATCAAAAAACCTATTATTTGCTCTTTATTTCATAGCATTTTTATGACAATACACCTTCTGCTGAAGATTAAACATTCACAACTCCAGGAAAGAGAAGAGGAAAGTGTGAATTAGGAACACAAGTGTATTGCTACACACTTGTTCACATGAATATAAAGGAATAATCCAAATGACAGCACCATGGGCCAGATCCGGCCTGCAGGCCGTAGATTGGGCACCTCTGATATAGGGGTTCTTATGCAAATCTCTCTAGCCACTCTGATGAAATACCCACTGGGAGCAAACCAATGGTGAGATTCAAAAAAAATTACTACCTACTCTGTGGGCATGGTATGGTGGGCATGGCCAGAGGGAAAGCCCTGTGTTGCACCCAAATTAGGACTACTTTATTTAAAAACTTGAATGGGCGGGGCCAGCTGGAATTTCTGCTACCAGTTTGGCAAACTGAGGCAAACTTGCTGAATCCCACCACTGGAGCAAAGCTTTTGCGAAATATGAGCCAAACTATCATGTTTGCACAATTCACTTTCATAGCACCAGCAGATATCTTAATCTTAGTTGTAGTAATAGAGTTTGGGTTCGGAACATAGTATTTGTACTTGGAATATAAAAAAGCAAATAGTCAACTAGAAGAAGATGTATCCCCCTCATATTTACGCTTGGAACACTTTTGTTGCATGGTTGTTTCTTCCCAATACCATACCAACTGCTCAGAAAGGGAAATTATTCATTTGACTATGAAGGGTAAAAATTAGCAAATTAAAAAATATCATATTTTACCCCTGGAGTTCACTACAACCATCCAGGTAAAAAAAAGTAGCAAAGTGCCAAGAAAAGAATAATAAATAATACTTCTCAATATTTTTTGGGAGGCTGACCTAGTACAAATGTGTACATATAAACATACCTTCCGATGCTATCCTTCAAAACCTGTCTCTAAGCAAAACCTTCAAAAACATGAGGTTCATAAATCATGTGCCCATCACTGTTTGGTTCTGGCAAGGACACACTGATCTTATTGTCAGAGTTATCTAGACTGCCTACATTCCTCTCACTGCCTTCTTCCAAGGTGATGCAATTGGAGGGAAGAAGAAAGAAAGAAAGAACATTCAAGTTTCTTCAAACCTGAAGATCCCCAGTCACTGGTACTGTATATGACATGCCATTTGTCCAAATCAGAGGAAAACCGATGTCTGATTTTCTACATTTGAGAGCAGGCCTGGGACTGGGGTTTTTTTTTTTTTTTTACTAAGGAGGAAGCATGTCACCCCAGGATTCAGAAAACTTTTAAATCTGAACTCAGAAAACATCTGAATCTGAACCTACTTTGCAGAGAATTACAGGATGACAATAGAAGTCTGGAGGCTGCTTCACTTTCAGAGCAGTCAATTTGCTGGCATGTTTGGTAGTGCACTCAGAAAAGCTAAGGTGTCTGCTTAATAAGCCACCTTTATCAATGTCACCCTCCGCTTTCTGCTGCAAGAGAAAAACTGCTTGCACAGTCATAAGAAGCAGCAGCTCCAATGACCAGGGTCCCAATGGCCCTTGCCCTGCCGTCGTTATTCAGGATTCACGAGTAGTGCCTGGATGAGTAGACTGCTCCGTGACGAAACTCCGCACAATTTGCGGTTTTCTAGCCATTTAGAACACATCGCCCACTGGCATCTTGTTTTATCTGAACCCTCCCCCCCCTCTCCCTGCACAGAGAAACCTCTCCCTACCACATATCTGTCTTTTACCACTACTGCCTGTGACAGTTGACTGCTGGACTAAAAAAATAAAATAAAAAAACCAGCACAGTGCCCTTGAGCTGGGTACATTCTGCTCCAAAGTCACCTTGGCATGAAATCTGCAGTTCAAACTTTGGAGTGATGGATGGGGTTGAAGCTGAGAACCAGATAAAACCAGCATTCCTGATCTGCTCAGGGGGAAAGGGAGAGAACTGTGTCAAGAATGGAGATGAGGGCATGTAAGGTGTTAGACCAGGGTTGCCCAAACATTTTGGGCCATCGGCTGGTCACATGGCTCAGAGGGCTGGTCACTATGGCTCTGGGGTCGTATGTGACCCCCAACACCAATTCATCCAGCCCGCGAAGAGTCTTTGTGAGTTGTGTATTCCACCCAGAGTCTTTGTGAGTTGGGTGGCTATATAAATATGAATATAAATAAATAAATAAATAAATAAATAAATAAATAAATAAATAAATAAATAAATAAATAAATAAAATCGTCACTTCCAGAAGCAGAAGTAAAACACACCCTTACGTTTTACTTCTGCTTCCGGGAGCAACAAGGGCTTCGTGGGCCAGATGAATTGGTGTCAGGGGTCGGATCCAGACCCCAGGCCATAGTTTGGGCATCCCTGTGTTAGACTGTGTCAATTGGAAACTTGTGGTGGTGGTGGACACCACAACAGGGGGGATAAGTTATTTCTTTGGCCTATAATTAGACTGTGCCAATTGGAAACTGGTGGTGGTGGTGGTGGACACCACAACAGGGGGGATAAGATATTTCTTTGGCCTATATGCACATAGTCTTTTCTATATATCTTACACCTCACAATAATACTTCTTTCTGAAGGAGCAAGGAGGACATTGGGGAGTGGGGAAACTAGGATAAAAACAATTGCAGCATGGTGCAAGGGAGCTGCATATTCTGTACTTTATAATCCCAAAAAACCCAACCTTTTCTGTTTTTGGTATGTCAGCTTGGACAAAGAAGCCTGTCCCACTCATGCCTTACTTTATGCACCAAGCCTCAATGACTATCTCCCTCAGCCTATGTCAACATTCAAAGTCTTAACTCCATTCCCCAACCCCCACCCCTCTCGCAACATAAGATAGTCTTAACTCTGGTCTTAAACCAATAATGTGTTGTTTTTCTAAAGCACTGAATATATATTGACTTCTACCACTCTATCAGATATTGTCACTTTCCCCATGTCCCAGTTTCTGGCATCCTGCCACACTAGTCTCCCAGAGATGACTTTTGGCTGCTATTGCACAAGCTTTCCTTGGTCACCTCAAGCTGTCATTGTGCCAGGACAGAATGGTGGGACGTACACACAGCTCAGGTTCTTTGCTGTGACATTATTTCTATCAGTCAGAGCCAGATCACTGATACCCACCCACCCCTTCTTGGCACTATGAAAAGAACAAGGCACAGAGTGGAGCGCAGGGTAACTGTCACCATCAGCAGGTTTCCCAGCCCTTGAAACGTCCTCAAAGGTACTGTATTGATGTGAGGCAGGTGCCGCCAAGGGTGGTTGGAGGAAAAATCAGCTTGGAACTCACAGACAACTGATATCAACTCATTTTCCTTCTGTGGCTGCGAGTCAGTCGGGAATGCAGAGTCATGTGCAATGAAAACTGAGAAAACTGTGAAAGGGGAGAGCTTTCTTGGCAAAACAAGAAAGGGTTGCATATATAAAACAGTACAAAATACCCAGTCTTTTCTACATATCTTATGCTTTACAAGAGTACTTCTGTATGAAGGAGAATGGGGTAGTGGGGAAACTAAGAGATAAACAAGTGCGTCATGGAGCAAGGGTCAAAATCTGTAACTAGTTCTCCCTATATATTTGTCTTTACTCTGGCACAGAAGGTGGTTGCTAATTTGATCTGGAAAGCATCCTTAGAAGAGTTGGATGTTTAATCCTTTCTTCATATTGTCTGATTTTTAGCTTTCTTCTCTCCCAAAAACAACAGAACAGACAAAAAAAGATGCATCGATTTTATGATGCCTAGATCCCCCCCAAATATATATATGCCTTACAAGAGTACTATATATATATATATATATATATATATATATATATATATATATATATATATATATATATATATATATATATATATATATATATATATATATATATATATATATATATATATATATATATATATATATATATATATATATATATATATATAAAAATAGAGCTAACAGCAGCCAGGGGATTCTCAATTGGAGTAATAGCATGGGAAAGAAATGAAGTATTAAAATTCAGCCAATGGCACCTTCCAGATAAGGTTTGCATACCCCCATTTCTTTGACTTTTTAAAAGGAATTACATCAGGAGATTTGGAGGCAGGTCTCATACATTGCAATTGTTTGCACTGTTATTACAGTAATACCCCAGTTAACGTGTGCACAGCACAGCGTTAAAACCAGATAACGTTGGGGAATTTGAGGAAAACTTTTGCACCGGAAAACTTTTGAGGAAAACTTTTGCAACTTTTGCTTTGGGCAGAGATCTCCGGAGGCCCCATTGTGGGGGGGGGGGGGGCAAGGAGGCCTCCGTAGACCCAAGCGTCAGATTGCCGGTTTCCTCTGGGTAAGAGTGTGTGTGCGCACGCTCTCACCCCAAAGAAACCGGCGATTGGATGCTCAGAGCGCCGGCTTCCTTGGGGGAGACCACGCGTGTGCGCTCTTACCCCAAGGAAACTGGCACTGAGACGCTCAGAGGGCCAGCTTCCGGGGGGGGGGGAGACTGCGTGCGTGCACCCTCACCCCAAAGAAACCACCAGAGAGCCAAGCCCCAAAGTTGGAGACCAGTTCTGCTGACTCTGGGG
The DNA here is from genome assembly GCA_035047305.1 of Bradypodion pumilum. Taxonomy (NCBI): domain Eukaryota; kingdom Metazoa; phylum Chordata; class Lepidosauria; order Squamata; family Chamaeleonidae; genus Bradypodion; species Bradypodion pumilum. The sequence goes on from JAWDJD010000002.1 coordinate 322,203,087, forward strand.
CTTGGCTCAATCTGTCTGCCTCTTTGGAAAGGGCAGCAGGGATTCCACACATGGAATCCCTGCTGCCCTTTTCCAAAGAGTCAGGCGGATCGACCCCCTGTTCCCTTTCTTCTTCGGAAAGGGAACCGGGCTTTTTTTAACATTGTGCAATCAGTGTATTGTGCAATGTTAAAAACCAGATAATGCTAAGACTTGTGGAACCAAGTTTTAGCATTATCCGAGGTATTACTGTATTTGCACTTTTTCAGCATCAGGTTCCTGGCTGGATTGAATACACACACATACACGTATGCTGTACAGCTAAGGAGACACCTAGCCCAAAGTTCCTCAAACCTGGCTCTCCGGGTGTTCTTGAACTTCAATTACCAGAAGCCAAAATTAGCACACCTGCTGATCAGTGCTTCTCGTGATTGAAGTCTGAGAACATCTGGAGAGCCAGGTTTGAGGACCCCTGACTTAGCCAGAGTTGTAGATCTGAAGTATATAGTACAAGTCAACTCCGATATCCACAGATTCAGTATGCACAATTTCAGCTATCTGCAAGTCTAAAAATAATCAAATTTAAATATCCTTAAATATGCCTATGATGCGTCATCAGAACTGGCCACTAGAGGCCACTGTCTGACATGTAAAATATAGGGTTCACTGTTATGCGTTGTTTCATGTATCCATGGTATATCTCGGCATGTATCCCTTGCAGGCACAGGGCGGTGACCTGTATTTCTTTTAGATCTTTTTATAACAGCCTTCTCATCTAGTTCTGTTCAGATGAGTTGCACCACAACACCCATGTTTTCTGGGAGTGTTAGTCCAACACATTTAGAGGGTGGAGGTCAGTCTGTACTAAGTTATGCAGACAAACCGAAGAGAACCCCCCACACATAGAGTTTGCACCAGTATCTTCCACAGCAATCATAACACTGAAACAACCTGGCTTCATGTTGCTGAGATACCAGTGAGTTCAAGGGGTTACTCTCACTGGCCAAATGAGAATCACAATCACTTGCTTCATGTAACATGTTAAACACCAAAAGGCTAATTGAACATCTGTCTAGACTCTTTCAGCCTGAATTCAAAATCTAGAAATGTGGAACAAACCATTAACAGTAAATCACAAGAACTTTTGCATCATGTTATACTATGGCTCTGAATCATAAGTCATCAGACTCTCTGATGGAGTAAATTACATTTGTAAAGGAATGGACCTTACAAGAGGAAACTTGTAGAATATAGATGGTATACAACAGCTAGCCAATGACCACTGTATTTCATGGCCTTAGTTTATACTTGAGTCTGTGCTTCTTATCCTCTCATACAGTATACAAGCCATTTTATTGCACAGATTATATTGTGATTTCTATTCCATTCTTATGGGTCCTGCCTTAGTCTACCTAGGACCACAGGAATACAACACTATTGCTATTATTGTCACCTATGTCCTACTGCATCAGAACAAGCACTAATGGGCCATTATTTTTTTCACATTTAGTTAGCATTAAATAAAGGTGGCTCTATTGTCTGAGGCACTATGTTAGAGTCAAAAAGAAGCCTTGCTGAAATAGAAATTCCTCTTCCAATGCATGCGGATAGCCCATGTGTAACCATGTGTTTTATTCTTGGAAATTTGCAAAAATTCCACGTTCAGACAAATCTCAATTAAGCTGGATGATGGACTCAGCAAGTCAGTGTGGAAATTTTGTCCCTAGACACCCAAGAAACAGGATATAGTACTTCCCAAAACCATCCTGCCAAAAGCAATACTAAAAATGGAGATGACTCAGGAGACCCTTTATTTACTCCATACTGTACTACAAACTTCTGTGCAAAAACATAAAGGCTCTTGCCAAATCAAATGAGCTCACACAGGCATACTCTTTGTATTTCCTGGACCTGACTCTCCTCTGACCCTTCTTTGTTGAGTGCCAAACTCTCAGTGTGTTTGTTATAGGCTGTTCTGGATCTTCTTTAAAAGCTTCCTCCAGCAGTGGCGCCAAGGAGAGGACGGAAGTGCTGGTATTATGCAGTAAAACCCAGTGCTTATGCTGTGACACTCTTTTGGTCTGTGCTGCTAAATATAGCATTCAAATTTATCATCATGCCTGTCATTGGGCTTGGTTCTAGATGAGCCAGGATGTTTCTAATAAGAGGACCCCCCACAGGAACCAGAGATAATGCCAAAATGAAAATGCATAGAAAGATGCAAGCAGCTGGCCAGGATTCCTCAGACAACAGCCACAGAGAAGGGAATGAGAAAGATTTTCCAACGTACAAAAAGTATTTCTTCCATCAAATCTTTAAATATGAATAGGCTATGATGTATGCAAGACAGAAGGAAGATTCTGAATGGACCCCTCACTAGGTGCCATCATATCCATCTGGAAGCAGAGAATATGCTGCAAGGGGAATAAAAATGATTTGTTGAAAAATCCAAGACATGAATAGGAAGTTTTAAAATACTTTTATATGCAAGCGTCTCAATTTGAAAAATACTTAGCAAGGAAATCTGAATTAAATTCAAACTTACAGAAGCCCACACATACAGCCTCTTGAAACTAGATCATTGCCATCTATCAGACAGAATGAATTAAAGGCTACACTTCCATCTACAGAAAGGACCAGGGGTGTGGGGGGTGGGGGTGGGGTGGGGGGGGTGATAACTATCTGCTGAGGCTGTCCTAAACAACCTTGCCAGGCAGAAAGAACCCTTCTGCTAATCCTGGTGACTTATTTCAACATATGCCTAGGGTTTTGCTGCATTCATTATAAATGACATAGCTTTATGCCATGGTCTATGACTAGTGCAATTAAAGTATTAACAATAAAGACACAACTATGTATTCTGTTTAATATTTGTGAACTTTTTATTAAATGTGAAAGCTTACAAATCCACATGGCTGCTACAACTCAGGAAACAATTTCCTCCTGTGTATTATTAGGTTCACCTACCCATTCCAGACAAACAAGCTTCAACTCTGATCTTATGCCCTCCAGCTACCTAGCCTCTGCAATGTGTTCGTTTTTCAAATGGCCTGGATGATGATGATGATGATGATGATGATGATGATTATTATTATTATTATTATTATTATTATTATTATTATTATTATTATTATTATTATTATTATTATTATTATTATTATTATTATTATTATTATTATTATTATTATTATTATTATTATTATTATTATTATTATTATTATTATTTATATCCCGCTCTACTCAGGCACATGGCCAACTCAGAGCGGCTAACAACAAATTAATGTACATACTGTTACAACAATGTAATGATACAAAAACACAATAAATAATCAATACAGTTACAAAGAAAACAATATTCCACACTGGTACAGAGTATCAAATACACAATATCAGAGCATATCAAGGCAAAAGGGAAAAAACCAATCAGGTTCGGATTTTTAAATTAACAGCAAGAGTTTCCTTTGAGTCTCTTCATCCATCCTGTGACTGGATCCCTATCGCTTAATTATTAAATAGTATAGACCTTCACATTCCATCTCATAGAGAAGAGATGGATAACATTTCCCTATCATATTATTTTCATAATAAAAATGCAGTGGTACCTTGCTTTACAAAATTAATGCATTCCCTGGGACGTTTCGTATTACAAAAAAAAAACCGTAAAGTAAATTTCCCATAGGAATACATTGGATGCAATTTCCCACAGGAATGCATTGAAAACCAATGCATCTCCATCTCTCATTTACAAATTCGTAAAGCAAAATCCAGTTTCCCATAGGAATGCATTGAAAACTAATTAATCGGTTCTAGGAGGAAAATTCGTAAAGCGAGTCATTATTTTCAATGGATTTTCATTCGCATTACAAAAATTGCATTAACCGAAGCATTCGTAAAGCGAGGTACCAATGTATACAAAACATAATTTCAGGGAGATTGTGTTGTGATATTTTATGTTTGTGTTATTAAGCTTTTAATTTTAGGACTGTGTCTCTGTATTCATATTCTGCCTAGATGGCTGGTAACTCCATTCTGTGTGCTGATTGGATTGTCTTCTATTGGGATTCCTTTCCTTGTATGCTTGGAATTTTCACTACATACCCAATTCTAGCCCTGACTATCTATTGCTGACTTAGAATCCACCCACTTTCTATCTTGAACCTCACTCCACTTCTGGCCCAACTTGACCCTAATTCAGAGATTCAGCTTCTACCTTCCTGCTCAGATTTGTTTTTAATCACTGGATAACCTTGGACTAGTCACTCCTTCTTGCAGCCTGATCTGCTTCCAAGATTGTTATAAGGATTAACATGAAGAAGATGAGAGAGAGAGAGAGAGAGAGAGAGAGAGAGAGAGAGAGAGAGAGAGAGAGAGAGAGAGAGAGAGAGAGAGATGCCATCTTGAGAATAGAATATCACCAACTAAGTCTGAAATAAAGAAGAGGTTTGCAAGAAAGAAAACTGCACATATATATAAAACTAGAGTTTCCCTTTCAGCACTGTTTATGGCTGTTTCCATGGCTGAAAGGAAACAATTCTGTTCAGAAAACAGCTTCTATCTCTGCAGTGGGTTAGGTAATACTAAAGTAAGATTACCAAACAAAACTCTCAAGCTGCAGATACCGCTCTCTAGTCTGAACACATATCTTCCCTTAAATCAAGACTTTGGTGTTTGCAAAAGTGTTAGTAAGCTTTAGCATATTGTGTGTGCAGCAAACAAGTGGCTGAACAAAAGAACAAACTATCATCATATAACATAGAACTAGACTCAGAGGCCATTTCAAATGCTTGTTAGCTGGCCCTTCAAAAGCCTTTCAAGGATAATGAGCAAAAATTACTCTCCATCTCTCATTTACAAAGGCTTCAATCAACATACCCCAAGACATGCAAAATTGGACTAAAGTGTTTGAGCTTTTTATATATAAAAAACAGACAAATGCTACACAATACTTATGAAGAAGTTGATGGACACTTTACATTAGCTATTCATAACATCTGAACTAAATAGAAAAGGCATCTATCAGAGATGTGTCCGGCCTGGTTCGGTGTATGGCACCAGCCTAAGGGCGGTGGTGTTGCCATTATAGCCAGGGAGTCATTGGGAGTTGCCTGGGCCACTGCTCCACAAATTCTGGTTTGTGAGGCCCTGCTCCTGCGGCTGGGCCCTAACAGTCAGTTGGGGGTCCTACTCCTGTACCTGCCCCCTTGCAGGGTAAGGGACTCCCTGCCTGGGCTACTCGAGGCTGTCTCAGCGTTGGTGTTGGGAGTTCCCTAGGCTGATGGTTCTGGGGGACTTCAATTTGCCTTTGCTGGGGTCCGGTTCCGGGGTGGCTCAGGAGTTCATGGCTTCCATGGCAACTATGGACCTGGCTCAGGTAATTCGGGGCCCTACCAGGGGCAGTGGCCACACACCAGATTTAGTCTTTTTGTCGGAGCGGTGGCAGAGTGATCTGAGTTTACAGAAGCTAGACATAACACCTGTGCCATGGTCAGATCACTATCTGGTGGCTCTAGACTTTCTGGTGGCGACACTTCATCGTAGGGAGGCAGGGTCTATTAAAGTGGCCCGCCCCCGGCAACTGATGGATCCGGATGGATTCCAGAGGGAACTGGGGGATGTTCCCCTGGATCGGCAACACGATTCGCCCGAGGCACTTGTTGACCTGTGGTGTGGGTCGACGACAGTTGCCTTGGATGTAATCGCTCCACTATGGCCTCTCAGAGCCCGCGGAGCTAGGTCATCCCCGTGGTTCACGGAATAACTACGGGAGCTCAAACGGGCAAAGAGACGCCTTGAGCGCCGCTGGGTGAAGACCAGGAACGATTCTGATTGGACACTAGCTAGAGCCGCTATTAGGGCCTACCTAGTGGCGATGGGGGTGGTGAGGAGGCAATACTTCACCTCCCTTATTGCCTCCGCTGATAATCGCCCAGCCACCCTGTTTTGGGTGACCAGGTCCCTCCTTGGTAGGGGGGGGGGCTGTGCCTGGTTGGCAGGGATCGGCTGAGGACTTTGCTGACCATCTGGAGAAAATCGATCGGATTCGCTCAGGGTTTAATCTTGGTGTGGATGGGGAGGGTCAGGGGGGAGCCAGTGCACAGTCTTGCTGTGTTATCTGGGATCGGTTTGATCCTGTTGCCCCAGATGAAGTGGACAGGCTCCTTGCGATGGTCCGCGCCACTAATTGTCCATTGGATCCCTGTCCCGCCTGGCTGGTAAAAGCCTCCAAGACGATGACAGGTGGCTGGGTCGGGGCTATAATTAATGCGTCTTTTCGGGAGGGGATATTTCCTGCACCGTTGAAACATGCTTTGGTGTGCCCCCTCCTGAAGAAGCCATCCCTCGCTCCAGCAGTCATAACCAACTACAGACCTGTTTCCAACCTCCCCTTTTTGGGGAAAGTATTGGAAAAGGCAGTGGCGCGTCAGTTGCAGGGGGTACTGGATGAAACGGAATATCTGGACCCCTTCCAGTCAGGATTCAGACCTGGATATGGTACTGAGACTGCATTGGTCGTGCTGATGGATGATCTCTGGCAAGAGCGGAATGACGGTAATCCGTCCGTCCTTGCTCTTCTTGACCTCTCAGCGGCTTTCGATACTGTTGACCATGGTATCCTTCTGGAATGGCTCCGAGGATTGGGGATCCAGGGCACTGTGTGGTCCTGGTTTTCCTCATTTCTGAGGGGCCGGACCCAGTCAGTGTGGTTGGAGAGCGAGAAGTCCAGTCCTAGGTCACTAAAATATGGGGTGCCTCAGGGCTCGGTACTCTCTCCTCTCCTATTTTAACATCTACATGAAGCCACTGGGTGAGATCATCCGTTCCCACGGGGTGCGGTACCATCAGTACGCGGATGATACACAGTTGTACATCTCAGCCCGTGGGGACCCCAGTGATGCAGTCAAAGTCCTTTCCAGTTGTCTGGAGGTGGTTGGGGTATGGATGGGGGTGAATGGGTTACAGCTGAATCCTAATAAGACTGAGTGGCTGTGGATGGGGGGTCCTGTGCTATCCCGGGAGCTACCATCTTTGGTTTTGGATGGGGCTATTTTGCCCCAGACCGATCCGGTGCACAACTTGGGGGTCCTCCTGGATTCACAGCTGCTGCTAGAAGAACAGGTGGCGGCTGTGGCCAGGAGGGCCTTCACCCAACTTCGGGTGATTTGCCAGTTGCGCACGCTCCTGGACCGGGACTCTTTGCTCATGGTCACTCACGCTCTGGTGACCTCCAGACTAGATTATTGTAATGCGCTCTACATGGGGCTGCCCTTGATGACCATTCGGAGGCTGCAGCTGGTCCAGAATGCCGCGGCCCAGGTAGTGATGGGGTGTGGACGTTATGCCATGCCTCACCACTGCTGCGGGAGCTGCACTGGTTACCCGTTTGCCTCCGGGTGCAATTCAAGGTGCTGGTTTTAACCTTTAAAGCCCTATATGGTAGTGGGCCAGGTTACCTTAGAGACCGCATCGCCCTAAGGACATCTGTCCGTCCAACCAGAGCGGACCGGAGGGGCTCTCTAATAGTGCCATTGGCCAGGGGGGCTCGCCTCTCTGGCACAAGGAAGAGAGCCTTCTTGGTGTCCACACTGGCCCTTTGGAACCTCCTGCCTTTGGAACTGCGTCTCCAGATGGAGTTGTTGCCCTTTAGAAAAGAACTAAAAACCTGGCTGGCAGGCCAAGTTTGGGGTGCAGGTGGAGGGGTGGCTTCCGTTGGGTGGTTAATATAGGGGAGGATGCCTGCCCCACGGTTTCTTCAGTTCCTGCACCCCTCTCTTTTTAGGGGTGGGTTCTTATTGCTGGTTTCTATCTGTTTTATTTGTTTTTATCTGTTTTTACCCACTGTTGTAAACCGCCCAGAGTCGGCTTTGGCTGAGTGGGCGGTATAAAAATTTACCAATAAATAAATAAATAAATAAATCATCAAGTTCAGAATACTATGAGAAATCTCATTATTTATTTATTTATTTGTTTATTTATTTTTCATGCTTATATATTGCCCACTCAGGTACAACCCAACTCAGGGCGGTTTACATAGCAGACAGTAAATACATAAAAGACACATGATAAAACAAAGTTAAAAGTTAAAAAACCCACCCCTAAAAGGTGTGCACGAACCGAAGGGACCTTGGGGGAAGGCACACTGCTCTATACCAACCACCCAACGGTACCCCCATCCCCACCCGCACCCCAAACTTGGCCCGCCAGCCAGGTCTTTAGTTCCTTCCTAAAGGGCAACAACCAGGTCACCCGAAACAGGGTGGCTGGGCGATTATCAGCGGAGGCAATAAGGGAGGTGAAGTACTGCCTCTTCACCACCCCCATTGCCACTAGATAGGCCCTAATAGCGGCTCTAGCTAGTGTCCAATCAGAATCGCTCTGGGTCTTCACTCAGTGGCGCTCAAGGCGTCTCTTTGCCCGTTTGAGCTCCCGTAGTTCTTCAGTGAACCACAGGGATGACCTAGCTCCATGGGCTCTGAGAGGCCGTAGTGGAGCGATTACATCCAAGGCAGATGTCGTCGACCCGTACCACAGGTCAACAAGTGCCTCAGGTGAATCGTGTCGCCAATCCAGAGGAAATTCCCCCAGTTCCCTCTGGAATCCATCTGGATCCATCAGTTGCCGGGGGCGGGCCACTTTAATCGACCCTGCCTCCTTACGATGAAGTGTCACCCCCAGAAAGTCTAGAGCCACCAGATAGTGATCTGACCATGGCGCAGGTGTTATGTCTAGCTTCTGTAAACTCAGATCACTCTGCCACTGCCCCGACAAAAAGACTAAATCTGGCATGTGGCCACTGCCCCTGGTCAGGCCCTGAATTACCTGAGCCAGGTCCATAGCTGCCATGGAAGCCATGAACTCCTGTGCCACCTCAGAACCAGACCCCAGCTAAGGCAAATTGAAGTCCCCCAAAACGATCAGTCTAGGGAACTCCAAAGCCAACACCGAGATGGCTTCAAGGAGCCCAGGCAGGGAGTCCCTTACCCTGCAAGGAGGCAGGTACAGGAGTAGGACCCCCAACTGACCGTTAGGGCCCAACTGCAGGAGCAGGGCCTCACAACCTGAAATTTGTGGAGCAGTGGCTCTGGCGACTCCCAATGACTCCCTGGCTATAATGGCAACACCACCGCCCTTACCCACATCCCTAGGCTGGTGCCAAACACCAAACCCGTCCGGACACATCTCTGATAGAGGCACCCAATCCTCAGGTCTCAGCCAGGTCTCAGTGATGCATGCCAGCCCGCTCCCCCAAAATAGAGTCTTGTATTAGGGGAGCCTTATTACAGACCGACCTGGCATTCATCAGCAGCAGCCTAAGGGCGGGGTCACCCTGGATCAGCTGCTCAGGACCTAGAGGTGAAACCGGGGTGCCAGAATGTGGGACAGATACTAAGCATCGGTCCCGCGTTCCCTGAGTGCGGCCCACCCCACGGTTCCCGCTATAACGCCCCATGCCCGTCACAACCTCTAAATGAGCCCCTGGAACCTCCACCATTAACCCAGATGGAGTGTCGCCCTCTCTTCCCTGCTGGCAAGGTCATCTCCCCCTCCCTCCCTCCCTAACCCACTTAAAACATACCCTCTCACTCCCTCCACCCCCCCTAACAGAACTCCAATGATGGGAGCCTCCTCCTCCTGGCCCTGGTCCAAGCGCTGTAAGGCCGCGGGGGTGATGGGGAGGGGGGCACCACCCCTAAGGCCACCAAGCAACCCCAGGTGCGGCCATAGTTCTCCTCCCCACCCCGGTCAACGTGGAACGAGGCGTGATGCTGCAGGGATGGCGAGGGGTGCCACTTTTGAGGCCGCAAGCAACCCCAGGTATGGCCAATGTTCTCCTCCCCGCCCCAGTTCTGGCAGTGCAAGGCTCGTGGCTGCCGGGATGGAGGAGGGCCCGCTTTTGTGGCCGCAAGCAACCCCAGGTACAATGAACGCTCTCCTCCCCACCCCAGTCCTGGCAGCGAAAGGCTCGTGGCTGCATAGATGGCGGGGGTGCCATCTTTGGGGCCACAAGCGACCCCAGGTGCAGCCGATGTTCTCCTCCCCGCCCCTGGTCCTGGCGGCACAAGGTCCTCCTTGTAGCTGCTGCGCCGGACCCGCACAGCCGGGAAAAATATTCCCCAATTATATTTGTACTTTTTAAAAAGCTGAAGATTAGTCACAGCTGAAGGAGGGGGGGGAACCCACCATCAGATTGTTCTGCCTGCAACAACACCCTCATTATAAGCATTGCCATTCTTGAAAAAAAAAGACGAGGCAAACAGAAAACCAAGAGCCTATTTGCATCTACTATGGGAGTACTTGCACTATAAAAGATAGAAGTACAATTGACAGAGGTGTGGTCTGCCATGTTGTGAAGCAAATACTTAATAATCAGTTTCTGAATATGCATTTTCATTTAGACGAGGAAGACTTTTTTAAAAAAATCCAACTTGCTTTGGTCATTGCCACTGCAGGGCCATTACAAATACAGTACTGTATAAGCATCTAGCATCCCAAGAAATATTTATGATATTTAAGGATACAGTATTTGGAAAAACCAGACAGTGAAAAATTGGAACAGATTTGACAGCTGTACCTTTCAGCTGGAAATACACCAAGTTCCAGCCCCAGGCAGCTCATCCTACTCCACCAAGAAGGTGGGACACATGTTGCTTGTTCTACTCCCTTCTCTTGTGCTTCATAGTTCTGGTAGGGATTAGGAAGTGCAATGGAAGGGAGAGGATTAAGAAGCCAAGATAAAGGTATGGGTGGGTATTCAAAATGAATGAAACAGGCCCTGTTTGCACCACACATTTTACAAAAGTACAGATTTCAAGGACCAGATGAATTTCACTTCATGTCTAGATTAAAGAGGTGCACTACGGTGTCTAATCATGCTTGCCACATGACCACGGAAACGTCTGCAGAAGGAGACAGTGCTGGCTCTTCGGCTATGAAACAGAGATGAGCACTGAACCCTAGAGTGGGATACGACTGGCTTTTGAGCAAGGGTGACCTTTACCTTTAGGTGCACATTGAAAAGGGAACTATCTTCAACTTTGCTATCACTTCCTTAATTTCTTTCTCCATTATCCATTCTTCCATTCTATTTTTATCTTCCTGCTTTATCTTATTTCCAAATTGCTTTTCTAAATATTCCTTTATTTTTTCTGAATTTATTTCCTTTTCAAAATATAATTCCTGACAAAATTCCTTCGCCATCCTAATTTTATCCTTAGTCTTATTACATCTTATTCCTTGTTTACTAATCAAAACTCCAATTTCTCTTTTACTTCTCTTTTCTTTAGCTGCTCTTGCTAATAACTTTGAATTTTTATTACGATATTCAAAATATTCCCTTTAAATAAACCAAATCCCGTTTCACTTTCTCAATATCTTTCCCAACAAATTCCATCCTTAACCTTTGCGTCTTATCAAAAACCTTCACTTTTTTGTTTTCGCGTGCTCTTCTTGAAGCTGTTTAATTTCCCTTTCAATTTCCTCTTGTTTACTTCTAAATTGTTTATTTTTTATACTTGCTAATTTAATACTCTCCCTTCTAAATACTGTACCGACTTCATGGTATCCCAAACCACATTATAAGCTACCTCTTCCGTATCATTTCCCTGCCAAATCTCTTTGCATTTTTTTTTACTATTTGTTCTTTAATCTTTGGATCTTTAAATAATTTTGCATCATATCTCCAATTATTTCTCGTCTTCATTGCTCCCTCTACTTTTAATTCCAACAACACTTTCGCATGATCTGATTGTTTAAAAATTTCCTACTTGTATATCCTCTAAGTTCTTAATCATATTGTCTGTAACAAATATATAGTCTATTCTGGAATATGAATTATAAATCCGTGAAAAGAATGTATAAACCCTCTCTGACTCTTTAGGCTCTCTCTCCATGTATTTCTTAAACCCAGAGATTTTATCCATTTATCAATTATTTGCATTTTAAGTCCCCTTCTGCTCCTAGTTATATTTGTACAGTTTATATTTGACCGTATTAAGTTAAAATCACATGCCACAATCATTTTTGTTGTTCTCTCTTTTTCTAATACAGTTACACCTTGGATAACGACCACATCGCATAATGCTGAAATCGGATAACGACCCAATATTTTGAGGGGGGGGGGATTGCATCGGATAACGCTATTTTAACATTATGCAATGCATCATTTTTCTGTGCTCACCCACCACCTCTGCCACCTCTATGAGGGCCAGGGGACCCGATCCATGCAGTTTCCGATGTCCTCCGACCTTCCCAGGCGCTGCTGCAAGGCAAAACCTGCAGCTGAAGAAGGACTTCCCCCCCCCCCCAGTGTTTTGCCTTGCAGCAGCACTTGGGAAGGTCAGAGGACAACGGAAACAGTGCGGATCGGGTTCCCCGGCCCTCAGAGAAGTGGCAGGGGGAGCAGAGAGACCAAAATGGGCAATAAAAACTCTGTCATGATGGAATTTTTTCCACCCATTTTGGGCTCTCGGGGCCCCGTGCCACCTCTGTGAGGGCTGGGGGACCCAATCTGCACTGTTTCCGATGTCCTCTGACTTTTCCAGGCACAGCTGCAAGACAAAACCTGCAGCCGACAAAGGACTTTCCCCCAGCGTTTTGCCTTGCAGCAGCACCTGGGAAGGTTGGAGGACATCGGAAACAGTGCAGAGCAGGTTCCCCGACCCTCAGAGGTGGCGGGGGGCAGCGGAGAGCCCAAAATGGGCAAAAAACCTCTGTCATGATGGAATTTTTTTGCCCATTTAGGGCTCTCCGCCCCCTGCCACCTCTGTGAGGGCTGGGGGACCAGATCCGCGCTGTTTCCGACATCCTCCGATCTTCCCAGGCTTGCAAGGCAAAACCTGCAGCCGTTGAAGGACTTTTCCCCCAGCTAGTCCATAAATGGGGACGGTGGTGTCTCGGTCTTAATGTTCAAGGTAGTACCCATCCGAGTGAGAAGTCCAGTTAGGGTTCGCTGATCCTCCAGTTGGGAGTGGTCCTTGCTCCCAATTTGGTCATTGGGTGACTTATCCGCATCCACCAGCAGCAGGGGTTCATCCTCCGAATCCGGCTGGTCATAATCAGAGCCTTCTGACCTCTCCGAAAAGGTGGGAGGTGGGAGGAAGGCCTCGGGGTCTGAGTCAGACCAGTACAGCCTGGCTGAACTCGGAGCATCCCCGGACATAGGAGAAGGCGGAGGGGAGGCAGTGGTGACTTGCTCAACCCAACGCTTCTTGGGCCCAGAAGGCCGAACAGTGGCCTTGCACTTCGGAGGGTGCGCCCATGGAATGGGAGGCAAGCAGATCGGGGGCCGGGAGTAAGGCATGGACCAGAATAGTCACCTGGTTGGTAATCTCCTTGGCCATGGCTTGGAAGAGCGGAGCCAATGCATCAACAGGAACCAGGGCCTGGGACGCCGACGCAACCGAGTCCTGAGATGGAGGTTGAGAAGGAGGGTCAGGCCATCTAGGAGGTGTTGGAGGGGTGTTCTGGCGCAGTGGCAAGCAAGCGGACTCGCCCGTGAAGTTGCCGGTGAAGACTGGGTCGACATCGCAGTCAGGAAAATAGCCGAAGCCGGCGAGGGTGGAGGGGATGGCCTGCTGGCTCTCGGCGTGGGAGGCAGGGAAGAGTGGTATTTCTTCGATTTTTTCTTATCACCCTTCTTCCTCTTTTTCAGAAACAACCCAGCACTAGTAATTTTTCCAGCCGTAGCAGCTGCCAAAGAAGAAGGAAGAGCGGCGGGGTCGTGATGGGAACCCGACGGTTGGGGAGCCAATGCAGTCGCCATGAGGTTAGCCTGTAGCTTGTTTTTCTGCTTTTCTGAGCAACCTTAGAAAACTTCTTACACGCTGGGCAGGAGTGAACAGGGTGACTCTCGCCCAAACAAATAAAGCACTTGTTGTGGCTGTCCATGTGAGGAATTTTGGAGCCGCAAGACAGGCACTTTTTTTAAAATAAATTTTTATTAATTTTCAGAAAAAAATAACACAAATACAGAAAGAAAGAAAAAACAACATAGGCAAGCATACAAATGATACATTTGACATTATCACAAAAAAAGAATCTTTAAACAATAAAATTATTTATATAAATCTAAATATAACACCTTTGAAATTTAACATTTAACTTACTGTCTCTTTAATGTTTTATTATCACAATGGTAAATATCCCAACTTTGCTCTTAAACATTAGTGACCAGTAACTTCTTATTTTATCTAATTTCTATTCAAATGAATTTGTCTAGAACAGTTATATTTCTATTTCTATCCCTATCAATTTATTCCAATATTACATTCTATACATCATTCACCCCATGTATTTGCATTGCCCGGGAGGATGTAGTATTTCCCATTGGTTTCTACTGTGCCCAAAACTTCAATTGGTCTGGTGTCAGTCTATTCTTCCCCTCTCCCTTCAAAGCATGATCCACAAACTGTCTCCATGTATTCCAGAATCTATTCTCTTTAATTATTCCTTTTTTAAAATTCAACGCCCACGTTAATTTTTCATTCAATGCGAGATCCCACATCTCCTTATACCAATCATCTACTTTTAATGTTATGTCGTTCTTCCAATTTTTTGCTATACACATTCTACCCATAGTAAGCATTATAGCCAATAATTCTTTCTTATCATCATCTAGGTTCATATTATCTACGTCCGTCAATAAGATGTTACTTGGCCCCAACTTGAGAGATGTTCCCATTATATTAACCTTCTCAAAATTTCTCAATCTTTTTACATTCATACCACATATGTACATATGTGCCCAATGTATTTTTACATCTCCAACACATTTTATTATTATTTTTATCTATCTGGTACAGTTTCAATGGGGTCAAGTACCATTTCCATAACATTTTGAAATTATGCTCTTTGACGGACATGGATCTCATACCTCTTTTTCCCCATTTATTTTTCCACTCTTTTTCGGTTATGCTTATCTTCAAATCTTGTTCCCAAGCATTTTAAATATCTCTTGTGAATTACTTTCTACATTTATTATTTTATATATTTTACTAACCATACCTTTAATTCCAATTTCCGACTTTCTTACTTTCCATATTAACTCTTCAAATTCAGTTTTACTTTTTTCCAGACTCTGCTCTCTCACATAACTATTATTCCACTTATTTATCCTCATAATTTGTAACCAATTTAACTTCATTTGATCATACAGCTCTTGTCTTTTCACGTCGTCTCTGCAAACTCGTATCCAATCTTTCAACAGGAAAATCTCATGCTTTAATAAAATTTCCTTCATCCTATCATCAATTTTATTGGAAAACTTTTAATATCTTCAAGCTCAATTATTGGCGATATATTCGGGGATAGTTTCATTTTAACCTTCTTCCAAACTCCCAACATCGATCTCATCATTCTATTTTTAACCATTATTTTTCCTTTTTCATTCCCTAAAAACACACTTTTACCCAACTCCTTTAATTCCATCATTTCAATTTCCTCCCAAATAACTACCTCTTTCATTAAAATCTTAACTACCTTTTTAATATGGAATGCATTATAATAATTTTTCAAGTTCGGTATTCCCAGACCCCCATCTTTTTGTGACTGGTACCACATTTTCTTTGGTATTCTAGCTCTTCTTCCCCCATTACAATAATTATTTATTAAAGCTTGAAATTCCTTAATTTCTTTATCTGTAATTTGGATCGGTAGGGTTTCAAACAAAACAATTATTTTTGGTAATAGCATCATTTTAGTCAATGCTACCCTGCCAAACCAAGACAGCTTCAAATTTTTATATTGTGAAATTTTTGCTGAGTTCTTTTTTTGTTTATCATAATTTAATCTTCTTAAATCTTCTATTTTGCTTGAAATATTTATCCCCAAATATCTCACACTATTTCTAATCTGTAGTTTAAATCTATCTATCTATTTTTAATTCTCCCTTGTTCTTCCTTGTCTATATTATTCAATATCATTTCAGATTTATCCCAATTTATCCTCAACCCAGTTATTTGTTCAAATTCCTCCAAATGCCTCTGTATTTTTCCCAACGTCTTCCCCAGATGTTTCATAATTATAAGAGTATCGTCAGCATATAAACTAACTTTATTTCCTAATATTCCTTCCATTTCTTTATCCTCC
Source organism: Bradypodion pumilum (assembly GCA_035047305.1). Taxonomy (NCBI): domain Eukaryota; kingdom Metazoa; phylum Chordata; class Lepidosauria; order Squamata; family Chamaeleonidae; genus Bradypodion; species Bradypodion pumilum. Next base: position 322,219,149 of record JAWDJD010000002.1, read on the forward strand.
CTTATACTTTTTGCTAATATTTCCATCGCCATTATAAATAATATCGGGGATAGTGGGCATCCCTGTCTTGTTCCCGCTTCTAATCTTACTTCTTCCGTAAGGCCATCATTTACCCTAACATTGGCACACCCTTGTTGATACAATTGTTCTATCGTTTTTATAAACCTACATCCAAATCCATAGCCTTTAATTATCTCATTAATTGTTATCCATTGCAAAGAATCGAATGCCTTGAAAATATCCAAAGATAACAATCCTACCTTCTCTTTAGTTTGACCTGCAATGTCTATTAAATCTATAACTCGCCTTGTTAAATCTGCCATGTATCTACCTTCAATAAATCCCACCTGGTCATTATTTATATATTTATCCATGAAGCTATTTAATCCTTTTGCCAATATCGCCGTAAAAATCTTAGCATCCTGATTTATTAAAGAGATAGGCCTATATGACTCTACCTTTTCCAAATCTTTCCCAGGTTTTGGCAATAATAATATTATAGTTCTATACCAAGAGGGTGGAATCTGACCTCCATCCAAAATAAAATTATACAATTTTAATAATTTTGGAACAATTATATCTTTAAACTCTTTATAAAATTCCGCTGGCAATCCATCTTCACCTGGTGATTTATCCATCCTCAATTTACCTATTATTTCTTTTATCTCCTTTTCAGTAATTGGCTCCTCCATTATTTGTGTATGTTCCTGATTGATTTTGCTTTTAATCTGACTTTCAATTTTATCTTTTAATTTTCCCAGGTCTATATTTTTTCTTGAATATAACTCCTGATAGAATTCTTTTACAACCTTACATTTATCTTTTGTTTTATTATACCTTATACCCTTTTTGTCTACCAGAATCCCTATTTCCCTTTTATTTCTTTTTTCCTTAGCAGCTCTTGCCAATGATTTTGAATTTTTATTACTATATTCAAAGTATTCCCTTTTTAGATAAACCAAATCTCTTTTCACTTTTTCAATATCCTCTCCTATTAACTCCTTCCTCAACCCCTGCATTCTTTCATAAACTTTCCTGTCTTTAGTTATTGCATGTTTTTCTTGTAGCTGTTTAATCTTTCTCGATTTCCTCCTGCTTACCTTTTAATTGTTTATTTTTAAAACTAGCCAATTTAATACTTTCCCCTCTGAATATTGCCTTCATCGTATCCCACACCACATTATATCGAACCTTGCCTGTATCATTCCATTTCCAATTTTGCTCCCATCTTTCAACTATTTGTTCTTTACATTTTTCATCTTTAAATAATTTAGTATTATATCTCCAATTTCTCCTAATCTTTGTACCATCCATTCTCATTTCTAACAATACCTTTGCATGATCCGACTCTCTGAAGATTCCAACTTCAATTTCATCCAAATTCCCTATCAGATTGTTAGTTACAAATATATAATCTATTCTAGAATATGTTTTATAAACCTGGGGGGGGGGAGTGTAAGCCCTTTCCGATCCTTTTAGATCCCGCCATGTATCTTTTAACCCTAATCCTTTCATCCATTTATCCAGCACTTGTGTTTTATCTCATCCCCCCTTCTAGCTATGTTTGTAGTATCTATATTTGATCTTATTAAATTGAAGTCCCCACCCACAATCATTTTTATCGTTCTTTCTTTATTCAATACATTATGCACCTTATCTAAAAATTTATTTTGATTTTCATTTGGTACGTACAAATTTACCAAGGTTATCTCCTCATCATCTATTTTCCCTTTTATTATTAAATATCTTCCTTCTATATCTGAGATACTTTTTACCATCTCAAATCCAACTCTACTTGATATCATAATTGCTACACCTCTTGCCTTTGACGTACCATACGATTTTTCATAAAATTGAGTCCATCCTAAGAATAATTTGTTAGTTTCCTCTGATTTTTGATGAGTTTCTTGACGAAAGATTATATCTGGTTTGTCTTTCCTAAGAGCTGCTTCTAATCTTCTTCTCTTCACCTGACAACCAGTACCTTTCACATTCCAGGTTAATACTTTCAAATTTTTCATTCCTTATTTTCTAACCCCAATTCTCCCTTTTTACCACTTCCTCCAATGGGCGTGCACTCCAACAAACAACAAACCCCCATTCCCAAACATCTATTAAAGAAAAAGGAAACAAAAAACAAAAATAATAAACAAGTCTAAAAAACAATAAAAAAACATATAAACAATCTACTACTATCCCTCCCCACTTTTCTGCAAGTAGCCTCCATATTGACAAAGGGGGGAGGGGGGAAAGCGCGACCAACTGTGCGGGCTTAATAGGAACACAAACTAACTTCCACTCAAATCAATCCCTCCTTCCGCTCCTTTGGGCATATTCTCATTATCATTTCTCCTTCTCATGAACCCACCCGAAACAATTAATTCCTCCTTCAGTTCATCCCACTCTTTAGTTCCGAATTCCAGTAATTTTGCATCCACCATTACATCCATGACATTGACATCCTCACTCATCATATATCGTTTACCCAAATGAAAAAAACTCAATTGACGTGGAAATTTCCAATTATACCTAACTCCTTTATCTTGGAATCTCTTTGTAATTGGCTTCATCGATTACCTTCACATACGATGCTCCATTGGAATATCATTGTATACTTCAATATCTGAACCATCTATTTTTAAAACTTCTGACCCCTTCACTCGAATGAGAGCCATTAATTGAAATTTATCAGCAACATTGGCGAACTTTACCAGTACATTTCTTGCCCCAACTTTACCCCTTCTTGAACCCAACCGAAAGACACTTACAATACCATATGGTGTGAAACCTCCTTCCATAATTCCATCTAACCATTTTAAAATTCTTTCTTTTAATTTATCTGGCGTACCTTCCGGAATTTTTCGAATTATCACGTTCGCACGTCTTATCTGTTCTTCCACCAATTCTAACCTTTTTTCATGACCCCCCAACCTTATTTTCCCTTTCTTTCTCTCTTTCTCTCATATCTGAAACCACTGCTTTTATCCCCTCCTGCTCTCTTTTCATCACCTCTTGTTCTTCCTTAAGTTTGTTTTGCCCTTTTTAAAATCATCAAAACCCTTCATAATGTTTGCCATCAAATCTTGCATGTCTTGTTTTCGTTCCTGTTTATCCTGAACAAACATATTTCCAATGTTTTGTTCCAAATTATCCACCTTCTCATTAAATTTATCAACATCTGATTTAAACCCTTGCCCCCCCCTTTATTGGCACCATTGATGGGGTTGTTACTGTCATTATAGTTGCTGTTGTTGTTACTGCCGTTGGTGTCATTGCAGCTGTGGTTGTTATAGTTGTTGCTGCAGCTGTTGCTGTTGTTATCTTTGCTGTCGTTATTACAATAGATTTCACAGCTGCAGATGCCATCGTAGGTGGAATTGTCACTATTTTTTTGCTGCTGCTGCTGCTGCTGCTGCTGTTGTAATTGCTGTGCAATTTTTCTCACAGTCTCTTGGTCCTCCAAATCCTTTATTTCCTGTTGCATTGTTTTCTTCATCTCCGACTCCTCTTGTTCTATCCTGGTAAGCCTTTTAAAAATCCAGCTGAGGATGACTGTCTCTCTGCTTTTATCCAGCCCACTTTCTCCTTCTCCTTCCCTCTTCCCTGATGTTTCATTCAAACACTGTTCTAATTGCAGACAGTCTCCAGTTTATCTCCACAAAAGTATATCTTCTGTAACACAGTCAACCCACAGCTCTTTTAACCGTCCTTATATCCCTTTAAGCAAGTAACAACCAATTGCCACTTCCACAAAAACAAAAAACAAAAAAATGCTTGTAATCCAATGGAAAAAAAGAGAGAAGGCAAAACAAACTTCCGGTCCCAAAAATGAAGAAGACAAAACAATACTTTCCAAGAGACACCACTGATCAGACTCCCAGCGCCATCTTATTCCCTTCTTCTTTGTATCCAAATATCCAAAAATTCAAAGAAAGGGAAAAGGTTCCAAACCACCAAACTCTCCTCTTTTAAGCCCGAATGTCCATCATCCAATCTTTAATATTTTCCGGGGGGGGGGGAATCCCCATATTCAATAAACTTTTCTGCTTTTCCACTTTTCCTCCTCCACCACTTCCAAAAACTCACTCTCTGCAGCAGCAAATTCCTCACAGGTCTGCTCAGCTCCGGAATGCTTCAGGGCTAGCCAGGCTGAATGAGGCTCACTTTCGCTTTCCCCCTTCAAATCCCAGCAAACTCACACACACACACACCCTCAGTCTGGCCACCGGCTTGCCTTTTGCTGCCTTTATCACTTTAGGCAATCATAATCCAAACACAGTCCTCGGCTAGGGAAAATCTCCCATTCCTGCACTGGCAAAGTCCGTCCAACCCCCATTCCTCTTTGAAATTCGAAACTCACGTCTATCTCATTTTTCACTCAGCTTTTCAGCCAGTCCAAAGTAAATTCCATCAGTTGTTGACTTAATCTTCCTCCTCCACCTTTTTTAATGTCTCTGGAACATTTTAAACTCTTTTAAAAAGCCTCTTTCATCATCGTTCTTTCTGAGTGAAAGAAAGTTCAGTCCGTTCAGTCCTCCATTAGGCCACACACCCCAGACAGGCACTTCTTGAAAGCAGCAATGGCGGCCATTCAATTGAGCTCCAGTAAGAAAAAGGCGCGAAAGAGCCTAGAAGGCCCAAGAGGGAGGCCCCTCGGGAGCGGAAAATTGAGCCTAAGACTCCGTGCAAATTTTCTTCTTTCTTTCTTGCTTAGAAAGGAAAAGGTCGGAAAGGGGGTAGCCCTTTCCAGCCGAGGAAAAATTGAAGAAAGCAGCCTTCAAAAGTCAAAAACTAAGAAAAATTGAGGGAGAGCTCTCAATTAGCTCCTGCTAGCGCAGCGGAAAAAAGAGAACTGAGGAGAAAGGCGCAAAATGGTGCCGAGGGCGGGTGGAGATGATGGGCGGTCCTAACCATAAATCTTATCCAATCAGCTCTACAGCTCCGAACTGGCTTCCACGCAGGCGTGAAACCCATAGGTGTGGAGCCACAAACAACACAAAGGAGAATTAAGGGTTTGGTGAGTAAAATATACACGATTTTAAATCAAGAAGGCAGACCACAAGAAATACTAAGAACAATTTGGGAACAATATTTGAATATTAATATTATAGAAGCAATTTGGAAGAATAAATGTAAGAGAAGAATTATAAAAACTATGTCTGTTAGAGTTAAAGAACATAATTTTAAAATGTTATGGAGGTGGTACCTGACCCCAGTTAGGTTGCATCAAATGGATAACAATAAAACTAAAATGTGCTGGAGATGTAAAAATACGCTGAATACTTATGAACATATGTGGTGGAGTTGTAATGTGCTTAAAGATTTTTGGGTAAAAATGAGGAAGAAACTTCGGGGATAATGGGTATGAAACTAAAACTGGGGTCGAGTGCTGTCTTGCTGACAGATATAGATAATATGAACATAGATAAGAGTAAAAAAGAGTTATTATCTATAATATTAACAACTGGTAGACAATGTATTGCAAGAAATTGGAAAAATGATGTGTTATTAAAATAGAAGATTGGTATAAAGAAACGTGGGAAACTGCTTTGAATTATATAAGTTAACATGGGAGTTGAATACAAAAAAGGGTATAATTAATGAAAATAAATTTTGGAGTATATAGCAACCATTTGTGGAATACACGTTGATTAAAGGTAAAGGTGGCAAGCCAGCACCAGATAAACTGAGTTTCTTGAAGTAATAAGAGTAGGCTGAGATAAACTGCATCCCCCCCCCCCAGGCAATGTATATACTTGTGATTATGTATATGCATATTTTTCTCTTCTTTTTTGTTGGTTATGTAGTATCGTAATAGAGAAATAATGAGCTTGTTTTATATAAAAAATAATAGCTATAAAGAGATAAATTTGACGAGTAAGAACATTTACTAAAGTTTTTATGTAGTAGTGTAATTATGTATTTGTATTGAATTGTTATGTATGTATTTCATTTGTATTTTCTTTTTTCTGTATTTTTCATTTTTCTTTGAAAATTAATAAAAATATTTTTTTTAAAAGAACGGGGAAATAAACACCTTTTCTGTCCACCCCTAAACTTGGAGGATAGAGTAAAACTTATTTTGCCTGAGGAAAACACTGGAGCACGTGTCACTCATTGTCTTCCACTGCTACATATTCTGCTGTCATGAGTATCGTTCCATAACAGCTTGATCCACCATACTTACTCAGAAGCAGTGCTAGAAGGCCTCAAGAGGGGTCATCACAGAATCATAGAATAATGGAGTTGGAAGGGGCCTATAAGGCCACCGTGATCCATTACCTGTTCAATGCAGGGATCCACATCAAAGAATATCTAACAGATGGCTGCCTAACTTTCTCTTGAATGCTTCCACTTCCCAACAATAACAACACACACACACACACAATCTGCAGATTCAGTATCTGTAATTTCAATTATCCAAGGGTCTAAACATATTCAATAAAAATCCCTGAAATACATAATACAGTGGTACCTTGCAAAATGAATGCATCGCATAGCGAAGAATTTGCATAACGAAGCGTTCGTTATGCAATGGTGATACCCCGCACAACGTAATTTCTTTTTGTTATGCAGGGCTTTTGGTAACTGGGGTATACCTGCTTAATGGAACCCTGGTTAACGAACTTTTTTTGTTATGCGGAGCATCTCCCATAGGGAACCGCATGACGGGGAAAAACACATAGCAAAGAGCTCAGTAGAACGGAGTTTTTTCGTTATGCAGGTTTCTACTGTACCTGTATACTGTATATGTATTTCCAGGGCACATTACCAGAGCTGGCCACTGGAGACCACAATCTACAATATAATGTTGAGAAGGAATCTATTGTTTCCAGGGGAATAATTTCCTGAGTGTACCTGAAAGACTGACAGAGGCATTTACAGCAGCAGCAGCACCACTTGTATGACTCAGGTATGTTGGCTGTAATGCAGGATTGTTTTCTGCAGTTTCAGGTATCTGTGGACGATCTTGGAATGAGAATCTGTAGTTCTGTTCTCAGACAATTCTAAATGGTTAGAATTTTTTCCCCTGACATTCATTTGATAGCTGGCTTCCAGTAACTTGAGCTCATTATCATGTGTCCTGTACTCTGGAATGTTTGAATGAAAAGAGATCCTGCCCCTTCTCTGTAGGACAACCTTTCAAGTACATGTACTGTACCTGAAAAGTGTTATCATATTTTCCCTCAGTCTTTTCTTCTCAAGGCTAAACACACCCAGTTCTTTCAGTCTTTCTTCATAGTGCTTGGTTTCCAGTACTCTACCTTGATCATCCTTGTTGCCCTCCTTTGAACCTGTTCCAGTTTGTTTCACTTCTGTTTAAGCAGACGTAAAATTACCCACTTGTTAAGATAAACAGTAAATGAGATAGCTTTAACTCTAAATGTCTTTGGTGTTGCTGAGGAATTGCTTTTTCACTTGTACTAGGAAACGAAACTAAAATGGTGGTTCTAAGTGGCACTTAATAAAGCATTATATAATCCAGCAAACTCTGCATCATAGCTAGAATCATTCTATAATAATTAATCAGAACTAAGTTCTGAATATACCTAACAGTTTGCAGTGTTAATTAACTTTCCTACTTACATGTTCTCTCATTTTATTGCTTCCTGCTAAGTGATACAATTTAACTATGAAAACTTGAAATATAAAAAAATAAGAAATCTGTCCTCAGAAATAAAATCTTGCATCAAGAAGCTATCCAAGGCAAAATTAAATCAGTAATCACTGTGCCCTGCAACAGGAAGCAATAGAAGGACAGAAGCTGTGAGTAAGAAGGCCAGGAGTCTTGAAAGACCTCAATAGCCTTTTTTTCCTGTTCCACTTTGGTTAGCATAGTTAACATGGTTACTTCTTTGGAAATTATTAAAAATCAACTGTTTACGATGATACTGTCTGGATTTTACAGTAGCAAGTGAAGAAACTACAGCCATAACATAGAAAACAGAAGCAATCATTCTTAATTTGGAATAAAAATACTGTACCTCACTCTTCTTTTTACTCTCCACCCAAGATAAATAGGAGTTATAAACCCAAAAGAACTTAATCCTAAACAAGTGCACATAGGACTTCATTATCATAAGGCTTCCTCCAGTATCCCATTTCTCATTGCTCTCTACCTTTGAAGTTCATTTTCAAAGTTTCCATACTGGACAATGCAACTAATGCCTTCAACTTGTACTGGATTCATTAACAATAATATCCCACATATAGATCTCAGTACAAAAGTTACCTTGGAGAATATAGAGAACAGTCATGTGAATTGTCTGTACTGCAGCAAAGATAGGGCTTCTGAAAAGTTTAGTCTTTTTCTGGAGGATAATGGTGCAAAGTCCAATTTCCCTTCACATGCTCAACTGAAGAACTGGATCATGTTAGCCTGAGCATGGTACTGGAAGGTGTGGACTTTCAAAGGTGCATTTTCCTTCTAAGTGAGAACAAAAGGAAACTAGGAAGGAAAGGTTGCTGTCTAGCTAACCTGAACAAGCCCTACATCTTTCCGTAGATTTTCTTTTTCTTACTTTCATGAGCCCTACTATTTTACTATGTTTTAGACGTCAGAAGCTCTAAAAAACAGTCAAACTCAGCACATGAAACTTTCAAGCACAATAAGGACAGGCAGTCATCTCACTTGCAATGTGTTCTGTGCCTTTTTAACAGAACTCCAAGATCCAACAACCAACCTGGTCCAAAAAACACAGTGTGAAAGAATGCTGAGACAGGTATTTGATCCAAGTAAATTTGTCTTTGCACACAAAATGTATTCCTAATTTCCCCAAATTCTTCATTTTGTGGTATTATTAAACATCCATGAATTAGAAATATTTGCCAGACTTGCTGCAGATTCCCCTAAGATTTTCCAATAGGTCACCATTTCTCTTCTGCTAGCTCTGTTGTGTGGCAACAGTTTTTGCTTTTATAAACTCCTTACATTTAGATATTTTCCCCATATTGTTTTGTTTGTGGAGAAATCCCTACTCTTTGCAGAGATCCTGGGCCATACGGATGTATGCAGTCAGTTCTTATGCAGCAGTCATCAGATCAATGCTCACGGATCACACCTAATACTCTTCTCCAGAGCCACACTGCCAGAGGAGATTAGTAGCTGTGTAAAAATTACCTGTCAAGAAGGACCTGTCTGCCATTATGGAAATTTTTGCTGGAAGAACACCTGATAAGCTTCTGTCAAACACTCTTCCTTCCAGATCCCAAGTCTGAAAACCAGTGACTCTGGAGAATTGATTTTGTGCCAACTTTACTTTCCCCATGTTCTCAGAGCAGAAGAATTGACATCCACATCTTGGATTCCTTATATGCAGGGCAATGACAGAACTCCCTTTTGCACAAAATCATATTCTATGAAAAATTGTAATTGTTTTCACTCTATGACCATGTGCTTTCAGTGACACCCGAACTTAAGAATTCAGTTCTGACACACAAAACTAATGAAGGAAGGCTCCTCAGCTCTTGGTTAAAATATGCAAATAATTTGCAGAAAAAGATACTAACAGAAATACTTGAGTCCCCAAGCATATAAATACTGTGAGGACACCATACTATATTGATATAGCATAAGTCAGGGGTGCCCAAACTTTTTGCGCCGAGGGCCTGATCATGCCCCGGAAGAGCTGAGCAGGCCTGACCACGCCCCCGGAAGTGGGCACGTTTGCGCATGTGCTTCAGGAACCACTTCCGGGAGTGGTTCCAGATGCATGTGCGCATATGTGTCTGTGCCACTCCCGGAAGTGGTCCACAACATTTCTGAGCATGCACAAATGTGTCCCCGCCACTCCCGGAAGTGGCTTTGCCACTCCCAGAAGTGTCCCAGATGTCTCTGCACATGCGCAAATGCATCCCCTGCCACTCCCAAAAGTGGTTCCAGACACGCATGCGCATTAGAGTCCGTTCTCTAGCACTGGCCCTGATCTGCAGGATTATTTTGGCAAATCACTATAGATAATAGATCCAAAACTACTGAATATAGATAACTACAGTATGCCAATTGAATGCACAAAGCTCTTGGCCAGTTCCTTGCCAACTTGCTTGTAGCCAACCCAATAAACCCTACACTCTGTGCTTCATGTTCATGACTTCAGGACATGCAATTTAGATATGATAAGAAGCACCCTCACCTTTTTCATAGTCTTGCCAATTCCAGACTTGCTCCTTCTTGAATTCATACAGTGGCCTTTCAAACTTTGACAGCATATCAATCTATCATATACTCCACTTCCAATTATTGCTGATAAGTCCAGCTCTTGTGATATTCCAAGTGCCCTGTCCACAAGGGTCTGCCTCATTATCTTAAGGTCCTGAAATCTCAGGGGAATGAGGTGCTGCTGACCAGGCAACCCTGGACATGCCTGGATTTAGCTTTTTTTCCTTTATGAAAAGGCTGAGAAAAATACAAAGTAATCAGGCAGAAAAATACAGTACTCATACTGCAGTGGCTCAAGTGGCTAAGACGCTGACTGGGAGGAATAAGGTCAGCAGTTCGATACTCAAATACTGCAGGACCAGACCTGTCGAGTATCCCCCCTTATTGGCTGGGAAACCCCGTATTTTTACCCCTGTTCCCGCCCCTCCCGTTTTATTAATTTTCCCATAATATCACTTTTTTAAAAAAAAATCCCAAAGCTGCATGTTTTTTCCTGCCACCAGAGGCCGCTGTGGCTTTTCGCTTGTGGAAGGGGAGAGAGAAGGTGGTTTGGGGCGGGGCCTTCATCTCTCTGCTTCCGTTCCAACTTCCTTTGACTCTTCCGTAGGCCCGTGCGAGGGGAGGGCGGAGGGGGGAAAGGAAGAAAAGAGCTGCCCGACGTGGCTGGCCCTGGGCCAGGGAGGGCCAACATGGATGCCCCGGCGCTTGCCTCTTCTGGGTAAGTCTATGTCTTTTTGTTTTGTTTACTTCCCTGTGTGTGTAAGTAAGTCTCTCTGTCGTTTTGTTTTCTTTACTTTACTTTGCTCTGTGTGTGTGTGTGTGTGTGTGTGTGTGTGAGAGAGAGAGAGAGAGAGACTCGCCTTTGTGTGTGGGGGAGGGTGTATGTGTGGAGAGCGATGGTGTGTGTGTTTGTGTGTGTGTTTTGGGTGAGGGGCCAGGGTCCAGACCAGGATAAACAGAGATGACCACTGAACTCTAGAGTCGGATATGACTGGCTTTCAAGCAAGGGATACCTTTACCTTTACCTTTACCTTGCTTGAAAGCCAATCGTATCTGACTCTAGGGTTCAGTGCTCATCTTTGTTTCAAAGCCGAAGTGCCAGCGCTGTCTGCTTCTGCAGACATTTCCATGGTCATGTGGCAGGCGTGACTACAGGAGCACACTGAATGCTGTTTACCTTCCCACCAAAGTGTTCCCTATTTATCTACTTGCAATTATATAAAGTGGAATGTGAGACATGGTTTGAATGCATTTTGTATAGATTAATCATCACTCAAACAGACAAATTTCAATATAATACAGGTAACATGTCTTCAGAACTGCAAAAATAACAGTGAAAGTACAAATAATGACATAATGAGGTGGTGGTTTGATAAACATGAGGGAGACCCTAGGGAAAGAGATGCCTGAGGGTAAAAAAAATAAGGCCCTAGATGGAAGGAAAGAGGGAGATGAGCCACTTCTGTGTGGTGGGATGGAGGCCCCACTAGGTTGGTGCGACTCAAGCTTAAACAAACAGGAAGATGAGGGGAAGGGGCTTGGACTAATCCAGATACCCTATTTGTTTCCCTAAATTTTCTTGCTTTTGAACTGCTAGGTTGGCAGGAGCTGGGACAGAGGCAGAAGCTCACTCCGTCTTGCAGTACTCGGGTATCGAGCTACTGACCTGCCACCTTCCAGTCAGCACCTTAGCCACCTGAGCCACTGCAGCTCAGTGGTTAAGAAGCTCACCTTGTTAGCTGGAAGGCCGACATGACGGTTTGAGCTCCCATCTCTGTCCCAGCTCCTGGAAACCTAGCAGTTCAAAAGCAAGAAATTACAAGTAGATAAATAGAGACCACTTTAGTGGGAAAGGTAACAACATTCTGGTGTCTAGTCATGCCTGCCACATGTCCACAGAAACATCTACTAACAGGCAGTGCTGGCTCTTTGGCTATAAACAGAAATGAGCATTGAACCCTAGAGTCAGTCGTATCTGACTCTAGGGTGCAGTGCTCATTTCCATTTACAGCCAAAGAGACAGTGTTCTGTATTTGCAGACGTTTTCATGGTCATGTGGCAGGCATGACTAGAGCCCAGCAAGTCACAAGGCCAGATTTAGCCATGCCCATAGATTTGACCACACCCACAGAGGGGTGTGGCCAAAATTTCCCTTATTTTTAAATCCCAAACTTGACAGGTATGTTCAGGACAGAATGAGCTCCTGTTTTTGTCCCAGCTCCTGCCAACCTAGCAGTCCGAAAGCAAGAAATTGCAAGTAGATAAATGGGGACAACTTCGGTGGGCAGGGAAACAGCATTCCGTGCGCTCCGGTATCTAGTCATGGCTGCCGCATGACCACTGAAACGTCTGCAGCAGCAGACAGCGCTGGCTCTTCGGCTTTGAAACAGAGGTGAGCACTGAACCCTAGAATCGGATACAACTGGCCTTTGAGCAAGGGAAACCTTTACCTTTACCATACTGGCTCAAGTGGGAGCACTTCAAATTGTGCCCAGAACAAAGCAGGGACCAGGATCACTGTTTTCATACTGGCAGGATGTGATTCCTCAGGTCCCTCCCATTTAGCAGCCGGGAGATAGCAATAGCAATAAAACTTATATACTGTGCCATAGGTTTTAGACTCTCTGGGTGGTACACAACTTAATTAACATATTGCCTCCAACATACCAGGTACTCATTTTACTAACCTCGGGAGGATGGAAGGCTGAGTCAAACTTGCGTCCCATCAGGATCGAACTCACACTGTTTTGGCTGCATTACCACAGTTTAGCCACTGCACCACCAGGCCTCTCTGTATTCTGTACCTGTTCCAAAAAATCAGAACCACTCTGGCTGCCCATGCTACAGTTACGAGGAAGAAATTGAGGAGTAAAAGAGGGTAAAGCCCAGAGAAACCTCATCTGTGGCCTGGGAATGATTTTCAGGATTGCTTTGGCAATGTAACATATCTAATAGATCCAAAACTATCAAGCACTGTATAGATAATTGTGATAATTAATTGCATGCACAAAGCTCTTGGCGGGTTCTTTGCTAACTTGTCTGCAGCCATCGTCACTGAACTCACTTCAGACCACAGTCTCCATGATGAATTGGAAGAGAATTTTATTTCATTTTCCAGCACTGCAGAGACAGAGAGGAAGAGAAGTTTGTGTTGTCCCCCCTACTATGACAGGCTCTTATCCAACTATATGAGATAGTCTGATGTCAATGGTCTGGAGCAAAGGTTCTCAACCTTTTAAAGCCAGGGGCCAGGTCAGACAGCTTTGGGGGCCAGATGGCTATTTTTCCCTTTCTCCACCACATGGCACTTCCTGGTGTAGTGGAGATGGAGGTGGGCCACATGAAATGGTGCCACACACTGCATCCGGCCCACGGGGTGCAGATTGAGAATTCCTGGTCTGGAGAGTGGGAGATAATGGGCATGAAGACACTGGACATTGATATAGAACACGGTAGTCAAGCAGTAACACACACCTTAGGCAACATCAAGATGCCCAACCAGCAAGGTGATTGAATTAGATTTTGGGGGGAATGTTTGCAAAGTGTTTATCCCAAGGAGCTCAAGGTTCTTCAAACCCTCCTCAGGAAGATCCTGAAGAGTCTCCTGAGTGAAAGTTTTAAGACCTGAAGACCTCACTTGCCCTTGTCCTGCTTTCCAACATAGTACACCTCAAGCTCTCTTGTATTTGACAGCAATGCATATTCTGAGATACAGACTGTCCTTAACTTTAGAAATGGTGTTGGGCTGGAGGGCTACTACACAGAAATTCCCAGACACCAAGTATCAAAGAAAATAAGTTGGTAGAACCTGCCTAGACTTATGATAAATTCACTATTCTTTCCTGCCCAGAGGCAGGAAAAATATGAACATATGAACCAAGCAGTCAACCAGCCTTTCAAAGGAAAGAATATTTCTTGAACTTCAAGAATAAAGTATGCTTAAGCTTAAATGGAAGAAATGTTTATTTAAAAAAAAAAAGCATCCAGCACAGTAAATAAAGAAAAAACAAACATTCAATAAATAGCCACAGACATGTTAAGAGGTGAGACTGTGGATTTAAGGGCACCAATGCTTTTAGCAGCAGCCGAAGTTGCATTCCGTGGCGCAGATTAATGCTTGCCAGGCAAGGAGAAAATACATTAGTAGGTGACTCTTTTGAAATGATAATGAGCCAGCTCAGTCATTGTCAACTGTCTCAGCTGGTCTGGAAGCAGAACAATAGGAGACAGATCTGTCCTTCCTGAATTCAGCAGGAAGCCTGGAGCAACTGAGGCTTCCCTGCACTGCTTTAAAGCTAGTGAAATCCCCCAAGAAAATGCCTGCACAAATAAATCAATTGTATTTGTATAATATATACATTATAAAGAACACCAGACAAGGCATCAGAATTATCTTCTAGTACAGCCTCTCTGGGCTCTGCAGTGGCTTAGTGGTTAAGACACTGGATTTGATGACTGGAAGGTTGGCAGATCAGCAGTTCGAAACCTGAGTGCTACATTTCGGTCCCAGGTCTTGGCAACCTAGCAGTTTGAAAGCAAGAAATTGCAAGTATTTAAATACAGGTAAAACTTGGAAAATTAGAATGTTGTGCAAATGTTGATTCATTTCACTTAAAAGGTGAAACAAAGATATGAGATAGACTCAATACATGCAAAGCGAGAGATGTCATGCCTTAATTTGTTATAATTGTGATGATCATGGTGTACAGTGTACATGAGATTATGTGATGATTATGGGGTACATAAAATGGGGGAGGTTTGGGGTTTTCATAAGCTGTAAGCCATAGGCATCAATATTATAACAAAGTAAGGCTTGAACTATCTCACTTTGCATGTAATGAATCTATCTCATATATTTGCTTCACCTTTTAAGTTGCATTACTGGACTGAATGAACATTTGCATGATATTCTAATTTTCCGAGTTTCACCTGTAGGTACCACTCCAGTGGGAAAGCTAACAACGTTCTGTTTACTCCGGTGTCTAGGCATGCCTGCCACATGTCCACGGAAATGTCTGCAAACAATGTCTGCATACAGTGCTGTCTCTTTGGCTATAAATGGAGATGAGCACCGAACCTTAGAATAGGATACAACCGGCTTTCAAGTAAGGGCAACCTTTACCTTACAGCCTCTCTGACTCTTGGCTATGTTTGCTAGAACTGATGGGAAACCCAACCCAGTAACATCTAGAGGGCCATACCTCACTGCCTCTGCTATGTATCACACTATTTTACATGCAGATTCACCACAAACTTTGTTCAGTGCCATGTCATGAGTTCTGAAAAAATACCTAGGGAAATAAAAAAGCAGGGTGTGTACCTTCTGCCTGGTAAAGGTTGGGGAAAAACAAAATGATACTTCCTGTCTGTGCAATTGAGCAATAGCTAGGAACTGATTCCCTGAAGCAACAAAAGGGTAAATTCCCAAGCCAGAAGCTCTCTTGTTTTATTCCATGCCTCCACATGCAACATAGGAGCAGAAGGGGGAAAAGGTGTCGAGATGTATGTATCAACATAATGAAGGGTGAAGTTCCTGTAAATTAACATAGACCAAATATATCTAATCTGGAAATGACTAATTTTATCCCAGGTATCTAAATAGTTATGTTAATTATCTCTTTAGTCCTAATACCAATCTCCCTCCCTGACTCTTGCCAAAGTCAGTTTGAGGAACAATTTCATCAGGAAATTGACAAACTATAATTGGAGAGCTCAACCATGTACATTGCCTACATCAGTTTTGGCCCTGAGCGTCTCTGCAGTAGAATAGACTGTTCCAGTATGGAATGCATCTGCACACATGACACAATATGGCATTGCTATTAATGAAACAATGTATGTGGAGCAGGATGCCTCAAATCAACACCAGTTGAGGAAATACAGCCTCTTGTTGGTATCGCTCCACCTAAGATAAGGAAAGCAGTAGCAGCAGATGCTAGAGAACTAAATAAGAGAATGACTCTCAACATCCTCTGAACGGATATGTGGCCCAAGTCCACCAACTCAGATCCAGGATGAGCTTATTGGCAAGAACAAACCTTCCTGAGGGTACACAAGAGCAAAATCAAATTAGATGGAAGAAGGAGCTCACTGGACAAAGAATAACATTAAAGGAGGATATTGCTGAGGAACTCAACCTCCCCCATGTCAGTGATGGTGAACCCTGGTACTCCATGTGTTCTTAGACTTCAATTCCCAGAAGCCCAAGTCAGCACTCCTGCTGATCAGGGCTTCTGGGAATTGAAGTTAAAGAACATCCGGAGTGCCAAGGTTCACCATCACTGCCCTATGTCATTTGGAAGCCTCTGAATAGGCTGAGAGTTGGAGTGCCTATATGTAAAACCAAAATGCTCAATTGGGGGCTTCTGGTGTGCAACAACACACTATGTGAATATGGAAAGACACAGAACCCAGGTGCCGGTCTGTAGACTACTACGAGAAATCTGTAACAACAATGACTTAATTTTGGCCAATGATAAAACCAAGAAGATGGCTTCTTTTAGGCAATTTAAAGTTTGATCTATACATGAAAGAAGAATTGATAGAACTCACGGAGACTACAAAGGAAAGGAAAGTAATTCCAGAAGAGCAAATGTAAAAATGTCTTGCAATGGATAATATCCTGTAGCATCTACAAAATTGATTAGATGTCTAAAGCGTAATCCTCACCTGGAAGACTGCTTATAGACACATCCAAGTAGTCCTCCTTATTATTTACTTACTTAAACCATTAGTCAAAGGTTCCTATAGTTGCAGAGCTCAACCATAAAGAGTTCAAATCCTTAGCTGAAGGATTGATTGATTGATTGATTGATTCATTCATTCATTCATACCCTGCTTTCCTCACAGTAATAGGATCCACAATAAGTTTAAAACACAAATACAGTGGAGCCTCATACAACAATCGTCCCATATAGCAACAAAATCGCTTAACAATTAGGTTTTGGGGGGAAATGGCATCCCACATAAAAATTTTCCCTATGGAAAAAGTCCGTAAAACAATTTTTCAATGGGAAAAACCACTTAGCGAAAAAAATCGTTGTATGATGCATCCCATAGGGAAAATCACTATATGATGCATGCATCATATAGCAATTGTTTCGTACAACGAGCCCTGTGGAACGGATTAAAATTGTTGTATCTGGTACCACTGTACTTCTAAAGTCACTTTAGGTCAGTGATGGCTAACCTTTTAGAGACCAAGTGCCCAAACTTAGCAGGCTGCCGTCCATGCCGCAGAAGGGCGAGGTGAACTCTGTGCTGGGGGAAGTGCTCCTATTGGGCTTCTGGGCAGAGGTGGGGCAAACTTTGTGCTGGGGTGCCAACAGAGAGGGCTGTGAGTGCCCCTTCTGGGCACTCCACAATTGCTCACCACAATTGCTTTAGTTATGATATTAAAATACAATTAATCAAATTATTATATTAAAACAAATTTTTTTTAAAAAAAGAAACCAATGGAAAAGGAGATAAATATTGCAGCATTCTCCTTTAAGTGCTATCCTTAATCATCCAGTGCTTGGAAGCCTGCTTGAATAGAGAAGTCTCTGCCTACTGGCAGAACCCTAGGAAGCCTGCCAGCAGACCTTCCTTGATCAAGGAGTTCCATAATCTGGGAGCAACTACCAGTAAGATCCTACTTAACTAACAGGAGTAGGGGTGATCCACTCCCAATGGGAAACGATTATGCAATATAAGATGCATAACATGCAATATTCACTACATATGAACACCTGAATACCATGTGATTATTATTATTTGTTTTTTTGTAATAAGTTGCCCACTCAACAGTCATAACTGGCCCCAGCACATCCAATCCTCAAACGAACTCCAGCTACATGTGGGGTCTCCCAATGAAATGTTCTGTTAAAGGGTTGCAGAATTTGAAGTTTGCTCCTGAAAGTGGAACACTCTGGTATAAGCATTATAAAAGATTTCGAAGTGTGTCAAAATGCTATGAAGAATGCAAAACAAAAGAAAATCCAGTAACTTTCATGCAAGATCTGATCACGGTGTGCAGTTCTGACTCACAGTTCACAATGACGAATAGGCAAAGCAAGACCTAAATAAGCCACTGCTGCTTCCTCCATTAAGTGGGACTTGTCTAGGATTTATGGCTACTCCTGTCCAGTGACCATGAATTCCATACTTCCAAGGACCTTGGACCATTCCAGGCAGAGGAATGCCACTCAACACCCAACATTTAAAAGGCACTGTCTTCCTCACCTTAATATTTTTTTCTTCCATTAACATATTTTCTCCTAAAACCAAAAAGAGGGAAGCTAAAGTTGAAAAACAAAATGAAGGCAAGACAATTCTATGTTGAGGTAGAATAAAGGATACAAACTACATATGAAGTATATGGCAGACTTGAGCTCCAATGGCCATTCACTCATTAAGCTTCCAGAACTTTGAACTACCTTGTTACAAATAACTTATAATTAATTCCTTTTTTTTCAAACCACACAGGTATAAGTTGCATTGCAGTTAATTTCATTTCATTTATAGTGTAACTATCACTGTTAAAAGTCTGAAGCTATGACATTACTAAATGAGAAGGAACAAATATCACACAGTTCAGCTACTGCTTTGTGATGTTGTACAAAAAGCATTCAGCTTTATACAACAGTAATGAAAAGTAACTAAGAATAGAAGTAAGAAAAGCCAAAACATGTGGCATCTTTAAAGGCTAAATGCCACTGTCTTTTCTGCTGTTTCTTCTCCCGCCTCCCCCTTTAATTTTGCCAACTACTGAAACATTAGCAACTTCTTTGATAAAAGTAACAATTTTGTTAGTTTCAAGAAATAGAAAAGTAGAAATTTGCTTTTGAAAAAGTCACTATGAGAGTAATTAACTAAAAGTGGGCATGCAGGGCTGGACACTATTCCTGTAATGAATTTTTTAAATAAAAAAAATCAGTTTTAAAAAGTACTTTCCAAGTTCTATACTTGATTGGTGGCTTTAGGGTAGGTGTGAGTAACTCATGACCGGTCAGAAGTTATTGAGCTGCAACTCTCATTACTGACTAGGCTAGCTAGGGCTGATGGAAGTGGCAATCCAATAAAATATGGAAGAGCAGCCAGTAGCTTTAGGCTAATAATCACTGTCTTTAATCACTATCTCGATAATCGTTGTCTCTAATCATGGGATGGTTGTAAAGATAAAATGAGGAACGAAATCTATATACTTTGCCCTGAGATCCTCGGAAATGGGATAAAAAGATGATCAATTGCTTAATACTTTTAACGTCTCCCTTTGAATGTGCTTTTATTGTGGTGTGATACTACAGATACTACAAGAGGCTTCTCACCATTTCTGCTAGCATTTTTTATGCTCAGTTTGTGTTGTCTACCCTCCTGTTTACAGATTGATCTGTTACACCAGGGGTGCCCAAGCTTTTCCCGTCAGGGGCCTGACCACGCCCTCAAACAGCTGAGCGGGCCGATCACATGGTTCCTCTCAGCGGCAGCGGTGGGGGTGCATTTGTGCCACATTTCTGAGTGTTTTTCCACCATCCGCCGTTTCCCTTGGAAGAGGGAGCATAGGGAGGGAGCATTTCCGTGTCGTCTGTAAATTTTTCAGCATATTTTCACCATGTTTTGCTGCAAAAACATGCCGGTTTTGGCACTTCTGCCTGCGGCAGGTCACTTACAGTGTCAGCGGCAATCCAACCCACGGTCCGGATGACATTCCATGGGCTAGATGTGGCCCATGGGCCATTGTTTGGGCACCCCTGTCACAAACACTTAGAGAAAACTATTAACAGATGATTGCATGTATAAGTAAAAGATGTGCACGTGAAGAAGACCGAGGTTGTCTGATACTATGATGTTGTGGCTATTGCTGATCCAGACCATCTGTCAGGACTGCAGAATGGGTTGTAACTATCTGATGATACACCAAACAGCGATTCACAGAGAGATGTAGGTGACAGCATGTAGAATTCTGTTATATTCTTTGCTGGGCTCATCCCAAAGTAGAATAGCTGCTACTCGGCATTGTTTGCCTAGGTTTTATTTCCTCCTTTCCCCCAAACAAATGCAGCCATGATACCGAGTTTGGCAATAAATGGATAATGTGGCATGCTCTGCATGGTGACAGAAATCATGAAAGTATATTTCATAAGTTAGTTTCAAAGCTTATACTGGTTTCAGATAAATATAGGCATGTATTTACCATTTTGCCGGCGTATAAGATGCTTCGGAGTATAAGACGCACTCTGTTTTTCTGGTGCATTTTAAGGGTGGGGAGTGTGTTTATACACCGGTAAATATGGTAGACACATCGGAGTATAAGATGCACTCCGTTTTTCTAGTGTATTTTAAAGGGGGAAAGTGTGTCTTATACACTGGCAAATACAGTATTATTATACACTAAAAGTTTAAGTCCCTGGACAGCCGTGGGGAAATGGGAGCAGCTGTGGCCGGCTCCTGCTGCTTCTTCCCGCCGCCTGGGCCCCTGCTGCTTCTTCCCGCCGCCTACACCATCCGCAGGGGGATGGAAATGGGCATAGCTGTGAACGCTGTCGCCTCCCTCCTGGCCCCGCCCGACCAGAGGGTAGGGAAGGACACAGGAGGCCACCGGGATGCTCTGTTCTGTATTTGGGACTGGGGAAGGGATGGAGATCCGCTCTATTATATAGAGTTGTGGATAAGTTGGAGGTTCTGCTATGTATTTTATTGTGTTTTCTCCTGGTATCATACTCTATTGGCTTTTTCTGTGTAATATTTTGTATATTGTGTTGACATGGAGATAGTATTGTGTTACTAAGATGTAATTGTGAGATGTTATTGTATTATTGATATTTTGTACCCATCACTTCATTGTATTGTATTTTTGTTTGGTTATTTTGCATCTTTATTTGATATGTTGTAAGCCACCCTGAGTCGGCCTGTGCTGAATAGGGCAGGATATAAATCAAATAAACATAAACAAACGTAAACAAGTGTGTGCGAGAGGTGTGTGTTAGCATTTGTCTATTGCTCCAGGTCAAATCTGGATTGGGGGCCCATAGTTGCATTTACATTGGCCAAGAAAAACAGGAGGATGGCCAGAAGAGCAGCAAAAGCTTCTAGACCCCTCATCATTATCCCATCCTTTGATTTCTAGCATAACTTCCAATCTGTGGAACCATGCAGGTATCCACAGGAGTGTCACTGACTTGAAAATACTTGATGGAATAGAATTAACTCAACAACCCAGACTTCTGTGGCATCATCAGGGGTAACATTCCCAAGCACTTGCACACAACTGTGGTTTAGGCAGCTACTCTGTCTGTAGCTGTTAGTACGATGTTTTCTGAGAGATTGTTGTGGGGTTTTGTGAGAAGATCTCTGGCTTCCATAGATAACTGGGGCATGTTGGCTGCATACTGAAATACAGGGTCTACATAGCAAGACATTCCTAGCCTGGAGCAGACTGGATTTTTAATTTACTTATCCAGATACTGCACAAAACCATAGCACATATGATTGTTTCTTGCACCCCTTGACTTTCCAGCCTCATGTTCTGAACAGTTTCTCCTCTTCTCCCCATACTCAGGTTACATTACTTGTCCACTTTAGTGAATACCCATTGACAGTAGAGTTAATGCTACAATAAATGTTAGTTTCTAAGATGCCAGACGGAACTCTTCCGTATGTTTCCTGCAAGACAAGTACTCTTTAAAATGCCTCTCACTTTTACTTTATGTAAGATGTTCTACTCACGTGCCTTTCTCTTAAACACCTCAGCCATTCTGTAGGCATGCAGGATCTTGTTTTTCAACACCTGGACCAGTCCACCAGTGGGATAGGTAACACTGGAGATAAGGAAGGTTATTGTTCTGCACTGTCAAGAAACAATCCCTTCCAAACCTACGCAGGAAACGAAAAGCATGGCAGAGTCTCTGTTCTCACCTTGAACCAGCTGCACTGTGATGGATATCAGCCTTTTATAATAGGCAGCAATAACTTGGAAGCCAGCCTTTGTTGAGACATGGGTTGTTAAAACTGCTCTGTGCCCACATATCTCTCAGGATGTCATGACAGATCACAAGGCTCTTAGCCCCAAGGGTGCAGGCTATGTGTTACAGTGCGTTTCACAACCACCTGGAAGTCAGCTCTTTCTTTCAACTTACAGAGAATCACCTGGTCTGTAAAGCAGGGAATGCTATAAGAATGAACCACCTGTGTTGAACAATACCTATTGCATGGAATACCACAACTATTATCTGTTTGAGAACACAAGTCATGGAGGCTGGGGGCCAATGAGGCTTCCTAGCATAGCTTGGTGGAAGACCGAATTCTTCTTTCCCACACAGGATATTGGGTTGGAATTCTTTGAAGCAGAGCTCTTACTTAGGAGTCAAGAGACGAATTTATAACCTTTATCCAGGCCTGCTGTGGATCATAAGAAACATCTTCTTAATTTAAGAAGGAAGAAGGGAAGGAAATTAAAGGGAGCAGAGCAAAAGTTTTGATACTACAGAACTTTATTGAAGCTTCTAACTGTGGATTTCTTTGGCTCACTGGTTTAGGAAACACTGGCTGTTTCCAACACAAAGTTACTTAAGGTGACTAGATGAAAAAGACAGGGTCCTGCACTATTAATAGTTGCTTAGAAGAGCAATTTCAGCACCTGCAATTTCTAATGAAAGCTACAGCTGCAGAAATTTCCTCCTCCATACAAATATGAGTGATGTCCTCTTTTTCATCTGGCCATCCCAAAACTATCTGAAGGCAGTCATCTGTCATAATCGATAGAGATTTGCAGAAAGAAGAGAAAGCAATGAAACTATGATACATTGCTAGAAATATACAGCCTATATTTGGAACCACTGAATTTAGTGGAACGTAACCTCAAGTGAATATGCTAAAGAGTATCTTCAGACTGCCTGATAAGAGTTAATTACCAAAAGGAAGGGGAAGCATTCCATTGTGTTATTTGCATACTATGAAACACAGATTCAAGATCATTTAAATATCCATGCTAATACCTTTCTATTTTTCAGCCAGCCTATGTGTTACTTAAGAGTAATCATGATTGTAAGCTGTAAAGGTGGTGCAAGACATGTTTTTCCCCACTGGATCTTCTAATCTATGATAGTGATTGCAAGAGCAAACCCTAGGGTAGTAATTGTTCAGATTAATTAACAGGAAATATAAAAATATATTGCTATACACATGTCAGCTGGCTGGCTGACTCAGTGGTTAAGATACCTGGCTACAGAGGTTAGGAGTTCCATTCCCCACTGTGCCTCCTTGTAGAAAAGCCAGCCTATGTGGCCCTGGGCAAGATGCCTAAAAAACCTTAAAAGGATTACCATCATTGATGCATTGCAGCAGGTTCTGTCAGGTTCTGCAGAACCGGTATTGGAAATTCCCCCAGGCCATGCCCACTTGGTTGGCCACGCCCACCTCCATAGCCCATAATGCAGGATGTTTGGTCCCGCCCACAGAGTAGGCAGTAAATTTTTTTTGCAGTGCATCACTGATTACCATGAATCAGAATTGACTTGATGGCTCACAATCATAATCTTGGGAAAGTGAGCGAGAATTCAAGACACAAAAGTATGCCTGCTCAGAATATACCTTCCCTCACCAATCCCCTGGCTAGGGTCTCTGCCTGTTGATACCTGTTTCATTTGTCTCAGCAGCATTTTGGAAATAAATAAATGCATCTAGAAAACTCCTAAGAGAAGCAGGAACAAAACTGGTCTTGGAGAGTACAACAGTAGTAACTTTTGAAAATGCTTTCATGCAATGAGGCAGGTAGGCAAAAGTAAAAGAAAGAAAGAGAAAGACAGCTGTAAGAAATAATTCTTTATTGTACAGGGGCTGCAGTGGCTCAGAGGTTAAGAAGCTTGCCTTGTTAGCTGGAAGGCTGATTTGTGAATAGGGTTTCCTCCTGGATTCAAAACTAAACAGGCAGAGCAAACTGGGGTACATAACTGCGTTGTGATGGTTATTTACCTACAAAGATGTCATTATAACCCATGCCCTCTTTTGCATCATACAATGTGGAAGGAACTGCACACCTTTCCTGCAGTGCAGATAGGAATGCAAGTAACCCATCCTATTATTCTGAACATGATCCTGTCATATTTTGGAATCTAAGCAAGGTCATACCTGGTCAGAATTTGGATGGCAGACCACCCAGGAATCCTAGGATCTTTGTGTAGTATGGTACAGGTGAGCATAGGGAGTCTTCAAAGAATCATGACCGTCTCTACTAGCTATAGACTGGATAGAAGGCCAACTCTTAAACACAGCCCACACTCCCCCCCCAAAAAAAAATAGTTTCTTTTTCACCAAACCAGTACAGCCAGCATTTCTCATAACACTCCAAAGCTGTTATGGAGCTCTGATCAAACCTTGGCTGACCCCTTCCTTTCCCACGAGTGTAATGGGTTAAAAACAGACTAAAACGGAGAACACCACAGAGAATCAGCAGCTGCCTCTGTGCTTTTCAACTGCAAAATGCAGAGTGGAAAGAGGCTCTGCCCAAAGGTTTCCAAGCAAACACTGCTTTGCTCTTGGCAGGGCCAAGGAGGACGGGAACTCCAGGCGTACGGCCTCTGAGCGCCAGCACTTCTAGCACATTGGTTCAGTTTAGGACACCTGCTCTAGCCACAGGCTGGAGGGACCCTGCATTCTAATTGGCTCACCGGGAGCAGGGCTGCTTCCCACGCTGACATCTTTGCTCTGGATATTTTCTGCCTTGTGACCAGCTAGCATGCCAGAGATACACACATAACTTCCTAATATCGGACCACACTGGCTGGATGTCTTAAAAAGGGAAAAGGGAGTGTGAGGAAGAAGAAAAAGGAAAGGAAGGACAGCCCATAAGTGGGTTCGCAATAGAAATACCCCAAAGCACCCAAAATCTGTTAGCATTTCCCCTTTGGTTTAAATGCTAAAGAATCAAACATGAGCTTAAACTTTCTCCTTGAACGGGCTGGAACTCAATTTGTAACCATCTTATTTTTGACTGAATTGAATTCACAAGTGCAACCTTTATTCAGCTCTGCAAACAACTACTAAGTTTCCAGAATAAGCAATTTTAAAAAATTGCCAAAACAGTTCCTGCTTCCTGCTTGTCTTTCAGCAGCACTGAGTGGATAAAATGAAAGAGCATTGCACAATAAAACCAACAACAAAACCTAATCCATTGGGTGCAAGAGTGATTTGACACATGAAAACACATGGCACGGGGAAATGAATATATAAAAAATTAATGATACTGAGAATATTTAATCAAGGTTTCTTGATTGGTGGGTTCACGTAGTAGTTATATTGTACTATACGTAATTTTGTTAAGATTTTTGTATTTTTTGTAGTTGTGATTTTTGTTGTTTATTTTTGTGTAGGTTTTATTTTTGTATTTTACAGTGGAACTCCAGATAACGTCCAAACATGGTTCCACAAGTCTGGTCATTAACCGGATTTGGACATTATGCGGTCCCTATGGGAGAAGCTCCGGATAATGACACAAAAATGTCCAAAAAACGTCGTTATCCGGGATCTCCTATGGGAGATGCTCCGCATAACAATGGTTTTTAGCCTTTTTGTGTCGTTATCCAGAGCATCACGTGTTGTATAACGAACGCGTCGTTATGTGGATTTGACGTTATCAGGAGTTCTACTGTAATTAACTAAAAGTATTTTTTAAAACCACATGGCACAAAAGCAGAGGTGGAGTTGCCCATGTGAACATGCATGAAAAAAGTGATACACTTCTCATTTTTGCCACGTTTAATCCAGAAGTGCAATTCATGCATCACTTCACCCATTGCTGCCCCAGTGCCCCGAGCCTCCACCCCAAGATGTGGATACATACAAGTTCTATACTTGCCATTAGCTTCTCATGTGAGGGGAGGTAGGAGTTTGCTTTTTGGAAGAGATACAGAGAAAAGAAGAGTTGTGCCCATGTTTTACTGCCACACAATATAATGTGTGTGGTGGGGAGAAACAATGCTTATGGTTTATTTTAAAAGAAAAGAAGCACATCATGGCCTATAACATTGATGGTGAACCTTTTAGAGACCGAGTGTCCAAACTCACCTTTGCCAGACTCAACACCCTCACACCACATGTGAGCTGTCCACCTTACCCCAGACAGGGGAGGGAGAAAGCATTCCCATGGGGTTGCTGGGCAGAGTGAACTCTGTGCTGGGGGACGGAGAAACCATTCCCATTGTGCTGCTGGGCAGAGGGGCGGGGTGAACTCTGTGCTGGGGTGATGGTGCACGTGCTCACAGAGAGGGCTCTGAAAACCTCCTCTGGCACGCATGCCATAAGTTCGCCACCACTAGCCTATAACAATCAACCTTTCCTAGTGAAGGGATATTTAAGGGGAAGAATCATATCAGAGATGATTCTATCAAGACAACACAGGCCCTGAGAGAGCTTCAGCTTCCTAATTATTTGGTTTGATTTTTACAGCATGTAACTACAAAAGATAACTGTAGGAATAAATGCAAGCTTTGCTTGGCATAAATTAGAATAAATAACAAATCCATGTATACTTATTTACCTACCATTCTTTCCCCCTTCCTCCAGAAAAGCTCCGGTGCATTTGATACTTGCATGAACAGTGTCCACATTCAGCAGGTAAAGCTGCACAGAGATCCAACAGTAGATCCAACATGCTGTTGGACACATGTCCCATGTACCAACCATGCAATCCTAGGAAACTTTGGCCTCAGTCACTGCCATCATTTTGGGACATGTGTGAAATCTGTAAAAGGGACTGCCTACTAAGGTATGACTATGTACCTCAGACTAGATAGTTCAATGAGTTAGGTATCTGTCTGCAGAGCCAGAGGTTGGGAATTTTATGCCCAATTGGGTAAATGGCTATCCTATCTATCCTTGGAAACGACTTCTGGGAACTATTACCTAGGAAACCCTAGAAAGGATAGCCATAAATCAGAAATGACTTTATTGAACATGACTGTTTTGTTACGTATTTCTGAATTCTCATTCATAGCCCTGCATGAGACAGAATGGGATAATTTCCTATGAGAAGTAAAGCAAAGGATCTTCAGGGAAAACAGAGTTAAAAAGAATACTATTTGGACTCTTAAAACTAATGCAGAATGAAAGGCATACAAGAAAATAGGATCACAAGATTCAATACAAGGGAGGAGGGGACCGACACACCTCCAGCATTTCTTGTAATCCCTGACCTGCAGGGAGAGGATTTCTTTATCGTGATGTAAGAAAGGGAGAGGTTTACTTCTGAAAGTTGGGTAACAGACTCCGTAATTTTGAAAGTAACACATATGCCAGCCAGGACATGGCAGAGAGACAACAAGCTAAAATAAAAGTTGGCAAGAGTGACTTAAGAGGATACAGAAAGCACAGGGAAGTAAGTAAGGGAGGGCACAGAAACCTCTGGTTCTCCTGAACAGTAATGGAAACATGTAGTGCTGCCAACTCTACTTCAACTCACATGTCCCATCTCCAAAAGGAGAAATCTCACTGTGCCTGTCTCTGTGGCACACACACACAACCTCCTCCCTCCTGCCTTCCACAGATAATCCATTGTCACTCCTTTTTCCAAGCTGCTGCAACTAACAATATCCACCTGACCCCAAGGTCTGGTTCAGAAGAAGCCTCCCAAACTGTCAAATCAACCTACAGTGGAAAAAGTGGCCCATGAACATCTGAGCATCTTGATACCTTTTTTCTCCCTCCCTCCCTCTCAGGTGAGGACCCTGCCTTACAAGCTCCAGAAATTATCCCATGGTGGCAAGTAACCATCCTAGGTTACTCAGAGGAACCACGTGTTGGAAGGAGAAAGCAGTCTCAGGAGAAGAAGGAGGATGGGTGAGAAGACCAAAGTCCACTCCCCAAAATATTTCCAGAGGCCTGGTCCACATAACTGACTAGAACGCCTCTTATTCAGCTGATGTTGTTTATTGGAGGGGGGGGGGAGAGAGAGACTTTAAGCACAGCGAAGGTAATCTCAGCACCCAACCTGTGCCAACACCAAAACAAATACCCCAAGGTAGTAAAGGGGAGGGAGATTTCCAACTCTAAGCTTCCAAAATGTAGGCATTTAAGTCCTAAGGTGTTAGAGAGCAGAGTCTGATTTGGCCCTCCCCCAAACGTGGGAGGGGAGGCTCAGTTCAACCAATATTAAGCCTGACCTACTTTGATTTCAGAGGATGACCCTTCAAGGCTGAATCACAAAGACAAGTCCTTTTCCTTCTGAGCTAAAATGAAACCACTACCAGAGACCCCCCAGAGCAAAAAAATTGACCCCTTTTCCATTGATCTAGGCAGATCCCTATCATAGATGTCAGGCGAGTCCCATGCTGTTGGTCAGCTCAGGGGAAAGAGATGCTTTAGCAAAGTTCTTAGGAGGCCTCCTACTGGGCAATACATTCCTAAACAGCTCTGTTGCACTTTTTGGCAGTCAGTGTCCAAATTTCCATATCACAAGCAAACGGCTACCCAGGCTAAATAATAATGATTTAAAAAATCACTGTGTTTACTGCTGTTTGTAAAACTGGATTCAAAAAATAAAAAAGCCAATTATTTACATAATTCATTTAAAATTAAATTAATCTGGACATTGCAAACAGCACCTGAATTTAATACAAACAAATACTATTTTAGCTTAAGAATGAATTGCTATGATCTGTCAGTTTGAGTTTAAGACAGCTTTTCAGTATTTGAAACAAGCCAAATTAATCCCACTTTAAAATATACAAGCATAAATCACCCACAGGATTCTGGCCAATGATTTCCAAATTTGGTGGCATGACATTCTGATTTCTAAGAAACCAATGTATCTTTCTAGGTCTCATTCAGTATCATCTGAGAGCCCTTTGAACATAAACTAGTAAAGGTCACCCTTGCTTGTCAGCCAGTCGTATCCAACTTTAAGGTTCAGTGCTCATCTCTGTTTATAGCCAAAGAGCCAGCACTGTCTCACTTTGCAGACATTTCTGTGGACATGTGGCAGGCATGACTAAACACTGGAGTGCATGGAACGCTGTTTACCTTCCTACAGAAGTGGCCCCTATTTATCTACTTGCAATTTCTTACTTTTGAATTGTTAGCTTGGCAGGAGCTGGGACAAAGATGGGAGCCCACTCCATCGTGCAGTACTCTGGTATCAAACTCTGACCTTCCAGTCTTCCAAGTTCAGCATTTTAACCACTTAAGCCACCGCAGTCCCTTTTGAACAAAACTAAGTAAGTACAAAAACACACATTCAGAGGCTGGCAGGAAAGATGCTCACCTGGGACTCCAGGGATACTCTGCCCATCAAAGCAGCGAATTCTACACCCACTCCTCTTTTAGTCACTGGCTTTACACAGCCAGATGAAAAGTTCAAGAACTGGGAGGGTGCAACATACTTTTGAGCTCCAAATGTAACTCTAAAATGTAAGAACTGGCATGGAACTCACAGTCCTGATATTTCTCTTAAACATGTCCAGAACCCAAGATTGCCAAGGACACAACTGCTTATTACAGGCTGCAGTGCAGGACTTTCAGCCTGAAGGTCTGCAGGATGCTCATGCAAATGGCAGCATGATGTTGGATGCAGAGGTTCTTGTACCTTTCTTGACCATTAAAGGCACAGTCTTTTCTGTGGCAAAAAAAACAAAGAACACAATTTTGCTTTCACTTATTTTCAGATTCCCAGTCGAACTAGGTCATCATAATTAGGAACTATAGCAAATGATTTTGCATCCAAAAGGTTACAGGTTCAACTCCCAGCATTATCTATTACATTTGGGAGAGATTCCAAAATTGGTGCCAGTCCGTGTCAACAAATACTGAGTTAGATGAACTTATGGACAAATGGACTTGGCAGCTTCCTATGTTCCTCGATGACTGAGTTAGCCTCTGAATCTGCCCTAATGGCCAGATTCCTCATGACATTCTGAGCAGCCATTTGCCAAGAAGGGTAGCTTGGTCCCAAGGCTGATGTCACTTGGAAGGCACAGGCTTCAGACCCTCCTAGCCAGCTCTCAATTTTTACAGTGGAAACCAATGAATAGCCAGAGTTGAGGGGGCTTTGCTGCTGTGCAACATGTCTGTTTGCTAAAAGGGAGACGCCAGCTAGGCAGCCAGTTGGCATCCATCTTAACTGCTGGCAAGGGCAAGCAGACATCAATAAGAGAGAAATCCACTATCTTCTCCCTGGTATCCAGCCATACCCTGGGAGACCTGCAGAGCTGCTCTGTCGATAAACACTCATCAGGGACCATTCTCCCCTCCTAATGTTTTTATTTCTGTACGAACTGGAAGGGATCGCTTTAGATTCAAGCTCTGGAAAGAGCTAATAGTTGCCAGGACACAAAGCAATCAGGACAACCAAAGAAGGAAAGAAACAGGACAGGGGGTTGTTGGGCTTCCTTAGGCAAGCAGCCCATACTGTAAAAGGAGTGGGAACATGACTGAAGAGCTTTGCTCTGGCTCTCTTAAAATGGCTCTGAGTCTGTGAGCAGAGAGAGGAAGGAGAAACCCATTTTGGATTGGTGCTGGGGCATCCGGAAAAATCATTTGTAGGGATGAATAGCTTATTGCCCTCCATACCCCAACCATTATTTAGAGACAGCAAAGAGACATCTATCAGTTGTAACTTATTACTTGCAAGAAAAGGGAGACTGAGACAAAGGTCCCAGATGTTGTTGTTTTTTAAGTTCTGTGCCAGACAAGACTTGAGTCCATTTCCAATAAACAGTCCAGGAGGTTGGAAAGGTTGTGTTTGGGGACCCCCAATCAAAATAATAAATTGGATCTCTGGGAGTTTTTCAGAACTGGGACTGTCAGTATTTCCCTACCCAGCAGCTTCAGACTGAGAACAGGGGTAAGGGAATACTTGACCAACAAGAAATACTTCTACCATAGGATTCAAATGTGGCGAGGCACCTGATCGACATAAAAATCCCAAGACTCCAGCCAGAAACAGTGAAGAGGGGAAGGCAGTACTGAAGCACTCTTGCAACTGAAGCACATCTGTGCCTTTTGCTTTTTTCAGAATCCACTGTGTGCACTTTCTTATCCTCTCCCAACAGCAAGGCTTCAGAGAACAATGTCAGTCAATGGAAGGAACAGGGAACAACAAGAGGATGCCTTCCCAGTATGCTAATCTTCTCCCTCTGGCCTGCTTTCAAACTATGCTTTGGTTTTGAGCTCTTGCCTGTTTCTACAGGGCTAGGAGTTGCTAGTTTTGGGTGAAAGGTCAGAAGTTTTGCATTAGCACTCTACTAATATTTTACTAGGTTGGAACAAGACTCCAACCAGCCTCACATGACTGCTATTTAGTGCCTGTCTGACCTTGTCCCTGCCTGCCCTTACTCTTTCACATACACACACCCAGAAGTTACAACACTTGCTATGCAAAAGGAAGTGGGGAAACGGACTACACCTATACAATTATCATCTACAGTAGATGCCCAGCTGTACACTCAAAGAGGTCTCAGTTCACCACAGCTTGCTTACACTGACCCCACCATGATCACTTAAAAGACAAACCTTCTACTGGTGTGCTAGAAAGGATTTGTACAATACACTTACTAAAACCCAGTGAATGGGTGAATTGCAAAAGGGCTATTTCCCCATCTTGGCATATAACTAGGCGCAACCAAGCTCACAGCCATCCACTCAATCTGATATTCTTCCAACATATTAGATAGAACAGGCTATTGACCAGTAAAGTCTACAGGTGATAAAGATTCCAGATTTCATGCCCCATTCAGGACAGACTAGATAGCTAGAGGCCATTAGCTTTTGAATGTATCCTGCCTGCATGAAATGTAACAGGAAATGTGTTTTTTGGAATCGTAGCTGTGTTAGTCTGTGTTTCAGGCATATCAGAGAATAAGCAAAACAAAAACGCTGTAGCACTTTAAAGACTAAATGAATGGAACTCCTTAGTTTTGTCTAGAAAACTGGGACTCATGGAAATATCATAATCTGTATATTTAAAAGCTACAAAATAATTGCTTTCCTTGGTTATGAAGAGAAGGATTATGAGGCACTGAGTTTTAAAACCACATCTAGACTGGACTGAAAGTTTGGATAACATTTCCTTTTTTCACATGAAATTTATAAGATCATGGGAAACATTCTGCAAGAAATAGCAAGATTAGAAGAGTATCTTTCACAAACAACTAAGATCTAGCCTGTCTTTTCACCATGTAACTTGAGAAAAGGCATGTAGTAACTTAATTCCACATATTTATCTAAAAATATGTCCCACAGAATTCAATTATGTTTGTTTCCTTTACAGTCCTATCACGCCGTGTTTACCAACCAAATTCATTTAGGGTTACCGAACTGGTGATGTGATGGATCATTTATATCTTTACTCTCCACTTTTTCCAACAACAGATTATTATTGTTTTTACTATAAGTGGAAGGATTTCCCAGATGCTATGTAAAAAAATGCTAATACTATATCAGGATTTCTGGTAGAGTTGTAAACCCCTCCTATTCATTCCTGACCATGGTCGCATGCCCTTTTTACAGCATCCGGACACAGACTTACCATCTGAGGCTTCTCCTAACATAAACAGAACACCTTCACTTTTTCAGTATCTGCATGTCAGGCTGCTTTTATTGGCACCAGGAACCCCTTTCTTAGGAAAAGACACTGAGTAAAAGTTCACATTGTAATTTAAAAAAAAATCTTGGTAGCATTAAGACATGGAGGGAGCTACGCAGGCTATTTAGTCCAACTTCTGCCTTGCAAGGAACTTAGAGACTTCTAAGGAAGAAGCATCATGTCTGCCTATGAGTGACTTGTTGGCCAAAGAAGGGATGCACTTTCTCCCATTTTTCTTTCAGGTGAGGTGCCCCACCATTTGCTCTGAGTTTTCAGGGCAGAAGAGCCATCAACAATACTAAATTCAGCATTTCCCCAAACTTAGTGCAACTTGAAAATATCTAAGTCCGTGATGGCCAACCTTGGTACTCCAGATGTTCTTGAACTTCAATTCCCAGAAACCCTGATCAGCAGGAGTGCTGACTAGGTCTTCTGGTAATTGATGTCCAAGAACACCTGGAGTACCAAGGTTGGCCATCACAGACTTAGATATCTTGAAGATGCTCAAGAATGAAACTTCTTTACTCTTCTCCCTTTGCTTTCTAACAACTCCTTAGATTGGCTCATGCTTTCAATAAAATGTATTTAATATATCTTATTTTTTGTGCTTCAAGGCCACATTTCTATATAATCAAATTATTTTCCAGTCATCATCAGCTCTGTCTCGTATATGTTTCACACCAATATTAGGATATAGCACAAATTTTCTGTGGGTTTGTAGAAATTAAATCAATGCAGCATTTATGTACATGCAATTTATGCTCCACCATATGGACAAAAGATCTAGTAAATGGTCAGGTTAAATGCTATCCAAGTAACCCACTTCTGGTCAAAAATAAATCTAATGATTTTAACATTTTTAATTTGTTTGTAATTTTACCTAATACAGTAAAACCCAAATTTACGGATGCTTCTTTTTACAGAAACACCGTTTTTCAAAAGGAAATTCTGGGGAAATCACGTCCCGTTTTCCAGGAAAAAAATTCAACTTATGGAATGGGTTTCCCCAGGGTTCTCTCTGTCTGGGAGAGTCTAAAATGGCACACACACCCTTGTCATTTTAGACTAAAAAATTGCACCCTGCGCCACCTGCTCCCACCACTGGAAGTTGCAAAGACATCACTTACCATGGAGGAGGGAGAGGCAGAGGTGATGATTGCAGCAGTTTTGGTGCATTTTCCACAGTCCCTGCTGCTTCTACCGGCAATGGGAGAGTGCGACCGGGGGGGGGGGCATTTCTGCTCTTCGTGCGAGGTCTCTCCATGGCGCGCTTTAGCTGGGAACGCGCGTCGGACAAAGACCACTGTGTTCTGGCCTTCTTTTATACGCATTCCCAGCTCCAGCTCCCCTGATGGCTGGACACACTGCTCAAGAAGCATTCCGTTCCCTTTGTGCTCTGTCCCCCCTCTTTTTTTATCTCACACCCCCACACCTCAATCGAGGTGCGGAGGTGCAGGATAAAAGGGGGGGAATGCTCTAATAACACCCCATCTTCTCCACCCCTGCCATTCACCAGCTGGTGAGATGATCAGGGTGTGGGAGAGGGTCGTGTCTACCATTTTTTGAGATTATTTTTGGATTATTATTTTATTATTATTTTTGGTCCAGTCGGGACCTTTTTTCTTTCTTTCAATGCATCACTATGGGAAATCGTGCTTCATTTTATAGAAAAACCAATTTACGGGAAAAGTTACGGAACAGACTTTTTCCGTAAAACAGAGTTTTACTGTATTTCATATACACCAGTGCTTCTCAACCTTTGGTTTTTGGACTCCAATTCCCAGAAGCCTAAGCCAGTACTTAGGCTGATTAGTGTTTTGGGGAATTGACTTAGGCTTCTGGGAATTAAAGTCCAAAAACCGAAGGTTGAGAAGCACTGATATACACCCATAATTTTAAATCTTGCAGCGTTCTGACACAAAGAAAGAACGGACCATCCCATTTTGTTCTTTGGACCTATGGGCATCTCACAGGATACAAACACACCTTCATCAGTCAACCTGAAGAATTGTCTTTCCTTGTTCAGTTGCCAAATCACATGAACAGACTGGAAAGAAACCAGGTGGCACTAATTATAATTTCAGATTGGAGATAAAATTGAAGTCAATTACCAAGGCTGTCCATTAAATCATGCTACGAACTATTAGTGGCAATGGCAAAACCATTACCAGACAAGTACCCACAAATGGTACTACACATATACATGCTTCTGCCTGTGTATCTAGGCACATGTCCTTCCACAAGAACTATGTTCACGCACACACCCTTGCGTTAAAATATGTAGATACAGTAGCTGCATTTGCTAATCTGCCTATATTGCTGACAGCTCTGCCTAAATGAAAGCCTGATGTTTCACTGAGTAAAGGTTGTCTGTTTACATTCTTATTTAGTTTGCAAATATTATATTGCAGCCTTTTCATAAGGCAGCTGTGTATTCTCAAACACACACACACAACTTATTTTTATCTCTTCATTGTCTCCTCTCTGTAAAATACACTGGCTTTTTCTATGCTACTACAGCACCGATTTTAACATGCTTCATAATAGAAAAATATTTTCTCTAGATGGAACACCTACTGATAGCGACAACATCTAAAGTAACTAAGACATTCCAAGCTTTCGTCTTATCTTTCTATGCATTGATATGCAGACGTAAATCCCACTAGCACCTCATTTTGGGATAAATATGGTTCCTGGACTACAGTAGCTGCACTAGAGCTGACAGATATTTATAGCTGCAGTGGTGTGACACAGATATATGAAATTATTTCTTTCTTGAATATAAATAACTTTGTTCTCCTTTAAGATGTTACATTATATAGCAGGCCTCAAAGTTAACACAGATGTAGCAGAGAAAAAGGAGGAGTTAGACCAGGGGTCCCCAACCTACAGCCCATGGGTCAGACCCGGCCCATGATGCCATTCCATCCAGCCTGTTGCCGCCTCTGCCGCACCTGGAAGTGGAAGCAGGCATGTTTATGTCAGCCGTAAAACATGCCCATGCATGCGCAAATGCATCCGTGACTGTTGTAAACACATAAGTGGACGTATTTATGACAGCTGTAAATACACCCGCTTCTGCTTCCGGGGGCATGGTCAGTCCCATGGCATAAAAAGGTTGGCCACCCCTGATGTAGTCCATAGGTCCCCAAACTTGGCTCTCCAGATATTCAATCAACTGTTCAACATAAGATTAGCACTAAAGATGTAACTAGGTAATCCCTTGGAGACTGTAGTTCAGTCTTTGCCTGATGAAATAAAGAGGATGAGTGAGATGGAAGGTGTGAGATAAGTGGCTCCTGAAGAGAAAAGGATAGCTGAAAGGGATGCCATTTCATAATCCCTAAAATTAGGAAAGAAAAGGAAATGATGTTTGCAAAATATATATTTATGAATGCTGAATTCTTATGCAGTATGAAGAAAAAGTCGCCCAAGTAGTTGTACAACTAAACAAGCTCAGTAGTTGAACATCGCTTCCAAAAACTGAGAGAAGCTACCTTTGAACTTTTGAGCCGAGAACTCTGAATGTGGATGAGACTTTTAACACAGTCTTGTTAGAGTCTCACTTAATGATCTAAACCAGGGATGGACAAAG
Organism: Bradypodion pumilum; assembly: GCA_035047305.1. Lineage (NCBI taxonomy): Eukaryota > Metazoa > Chordata > Lepidosauria > Squamata > Chamaeleonidae > Bradypodion > Bradypodion pumilum. The sequence continues at coordinate 322,255,455 of JAWDJD010000002.1, forward strand.
TATAGACATGGAATGGCATCCAAACCACCAAGACTTTTTTTGGGGGGGTGGGGGATGGGGGAGGTCTGAAAATCCCAACTCCCCTTCTTTCCAGAAATACTGGAATTTCAGTTCTTCACATCCACCAAGAGTGGCAAATTGCTTTGCAAATATGTCACTGAGGCCCCGTTTAGTACACAAAACATGTTTAATCAGAAATCTAATCATCTGCAGTTACATTTTGTTGCATTCTTGCTGGTCTGTCAACTCCCAGATGATCCTGAGTCTGAAAAGTGGCACCAGACCCACCACCATTGCCTATCCCAATCTAAACTAGAGACTCTGATTCCAGATAGACAACCAAACAAACCTGGCACAAACCTCCTCATCCTCTCATGGTTGAGCCATCTCATCCACCTCATCATTTTGGGAAAGACCTAAGAATTGAGTGTTCTCTTCATTTAAGAAACTGCCATTCAGCCAAAGGTACAATTGGGGTAGCCAGGGTATTTCATGCAGTTTGGGAACTGGGAACTCTCCCTTTTGGCACCAGCGACCAGAGCTGGGTGAATTTCATCACTTAGGTCTGCACACATGATAATGGCCTTGCTGTTGTGAGGAATAGTTTTGCATTTAATGGACAGCTTCAGGAATCACTTCCATGTTTTGGATTTCAAAGACTAACCACGTGTAGCAACATGTAGCGTACGGGCAGTAAACCCATTCATGTGGATTCACAGACTTGGGCTTCTGGCAATTGAAGTTCAAGAACAGCTGGAGTGCCAAGGTATTTCTCCTACCCCATCACAAAACCCCAGATCAGCTCTTCACAAAAATGTGCAAAGGGGGGGGGGATTATTTTGAGATCACTGGTATGTCTTGCACAGGAGCTGCACAATGAGATTGCAGCCATTGCTGCCCTAGTCTCATAACATTATTCCACATCTAAGTGCCATCTCCTAGCTCTCATATGGAGAAGATCCGTCTCCTTGCCAGATCAGGCACTGTTCCTGAAACTGGATTTTTAAAAATGACACTCTCTTTTCCTCAAAGATATTTTCAAGAAAAACATCTTCGTTGCAATTTGAGAAAATAAAAATTGGTGATTCTGCCCATAACAAAGAAAAGTGTGTATGGATGAGAGAATAATATGATTAATTACTTATAGAAAAGAGCACTAGAAAATTTTAAAAAATGCTTTCACTTTGAAAAAAAGATCTTTTTAAGCATTTGCTTCCCACACTTAAGGGGGGAAAAAACCTGGCAGGAGCATGACGTGAACATTGTCTGGTGTGTGGGAGAGGCAAGAGAAATAATCTCATTTTTGCAAATTTGAAATACTTTGGTTTTTCTGAAGTCTGGATTGACATGTCACTCTAATTATAAAACTAGGTACTTTCCCTGTTCTTCTGAATGGATACAGGATTCAGCAGGAGGGTATTTTAAATGTTTAAAATGTGTTCCGATGTGCAAGGAAAGTGGATTGCTGTAGGCCATTCTCACTGCGCACTAACATTGTCATGGGCCAGAGAAGGCAATCGGACCTGTCATTCTCTGAACAAGAGATTACCTACCTTTACTTCACCGAGCTCCAGAGTGGACAGGTTTTCTATATGGCTCCTACTGGAATGTCTGCCAGAGAGATGGTATGTTTTCTTGTACAGGTGGAAATATTTTCAGTGGTATTAGGTGAAGTGGGTGACTGGACCGCTACTAACCTGTCAGTGAAACGTCATGTATTTTTCCTTCCTCTCTTCTCCTGATGTAAAGTTGACTTTCCAAACCATTGCCAAAGCTAGGGGAAAATCTCCCATTTAGGAACCCCCTAATGTTGAACAGAACCTTGTCAAACCCTCTTTTCTCAATTATAAATCAGTATTTCTCCTACCCCATCACAAAACCCCAGATCAGCTCTTCACAAAAATGTGCAAAGGGGGGGGGGTGTAATTATTTTTAGATCACTGGTATGTCTTGCACAGGAGCTGCACAATGAGACTGCAGCCATGCAGGTTGCCATGACAACATCATCCTTTCTTCACAAGCCAACGACAGAGGCTTGTCAAGGGAAGTAAGTAAAAAGAAACAATGATTGGAAAAGGAAAGTGACTGGCACTCACCTAAGATTTATGTGGAGTTACCTGAAACCAATATCAGACTCTCTAGCAGAAACTGTTGAGAATGTTGGAAGATGCTCAACAAGAATTGTTGACCTGGTTTCAAATCCCTGCCTAGTCATGGAGCTCAATGAGTGGCCTTGGGCTGGCCTCTCTGTCACTCTTAGCCTAGCCTTGCCACTAAGGTTACATCTGCTGGACTGAACTACATTCAGCAACAAATGATAACTCTGTCCCTAACTCACAGACAAAGCTGTCTGGAAAATTCCTCCCGAGTACAGAATTCACAGGTACTACATCAGAACAGTGTTTTTTTTAATGCCCAAAGGGATTAAGCTATTTCCAGGGCTTCATGCAGGATCTAGATTAAAGAATCCAACCAACTAGAGATACTAGTTATACTCCCAGAAAACCACTACTTAAGTGATTATAGAACCTGCAGACTGAATTGTTGTGTCTTGCTTGTGCTGTTCTATATGGCCACTGCATCTGCTTCTTCTAAGCGTCTTGGGACAACAAAAAGAATCACATTTTTTGTCATCTGTAACTTAATGCAAACGGTCCTTTGTATCACATAGATAACAGCGTGACAGATCTATCTTCTGCCGCACAGGAAGAGAACCTTCACTATATGAGTTCAAATTAGAATTAGTCCTAATACATTTTTTTATTTTTTACCCACTGGAACTCACAAAAGAAAACTCGACAACAAAATTGACCCCAATGAAATGTACCTTGGAGGAAGTCAAAGAGTAGTGCCTATGAGACTTTTGCAGATGTGGGGTCATTTCCAATGCCTGGTCTATCTTTGGAATACATCTGTCTCCAGGTCTGTCAAATCAAGAATTTAACCTCCACAAAAGCAGATAAAAATGTTGGTATGCAAGTCCTGTGGGCCTGTTAGGCAGAATGGTTCCATATACTGTAGCTCTCAACGTCTTGTCAACCACCCAATTTTAGAAATGTTCCAAAGGAGTCCTCACATCTGCAGGGGTACTCAACAACTTTATCTCTTAACCTAAGGCAACACAACTCTGCACAGGGCTGACATCTGACAGGCAGGCCTGTTGAAGGACAGCAATCAAGCTGCATTCCATTCTCCTCCTAAGAAAATGCCACCAAAGTTATGCAGCCTACAGAACTCAGTCCAGCAACAATTTCATCAAGGCCTTCTCTTCACCCTGAAGCTTTCAATCATTTTTTGAAAGGTACAACCCTGTTTCTGCACTCCTAGCCTTCTACAGTATGGAGTTCAATTGTTCCACTATCCATGGGCTTAGCTCTCCGGCATATGCCATAACCTGCAAGCCCTGCTTGTCCTGAAACAGCTCTCAGTCTTGCAATTAGCCCTGCTGACCTATGAAATCCTCAGCCTCTCTAAGCAGTCATGCAATAAATCCCAGATCCAAGTGTGGAAATAGACTTCATAAAAGGCTTACGGCCCTATTTATTGCACTGTACGCATGACAGGTTCTGATAACATGGCATATTACAGCAAAGGCTTACTTCCTCAACCTCTGTGCCCAGACAGACCAGGTGGTTACAGGAAGGAAATAGTATCTTCTCAGCATGCATCTGTCTTGGTTGACACTAGATCCTAAAATAAGAAATGAAGAATAGCACAGGAAAATGGGATCTCAGGTATTTTGATCCCAATGTTTATCTTTTCCTTAAAGGAAATGGGGAAAAAAGATACACCAGAGCTTGACCATGCACAGAAAGGAGAAGAAATGTGCAACACTTGCAGTGGTATTGGATTGCAACACCTACAAGCCCTAGCCAGCATAGACAATGGTGAGGGCTGATAGGAACTGTAGTCCAGCAGATATCAGAACCAGAAGCCCTTCCCGGAGGAAGTACTGTCTGAACCTGCACAGGGAAACTTTCATCTATCCTCAGTCTAGATGTATTATATTTTGCCCCTGGTACAGAAGACAGACTATGGTGGCTTAATGGTTAAGATGCTGAGCTTGATGACCAGGTCAGCAGGTTGAGACCCAAATACTGTGCAACAGAGTGAGCTGTCGTTGTCTGTCCCAGCTCCTGCCAGCCCATACCTGTCAAGTTTTGGATTTGAAAATAAGGGAAATCTAGCGGCACTGTGCAGTTGCTGCGCCAGTGCGCATGCACAATACGGATTTTGCCTTTTCCTTCCATGCAAGGCACCATGGGGGCAGTAGTTCCTGGCCCACTTTGTGCCAGTGCACATGCGCAATACGGGTCTTGCCTTTTCCTTCCGTGCAATGCACCATGGGGGCTGTAGTTCCCAGCCTATTTTTTATAAAAAATTATAGAATACGGTAGATTTACGGGAAAATACAAATACGGGCTGATGGCGAGAAAGAGGGGTAAATAACGGGAGTTTCCCGGCCAATACAGGAGACTTGACAGCTATTGCCAGCCTAGCAGTTCAAAAGCAAGAAATTGCAAATAGACAAATAGGCACCAATTCAATGGGAAAGATAATAATGTTCTGTGCAGGCCAGCATATAGTCATGCCTGCCGCACAACCATGGAAACATCTGCAGAAATTGCCTGCAGACAGCGCTGGCTCTTTGGCTGTAAATGAAGATGAGCACCCTAGAGTCAGACACGACTGGTTTTCGAGCAAGAGAGACATTCACCTTTACTGCAGACAGGCTGATACATGGCACCAATCAAAGCAGGCATGGGTAATTTCACGAGTCCTTTTAAATCTTTCTTGAATTTTGGAGGTCTCTCGACAGATTAGCAAATTTTGCTTTTTAAAAAAGGCCTTCTTTGGTCTACAAAAACTTGCAGAAAGTATTTACACAAAAATGGGAACCTGGCCCACACAAGTATAAATGGCTGTCTTGGAGCCAGAAATCATTTCAGGATATTATCTAGCACGGTCCGGGGTTTTTTCTCCGGTCCAGGTGCCCCTCTTTTAAAAGGAATAGGGAGATTTTATGGTTGTTTTTTTAAAGTTTTAGAAAGTTTTTAGTGTTCGGTCTTATTGTATGGGGATGTGTTTTAACCAACATTGTGAGCTGCCTTGGGTCGCCTAGGCGAGGAAGGCAGCCTTATAAATCTAATAATTAAATAAATAGATATAATGAAGATGTTCTAGAGGCCTTGAAGACCTTATGTGATCTACAGGCCATACTTGCCAACACACCCTCAAAAAAACAAAATAAACTCCAAATCAAGGTCAGGAAATATTCTCCCTGAAAGCCACCCACACACTGGCAACTTTAGACATGAGGAACAATGGAAGACTTATGCTCAGCAACACAGTGGCAAATGCAGCAATGGCAGGATAAGCTCCCCCCTGCTCTGAGGAAGTTGCCTATTCTGCTCTATATGGGAAAGGATAAATCATACAGTCTGGATGTGTAGCTAGTTCTCAACCGGAACAGTAAGAGTAGGCCACTTCAAATTTTGGGGGAGGACCACCTACTCAGTACCATGGGGCAAGGTTGGCTAAATGGGGACCCTGTACTAGTTCAACCTCACATCATAGTAGAACCATAGGGCAAGAAACTCACCCCAGGCACCTAAGCCATGTTGGCCTACTTGTTCAGGAAGAAAATGTCCTGGGGAAAAGCTGGTTAAATGTCCCCCACAAAAACAAGCAAAGCAACAAGCAAAAAAAAAAAAAAGGGAAAGCACCACCTGCCTTTCTATACATTAACTTCTTGGATAGTTCTGAACATCCATTGGTTTTGAATGCGCTTGTATTTACATGAAATCATTTGCATGCTTTGCCAACACACAGGAAACCTAGTGACTGACAAGTCTCAATTTTAAAAAAAAGGCAATGCAGCACATTATGTGTCAAAATCTTGGGGAGGAGAATGAAAGGAGGCATGTGTGTATCTAAGGGAACGAAGGAGAAGGGAGAGGGAGAAATCTTCTCAGGGGCCCGCAGTCCATGCAGAATCAAAACTCTGGAGCTTATTTTCCTTTAGTAACAGACTGATGCCTTTAAAAGGCAACAACGGAGCTAAACAGTCAAGTAACCAAGAGATCCTCTGCAAACCCTGTGGAAAATACCGAGGAAGCCTTATCCTGTGCACATTCCAGTCAGACCAGGACCAAATCACAAGACTGATCAGCTAGTGCTTGGCTGAGGAACAGAGTCTAAATCAGGAAAGTGTGAGCTGCACCATAAAGGAAGGTCTACACACGTGCGCGCACACACAAGCCTTGAGCAGCACACAGATGCCTCTTGCCAATTCCTGTTACTGCACTGGTTCACATGCAAAATCAACTAAATCTTCTCCCCACAGAAAACAGTAAGCCACAGGCTGGTTCTGGATCAAATTGGGAGAGCATACTCCTGGCTCCTGCATATGCCAGCTCTTCCACGAGAACACTCCTAAAGGCAAAATCTTTCAGATAACAAAGTGTAGGCTTAACAAAAATGAACAAAAGAAAAAGGCAGAAGATGACAGCAATGAGTAAAAAGGCCCCAGGTATCTGGACTAACAGGTATTGAACAAAACATGTGATCTCTGCTCCAAGACACCAACAGACCCAATTGACTCATGGTGGAAGGGATACTGCAATTCAAGTCACACCACCCTCCCTTTACCTGCCACAGCCATTCAAATCTACTTGACAAGGAAAGCAGCACAAGGGACAGGTAAAAAGTTACCACCTTCATTCTTGTAAGTGATCGTGTAACTTCATTCTGCTCAGGAATCAACATCTACCCATATAACAGAAATTATGCTACCTTAAAAGAAAGAAGCAAAAAATAGAAATTGATTTTTCTCCTAGCTACAATACACTGCACTTCTGAATACTGGAACACTGTAACTTCTGGAAACACGAGATGGATGTTTGAATTATCTGCAATGACTGCAGCTGGAATCACATGAGTATTTTCAAGTGCTTCAATTATCACTTACAATCTTCCCCAATTTATCTAAACGTGCATTGCCACAATTCTGGAAATTATGTGTTTTCTACTAAATCTCATCATGGCCAATGGAAATAAATCTTCCTACACACGCTAGCTTATACTGCCATGCCACATACAATACAGTACTTTGAGATACTTCCACCATTCCGTGTTTGGTAAGAATCTGATGAGCATTTAGCATTTTTTTCTGCCCTGCTTGGGAAAATAACCCAGAAGGCCAGTATGCAAATGCAATAAAATAAATGTTTGGTGAGAACCGAACCCAAAAGGCGGCATTTTTTGTGACCACTCCCACTCTATGGAACTCCTTCCCGAAAGAAGCTAGGTCAACCTCCTCCTTATAGTTCTTCCACTGGCAGGTGAAACCATCCTATTTAATTTGGCTTTTGATTTACAAATGTCCTGGAAGGACTGGAGTTTTTAGCAGAGGATACAGCATCCTCTTTTTTAACCACATGCGTTTTGATTTGTGGATTTAATTATATTTCAACATTAATATTCTAATTTATTATTTTAAACATATGTACACTTTTTAGCTATTGTATACCACCTTGAGTCCCATCACGGGGACAAAAATAATAAACAACTGAAAGTAACACGTTGTAAGAAAAATGATCCCAGAAAAGAATTATATAATAGCATTATTTTTAAATAGTAAGAAAATAACTAGATGTTTTTCCTTTTTTTAGTATATGTTTATTCATGACTCCTAAATTTGCCTTTATGGCTTATTTAGCAGCATTGCAGGGGCTTAGTGGTTAAGATGCTGAACTTGAAAACTGGAAGGTCGGGGTTCGATACCCAAGTGCCACATGACAGATCTTGGGGACATGAAAGGAGCCTCATTCAGACGTCCACTGAGCAGTTTGTCCAGCAAAAATCCTTTCAACCCAGAGAAATTTCTGACACAAAATTTATTTATGGCTCGTTTAAAAATATTTTTAACCTTATTTTTAAAGAAAAGATAATTAAAAGTAATAGCTGAAATACAGTAGTAAATCACAACTACCCTGTTTCCCCGAATATAGGACCTCCTCCCATAATAGGACACCCCCCTTTTTCCCTGCCTTTGAAATATAAGGCCCCATCCAAAAATAAGACCTCCTTACCTCCTGGCCCATAAGAAAGCCTGCTGCATCAGAGTCTCGATTGCCTCCCCGCTCACAACCAAGAGAAGTTTCCCCTGGTGAGAGTGGGATCGAGACTCCGATGCGGCAGGCCTTCTTATGGGCCATGCCGGCCGCCTCACAGCTTAGGCCAGTCTCGATCGCGCTTCCCCACTCACAACCAAGGGGGCGTCCCTTGCTTGTGAGTGGGGAAGCGCGATCGAGACTGGTATTCTTCTTCATGAAAAAATAAGACATCCCCTGAAAATAAGACCTTGTGCTAATTTTGGAGTTTTAAAAAATATAAGACAGTGTCTTATATTCGGGGAAACACAGTAGATTCAACAAAACTGCGCTGATTCAATTGGACTACTAAATTTGTGACTTGCTGCTGGAGTTCAGCTAATTTGTAACTAACAAGTTACTCTTCTACATGGCTCTGCATACATTGCATAGTGGTCAGGAGGGGGTGGTACCTTTTTTTTGGCCCATAAGACACACCTGACCATAAGATGCACCCAGTTTTAAAGCAGGAAAACAAAAAAGAAATATTCTGAACCAAATAGTTCTGTATTTGCACCACCAACCAGTGGTGGCGTTGCAGGGGAAATGGGCAGGCAAGCCAATTAAACTGAGGCAGGAAGTGATGCTCTAGCCTAGCCTCTTGCTCTCCCTATAACAAGGAAGCATGGCTTCCCCCTCCATTTTGACCACATGGAGCAGGTACAAAGGCAAGAAAGGTAAATGAAACCCTTTCTTTTTATGCACAAGTTTGGTTTCCCACTGAAATGCATTGGGAACATACAAACAAAAAAGCCTTAGAATACAGTACAAAATTTCCAATGCATTTAAATGGGAAATTGCAATTTGCACCCTCTTGTGGCCACTTGTGGTAATGGCTCACCAAACATATGTTTTTCTTTCCCCAGCCCCGGAACAGCTGTGGCAGTAGCGGTCTTCAGCCAGCTGCGGCTGTTGCAAAATATCCTTTTACAACAGCCTTCCTGGAAAGCATTCAGACTATAAGAGGCACCCTCATCCCCCCCACACCTTTTTTTGGGGGGAGTGTGTCTTATGGTCCGAAAAATATGGTATTTGTTGTGAAGACAACCAAAGCCCAAAGAAAAGTTGAAAAACTAACAAAGAATTTATTAAGATACAAAAAATATAAGCAGAAATGGATTCTTCTTTGGGTAGGTAAAACCTTCAAACTGAAGCAATGGAAGGATAAATGTCCATCCTGTATTACTCAATGGATGGAGGAGCTCATAACCCTTTCAACGTTTAAATAAGTGACATACAGACAACACCTTCACATGGAATTACTTTTGGTGATTTGGTCCTTTTTTTGAAGCTTATTCTTAAGATTTACCTCCTTAACTCTTCTTCCTTTTCTCCTTCTTGTTTTGTGTTTCTTTCCCTCTCCCCCTGTAGATCATGTTTATGTTTTTTCTGCTCTGATTTTCTTGCACAATTAAAAAAAAAACAAAGCAAATGAGAAAAGTATCAAGTAGTTAAAGAGAATGGACAAGACCATAGGGTACACAGCAGTGGCACAGTTCCATTCAGAGAAGGTTGCAGGTGGAGTTTCCCACTGAGGTAGAATGATGATTAGAGATGTCACCTAGTTATCCTTCCCTGACTCAGAAAATGAACCTTGGTGACACAGTGCTTGCCTCAAATAAGAAATAAGCATTACCATGCCCGCCCGCTCCAATTTCTTTCCCTCCATCTCAGAAGCACTGGGAAAGTAGGAGGCAGACTGATAAAAACCTGGCACACACAGAGAGAGAAGTGGATCTAAAAGTTTATGAAGGAACCCAACACAGCTTTTTCCTGAATTGATGAATAGTTTGTCTTATTCTGAGTCAACCCGAAGAGTCAGAATGGGCTGAGTTTTTATGTTCCGGGGCAAACACCAGCTGTGCTACACAATGCCACTGCAGTACTCAAGGTTCAATTAAGCTGAAGGGTTTTTTTGTATGTTTATTTATTTTTCTTAATCAAAATGGCTTAAAATATTGTTCTTAACTGTCCAAATAAGGTAAGCTAATAGATGGCATGCAAATCCAGTTAAACTGTGCCTTCACTGCTTCCTAGTATTTCTATTGTTTTTGCTGACTTGCTAATCTCCCTAAACCAGTGATGGCGAAACCTTTAGAGATTGAGTGCCAAACAGAGGGATGGAGCAAACTCTGTGCTGGGGGAAGGAAGTGCTCCCATTGGGCTGTTGGGCAGAGGAGCGAGGCAAACTCTGTGCTGGGGAGAGGGAGGAAATGCTTCCATTGGGCTGCTGGGCAGAGAGGTGGGGTGAACTCTGTGCTGGGGTGACAGTGCACATGCCCAAAGAGGGCTGTGAGTGCCCCCTCTGGCACGCGTGCCATAGGTTCGCCACCACCCAAACTGTTCAGCCCAAAACAGGACTTTATGGCTCCAACCAACCTTGGGAAGCCATCCCTAACTAAAAGAAATAAATTTTACTGATGTCCACCCCTTTCTGCTGCACACTTTTAAAGGGCAAACTATGGATCTATTTACCTCCCATTAAATGAATAAAACATATTTTTATTGTACTCAATGTCCCAAATACCAGGGCAGTGAAGGGCACTCACCTTGTCTCGTTTTTTCTCCTGTTCCCAAATGTCACACCTGCTGGTTTTTCTGTGTACCCAAGAGTTCATAGCTCTGGAGTCCCCGTTAATCTTCCTATTAAAACCTGGACTGAATACAGAACCTGCTCAGACGATCTGAATGTTTTTTCTTCTTCTTCATTAAATGGTGGACATGTGTAACCCTCATTCTTAGCATGAATTCTTTCATTTGTAAAAGCAAACTTGTATTGCCCCAAAATAATCTTTCCCCCCAAACTATTGCTATTAGTTTTATTTGCAACATTTGTATGTCACAAGGTAAAAGAGAGGTGAAACTACATTACAATCAAAACTGCAATTGAAATAAAAAATGTCATAGGACGTGACAGTAAAACAAAAGCAATCATTCACCCTGAATATAAATTTCATGTAATAATTTGGTGCAGTTAGAGAAGGATCTATTGCCTATAAAATGACATTTTCAATTTATTTGTTTTTCCTTTCCAGAATTTCCATCACATTGTGCAACAGTTACATTTTTTCTTGGACCTCATCATTCCAGTAATGTATTAAATCAAGAGTGCACAAACTACGGCCTGTAGGCCGGATCTGGCCCATGGGCCATAGTGACCAGCTGCCTGAACCATCTGGCTGGCCTGCAGCCTGAAAAGTTTGGGCACCCCTGGTTATTCTTAAGATTTACCTCCATAACTCTGATTAAACGAGTCAGCCTTACCTTATTTGCCATGCCTCATGTCCTATATAACATCCTGTCTTTTTTGGAGAATTCCCCAAACCCCCAACCTGGCTTCTTAGAAATGTACCCACATTTGTACAATGTTTTTGGCAATAATGTAACCCCAAAAATGTTACTACAGTATACATTTTGATCTTCCTCAAAGATAAAGACTATCCAGAATTAGTTCACACTTTTAAGGATTTCTCTCATCATATTAATCTCAGCTCCACCTCTGAACACTGAGTATTGATGACAAATTTTAAAAATCCAAATAAATCAATGTTGAGCTTTACAAAGTATTAAACACCCTGATGGAGTATGCTAGAAAACTGAAATTTTGAACTACTTAGTTGGGTGCTTGATGAGTTTATTTTTAATTTGTTATGTGTTTTATTATGTTATTTTGATATTTGTATGTACATTGCCCAGAGTGGAAAATTTCCCAAATAGGCAGTATAAAAATGCAATAAATAAATAAATAATCCTCAGAGTGCAGCTTCTACAGGCCAGGTCTTTATGCATATAAAAAGAAAGCAACTGCTTCTCAAATACTATATATTGCAAAGACCAAAAGACAACTTGGTGTGTAAGACCTTGTTAAGACAGGTCTTTTTTTAATATGCTCTGACATCTGGAATATGCATCCTGTCCAAAAAGGAGAGGAATAATTCAATTCAAGGGACTAATGCACAGACTATGAAGATCTGCCGTTTAGGGAAAAGACCATGTGCATCTGACATAGATCCCGATTCAAGGACCACAAAGAACAAGAATTTGAGAAGGCCAAGTATACTTCATACAGAGCCATTTAATGAACTTGGAAATAGCATAATGTACTATTGCTGGCATTGTCCCATATGTTAGTCACAAAAATTGGATGATTACATGCTTAATTAATTAATTCATAATACTGCAGGCAAAATGCCCTTTGATACTACATCAAGTTGGCAGTGGAGATGGAAATCTTATCTAGTTCTCCTTCAAGTCTGATGTGCCTCATTCCAGTTTCCCATTGCTTGGTGAGAAGTATCTGTGTTATGTGTGTATTTTTCACATGTTCTGTGGTGAAAGAATAGGAATGCTACAAATACCCTATCCAGATTGAAAGTTAGTGACAACTCAACTGGACGTACAAACAGTTTTCTGGACAACTGTTGAAATGTGCTTTGTTCCTGCTTCAGTGGGAATTCAAATTGTTTCAGCCACAAAATGTACATATCTATGCACCTCACAGCAGAGATATGAGAATGTACTAAATTCAAATGTGGCATCACGTCACAATCCATAAACATCCATCATGGGTACTGGGGTGGGTTGGGAAGCGAATGTTATTACAACCTTCTCTAGAAAGCTATAGGAACTAATAGATAGACATGCTACCCAATCAGTTCCTGAGCAAACCTTGAATTCAGAGGAAAGGGAACAGTAGTACACAGAGGAAGAGTATAAGTCCTCATAGGGTGGGAACCACAGAACTTGGGTTTGTAAAAGTGAAGGAGGAGCAACAGAAGACAATGTGAATCCCCAAATAGTATGTGACACCTTCAGTCCACCAAGGCCACTTCTCCCTGCAAGCAACTTAGTGGGATATAAAAATAAACTTACTTATTTAGCGGGGCAAGAGAACTTACTTAGTTATTTGGGAAATAAGCAAAAATGAACATTTAAATGAACATTCAAAGTAGTTAGATAACAATCTAGAGGAGAATCAGACCAGTAATCATAGAGTCCACATGTCTAATGTAATTTCTTAAAAGATGTGTCTAGTTGTAAAGTTCAGGATTCAGAGATAGCTGTAAACTTCAGATACAGTGGTACCTCGCTTAAAGAGCATAATGGGTTCCATGGGATTGCTCTTTAAGCGAGTTGCCCTTTAAGAGAAACACTTGATAAAAGTGCTGTTGCTGCCATTGTAAGTGATGAATTGTGACTTCTGGCGGGGGGATTGCGATCCCTGGTTTAGTTGTTCAGCAAAGTTTTTGGTTGTTTTTAGTTGTTAATCGAGGATGACCATTCAAAGAAAATTCTGCTCTTTAAGCGAGTTAGTCTCTAAGCAAGGCACTCTTTATGTGAGGTTTAACTTATTGATCTTGGAGCAGCTGCTGACCAGTGAATTCAGGAAGGTAGAGCACCACCGTGGCTACTATTCTTCTTCACCATCTCTTCTCAGCCTCCTCAGGATGTCTCATTCCTGCCTCTCTCTCTTCTCGTCAGTTTTCTCAGTCCTTGTTTCATTCTATCCCCTTAGTCTCCTCAGAATTATTTTTAACAAGGCTTGTCCCCATTTCCCTCCTCACGATTCCCTCAGAACTTCATTGCCCTTCAAAAAACGACAACAACCCTTTTATTCCCTAAAAAGGTTGAGTTCTGATCATTCCACCATGGATGGGTATTGCTGCACAGGATGACAACAGGTATTGCTGCACAGGATGACAACAAACAAGAAGCAGATTGAATAAGCAAGAAAGCAAAACACAAGGAGTCAGTTAAGGCATTCGATAAAGTAGAAGGTCTCTTCCAGTCCCTGCTGAGCAATATCTGATTGCCTCACAGCGTTCCTACTCTTCTAGAAGATGTAAGAAAAAGTTCTTCTACACCGAACTGGTTTTGCTTTCTGGTGGTGGTAATAGCAATTTTTTCAAAAAAAACCCAAATGGCGGCCACAACTATTTTCAGCTGTTGTGCAGCCCAGGGACCTCCTAGGAAGGCAGGAATAGCGCGGAAAAGGTCCTTCCACCCTCCCAGAGGCTGCTAGGGAGGCGGAGAACTGGAAAAATACACCTTTTTGGCCCCAAACAGCGTGAAAAGGTAGGAGATCATGTCAGCCTTTTTGTGGGGGTGGGCTACCGCCACTGGGAGGGTCGTGGGACCCGATTCGCACTGTTTCCAACGTCCCCTGACCTTTCCGGGCACTGTTGCAAGGCAAAACGCCAGGGGAAACTCCTTCCTCGGCTGCAGCGCTTGGAAAGGTCAGGGGACATTGGAAACAGCGCAGATTGGTCCCCCAACCCTCCCAGAGGCAGCCAGCTTTTTTAGCGATATCCAATGTACGCATCAGATAACGCTAAAAATCGGATAATGACCAAACTTGTGGAAACAAGTTTGGTCATTATCTGAGGTATTATTGTATCATTTGAACCAAACCTTGGTTTATACTAAAAATGGCTCAGCCACAACCAAGCCATTATCTTTCATAACAGATAAAGCAACCAGCTATCTATTAGTCCTCAAATCCGACAATCACTATTTCAGTTTTAGTCTCAACTTTAAATAAGCTATAAAGGAGATAACTAAACCAGTCTGCAGTGGTGGTTTGCAAAGGAGACTAAATGATTCTGTGTCAATGTTTATTCTACCTTGTCATTAGCCTAGGTAAGTGTCACTGCTTTTCCATATTTGTATCCATGAGAATTACTACCGTAAAACAGATCCAATCAACCGTCAATCAATCATTCACTAGCTACCCTTTTGTTTTCTTATTTATCCAGCTACAGGACTGAGACAAAGTCCATCAAAGTGAACATAAGCCAGCTAACCAACATTTGAGGTGTTTCATCACTTCCTGTTTGTTACATTCAGTTTTGGAGTTGACGCTCCAATTGCTTGTCGAAATCCTAACTTTCAGTTAGCTCTGGGAAAAGAATACACTTCCCTTGCAGACTCTGAGACATTTTTTTGTGTGTGTGAAGCCTGTTGCTCTTTCAGCCTCAGTGTTTCAGTCTGCTTATTATACAGTAAAACCTTGGATAATGTCTAAACTCGGTTCCACGGAGTTGGTTGCTATGCGATTTTGGACGTTATGCAGTTCCTATGGGGAGATGCATCGCATAACGTCCAAAAAATGGTCGAAAACGAATGTTATCTGAGGTTCCTATACCAATACCTCGGATAACGTCCATTTTTTGAGCAGTTTGACGTTATGCAAGGCATCACATGTGCATAAAAACTGCGACGTTATGCGAATATGATGCTATCTGATGTGGTCGTTATGCGAGCTATTACTGTACTGTACTTCTGTACTTGTAGCCCCAGGCAACATGTGATTTCCCTCCCCACCCCCATCCCCACAAGTGCGGATACTTATATCAGACATCATTCAGCCTGATTGGCTGAATTGTCTAGTGATGACTGCAAGCATGAGAGAACCTATAAATATTAAGAAGCAGAACACACCAGGGAATCAGCATACCTCTTTGAGTATGACACCAACTCGCTCGGTATTCTCTCTGCACAGTAGGCACTGCAGCTAAATGTGCACTGGAACAAATTTGTTGAGGAAAATAAGTACCGGTAACCTTATCTAAAAATGCATCTCTATAGGTTTTCAACAGAAAGCTAGAGAGGCACTCGTCAATCTGCTCAATATCTCTTATAACCAGATATTACCTGGAATAAAATAAAAACAAAAACTGAACAAATCAATAAAAGTAAACCTGAATGAAAAGCTAAAATGAACTTTTTTAAAATTATTTTTCTTAAAGTCTCTGTTGCACCAATTCCAAGAGCTGAATCAAGAGAAGAAAAACATTCAGGTTCCCCAGTTCAAATCATCATTAACAAAATAACTGATTGGTTGTGATAAACTCATTGGCATCACTGCAGTCATAGCACATAAAATAAAGATGTTTGGGAGTATTTGTGTGAGAGCGGGGTTTTATAGGCTTCTATGCTCCATCTTTTCCAAGGGAGACCCTTGAAACCTGCTTCCCTTTTTATAGTTTTGGTCCAATGAAACACACATACAACATATTGTGAAAACAGCTTGTTTAATTCTTCACCTATTGAATAAGTCTCTGATGGTATAAGTAAAATCATAAAAATAGAATAAACATTTATTTGCTGGACATGGAGAGTAGTTTCCTTTTGTATTTTTGACACCCAGAATTGAACTCAGGGAAAGGAAAGGTGCTGACTGCATGCCTGGTTGTATGGCTGGTTGTGCAACTGGCACACAACCAGCATCCTTAACCAAACAGCCATGACTGCTTCTACAATTTCGCATCTATGTATGAAAAATCCAATAGGATATTGACCTTAGAATTTTTTTAAAGCATGCTCCACAATAACTGTTTCTGGCACTTTGTTGTGACAGTTATATACCTCTTAGTTTACTCTACCACATAGTTAAAATGATTAGCATACAATATCTGTCTTATGTTCAAATTTTCACATGTCATCTCACGTAAATGAATTTTTATTGTCCCAAACTGGTGTGCCAAAATACAGTGAACCCTTGTCTGAACTTTTACTGGCTTGAACCAGAACTAAACTAGAAAACTTCAGTTGCATCTGATCTGGAACTAAACAAAATAAACATAATGACCTGACTGATTACATCTAGTTTGGCCCGAGGAAGAGTGGGAAAGGATAGAAAGCTTTCATTGATGACTTTTTGTCTTCATTAATCATTTATTAATCAGTTATGCAGAGCATAACTAGAGTGCCTAGAATATTATTTGAAGTCAAAAGCTACAAGGGTTTTTGCCAGCAACTCCATCTGATGGGATGTGTGCAGCAGATTCTTTAAAATGTGTCTGGTTTTTGAAAGTGCAGTTGGCAAACAATTGCAGCGACCCATTCTCTCTGAAGTGTAAGGCAGGTAGAAATGCATTACAACCCGCCCACCCACCTACCTCCCAGTGCTTTCAAAATGTGTTGAATTATCAATCTCATTGTTCCCATTCTGCTTTGTTATGCTAATCTGTCCTGCCCTCTGCTATGTTAGGCTATGGTGGCAGCAGAAACTGAAGCCCCACATGTCCATATGGCACTAGGTTCCATAGGAGTCACACTGCCACGTAAACTTCCCAAGAGTTAGCCATCTGAATCAAGCAAAAAGTCAACAACAACAACAAAAGTTATAGGATACCTTGACTAACAATTTATTTCAAAGCAGGCTTTTGCAGATTATAATGCACTTCCTCAAAAGCATGGAGTACAATATTAAAGACGACACATATTTATATACAAGATACAGATACAGAGATCAGAACGAAACAGGTTACAGAAGATTACAATTGCATTATTAAGCTTGGTAATGAACTTTCAAAGTGTTGATCACCTGAAACATCCTGACAATAGGTACAGTAATTAGCTAAGGCCGAATGTCTATGGCTGGTAATACAACTATTTTGCTTTCCTCTTTGACATATAGAAAATATTGTTCCCGCTATTGAGAAATAAGTTAGCTGCCCCAAGACTTTCTTGTCTTGTATCTATTATACTGTTTCATATTATACAGGCTGAAACACCAGCCAAGGTTGCAGAGCAATTCTGTTCTATTTAAGTTCATCTCCTCCTCCTCCTTACAATACCTGTAGTCACTCAAAAGCGGCAATGTCACGAGGATGCATTAAAACACCAGGAGAGGTAAGTAGGTCTATAATCTACCTGCATTTCTAAGCATGCTGTATTTGACAGTTTTATAAGCAGTTGCTGCAAAGAGTTCTGAGAGGGGATAATTTATGCCAAAAGAAAAAGCTGCACTTTGCAACTAACTCATGGGAAGCTGAGCACAACCTATCATAACAGGGTTAAGGAATATAGGGTGATTCCGAAATGACTGGACTAAAGCCCACATCAAGCTTCATTAGCACAACCATGATGGCAGACACACAACAGCTGAATGGGCACACATGGCCTGTCCACACACACACCCCCCAAATAGGTGAGCAGTACATGCACAGTAAGTGCCTTTGGCCTGACCAGGTAAGCTGAACGAACCTTCCCATCGAGGGGTTTATTTGCCTTTGGCAAGTCAATTAATCAAGACCAAAATGATTAACCAAAAGGAATTTGCCCCTATGTCTCAATTATGTTCACCTAGTAAGTTTCCAGCATGCCTGGAACACGATCTTTTCATTTTGCTTTCACCGCAAGACGCTTACATTCCAGGTGCATCAGCAGTCCCCACCACCTGTCTGACCACCTGTAATCAGAAACATTTGAAATCCGGCCAGTCACAACTGAAACCTCTGTTCCTCAGCAGAAACAAGGTCCTCTGAAGGCCAATGTATTAAGCTACTTACTTCTATGAAGTTACTTATGTCATCATAACCTCCAAAGTCTCTCCTGTGGAAGGATTCCCAGGAAAAAGTAAGCTGCCTTCTCCTACCAGACCACTGTTCCATTGTTACAAGAACTTACTGCCTTTGATCCAACCAGATGAATGGCTGCCTCTAAGAGAGAGAAAAATCAGTAGTAGTTGCAACTACAATTTTTCTTATACTAGCAAGGGTACCTGGACTTCGTCCCGGGCGGTCTTGGGGGTGGGGGTTGGGTGTGCTACAGGGGTGATTGTGGCCTCCTGCCCACTCCGCTCCTGGTGTCCTGTGTGCCTTTCGCTGCCGCTGTGGCCAGGTGTGGGTGGTTTCCCCGCGGGCCTGAACATGGTTGTGGCCATTGTGATTTAGGCTGGAGCTGGGGCAGCGCATGCATCCCTTCCTGTGTGTCTCTGTCTCTCTCTTTCTGTCTCACTCTATCTGTGTTTCTCTCTGTGTATCAGTCACAGACACACACAGAGAGAGGGGGGGGAGTGGGACTTACAGAATCGGCTCCAGGGGTGTTTGAAGGCCTGCCAGACATGTACGTTACATCTCATTCATTCTCAACCAATCACAGGCCAACATGCAAATCAGCTCTTTCCGTTTTTTTCTCCCAAGGCACCTTGGGAGTTGTAGTTCCCATTCATTTTCCCATTTTGTGGGGCACAGGCCCCACTCTTGGCCTCCGAACCCTCGCGGGGCTGATCTCAGTGGCATTAGGTAGGTGTGTATGAAGCATTACAGGATATGCTCCAGGGGAGTGGGAGCCTTTCCTGGACACGTACCTTACATCTCTTCTTTATAGGTTAAGATCCTGCTGCATGATTATATGCCTTATCTCAGGGTTTCTCGACCTGTGGCCTCCAGGTGTTCTTGAACTTCAGTTTACAGAAACACAAGTCAGCACACCTGCTGATCAAGGCTTCTGGGAATTGAAGTCCAAGAACAACTGGAGCCCCAAGGTTGAGAAAACTGTTCCATCATTTAAACCAAGGGTTCCCAACCTATGCCCCCCGTGCCAAATTGCTGCTGATGCTGGGAGTGCCCCAACGTTACTGGAAGTGCTGAAATTGCAGCATTTTTGCACTGAAATGCTGTGAAAATGCGGCAAAAAATTCAAAAATGACTTGGAAATGTTCCTCCCTTGCTCCCTCCTCCAAGAAAAGCAACAGAGGTGTGAAAAATGCCCAGAAAAGCAGCAAAAATGCATGTGCCACTACCACCACTGGGAAGAACCATGTGGCGGACCCCTCAGCTGACTGAGGGGGCGTGGTCAGGCCCCTGGCAGGAAAAGGTTGGGAACCTCTGATTTAAACCATTTGCTGGGCTAGCCTGGAGTCAAGGTAAAGACAAAACAGAAATGGTCTTGTGGCAACCTTGCAAGCTAACAAGTTTCATTTGGCATAAGCTATTGTAGACTGTAGCTCACTTTATCAAATGCATCAGCTTTAAGACAAACTCACCTTGGACATTGAGAAGCTACAGAACCCAGGTGCTCAAATTATACCTATACTACTGAGGGGTTCCACTTTATATACACAAGCAACACTAACTGCTAAAATCCTTACAACACTATTAGAAAGCTGACCTTTTATCTTCTCTGTCTCACTGGTACTGACTTTCAATGTTAACAAACACCTCAATGAGCAACTGCCTAAGATTGTATAAAATAAAACTGGTGTGCATTCTCAGCCTACTTGTTACCCAGTAGCAATGGTGGCACAATTAATAATTTGACTCTTTGCCGCATCTGCATTCAAAGTGGTACCACGCCCTCCCCAATCAGACAGACAGAGCAATAATAACAATTAAGTTTTCCTGGTGGCTCCACCCTATCAGTAATGTGCAACGGCTTTACAGCCCAATCTTTCCAGTGTGTTTACTCAGAAAAATGATCCACAGTTCAAGGATGCTTACTCCCAAGGAAATGTAGTTTTGGTCAATACATTTGTATGTACAGTACTGTACTTTCAGACTGATGATAAGAAACACTGTCTCGGATAAGAAACTCCTTTCAGTGTGTCGGCTAATAAACCAATTCAAAAGAAAAAAGAACGCCTTCAGTGGTAAAAGCTAGAGGAGTGCCTTTAGAAATTACCCAACTAGATCTTGCACGTGCACATGCACCACTGAAGTCCCAGGGGTTACTCAATGTGGCTGAACTCCCAAAACATCACTAGAGAGTTATGCTTCCATTTGGCTTTTAATGGAACCTATGAGATCCTCACCAATCCTGTACAGGAATCAACTGTAAAGGAATTTATTTATTTATTTAATCATATTTCTAATGCTGCCCCCTCGCTGAGGCAACTCCAGGTGGCTCACACATACAATGAAAGCACACAAACTTTTAAAAAAACATTTTAAAAAATTTAAATCATTTAAAGTCAAAAGTTTTAAAATTTTCTTTAAAAATATCTTCCAATGCCACATCCCAAGCTTCAGCAACTGACCACTCAAACAAGCCAGCCCAAGGTGGCTATCTCCCCAGCCGCCCCCCACAACCACTGTGCAAGCCAGGTCTTAAGGTCCCTTTGCCTGGAGACAAAGTTCAATTGGCAGGAGGTTCCACTGAGCCAGAGCAGACACAGAGAAGGCCCTTCTTCTTGTGCTAGAGAGGTGAGCCTCTCTAGCGGATGAAACTATGAGAGAGCCCCTCCGGTCCGCTCTAGTCGGACGGGCAGATGTCCTTGGGGTGATGCGGTCTCTTAAGTATCTTGGCCCACTACCACTATTCTTCTGCAGCCAGCATGGTCGCTGCCCATGCCAAACAAAGGATTCTAACAGTTGTCCAAGAAGTTAACTTTTCCAAAGGATGGATTAAAAACTGTGATCTGTGAACTATTTTTCATGCTAACCCTGACCAGGTTTACTTAGAAGCCAGTCTGTCTGATTTCAGTGGGATTTTTAAGTTTTAGTGAAAAAGCTTAGTGGTGAAGCCCAGAGGAAGAAAAGAACAGGTATGAGGACAGCTGAAGCTGTAGGATGCCATCGCCACTGACACAGTCTTGAAAGGAGGCCAAGGAGGGTTTTCTTGGAAAAGCATTTCGTTTCCCAAGCTCTTCATTGGCTGTGCTGCAGGCAGTACATTCATAACTTTCCGGAGTTGGGGAAATGGAAAAAAAATCTTAATTAAAAGAAATCAGGCTTGTACACATGTTACTGCCAATGCTAGAGGCTCCAATTTTAAGCTAAGCCATCTTTTATTGCTCCCCTGAGCACCCAGAAGAAAAAGAAGCATATACTGTAATATTATCCAGGCCCTGCAGGAATGAAGGAGAACGGGCACTTTAAAACGCCTAATTCCCTTATCTGATCCTACCCCACCCACTCTACCCTACAATACCTTTGGGTATGAAAATCCCTTTTATTCCACCACCCCTCACTTCCTGAATCTACCAACAGAGGCTCTGTTATCCTTTGGACTATGAATATCAGTCTTGTCCATTCTGGCAATGGAATTATGGCAGTTTTAGGGTGTGGGTGTGGGTGTGGGTGTCTGTTTTCCCAAACTGTCCGTAGCTCAGGTGGGATCTCTGTTGGGCAGCCTGTGGCCTGTGAAACCCCAAACACTAAAATCGGTGGTGGTGGGGCGGGACATCAAAAGCTAGCAAATTTTGCCTCCCAGGTGTGTGATTCTTCCATTTAATTGCTACTTTACACTGGATTTAGATTTCAGGTAGCAATATTTCTGTCACCCATGAGGTCTGCTGCACGTGTGGAAAATAGGATGGAATGCCTACTGAAAACTCTGAAGTTGCTCGCTCAAGCCGATAACAATGATTGAATGGTCAAACTTATGAAACTGTTTCTCACTGCTTTATTCATTACGATGTTCAGAAAAGAATATAGCTCTCCCTCTTTGCCCTGCCTTTGAAATCTGTTTCCACACGGCTTCCTTATAATCATGTAATTAAAACATCTTAGGTTCAGCTGGCATATTGCTTTTGTGCTATGAACCAATTGTTTGTGAAGTTGGATTTTTTTCTATTTCTTACTTTTTATTTTTATGTATAGGCTACGCTGCCCTGTGTCTGCTGTGCAGAGAAATTTCATTATGAATAATGTCAGGTGATACAGTTCACTTAAACATGGAGCCGTTGGGGCCACCAAGAATGCATAGATATATCCTCTATGAATCTGTCTTCTTAGGTTTAAAGTCACCAAAGCTAAGATTCACCAGAGTGTATAAAAGAAGCTGTGGGTCCAGAACATAGATAAATATGTTGGTATGGATTCTCTGGATAATAGAGAAGCATCTTGAAATCACTGGGATTATACAGAATGTTATGCTGTCAAGTCAATTCTGATTTATGAGGTGCCTCTCCAGGGTTGCGTAAGTAGTAAGTACTGTTTGTCCCAGCTCCTGCCAACCTAGCAGTTCAAAAGCAAGAAATTGCAAGTAGATAAATAAGGACCACTTCGGTGAGAAGGTAACAGCGATCCATGCACTCCAGTGTCTAGTCATGCCTGCCACATGACCATGGAAACATCTGCCGAAACAGACAACTCTGGCTCTTCGGCTTTGAAACACAAATAAGCACTAAACCCTAGAGTCGGATACGACTGGCTTTCAAGGAAGGGAAACCTTTACCTTATATTTATATTTACCATCTCTTTCTTCTGGGAGCATTCCTGTGCATTTTGCCCTACTTTACACAAGCTGGCTCCTCTCCCCCATCTCTGGCTCTGCAGTTAGATACCTCACTGAGCTATGCAGCCACTTGAAATGAACACTATAGTTATGATCCCTTTTGACCAGAAAAAGTAAGCATTTGCGGCCCCTTTTAGCCTGGAACAATCTACTTTGACACACCCATTCTACATGTATGTGCTCATTGTCAAGAACCACATCATAGATAGTCAAAGCCATAAATTCAGAATGGCTCAGTATCTTCCAAGAAGCAACTCAGAGAAAAATGCTTTGAATACACCGAAGGTGCTGTGCTGAGCACTCATAACCAAACGATTATAAAACTGAACAAGTAACAGATCCTTCTCCAATAAAAGTATATTACACAATAACCACCACCCCTAACATACCTGCTTTTAGCAGGGTTTGAATATTCTATAGAAAAACTACTACATCTGGAAGAAAAAGAAAAGCATTCACAGCCAGGAACGCCTGCCACGCACAGCACTGCCTCCAAGCCAACTCCGGAACTGGCTGCCTGGTTGACATTCTGCCTGGCTTTACCACACTCCTCTCGCCCGCCCCTCTGCCAGTGGGACCACTTTATCCTGCAAGGTGAACACAAAGCACAAAAACATTACAGTAGACTTGCCGCTGTGCCAATCTAAGCTGCAAACGCAGAAAAACCCAAGTGGCCCTTTCTCACTGTTGACTGTTGCTAGCTACCATATGTCAATGCATTCCTATGTTCAGCTTTTTCGCACATAGCCACACGAAGCAATTACCAGTCAAAATTCCTGTTCCCCAGTTGAATGCAATGCATAATGTTTGTCAACTGGTAGCTGGGATCCACAGACCCTCCATACTTCAGACTGCAGATGTTGAGAGACCCTAATGCAGGCTTCAACTGCATTAAACTGCGTCCATCACAATCCAGGTTGAGTGAAGCTGCTCATGATTCTCTGGACCCACAGCTCAGACAAGCTATCACCCGCTGTGGTCACCTAGATCAGCCCACAGCCATATAACAGTCCAAGGGGGGGGGGGAGAGAGCAGCTTTTAGCCAATAGAAATCTGATGTCTTTGCTAGATTTGGTTTATTGATTAGCTGTCTTTATTGCAGACAAACAAATTCCACAGATATAAAATTCCGAATATTATTTCCTTAGGGAATCCTGGTTCAGAAAGCTCTCGCTTGCCTATCTCTCAGTGGGCACTCCTCCTCCTCACAGCAAAAATTTCAACATGGTAAGAAGAATCTCATCTGTACAGCTATCAGGCACTAAATTCACACCTTTTTTGAGTGAGGTCCTTATTGAAACAGCAATTCAGATAGAGTGTGTCACTTGCTACATACTACTGTACAAAAACATTACTTGCAGAACTTATGTATTCTATTGTGGTGCCTTCCCACAGCTGCGTAATATGAGTCTTACACTCAAAGATTGTAAATGCAAATAAATCCCAGCAAACTGAATGGAAAGTAACCACAGCACAACTGCAGCCGTTTGTAGCGGAAGGGACATTCATATGTGCTGCCCCCTGCCTACTATCTAAAGTGGTACAGAGACTATCTGTCAGTTAATATGAATAGGTAGTCTTCAAACCCTCGCTCTTTAGGAGGTAAAATTAACAAAACAAAAAACTGAACTTGAATGGCACTATTTTTGGGGGTGGGGGGACCCTATGTGATCCAGATTTGTTTGTTAAATTTATATACCACCCATTTACCTATAGGTCATTATAGGTCAGTGATGGAGAATCTTGGCATTCCAGGTGTTCTTGGACTTCAATTACCAGAAGTCCAAGTCAGCACTTTGCTGATCGGGGCTTCTGGGAATTGAAGTTCAAGAACACCTAGATTGCCAAGGTTCGCCATCACTGTTATAGGTTATTACCCTGGGCAGTTTACAACAAAAGAATAAAAACTCACACACACACCAACCACTGACAGAATTTACAATACAATAGACAGATATAAAGAAAAGAGACAAGAAACAATAAAAGCAGGGGCTACCATAGGATTAAGTGAAAACACATTGAAAAGCTCAGTTTTCAACAGCTTGCAGAAGGATTGGAGGGAGAAAACCTAACACAATTCAACAAGCAATGAATTCCGAAAGGTTTGGGACCACAACCGAGAAGGCCCAGTTTCTCATTGACATCCTCCACACCTCCTTCAACATGGCCACCCATAACACTGAGACTTGAGAGGGACAGGTGACATGGGCAGAGATGCTTGGGCCCTAAACCATTCATGGCTTTTTATATGAATACCAATACCTTGAACTCGGCACTGAAACATACGGGGAGCTCCTAAACCCTCCATTTTCAAAAGCAGCCCCACGTAGAGAGCACTACCATCATATTTAATGCATGAGCAAGTATTGCAAGTGATTTCTCATCCAGGTAGGGGTGCAACTGGGCAATCTGTTGATGACGAAAAAAGGAACACTTGGCCACAGCTAGTATTTGCTTCTCCAGGAAAAGAGAGGGGTCCAGAATAACTCCCAAGTGACAAACCTGGTCCTTAAAGGGAAAAGTAACCCGATCCAGACCTGGTAAATTTTTCCCTAACCTATCTGGTGGGCCAGCAAACAACAAGATCTTTCTGTTATCTGGATTCAATTTCAATATTTTAGCTTTTGTCAAGTTTATTACCGAAGACAGACAGAGCTCTAGCACCTGGACAGCATCCATTTCAGAAGAATAAAAGAGAAGTTAGAGCTGCATGTCATCAGCATACTGGTGACTGTGAACTCCAAATCTCGGATGACCTCTTCCAATGGCTATTCATATAGACCAGTGATGGTGAACCTTGGCACTCCACGTATTCTTGAACCTCAATTCACAGAATCCCTGATCAATAGGAGTGCTGACTTGGGCTTCTGGTAATTGAAGTCCAAAAACAGCTGGATTGCCAAGGTTCACCATCACTGATATAGATGTTAAACAATAACAGGGAGATGAGTGACCCCTCTGGGACCCTATAACATTGAGCCCTTGGAGTCAAAATAGCACTCCCAAGCTGGACCATCTGGACACAATCATCAAGGAAGGACCAGAGCAAGCAAAGAGCTAGACCACCAATCTTCAACACCTCTAATCTGTTCAGAAGGATACAATGTTTGACAGTATCAAAAGTCACTGAGAGATCCAGGAGAACTAACAAGATTACATTTCTCCAGTCATCTTCCATCAAAAGCTCATTGTGTAGCATGACCAAAGCTGTCTCAATACCATGGCACATCCTGAACAGACCAGAATGGATCCAGAACACTTGCAACTCGTCAACCACAACCTTCTCAATCAACTTGTCTAGGAAAGGGATATTTGCAACAGCCGTAAAAAAAAATTAATCATCTGTTGGTAGATTGGATTTTTTGAGAATAGGCTGGATAATAGCCTCTTTTAGACTGGTAGAGACAAAATGACAACCCAAGTGGCTCATTCTATAGTTCCATGTCTTGAAATCTATATTCCAAAGCCAGGCCAGGCAAGCATACAAGTGCCTTGTCCACATAATCTGACATCACAGGATGAAACTGATCCAACAAAACCAGACAAGATGGTACACTAAACATCTCAGTGTGCTTAATTATACCACTAGAGAAGTCCAGATTCTGGTGGATGGCTCCAGCCTTCAATTAAAAGTATGACACAAGCTTGTTATAAATATTTACATCCCACTGAGAAATATTCAGCTGCCCAGTGTAAACGAATTGACAGAGTGGTGTCTACTGATTTGATAACTCACTAAGAAACTTGATATTAAAAACTTTAACACAGCTTTTATTGCATTTCTATATTTGCTGGGCAAATTCCTAATGGCACCTAAGTTGCCATCTCTGGGATTTTTTCCTCCACATGCTCTTCCGTCTTTGCCTAGTTTGCTTCATCAGTTACAGCTCACCTATAAATCTGGATGAGGCATGAGCTCTGCATTGGAGGTGTTTGGGAGTCATTGTGACAAAAGCTCAGACTACTGCAGTGTACCACTTGCCAACCGGACCAGCTTCAAATCCACCCAAGATGTTCTGGAAACCAGCAGGCTCCATAAGCCTTTTTGGGGCAGCCTCCCCATGGAGAGGGGTAGCTATTTAAGGTCCCAACTTCATCAGTGATCAGACCATGAGATAACAAAAGGAAACCAAATCCTTCACCCTCATGTCGAGAACATGACACTCTTCTTTCCTTCCTCCACTCTCCACACAGAGATAGAGGAAGGTCAGCATACTAAAAACATAACTGTCCTCTCCCCAAGCAGTAAAATAGTGCTTGTAAACTTTCCTATTTTAATTTAACCTTTTGCTTCATTTCACCAAGAGACACCTGCGTTCAATTGGCAGCTCATGCAAGCCAAAGGAAAACGACGCTAGTCTATGAAAGTGTTGGACGTATCCGTGCATCTGGGGAAAACATAAAACCTTGTTTTGATCAATAATAGTTTACGTGGCCTGCCGTTAATTAATTCAACTGTTAACAGAGTGCTGAGAATAAAGAGGAAATATAGCCCAAGGATAATCCAGGTGGTAGCCTTTATTAGCATCATTTTTCCTTCAACAAATAAAAAGATTATCTGTTCCCAGTCTTGTAGGAGACAAAACTCTCCTCAGCAATGCATGCTAAGAGCTCCTGACTCTCTGCAATACCTGATGAATTCACAACAGTGATCAGCTACTCAAAATAAGAAGCCCAGAATGCACTGTGCTGGCTTGCGTGTAAATCATACATTTCACACTGCTGCACAAGAAGCCCATTTTGATGAACAGCCCAGCTGCTGACGGAAAGGCCTTTAATATCTATCTGTTGCAATGCAGTGAAGCACCCTACCTACGCAACGGCTATCAAGGTGAGTGAGGCAAATGGGGCAAACGTTGTGTGGCTCCTGGTCACCTGTGTTGTGACGTCCACAGCCTCTTGGAATAGGCTTCTGCAGTGCTGCTGCAAAGAGAGGAAGTGATGAAGGGGAGGAGGGAATCCCACAGTATGTGATGAGAAAATCAGAAATATTGCAGGTCTTCACCAAAAAAAGGGGGGGAGGGGGAGAACATATTCATTATCTTTCTAACTCCTGACATTTTTGCCTCTTAGGATAATCTGATCTTGCGGTGGAATATTGGGGGCTTTGCAGCAGTAGCAGCAGCTTCCAGGCTTGGCTGAAAACTCAGAGGAGCCAAGCTGTAAGGAAGGAAAGACTAGCGTGGTATAGTAGTACTGGGGAGAGACGTCAGAGCCGAGCCTAGGAACCACCTCCCACTTATATAGTTACAAGCAAAGCATGTGACAGCAGCCCAGGCTGGAACCTTCACTGCAATTTCGTCAGAGGTTAAGGTCCAAGTGGAAAGCGCACTTACAACTTGAATCGTTTTTCCAAAGAAATCACATGCCACTCGGTCTCACGCCAGACTTTAACCCTTGCACACAGGCAGAGGAGGAGAAACACTAACCCAAAGATTGAAAGCAACTTCCAAGGTACAGAGAGACCTGTAGCTTAAAAAAGCAAAGAAAAAAGCAAAGATCAACCTGCCACAACCACTAATACTTCAGCAGTGATGCAACTTATGTATGGATAGCTGCTTATACAACAGAGATAACAAAGATAGTCTCTACTCTGGCTGTGCTAGAACTTGATCTTCAGGGAATTTTTCATTCACTGGGCTTTTTATTCTCACAGAACTTGGTTTTGTCTTCTCTCAATTACATTTGAAAAACTTATACAGTACTGTATCTTACAAAGCCAGCGATCTAAGGTCTCCTAAATACCACACAGCATGCAGCAATAATGTTTGTTCTGCTTTCATTTATAATCAGTTACAAAAGGAGGAGATTATACAAGGGAACCAGGGTGCTTTGCGCAATCCTAAACTCTTTTGTCTCAACTTGTTTTTTCACTCACCCACCCCACCCCCAGCTTCAAAGTCAATCCCTCTCTTTCTTCCCTGTATCATGTAAGCAAACCTTTGCAAGATAGGAAAACACAAAACCTGCTTACAAAATATTCTGCCCTTACTCCTTGAAACCCAGCTGTCAGTATCTACTACTCAATTCTTGAAAAGCCACTCAGCTGACACTCAGCCCACGACAAACTGGAAATCTCCAGCACCGGGTCCTGGACCAAAGGTGCCAAGGCTACAAGGAATCTAGCTTGGAGCGCTTCCAGTCTGGTTCCATCCGGCACATAAAACACACATAACACTAGGGATGGATCTAAGGATGGAAATCAGAGTACGTACTAACTGCTTGTTTGGGACTCAAACAAAGCTGACACTCCCTGAGCAATTGTATAAGCAACTAATTAAATAAATAAAGTCAAGATGGAAAGGAGGGGAGAGGGAAGAGAGGAATGTGCCACATCTCGAGGCAAAGCCATTTAAGTAATTCCTCTCCGTTCCATGGGAAGAAACGGGAAGGCAGTGGAATCGTAACCATGGGGTGGAAAAACTCCTCCTCAGTGGCCCAAGGCTCTGGGGCTGGAGAGAGGCAGGCTTGGTCTTTGCAGGCACAGGCTCTCATAGGCGCTGTCTCTCCCCCCCCCCCTTTCATTCCTTCTCCCCATGGAAAAGAATGCGGCCCACCACCACCACCACCCCGGTCCTTCCAGCAGAGGCACCCGCTCGTGACCAGCCGGCAGCTGCCAAAAACAACCCTTAATCTGATTTTAACATGCAGCCCGGTCCACAAGGGGCAGCGATTTCCAAAGTTGCTTCTTGGGAGCAACCCAAGACCTCCGTTGCCCTCCTTTCCCCAAAAGCTACAGCTAAAGACGCCCGTCCAGCGCGTGACTCGCGGGCAAGCCCCCCCCCGCCGCCCCCCAACCCCTAGAGGAGCCCAAAGAGGAGGAGGCGGGGGGGGTGCGCGTCAGGGGAGGGAGCCCAACATTATCCCCCCCTCTAGCCTTGCTTTACGCGGGGTGCCCAAACTACGGACCAGGGGCCAGATCCGGCCCCCGACGCCAATTCATCCGGCCCGCGCCACCCTCGTCGCTCCCAGAAGCAGAAGTAAAAGTGCCCATACGGGGGGGCGTTTTACTTCCACTTCTGGGAGCAAGGAGGGTGGCACGGGATGGATGAATTGGCATCGGGGGCCGGATCTGGCCCCCAGGGCGTAGTTTGGGCACCCCTGAACTATGTGACCGGCCCGCGGACTGAAATGTTTGGGCACCCCTGCACAATCACACACACACACACACACACACACACACTCTCTCTCTCTCTCTTTCTCTCTCTCCCACTCTCAATCCGCACCGCGGCACTGAGCTGCTGCCGGTTTCGTCTCCGTCCGCGTTAAGAGGAAACGGGGGGGGAGCCCCCTCCGCGCTTCCCAAAGGCAAACCCATAGAAAGAAGCGAGGGGGGGGGGAAGGCGGCGGCGGCGGCTGGGACAGGATGTTCTTCACCCGGGACGAAGCAAAGGAGGGGGCCCTTTTCTAATTTGCCGTCGGTTGCCCCTCCACGTAAACCCAGAGTAAATAGCCGCCCTCCTCCTCCCGCAAGCAGAACTGTCTGTGCCTTGAACGGGGGGGGGGGAGAGAAAGCAAAGCCCATGCTGCAGCTCCATTAGGAGAATGGGGGGCGGGGGGCGGGCCACGTCCACGTGCGAGCGGCGCTGAGCGGGGGGGGGGCGGGGGGGAGTGTTCCGGCCCTCCCTTGCAAGTTTCTCTTCCTTGCTCTTCTCCCCTTTCCTTTCGCCAGCCGACAGAGGAGGGAGGGAGGGAGGGAGAGCCGGCGCCCCCCTCCCCCCCCGAAGCCTCTCGCCGGACTCGAAGGCAGAGCCGCGCGCCGAGTCTTGCAACGAAGGCTGCCGAGCCGGCGCAGCCTCCCCTTGGCTGCGCTCTCCTTTGGAGGCGGCAGCAGCAGCAGCAGCTCCAGGCTCCCCTTTTCCCTCGGGCCGAGCCACGAGGAGGGAAGGAAGGAAGGAAGGAAGGAATGGGGAAACCTCCCGCCCCGGCCGGCCAGATACTTCGCCCACAGGCACGCACATCCCCATCCTCTGACATTGGGGGAGGGGGGAGCACCCCCTCTCTCTCCTGGTCCGGGCTTGCAAGTGGGGTCTCCCCCCAACCATCCCTCGGCCCCCCTCATCAAACCGGCGCCCCTGGCACTGGGTAGAAAGGGATGTAGCGTCCTGGGGTGCCAGCGGGGCACGTCAGACCGGGGAGCCCGTTACCCCGTGGGGGTTGGGGGAGAGGAATAGACCCCCCCAAAAAAAAAAAAACACGGACGGTGCACGGACCAGTGGACCCAACGCTTTCGGGGTGGCGTCGGCAGGCGAGACTTGAGATGTGGTGGTCCCTGCAGCCTACCCCCCCACCCCCACCCTCCGGTGCCCTGGAATGCCTGCGGCTGCCCGGCGCGTGTCAGATCCGGACCGGCTGCTGGGCTTCGCCGCCGCCCCCGAAGCCGTACCTGGCCGTCGGCGAGATAGTTGAAGACGAAGGAGGAGAGCTCTTCGTCCAGAAGCGCGCCGCAGTCCGGCCCCGGCCCCGCCATCTTCTTCCAGCTCCTCCGGCAACGGCGCCAAGCAGCATGCGGCAACAGGACAGCCAGGCAGGCAGGCAGGCAGGCAGCAGCGGCAGCAGCAATAACCAAGCACGACTAGCCGAGCCGGGCAGCCGGCGAGGCGGGGCCTGCCTGGACTAGGAGCCCGCCGGTGGCGAAGGGGCGGGGACGGGCAGGCGGGCGGGCGGGGAGAGGAGGAGCCGCGGCCGGAGGCTCGTCAAGGCGGGGCGCCGTGGTGCAAGGAGGGCTGCCAGAGCGCAGGCAGGAAGAGCGGCCCAGGGAGGGAGCGAGCGAGCGAGCGAGGGGAGCCTCTTTCCCGCGCTTGGCCCTGCCGGCCGGGTGGGCGCGCACTCCTTCCCTCGCTCGCTCGCTCGCTCGCTTCCCAGGCGGTCAGAGCCGAGGAAGGGCATGGGCTGGGCAGAAAGCGAATTATTATTATTATTAATAATAATAATACACCACCCCTGAGTGGTGTACCCACCAGGAGGGTGGGATATAAATGTGCAGAAATAAATAAATAAATAAATAAATTATTATTATTTCGTGTCAGAAATTATTCTGGGTTGAAAGGATTTTTGCTGGAGAAACTCCGCTCAGGGGACGCCCAAGATATCCCCCCCCCCGCACCGAAGTGGTCCTTATTTATTATCTACTTGCATGCAATTTCTTTGCTTTCGAACTGTTCGGTCAGCAGGAGCCGGGACAGAGACAGGCACTCAATCCATCATACAGTACCCAGGTCTCAAACTGCCCACTTGCCGGCCTTCCAGCGAACAAGGCAAGCTTCTTAACCACTGAGCCACCACAGCTCTTGACTGAGAAAAACATTGTGGAAACTGGCATGCAATGCTTTCACTCCCACCCCCACCATTCATGTGAATATTTCACAGAACTATTGCTGATGGTTTAGCAACCAGGACACTTATTTTCTAGCAGTCTGGGTTTCTACGGCTCCCCCCCCCCCAACAAAATGTGGGGACAAAGGTCCAGGGATGGTCTCAGGAGAATGAGGGGAAACACACACACCCTCCCCTCCTCTGATGCAAGGCTAGCTTACTAGCAAGGAAGGTCATTATAAAGACTTTCTCCCCAGTAAGAGCAATAAGACTAAGAGTAAATTCTGTCAACTGCACCAGTTTCCTTAAGCAGTGTGCGTTAGTACAACATTATGTATCATTGTGTGTGTATCTTATTCCCCCCCCCCCACACCTCATCTTCCCTCCCCTGTTGTCAGTACATTAGTAATCCTTACCTACAGCAGAGATGTAGGACTCATACCAGCCCATCTATGGGGAGAGAGTTTTGAGGGGTGCCAGTTTACTTAGCTACAAACAAGCATCTATTATAGCCAAAAGCAACCAGTTGTGATATTTGCCTGCTCTTGTGCAGCATTAACAGAAGATTCCTATGTAGGTGGGGAGGAAAGATTGGTAGATTTCCTGTGGCTGTTCTTCACACAGAGGATGTGAGAGCCAATTCCGCAGGTAATGCGACTCCTACAGAGTCTCCCATTACCGATATACAATGAATTTTCCCTCACTAACTTATTCTGAAGGGCCTGCTGAGCCTGACACGTTGTGGTTCTTAGGCGTGGGACGCAAGCAGCAACTTCATCTCTCAATCAGTATGTTAGACAAGAACATGAACAAGAAACAAAATGGTAAAAGAGAGCGAGAGAACATGCTGCTCCAGGCCAGCAACCAGAATTAGCTTACATCCTAGATGAATAAACATGCAGTTTGGATGCATTAGATGGCATTTTCAGCATCAAAGCTCCACTACATCTCCCTGTTATGAGGGTGAATACAATAGCAACTGAATAGCTTGAGCTTGGGAGTTCTAGAGTCAAATCATATCTAGATGGACCCCAAACTCACTAGATGGTCTTAATCTCTTTTAATCTGTAGGGGTCGGAGTAATTTTTGGTGGCAGTTTTAATGAGGTTTTTATTGGTTTTTAAAATGTGATTGGTTTTATTTTCTGACAACCACCCAGAGTCTTCAGAAATAAATAATAAATAACAAGCCCATTATTAAGGCATGTACTTTAGGCATGATCCTGTCTGCTTACCTAGATTGTAGTGGCATGTTGAGTGCTCAATGGTGATGCATGAATATTGCTTACCCATGTAGACAAATATACATAAGGAATGTGAAGTAAGGCAAGGTAGAGAGTAGATATGATCTCAAAGCTGTGTATACAATGTGGACTCTGTCCTGTTGCCCATGTTGATTTAGTTGCATGTTTGGTCAGTTTGTGGATATGAAGTGAAGGGCCCCCTAGTTTATTTTGTGGCAGTGAAATGTGATGGTCCTATAAGCAAAAATACATATAGTTCATGGTCAAGTTCTGGATAAAAAACACCTGGAATTTCATGCTATTTCTTATTCCATATGCTTACACTGAAGTCTCAGTGTCCTTAACCCAAACCTATCCCACCTAAACCGTTCTTGTCTTCTTTCCAATAGGCCGTATTAACAGGTAGGAACAAATGAGAGGGTTTTTTTTTAAAAAAAAAAACTAGGCAAATCTGTTTGACAAGATCAGAGGCATCGTATTCCTGCTTCTGTTAATAAAGGATCTGATAAGTCATAAATACAGCCTCAAAGTCATTCTACAAGAAAAGGAAAGATTAGATACATATTGTTTTATGTTTCTTTGAAGAAAAGAAAAAGTATGCATGCTAAAGTTTTTTTTAAAAATGCATTTAGTTATTTGGTGGTGTGCATGTGTTTTTCACTCTTCCCTTTTTCTTCTTTGCTGTAGAGAACATACTTATTTCAGCATTTTATATTTACTCCAAAGACTGCCAGGAAGGCAGAAATTAACTGCTTAACACCTTATTAACTACCCAGAGACTGTGGTGGCTTAGTGGTTAAGACGCTAAACTTCACAACCAGGAGGGTCAGCAGGCTGAGACCCGAGTGCTGCACAATGAAGAGAGCTTCCGTATCTGTTCCAGCTCCTGCCAACCTAGCAGTTCAAAAGCAAGAAATTGCAGGTAGATAAATAGGTACTACTTTGGTGGGAAGGTAAACAGGATACTTAAGAGACCACATCACCCCAAGGTTTTTGACCCGTCCTACGAGAGCGGACCGTAAGGGCTCCCTAGTCATCCCATCAGCTAGGGAGGCACATCTCACTGGGACCAGGAGGAGAGACTTCTTGTTATCTGCTCCGGCCCTATAGAACCTCCTGCCACTTGAACTGCACCTCCAGGTAGAGTTGCTCCACTTCAGGAAGGCCTTAAAATGTGACTATGCCAGCAGGTGTCGGGTACAACTGGTACCACAACCCAGCCCTGTTGGCTTATTTAGCCCTGCCCGGGGTTTTTATTTATTCCTGCCCGGGTGCCCCTCTTTTTAAGGAGATTGGGGAGGTTTTATGGATGTTTTTAGATAATTTTATAGTATTTGGTTTTAATTAGTATTGGTATGGCTTTTAACTGATGTTGTGAGCCACCTTGGGTCACTTAGATGAAAAAGGTGGTTATATAAATCCAATAAATAAATAAATAAAACAGCATTCCGTGCACTCGTGTCTAGTCATGCTTGCCATATGTCCACAAAAATATCAGCAGACGCAGACAGCGCTGGCTCTTTGGCTATAAATGGGGATGAGCACTGAACCCTAGGGTCGGATACCACTGGCTTTCAAGCAAGGGCTACCTTTACTAAACTACCTAGTGTTGCCTGTACATAATCAGAGTTGTGATCTGTCTGGTTTAATTTTCTCTCCCCTTCACCCCATAAATCTCCATTCTGCTTGTATTAGCGTCTATGAGACACATTACACATATGCTTCTACTATTCCTTATCCAATAAAAGTTTCCAAAACATTTCAGTGACTCTGTTCATTGCACAGAGTAGTAAATAACATTCAGGGCAATAGATGCAGATGAGGTTAGCCTTTAATTCTGAAGAAGCCAGATTTTACTGCACCTTGAGTTGTACTGGCAGCAAGCCAGAAGCCCCAAGCTTGCTTTTTGTTGATACTGTATATAAATTCACACGTAGCTGTTGGACTTTCTTTTACAGTATCTTGTGTTGGTAACTGCTAGAGACTTGCCTGATGCCTGTTATGTACACCTGAGTAGAACACCTGCTGAGCTAAAGAGAAAAATTTAAAGGACAAGTTCTTTGCTTCCCAGGCATTCTGCCATATTATCTGGTTGCTGTCTGTTGTGACCAAACAGGCTAGGTTTGTACAACATCTCTGCAAATAGTCTGCTCAAACACTGCAGTGCACCCTGATTCTAAGAACGCTCATAGTCATGCTTCTTTTGAGTCTATATCCCACTCCCCCTTGGTTAATATGTTTTACAGTATTGTGAATTTTTGCCATCTTTTGTTTCTTTTGTAATCAATAAAATTCTTGTGGATAGTTCTGTGTAGGTGTGGTCTGCTCAACCCAGTATGTGTCAAGATACTTGCCAAAGTTCGAAGTTCACTCTTACTACGCCATGTATGGGCACACCACAGACTTGGAAAACTTGTCAGGCCAAGTACAAGGGGCTAGAAGAAATTGCTTTGGGTCTCAAAGTGACTGGGCCATCAAGAGAAAATGACAGGAATATAGTTCCAAAAGATCCCTATCAAAATTCTATTAGACATGAATACCCCAGCCAACAAGTCATCTTACAGGATGGCCCTTCTGTTGAGAAGTTAGATAGATTAACTTTTTTTTTTATGCTACCAAAATAGTCTGGAAGTCTGGAGAAGCAAACGTACCTCTGTCTGAACTCTTTTGTTTATCCCTGCTACTTCATTTCTTATCTGAAATAATTGTTTTAGTGTCCCCCACCACCTTTCACCTCCAGGATTCAGCCAGAGAATCCTGCTAGCCTATGTCGCTTTCCTGGTTTCTAGCCTAGGACCTCTTGTTAGCCTGTTCTCTCTTTTTAACCTTCCCCAAGAATTCCTTCTCATTGTTACAGCTGCTCTTCCTATGCTTCTCGGCCTCAAGACTATAATGAGATTAAGGAGAGGTAATCTGTCACCCCTAATCTATCTTTTGAGAGTATTTTCCCACACATTAGTGGTGCCCAGTCTACCTTCACTTTCTTCTGGGGGGGGCAGGGCAGGGTGAGGGGTTTGGGTAGAGAAAGATCCTTTCTTTCCTTATCATATCCTTGTAGGGTCTCGCATATGGTCTGCTCAGGCATTGCAGCACTTTGCAGTGCAGCCTGAATCTAAGAATCTTAGCCAAGTTTCTTTTGTGTCTGCATTTCCCCACATTAGCTATATTTTTTATTGTGAACCTTTGCTGCATCTTAATTCTCTCGTATTCAACAAAATTTTCCTTGTGAATAGCTTTGTGTAAGTGTGGTATACTCAGCCCAATCTGTGTCAACACACACTATTGCCAGAGTTCAAAGATTCGTTGTGTGTGTCTCTGAAGATGTATGAGTTCATAGATGTGGTCTATGTCTGTGACATTAGTGTAGAGAAGGCTTTTGAGCCTGAGACTGCTCTCTTGTTTTATTGCTCCTAGAATAGAAGTTTCTTCTGAAGAAATTAATGATGGAACTGAAACTCTCTTTGTGCCATACCTATCTGCTTAGCCAAAGCAATTAAAATAAATAGAGTAGCCTTTGACAATGCAGACAGTTGAATAATTTAATTAGTCAATAGATAATTGTTTTGAGCTGTGGCACATACAAACAATTGAAGAAAGACCGCTCTGCAAACCTATCAGATTGTCTATATATAGACTCTATGATACTGAGCTGCATAAAAGACTCATGTTCCTAAGAGAAATATGCTGACTTGCATTATATTTACGGCAATCTTTGAAAAGGAGTGAGTTGGGATTGCGTATCATCTAATCCCATGAGAATAAAATGTTAACATTAATCTTCTGTTCAATGTTGACTTAGGGCTGTCCCTAATTTTAAGAAGTTTTATGGGCCATATTTTGTACTATAGCAATGCATCCTTTAAAACTTTACAAACTTTTCAATTATCATAGTAATCATGAGACTTTAAGGGATAGCGATGCCCTCTTTCTTATCCACTGTTCTAAAGTAAACTATAGTGTGCACAACAGACATGAATTAATCAGATACAATTTAAGGAAAAAATAATAAAATAATTCACACGTTACAAAAGATAAATCCAATAGACCAGTGATGATGAACCATAGAGACTGAGTGCTCAAGGTGGCGGGGAAGATGTGTAGCAGGGATGACGTATGCCGGTGACATCACATGGGTGCATGTGCACCCACCCACGTGATGTCGATGTAGGTCCCACCACATCAACCATTCCTGCACCTACATGGGCAAGCCCCCACACTACACTATAACCCACCATGGGCTGGCCCTGTCACTTGGCACTGCTCTGGAAGGCCCGCAACAGCAGAGGATTGGGCTTGCCCACAAGGGCATGGGGAGCCTACCCACAGTGAGGTGTGACAGGCCTAAACGCTGCCCCCCCCCCATGGCAGGGCTCAGCACCACCCAGCCACCCACAGGAAACCCCATCCCTGCTGCCGTGGGTCTGCCAGGGCGGCACCAAGCCTTGTGGAGCCCGAACAGGTAGCATTTGGGCTCCACAGGGCTTGGTGCCACCCATGCCGGACTCACCACACCTTGCTAAGCCCAAACGCCACACACACTCAGCAAGGTGTGGTGAGCCCGGCATGGGTGGCACCAACCCTGCTGAGTGGGGGGAGCATTTTGGCTTGGCAAGGTGGGCCACCCTGCATGGGTAGTGCCAAGCCCTGCGGAGCCCAAACGCCACACACCCCTACTCAGTAAGGCGTGGTGAGGCTGGCACAGGCTGCCCTGGCAAGCCCACCACACCCTACCAAGGGCAAGGACTGCCATGCTGCACCATCCCCTGCCACCATGCGCACATCATGCATGCACATGCACCCATTGGCACAGGGTGGGGCTTGCCCACACTGTTGCATGTGCCCAGAGAGAGGCCTCTGCGTGCCTCCTCTGACATACGTGATGAAGATAATAATAAACGAATCTTCTTATAAGGTCTTTGTATTCTTAATGTTATTTTTATTTTGCAAAATCTTGTATATTAACTTGTAATTTCATCAAACAGAAACCAAACTCAGATACTTCTCTGCACAAAAAGTCTTCAAGTTCCTTTTGTAATCTTGACAATAGTAACCAAATTCAAATATGTTCTCTTCAACTTCTTCTCTATGTCCTTTGTAACAATATGAAACAATGATTCATTCCTCTATTACACTTTCTATCTCTCGTCCAAAACAGCTCATAAACTCATATTCAGTTGGAAAGTCAAACTCCCATATAAATTGGCCCCAAACTCCCGACATCTATCTGGTTAATTAGACATTTCATTCAATAAATTTCATCAGGGGAGTTTTTGCAATATCTGAAAGGTTACAAAACACATGTCTGTTACAATATTATATGTTCAAACCAGCTGCAAGCCCCCATGCTCATTATCCAGTCCAAGCTTACCCAAGCTTACCACTCTTGTGTTTTGCGTCCTCTCTGTCTCTTCTGTAATTTCTCTATGGTTGCTAAGGACGTTGCATACCATTAGAGTCCTATCTCTTAAATACAACTTGCTGCCTGCTCCTGACTGAATCTGTAAGCTCACATTGCCACCTGTGTACTGACTGTTTTACTTACAAGGAGCACCATGATTCTAATTCCTAGTTTCATAGTTTAAACCCTTAGGATGCATGGTTCCTAGTCTATGAATATGAATATAGTTTGCCTACTTTCCTATCTGTTAAATACAACTTGCTACCTGCTCCTGACTAAATCTGCAAGCTCACATTGCCACCTGTGTACTGACTATTTTACTTACAAGGAGCACCATGGTTCTGATTCCTGTGTACTTACAAAAAGCAGGTTAAATCAGTTTCATAGTTTAAACCCTTAGGATGCATGGTTCCTAGTCTATGAATATAATATGCCTCCTTTTGTAATAGCAATTGTTCAATGTTGATACCTCTACCTGTTGTGACTGTGAGTTTTTCTAACACTACAAATTTAAAATCTGTGTCAAGATGGTTTTTTTCCATGTAATGATTTACCAATGGTGCATTTTCCACCTGTCCCCTTATCCTGGATCGATGTTCCGCTAGCCTGATTTTTAAGTTGCGTGAGCATTTTCCCACATACTTGAGACCACAAGAGCAAATCCATAGATATACACAAAATTGGCTATTACAATTACTAAAAAAATTGAGTGTATTTTAAAGTTTAATTCTGGAAAATTGATGTGCTGAGTCTCCCAAGCGAACCTGCAAACAACGCATTGGCCGCACCTGAGACTCAGCACATCAATTTTCCAGAATTAAACTTTAAAAAAACACTCAATTTTTTTAGTAATTGTAATAGCCAATTTTGTGTATATCTATGGATTTGCCCTTGTGGTCTCAAGTATGTGGGAAAATGCTCACGCAAATTAAAAATCAGGCTAGCGGAACATCGATCCAGGATAAGGGGACAGGTGGAAAATGCACCATTGGTAAATCATTACATGGAAAAAAACCATCTTGACACAGATTTTAAATTTGTAGTGTTAGAAAAACTCACAGTCACAACAGGTAGAGGTATCAACATTGAACAATTGCTATTACAAAAGGAGGCATATTATATTCATAGACTAGGAACCATGCATCCTAAGGGTTTAAACTATGAAACTGATTTAACCTGCTTTTTGTAAGTACACAGGAATCAGAACCATGGTGCTCCTTGTAAGTAAAATAGTCAGTACACAGGTGGCAATGTGAGCTTGCAGATTTAGTCAGGAGCAGGCAGCAAGTTGTATTTAAGAGATAGGAAAGTAGGCAAACTATATTCATATTCATAGACTAGGAACCATGCATCCTAAGGGTTTAAACTATGAAACTAGGAATTAGAATCATGGTGCTCCTTGTAAGTAAAACAGTCAGTACACAGGTGGCAATGTGAGCTTACAGATTCAGTCAGGAGCAGGCAGCAAGTTGTATCTAAGAGATAGGAAAGGAGGCATACTATATTCATATTCATAGACTAGGAACCATGCATCCTAAGGGTTTAAACTATGAAACTGATTTAACCTGCTTTTTGTAAGTACACAGGAATCAGAACCATGGTGCTCCTTGTAAGTAAAACATCAGTACACAGGTGGTAATGTGAGCTTGCAGATTCAGTCAGGAGCAGGCAGCAAGTTGTATTTAAGAGATAGGACTCTAATGGTATGCAACGTCCTTAGCAACCATAGAGAAATTACAGAAGAGACAGAGAGGACGCAAAACACAAGAGTGGTAAGCTTGGGTAAGCCTGGACTGGATAATGAGCATGGGGGCTTGCAGCTGGTTTGAACATATAATATTGTAACAGACATGTGTTTTGTAACCTTTCAGATATTGCAAAAACTCCCCTGATGAAATTTATTGAATGAAATGTCTAATTAACCGGATAGACGTTGGGAGTTTGGGGCCAATTTATATGGGAGTTTGACTTCCCAACTGAATATGAGTTTATGAGCTGTTTTGGACGAGAGATAGAAAGTGTAATAGAGGAATGAATCATTGTTTCATATTGTTACAAAGGACATAGAGAAGAAGTTGAAGAGAACATATTTGAATTTGGTTACTATTGTCAAGATTACAAAAGGAACTTGAAGACTTTTTGTGCAGAGAAGTATCTGAGTTTGGTTTCTGTTTGATGAAATTACAAGTTAATATACAAGAGTTTGCAAAATAAAAATAACATTAAGAATACAAAACCTTATAAGAAGATTCATTTATTATTATCTTCATCATTTTTGGGCATACACAAATGGTACATTGTGTTTGTATCCTTTTCTCCGTTTGGCCATTTTTTGCTGTCCTCTGACATACGTGCCATAGGTTCGTCATTGCTGCCATAGACTAAGGCTTGGAAAAGTGCTCTCTGTGCTGCCCTCAGCACCTTTCTTTTTAAATGTGGATGTGGGAAAATGGGGAGGCAGGGAGTAGGTGTTGCCCTTGGAGATTTTATAGGAGGCTGGAGCCCCTAAACCTCTACATGTTGTTCTGTCTGATCAAAACTAGTAATGCTCTGACCCAAAGCAAACATCCTGTAATGATCAGATGCAGTCAACAGAGAAAGCTATTTACTCAGACTCACATAAATATTTATTTACTACATTTGTTTACCACCCCACATGGTGAAACGTTCCCTTCTTACAAAAGGTGGCTGTACCAGTTGTGTTATCTCTAACTACGGTAAAGGAAAATGGGCAGTGGGGAGGACAAGAAAGAAATCTCAACAGGCCACAGTTGAGGAATCAAGTAAAAAGATGCCATTCTGCTGTACTATATGCTTCTGTCAGTGTCCCAGAATTTTATACCTCTGATACTTGAAGACCTATTTCTAATCAACATTCTTGGTTTA
The DNA here is from genome assembly GCA_035047305.1 of Bradypodion pumilum. Classification (NCBI taxonomy): domain Eukaryota; kingdom Metazoa; phylum Chordata; class Lepidosauria; order Squamata; family Chamaeleonidae; genus Bradypodion; species Bradypodion pumilum. The sequence goes on from JAWDJD010000002.1 coordinate 322,297,414, forward strand.
TATTTGGAAAAAATATATATGGAAATTTATACCAACTTCTTGTTACACCTAATTTTCCACATTCTCCATTGAGTTAATTCCTCTGTCAAATGATGTTCTGTCAATTCATGAATTATTTTTTTAGTCAAACTAAGTAGGTAAGTTCAACTACCTGCTTAGTTTGATTTTATAGTCTATTTTATCCGGTCAATTCAGGACAAGGATGGCGTTTTAGAGTATGTTCTAAAGAATATTCAACTTTGAAAAGTGCTCAACTGCAGTCCAGTTTTATTCCTTAAACATCAGTATAAAACATTCTGTCTTAATTTACTGAAAAGTAGCCGGGTTTGAACAATAATCCTGTGCCAATAGTTCTGACTAATGATGACCCTTTTCAGGGTTTTCTAGGTAGATAGATGAGAAGAGATGACTCACTTGAGAACGCCTTGATGCTAGGAAAGATTGAATGCAAAAGGAGAAGGGGTCGGCAGAGAATGAGGTGGATAGATGGCATCGTTGACACAGTGGGTATAGATCTGGGTGGGCTATGAGGGATGGCAAATGACAGGAGCCTGGTGTGCAGTGGTCAATGGGGTCACAAAGGGTCAGACTTGACTGTGTGACTGAACAACAAAAGGTAGACCATACACAGAAGTATTTTTTTCCTTTTAGCAGCATCCTCAGGCTGTGCAACTTGCCCATGTCTAATCAGGGTGGCTCTTCTCCCAGGAGGCATAGTGGGGAATTGAACTCTCAACCTTTGGTTCCTCAGCCAGATACCTTACTCACTTGAGTAAGGGGTAGTGAATTTGTGGCTAGCTGAAAGGCAGCTAGATAGAAAGTGTGGCTGTTCTCTGAAGCTGTTGCATTTTAGTGATACACCACAATACACTACCTTTGGGGAGGTAGTCATGCACCTGAAACTGTTCTTTGCAGGGAATACTGTGGTAGCAGGATGGGTGGGTGGGCGGGCGCTGAGAGTAGAACAAAATTCCAATGTGGGGAGAAGCGCATATCCCATTATTAGGTGTGGCTAAGGATGTAAGTGGAGCCGTAGCAAAATGAACAGTAGTAGTTCCTTCTAATGTTGTGTGGTGCCTGTCTCTACCAGCACATGTAATTCTTTATTAGTTTTAAATTTTCCCCACCAAGCATGTGAAGCATAGCTTTGTAAGAGTGTTCTGGAGTAAGTGCCTGTGCAACAGCTTCTCTGCCTGCAAAATAGTTTCATGCAGCATCTGTCCTACTTTACAGAGCCCTTGTACCTCTGACCACTGGTAAAAGATAATAACCAGAGATGCTTGATTGGCAACAGATATGACTGCATCTAGCCCACAATCAGAAGGGTTCCCATTAAAAAACACAAATGGAATCTCCATAGAGATCTTCTCTGTATTCAGGCGTCTGGGATGCTACTTAGATGTGACCATGGGTAGGATGTTGAGACATGTTACTTTCACATGTGGGATGTTGAGGCATGTTACTTTCACATGTTCTTGCATTTTAAATTGTTAAACCTCATGTTTATTAAAAAAAAACACTGTAATTATGAAAATATCCAATTATGAAGAAATTTGTGGATTAAAAAAATTAACTGAAGTGAAAAATTTCCCCTCATCTATCCTGACTAAATCGGTACTATTATTGCCTGGGTGAAGACTATATTGTGTCTGTCTTTTATGCAAGTTAGAAAGCCATGGAGCTTCCTAGAAAAAAATGGCCATCCTGACAAAATGGTTTAATATACAGTGGTTCACTTCCAAACTTCTAAGAATTAAGCATTAAAATTGCATGGATTGGTGAATCTGTTAGTTTTAGATTATGCCATAGCTGAATTTTTAAAATCTCAAGTTATTTCTATGCTTAATGTGAAAAAGTTATGTGAATGTTGGTAAATTTTTAGCAGAAATGAACTGAAACATAATGCTTGTCAATCCATGCAGCATCTAAAGATTGCTGTGAGGCAAGGAAGCTTTAACGTCTTCAAAACTTAAACCTGGTCACATAAATCTAGTTTAAATAACAGCTATAAGCCTTCTGAACATTGGCAGGTACAAAGAAAAAATCACCTTTGCATTTTGAAGAGGGACTAGCTCAATGCCTTTTATGTGTGTGTTAATTGATGGATGCATCTCAGCTGATCTAAGAGGAAGACAAAAAAGGAGCCGCAGTGAGGGCTAAAACACAGCTTTATTGCATGATGGTCAGGATGAACATGTGGTAATGGCAGAGGTACAGCTCATTTTATACTGTAGCAATACATTTGAAAGGGTTGCACGGTTGCTCATTGGTTGCTACCTGCGTGACGTCATTCTGAGTCATGCCCATCTTCTCCAGGTGATCCTTGCGTGGGAAGGTTCCCGCGGCTGCTGATGATTGGGGGAATTTGAACCATGTGAGCTGAACACTCGCAGCTGCCCTCTATGGGTAGCTGGCTCGTGTTCCTTTAACAGCTGGGTTACATTGTAATCATTGTCAGGTTACATTCATACATTCTTAAAGTGATACTGTTACATACACAACACTACTCCCCCCCTAGGATGGGACAAAGTCCCTCAACCATTGTGGCTTCCCGCATGTGCGCTTGGGGCATACTACTGCTTGGCTGAGCTCAGGGGAACTAGGGGCTCCGAGTTCCGCAGACTCTCATTCTGTAAAGGAATGGGGGAACTCATTAGTCGTCTGATGGGGACTCTGTGACAACCTTGCATTTGAAGATGGGAACGGAACATGTAACTGGGATGTGAACCCCTGCCTGTCGCTCATAGCGCCTGGTGACCCCACCCCAGCACGAACCTCGGAACCGATGAGGAAACCCTTGTTGTCTCGCCCCGGTTTCTTGCGCCTGCAACTGGTGTACTTGTGCTACCCCCTGCTGCCTGACTCGGTGTTATTGGAGATGGAGAGAACGAACTTCCCCCTGCTGCCTGAGCTGGGGGTCTCGGTGATGGGGTAAACTCTAACGCAAAAGGACTGGGAGGGCTGGAGGTACCAGGGGCTGAACTAAAACCCCTCTTCTCGCTCGGACGGGTGGAGGACCACTCCGCGACATCCCCCTGGTACGGCAACATAAAGTCAAACTCGTCCCACTCTTTCTAAGTATCCTCCTCCTCGTTTGAGAATCCAGGGTATGCATTTGTACCCGAGGACGCCCCCATGTCTCCCCCTTGGGCTAAACGGATGGGGGAGAACCCTAACACTGATTCTCTTTCCCTGGTGACTCATCTTCTGAGCTGGTCAGCGTGCCTTCTCCACGACAGACCTGTGTTTGTTTTGACCCTGTAGGACACTGGCCCCGTTTGCTCAATGACCGTTCCTGGAACCCACATTGGTCCCGAGGTTGCATAATTTCTGCAGTGAACCGGGTCCCCTACCGCAAAATTTTTGGAGCTCTCTATCTCTATATTTCTCCCCTCATCCTCCACCCTGGGCAGATCCAACCGATCAAAAAGTGTTACCGGCCTCCTCCGCATGAAGAGTTCAGCTGGCGACAGTCCTGAAGCTAGGGGAGTTGCCCTATAACAGATGAGGAACTGACACAGTTGGAGGTTCAATTCACCGGGACCCATGCGCCGCAGTGCATCTTTCGTAGTGCTCACTTGGCGCTCTACCTGACCATTTGTGGCGGGGTGAAACGAGGCAGAGGTAATGTGCCGGATGGCATTCCTCTCGATGAACACCTTGAATTCCACAGAGGTGAAAGTACTGGCGTTATCACTCACAAGGATGTCCGGCAGGCCGAAGCAACTGAACATCCTGCGCAAGTGTTTAATGGTTGTGGCAGATGAGGTGTTAGTCATGGGAATGACTTCCAGCCATTTGGAATATGAGTCGACTATCAGTAGAAACATGGACCCGCGAAAGGGGCCAGTGAAGTCGACTTGTACTTGGGACCATGGGCTGTGTCCCATTCCCTATGGGGCAGCCGGAACTCCTCGGGCCAAGAGCCCTGGCAGCTCTCACACGTGCCCACTAAGTGTTCTATATCCGCATCTATCTGGGGCCACCAGAAGTAGCTCCTGGCCAGTGCCTTGGAGCACACTATTCCCGGGTGGCTGGTATGCAGTAGCCTCAGCACATTTGCTCGTAACTTCTCTGGGATGACCACCCGCTGTCCCCAGAGGAGGCAGCCCCTTTCAAGGGAAAGCTCTACTCTGCACCTGAAAAACGATTTGAATTCCTCCTCGGGGGGAGTTGTGGGCCACCCTTTTCTTACCCAGGAACTGACTTGGGACAGGATTTTGTCGGCTGTCGTGGATTTAGCGAGGTCTGTGGGAACTATGGCGGGCGAGTCGAGAGACTCGATCAACAGGACTTGGTGGTCCTGCTCTATCTCGCATTCGGGGTCTCCTAAACTAGGGAGGGGAGATCGGGACAGCGCGTCCGCATGGGAGAACTCCTTCCCTGGGCAATGGACCAGCTCGTACTGGTAGGCGTTAAGAAAGATCGCCCAACGTAGCATTCTGGGGGACAGAATTTGTGGGGTTGGCTTGCCTGTTGTGAAAATTCCCAAAAGGGGCTTATGATCAGTCACAATCGTGAACTCGCGGCCGTATAGGAAATCGTGGAACTCCAAGGCCTCTCTATCTGTCTGCGCGTAGTTGCGCTCCGCCTTTGAAAGTGACCTGGAATAGAAGGCAACCGGGGCTTCCCGCCCGCTCTAACACGTGGCACAGCACTGCCCCCACCCCCACTGGTGATGCATCACAGACCAAAACTACCGGTTTCCTCGGGTCGAAATGGGTCAGGACGGCATCCGAGGACAAGAGCGCCTTGAGCTTTTTGAACGCTTTTTCCTGCCTATCTCCCCACCACCAAACCGCATCTTTCTTAAGTAGCCCGTGCAGTGGCTCTGCCACGGATGCCTTCCTTGGCAAGAAGGAATGGTAAAAATTCAGGAGCCCTAGGAATGATTGCAGCTCTGGTTTCGCGGTGGGGCGAGGGGCGTTTTGCACAGCTGCAACCTTGGACTTGGAAGGCTTGATGCCCTCCGCGGTTATCTTGAACCCGAGAAACTCCACCTCCCTCGTGAAGAATACACATTTGTCCCTTCTCAACCTCAGTCCCGCTCTCTCGAATACAGAGAGGACTCTGTCTAGTCTCCTTGCTAGTTCCGATTCGCTCCCCGCTGTTATCAAAACGTCGTCAAAATATGGGAGCACGCCTGGAAGCCCCTTTAAAAGGCATTCCACAAGGGACTGGAAGATCCCAGGGGCTGAATTTACGCCGAACTGTAGGCGCGTTATCTTGAATGCCCCCTTATGCATAACGATGGTTTGCGCAGCGGCAGCGGCTGGGGTTACTGTGAGTTGCTGGTACGCCTGCGCCAGGTCTAGCTTGGCAAAACACCTCCCCCCGTGCAATGTGGCCAGTAGGTGGCTAACTACTGGCACCGGATATGCATTTGGCCGAATGGCCTTGTTAATTGTACACTTGTAGTCAGCGCAAATCCTGACCTCCCCATTGGACTTTAAAGCTGTAACAATCGGAGTTTCCCACTCTGCAGAATCAACTGGAACTAAAATCCCCTGCCCCACCAATTTGTCCAATTCCGCCTCAATCTTGTCCTTGAGGGCAAAGGGAACTCTTCTTGGCTTGAGACATATGGGCCGAATTTCTGGGTCCAACTCAAAAGAAACTGGGGGGCCCTTGTAAGTCCCGAGCCCCTTCTTGAAGACTGCAGGGTACGCATCGCACACATCCCGGATTGGGTCAGTCTCTATGGCGTTTATGCTGGACAGTTCAATTCCCAGGGGAGCAAACCACTGGGTTCCCAAAAGGCAACAGGTCCCCCCCCCCTTTGAGAACTACTAAGGGCAGTTTTTCTGTGAACCTTTTGAACTTCACCATGAAGTTACCCGCCCCCAACACCGGGATCCCATAAATCTGCACGTCCCGTAAGTTCGATTTCATGGCCCGCAACTTGGGGCACGCATTTGGGGGAATGCGCAGGAATTCCTTCTGGGACAGGATGGAGTAGGACGACCCCAAGTCTATTTCCATCCTAACCAGGACCCCTTGTAACAGTACCTCTACAAAGAAATGCCGGTGCTCCAGGCCCACGCGGCCCACGGTCGCCGTGTCATCGTTGGCTGAGACCTTTCCGATGCCGGCCGCCTTGCATTGGTGTGCTTGAGGGTGTTTTAATGAGCCCTTGTCCTCCGTTCGCCCGCGCCTGCAGACCCTGGTGATGTGGCCTTTCCGCCCGCAGTTGTGGCACTCGGCCTTCCGGAATGGGCACCTCGTTCGGTCGTGAGATGCCCCGCAGCTATCGCAACGGTGGCTTCCTCTCTCGCTGGTTCGGCGCTTTTCTCCGTGCCTCCTGACCCTCTGCACGTCATCATCCTCGCTGGAGCAGGGGTCCGCAGTCATGGACGACTCCTCGGAGGTTGCTGGGGTGCCTGTGGGCTGTCGGGGGGCCTGCCAGGCCGCTCGCGCCGAAATCCGCTGGGCCGCTTGCACGGGTGACTTGGCCCTCTCAGGTGTGGCCCCTCGGGACTTGAAGACTCTGACCCCACTCCTCGCCGCCTCAGCCGCCTGGGCCTCTTGCAGTACCTCGTTGAACATGAGGCGATGGTCACGGGTCATCAACTTTCTCTGGACCTCCTCGTCCCTCAGGCCACACAGCATGCAGTCTCGCAGGGCTATGTCCAGGTCCTCCCATTGGCAGTGGACAGCCGCCAGCCTGAGGGCCGCCGCATAGGCGGACACGGATTCTCCCGGCCGCTGGTCCCGCCTGTGGAACGCGACCCGGGCCAGAAAAATAGAGATGGGTGGCTGGAAATGGTCCCTCAGCGTTGTGAGGATGCGGTCGATGGGCACTGCGTCGACCTTCCAGGGAGCCAGCAGGTTCATCAGGATGCGCAGCATGGCTGGCCCCACCTGGGCTAGGAAGTGCGAGTGCACCTTCCCTTCATCATCGATGCCTGCAGCATCCATTGTGTGCCAAAACTGGCACTTGTACAGCTCCTATTGCTCTGGATCGCTGATATCGAACTGGTGAGGCTTGATCTTGGGATACGCCATGGATCCCATCCTTGTCACCAATTTAGTGTCTTGCATGGAAGACAAAGAAGGAGCCGCAGTGAGGGCTAAAACACAGCTTTATTGCATGATGGTCAGGATGAACATGTGGTAATGGCGTATGTACAGCTCATTTTATACTGTAGCAATACATTTGAAAAGGGTTGCACGGTAGCTCATTGGCTGCTACCTGCGTGACGTCATTCTGAGTCATGCCCATCTTCTCCAGGTGATCCTTGCGCGGGAAGGTTCCCGCGGCTGCGGGTGATTGGGGGAATTTGAACCGTGTGAGCTGAACGCTCACAGCTGCCCTCTATGGGTAGCTGGCTTGCATTCCTTTAACAGCTGGGTTACATTGTGATCATTGTCAGGTTACATTCATACATTCTTAAAGTGATACTGTTACATACACTACAGAAATCATAATGGGATGATCAATCAATCACTTTATTACGGTCAACTGGTCTTACCTGGCTGGGATGGAGGAAAAGGAGATGGTCTCTTAGAGATGCATGTGATGTACAACTGTGAGACACAGTTTAGGGTGGCAGCACAGAAATCAAAAGTGTAAGTCAGGTTGATAGAAGTACCTTGGAATTTTGTCAAAGGAATAGCAGGGTAATCAGAGGCAGAAGATACATGGCCTGAAGTAGTTTGATGTTTGCAGATTGATACGCCGTAGGCAGCAGTCAGGGGGCCAAACACATCTTTATTGCATGGTAGTTAATCTGAACATGAGGTAATGGCGGAGACACAGCTCCTTATATATGGTACAGTACATTTGAATTTCGCCCGAAGGCGCCCATTGGTTGCTGTGTCAGTGACGTCATTCTGACGTACTGCATACCTGGCGTGGCTCACCTGTGGTGGGAAGGTTTCCCATGCTAATTACTGATTGGGTGATTGGGGCCACGTGAACTGAGCTCTTTCAGCTGCGCTACCACTGGCAGCTGAATCCTATGTGAGTGGCAGATGACTACATGCATACACAGTATCTATACAATAGGAGTATTCACAAGGGGGGAACAGGAAGGAGGGAACATGGAGGATCGCTAGATCCGATTCATTCACAATACACTTGGTTACAAGGAGGATCGCTAGATCCGATTCATTCACATTACATTTGGTTACATACACAACATCCCTCCCCCCTAGGATGGGACGAAGTCTCTTAACCATAGTGGTGGCCTGCATGTTCGCTTGGGCCACGCAGCAGCTTGGCTGAGCTTGGAGGAACTGGGGGTTTTGGGTTCTGCAGTCTCACCTCCTGCAGAGGGGAAATGAGCAGCATTAGTGGTGTGTCGGGAGCACTGTCCCGATTCAGACGAAGAACCCGGGAGGGGACACTGCATATCGAAACCTGGAAGGGCGGGGGAGAGACTGACTTAAAGGAACTTCCCGCCTGTTACTCTGAGTAGGGGGCGACTCCACGAAACGTTGCCTCATTTGCATGGGAGTGAAACGTTGCTTCGTTTGCATGGGAGTAGAGGCGGACTCAAAAACCAGAGGATGGGGGGGTTTCTAGGGAGAAATCAAAGCTCCGCTTTTCGTTTGGATGAGTGGGGGAACACTCTGAAAACTCCCCCCTGTCCTGCAACTCAAAGTCTAAACTGTCGAGGTCTGGGCTCTCGAACTCTTCCCAGTCCCTCTGCATAGGATGGGTGAAACTGAAATCAGGAACTCTTGGTAGGCTAACTGCCATGTCTCCCCCTTGGGATGAGCAGGTGGGGGAGAACCCTAACATTGAATCACCCTGGTCCTCAACTCCCTGGGTGTCCGTGACGTGGCGCCTGAACTGGTCTGCATGTTGATGCCACAGTAGCCCCGTGCCTGTTTCTACCTGGTAGGAAACTGGCCCTGTTTGGTCAATCACCACCCCTGGGACCCACGTTGGGCCGGCGGCTGCATAATTTCTACAATATACTGGGTCCCCAACAGCAAAAACCTTGGTGTGTGCAATTTCAACATTCCTCCCCTTATCCTCCACCCTGGTTGGATCCAACCGGTCAAAAAGCGAGACCAGTCTTTGTAGGAGCTCGGCTGGCGAGAGTCCGGATGCCAGGGGCGTTATTCTGTAGCAAAGAAGAAACTGACACAATTGTAACTCTAGATCCCCGTGGCCCATTCGCCGAAGTGCCTCTTTGGTAGTTTGCACTTGGCGCTCAACCTGACTGTTTGTTGTGGGGTGAAATGGGGCAGACGTAATGTGTCGAATTGCGTTCCTTTCCAGGAATGCCTGGAACTCGACAGGTGAAAGTACTGGTGTTGTCGGAGACAAGCACATCAGGTAAACAAAAACAACTAAATATCCTCTGCAATTGCTTAATGGTTGCGGCTGAGGAGGTGTTGGGCATTGGGATAACCTCCAGCCATTTTGAAAAGGAATCGACCACTAGGCCTTTGACTGTGTGGACCACAATAAAATGTGGCAAGTTCTTAAAGAAATGGGAATACCAGAACACCTCATATGACTCATGAGAAATCTGTACAAGAGTCAAGAAGCAACAGTTAGGACAGAACATAGAATGATGGAATGGTTTGGAATAGGAAAAGGAGTAAGACAAGGCTGCATTTTATCACCCTACCTTTTCAACCTATACACAGAGCACATAATGCGCAATGCAGGGATGGAGGAATCACAGTATGGGATCAAAATTGCTGGGAGAAACATCAACAATTTGAGATATGCAGACGGTACCACCCTAATGGCAGAAAGTGAGGAAGATTTAAAGAAGCTCCTGATTAGGCTGAAAGAAGAGAGTGCAAAAGCTGGCCTGAGACTTAACATAAAGAAAACCAAAATAATGGCAACAGGCCCTATCAGCACCTGGAAAGTAGACGGGGAAGAAGTAGAAGCAGTGACGGATTTTACTTTCTTGGGATCTAGGATCACTGCAGATGGTGACTGCAGCCATGAAATAAAGAGGCGACTGATTCTAGGGAGACAAGCCATTAGAAACCTGGGGAACATAGTGAAAAGTAGACATATCACCTTGCAAACAAAAATCCGTATAGTCAAAGCAATGGTATTCCTGGTGGTAATGTATGGTTGCGAGAGCTGGACCATTAGGAAGGCTGAGCGCAGAAAAATAGACGCCTTTGAGATGTGGTGTTGGAGGAGAGTTTTGAGAGTCCCCTGGACAGCGAGAACAAATAGGTCAATCTTGAAAGAAATCAGTCCTGACTGTTCCTTAGAATATCAAATAGTAAAGATGAAGCTGAAGTACTTTGGACACCAAATGAGATGAGAGGATTCACTTGAGAAAGCCTTGATGCTGGGAAAGGTGGAGGGCAAAAGAAAAGGGGACAGCCAATAATGAGATGGCTAGATGGCATTGTGGACGCAGCGGGCACCGAGCTGAGTGGGATGAGGAGGATGGTGGAGGACAGCGGTGCCTGGAGGTCAATGGTCCATAGGGTCGCAAAGGGTCAGAATCGACTGTGCTGACTGAACAACAACAACACTGTGGTGACTCTGACACAATAAAAGAAAGAATGGCTAAAAGAACCATATATGTTTTAGTTTGCATCTTAATCATTCGCTTGCGGCTTATGTGCAGCATCACAATCCTGAAATTCAAGGCTTTAAGTTCAATGTCAGGACTTTGAATGGTTTGGAAGCCTGCATGAAGTCAGTGTATAACTCCAGTATACTGAAGCAATGTGGCTCCAACAGGCCATCCACTTCCAGAAGTGTTCCTCACCTAGTGTATTGCAACTGTAACAGGCATGTTACTCACCAAACATTGTAATAAACAGACCTTGCAACTATGCATTACAATGGTCCATCATGCAGAGTATGAAAGCTAGAAATAAAATGTGGACAGGGAATGTACAGCCCCATACTGTACTTCTGGGATGAATTTTCCAACATCCCTAGGCAACATAGCTGCTCATGAATAATTATCGGAGTGATGGGATCACATGTCTCCCTTTCCCCATATTAAAATGTTCTTGTACTTAAAGCTATAGTCATAACTTTGTAGTTCCATGCAAAGCAATAGAAGCAGCCGTCAAAGAAGCAGATCTGAGAAACCTTCAGATGCCATCAAACTGTTGCTCCTTCATTCTCCATGTGGTCACAAAACTGATAGCTATTATTACTTACATCTTCTCACATTGAGTTTTGGACTTTCTCCATTCACCTCCTATCTGTAATGCCCAGCCTGAAGGACAGTCTTGCAGGATCCAAGAATTTGCCTGTTTCTGATCTTTTTAACAGTTTAATAAGGCCTTACATATCCCTATTTGTCAGAGTCAGGCATGGGCAGCTGGCAGGTAAGGCAAAGGCCAGGACATACGACAACTAGGTAACAGGTCAAATAGTAACAATATCTCAGTCCAGAATCCAAGTCAAGCCACATATACAGAATTAGTCCAGATGATGAAAGTGTAGTCCAAATGAACCAGAAGTCAGGCAACCAGGAAAACAAACATGGCAGAGAACCAACCCTCAGGGGCTGGATCAAGGCAAGGACAGAATTGCAGGGAGAAGGATCCAGGAAAGGCAAAACAATAGTCCACAGGAACCTGGCAGGAACTCTTCAGGAACAAGACAGGTGATCTTCTGCAACAGGAATCAGGAGTAAGACAGAGATCTTTAACCAGGCAGGAGATCTAAGAGATAAACTACAGCAAGTCTGCAAACCTATGTTGTTGAGACAACCTCTGGGAGGAAGGGCCAGTTCTTATATAGCTAAGGCACCCAGGGTCTCCAGATAAAGCCTAAGTTGGTCTGAAACCTTCCCCAGGGCTCTCAGATGGGGCTTAGCAGCTGCAGCTGGGGGTGGGTCCAACCCTGCAGGACTTAGAGTAGCAGCTGCAAATCCTGACACTGTTGTTGGGATTTTGAACAAGGATCACATAGGGTTGTCCCTCCTCCAGTGTTCTGATCAGTTCCTGGGAAATTGCCAGGACCGTCCTTGGGTGAAGGTGACACTCTGGAAATAATGAAATCACAGGACCCGGACCTTATGTAAAGAAGAAACAAAACTGGCTGTTGTCATTGTATCACAAATACTTCATTCAAATATCCCCTAATCAAGTATATGTTTACTGAAAATGTGAAGTAAGAGAACTGATAAGAAGAGAACGGAACAGTTTAATCAAAAGCTATCACTGTTGTTCAATTACATTTCTATAACTTAGTATAACTATAACAGAATTCAAAACAATATAATCACCTTATGCAGACATGTTACCAGTCCCACTCAGCGATCAAACCCATTGAAGGTCAGATCACTAAAAGATACCATGACATCAAAAGAGTACTGTACACAGTTTCTTCAGTCATGTGTTTGGTGCAGAGCAACAGTCAATGGATACTCAATGTGGTGTAGTGGATAGAATACAAACTAGTGCTCAGGAGATCTGGATTTGAATGCCCACTCAATCATAGAAAATCACAGAATTGGGGGGAGAGAATGGAATTGGTGAAGTTAGTTATGTGCCATCAAGTCAGTACTGACTCATAGTGACTCTAATAGGGCTTTTGAAGTAAATAAGATATTTAAGGAATGGTTTTCCCAGTTCTAATGGTTTCTATGGTCAGGTGGGGATTTAAACCCTGGTCTCTAGAGTCATGGTCTGTAACTCTACCCTCTAGAACACACTAAGAATTGATAAAATCACTCTTTAAATATCTCACTTGCTTTGAAAGCCCTATTTGGGTTGTTAGATGAGCACTGAACCCTGGAGTCAGATATGACTAGCTTTCAAGCAAGGGAAACCTTTACCTTTACGTCGATTCTAACTTGATGGCACATAGCACATCAGTCAATAACCTAATTGCAACCTACCCCCCAACCCTACCCAGCCCACCAAAAAGATAGAACGCCATAACCAAAGCAACACTTGTGTTAGTTGGATAGTGTACAAGTCATTCAAAAACTTACAGTCATTCAAAAACTTTCCTCATGATTAGGGCATTGGAAAACCAGTAGTTGCTGACTAGAAATGGGATAATGGTCTACATAGTTTGTGACCCACCAAGCTGAACACAACCTGGGAATCTACAGCAGTTTACCAGAGACTCGGTCAATTTCCTGGTTTTGCTGCATGCCTGAAATAGCAAGAAGGGAAGGTCTTGTGGAGCATTTGTTAAGCCACAGAAGATGGTTGCTAGACAGCACGTTTTTCAGGTTTGACTTACAACAATCATGTAATCAAAAAAAGTAGCCTTGAAAGTCATGCCAAAAGTGAATGTGTTTGTTTGGAGTGTTAATGTTCTTTAATCTGAATTACACACAAAGTGAATCCCTTTCCTAGAGGTATGGGCTATCTCCTCCATGGGGCTCTTGCAGATTAGCCTGTTTTCTATGGATACATGAAAGTAATTCTTTACTAAATAGCATATAGAAAGCTGGGAAGCGTTTTACAGATCCATTCCAATCATCCTATCACTTTATGTTGGAGGCAGTGGCAGCCATGCACCCTTTTGAGAATAATTGTTAGGTCTAAGGAGAGCTTGCCTCAAATCCCTCTTTGTAATTCATCAATTAGGAAAATTTATGGTTTTCTTTGCATGCCTAGTGTTTTAGGCATGTAAGCAATGAAAGATCTGTATGTTTGGAGGGATGAAATTTTAAGGGCAGAAAATATTCAATTCCCTGTCTGGCAGCAGGAAATTAGCTTCCTGGTTTGGATTTTATATTACTGTATTGTATTGAACATAGGAAACATATGATGCCCATTTTAAAAACAAATTTGTTATGTGTTACTTGGTTTTAGATTCAATTCAGATTGCTTTGAAGTCTAAGTGAATGGTATGGACCCAGAATACCTTACAGCAGGGATTCTCAACCTGTGTTATGTATGTATGCATGTTCATTATACTGTAAGGCAAGATTGTAACCACTCCAGATACAAACGATATCAGCTATGAAGGAACGCGAGCAGACAGCCTATAGAGGGCAGCTGCGAGCGTTCACTCTCACATGGTTCACATTGCTCAATCACGGACAGCCGCGGGAAAACCTTCCCCGCATTCAGCAGCTGAAGCAAGACCTGCATTCAGCAGCTGAAGCAAGACCTGCATTCAGCAGCTGAAGCAAGACCTGCATTCAGCAGCTGAAGCAAGACCTGCATTCAGCAGCTGAAGAAAGACCTGCATTCAGCAGCTGAAGCAAGACCTGCATTCAGCAGCTGAAGAAAGAGGCGTGCCTGGGCGAGGCCACGCCGGTAGCAACCAATCAGCTACCGTGCTACAAGATTCAAATGTAGAGAGCTACTGTATATATTGGGATGTATCACCGCCATTCCTCATGCTTCACTGGAACCTCATGCAATGCAATAAACCTGTGTTAAACCAACCTTTCGGTTGTCCGGTTGTCTTTGGTCCCATACACTAAATTGGCGACGAAGGTGGGATATGGCTGCCCACGGGACCAAGACATGCGCCGGCTACGAGATCAAGAAGCAGGGAGACTTGGAGCTGTTTGAGATAGACTTCAACGCAGTGCTGGTGGAGCTCGAAGTCTCCGATGAGGCCAAAAAGAGGGCCATTTTCGTCCGCATGCTCGGACACGAGACCAAGAGGACCTTGGTGGACCTGATCGCCCCGAGGAAGGTGGGCGACTTCAAAGCTTCAGAGCTCCTGGCGGCGTTGCGCGCCCATCTCCGGCCGGCAATAGCGATGTTCCCCGCTCGGAGCGCGTTCTGGAGGCGAGTCCAGGCACCCGGAGAATCGGTCGATGAGTTCGCCGCGGCCCTGCGGTTGGCCGCCGGCCCTTGCAAGTGGGAACTCCCCGACGTCACCCTCCGGGACTGCCTGCTCTGCGGTCTGAGGGACACAGAGACTCAGCGCGCGCTGATGAAAAGGGAGCCGCCTCCCACGTGGCAACAAGTCCTCGACGCGGCACAGGCCGCAGAGGCCACGTCGGCCGGGGTGCACGAACTTCAGGACTGGCGCCCGAAGACCGCCAAGGCAGAGAGTTCGGTGCGCGCGGCCCGGCGGACTTCGAACTCGTCTTCTGCAGAGAGCAGCGACGACGAGGACGTCCGGAGGGTCCAGAGAGAGGGCCGGCGCTGCGATGGCTGCGGCGCCGCCCACGCCCGCACCAAATGCCCATTCCGCAAGGCCGAGTGCCACAACTGCGGCCGGCACGGGCACATCGCCAAGGTCTGCCGGAAACGACGCGAGGCCACCCGGAGTTCTCCAGACCGCTCGGCGAGGCAGGACCGCACCACGAGGCAGGACCGCACCACGAGGCCGAAGGACGGCACACGGACCACGAGGACGCGGGTCGGAGTAGGACGAGTCTCCGACGACAGCGAGGACGACGCGCCGGTTTGCAGCGTTTCCACGGAGCACCCCCGTTACTTCGTTGAGGTAGTAATACAAGGGGCCCCTGTTAGGATGGAGGTGGATTCGGGTTCCTCATACTCCATTATTTCCCAGGGGGAGTTCATGAAAATCGCCCCCCGCGTGCGGCCCAAGCTCAAGGCGTTGAGGGCCACGCTGAAGGACGTGCAGGGGAACCGCATCCCAGTGTTGGGGGTTGGGAAGTTCCAGGTCCAGTTCAAAAAGTACACCGCAACGCTTCCCTTAGTCGTCCTCAAGGGGGGTAAATGCAGCCTCCTCGGGACTCAATGGTTCCAGCCCCTGGGGTTGTTCATTGGGGGGGTGCACGCCGTGGGAGCACACGCCGCCGGGACTGATCCAATACAGAGCGTGTGCGACGCGCACCCCGAGGTTTTTAAAAAGGGGCTAGGAAAATTCAAGGGCCCCCCAGTGACTTTCGACCTGGACCCTGGAGTGCGTCCAATCAGACTTAAACCGCGCAGAGTGCCTTTCGCACTAAAGGACAAAATTGAGGCGGAGTTGGACAAATTAGTGGGCCAGGGGATTCTTGTTCCTGTTGATTCTGCGGAGTGGGAAACTCCAATTGTAACAGCGCTCAAGGCCAACGGGGAAGTCCGAATATGCGCTGATTACAAGTGCACCATCAATAAGGCGATCCGCCCTAATGCGTATCCGGTGCCGGTAGTCAGCCACTTATTGGCCAGGTTACACGGGGGGAGGTGTTTCGCCAAACTCGACCTGGCCCAAGCCTACCAGCAACTCCCGGTGACCCCCGCCGCAGCTGCTGCACAAACCATAGTCACCCACAAAGGGGCGTTCCAGGTTTCGCGCCTCCAATTCGGCGTGAATTCGGCGCCCGGGATTTTCCAGTCATTGGTGGAACGCCTCCTGAAGGGGTTGGAGGGGGTGTTACCCTATTTTGATGACGTATTAATTACAGGGGGGAGCCGGGCCGAATTAGCAACAAGGTTGGGAAAGGTCCTGACAATATTCGAAAAGGCGGGGTTGAGGTTGCGGAAAGACAAATGCGTCTTCTTCGCTACAGAGGTTGAGTTCCTAGGGTTCCGTGTTACTCCCGAGGGAATTAGGCCAGCCCAATCCAAGGTAGCCGCCATAAAAAAGGCCCCTCGCCCCACCTCCAAGCCCGAGTTGCAGTCGTTCCTCGGACTGCTCAACTTCTACCACTCCTTCCTCCCGCGGAAGGCAGCCGTGGCAGAACCGCTACACAAATTGTTAAAAAAGGACGAGGCATGGAAGTGGGGCGACGTCCAGGAAAAGGCTTTCAATGACCTGAAGCGACTCCTGGCATCAGATGCTGTACTGACCCACTTCAATCCCAAACGCCCGGTGGTCCTGATATGCGATGCATCCCCGGTGGGGGTGGGGGCGGTGCTTTGCCACGTGCTGGAGAACGGTAGGGAGGCCCCGATAGCTTTCTACTCTAGATCCCTGTCCCAAGCGGAGAGGAATTATGCTCAGACAGACAGAGAGGCGCTAGCAATAATTGCGGGGACCAAGAAATTTCATGATTTCGTGTACGGCCGCCCCTTCACCATAGTGACTGACCACAAGCCTTTGCTGGGCATCTTCACCGCAGACAAGCCCACACCCCAGATCCTGTCCCCGAGAATGCTCAGATGGGCCATTTTTCTCAACGCGTATCAGCACGCGTTGGTATACCGGCCCGGGAGGGAGATAAGCCATGCCGACGCTCTGTCGAGGTCCCCCATTCCCCGGGATTGCTGCCACGTGGGCGGAGTAGAGAGGGACCACCAGGTCTTAATGATAGAGGTCCTAGACTCCCCTCCAGTAGTACCGGCCGAAATCGCCAAAGCGACAGGCAAGGACAAAGCGCTGGCCACAGTTTGCTCCTGGGTGCAGAAAGGGTGGCCCGTGTCTTCCCCAGCAGCGGAATTCGACACATTCTTCAAAAAGAGATTAGAGTTGTCCCTGGAGAGGGGTTGCCTCTTGTGGGGACAGCGGGTAGTGATCCCCACGTCTCTCCGGCCGAGGGTGCTTAAACTGCTGCACGTCAGCCACCCGGGGATCGTACGCTCTAAGGCACTAGCCCGCAGTTACTTTTGGTGGCCCCAGTTAGACGCCGACATCGAACACATGGTCGGCACTTGTGAGGCGTGCCAAAGCTCAAGGCCAGAAGAGGCTCGCTCGCCACCTAGGGAATGGGACGCTGCGAGGGGACCCTGGTCCCGAGTTCACGTAGACTTTGCTGGCCCATTCAGGGGAACGCTTTTCCTCCTCGTGGTGGACGCGTTCTCTAAGTGGTTGGAGGTCATTCCAGTCTCGAGCACCTCCTCGACCACAACCATTAAACAGTTAAGGAGGGTCTTTTCCACGTTCGGTTTACCCGACACCCTCGTCAGCGATAACGCTAGCTGTTTCACGTCCGCCGAGTTCAGGGCATTCATGGAACGCAACGCCATTCGGCACGTCACCTCCGCCCCCTTTCACCCGGCCACCAATGGCCAAGTAGAGCGCCTCGTGCGCACCACGAAAGACGCGCTACTGCGCATGGGTCCCGGAGACCTCGACCTGAAATTGTGCCAATTCCTGCTGAGATACAGGGTCACCCCCTTAGCGTCAGGGTACTCCCCCGCAGAGCTGTTGATGCGCAGGAAGCTGGCCACGGGGATATCCAAGCTAGACCCCACGAGAGTAGAGGACAAGGGGCGGAACATAGGGGTGGAACCCACCAAGAGTTTCGGCATAGGCGCCCCAGTATACTGCAGGAATTACGCCAGCGCGGGGCCAGCCTGGGTGCCGGGCACCGTAGTAGACCAAACCGGCCCCGTCTCATACCGCGTAGAGACCAGTACAGGTTTCCTGTGGAGGCGACACGTGGACCAACTCAGGCGTAGGGTCCCCGGAGAGCAAGACGAGGATGAGGCCAGCATTGATTCAGCGTTAGGGTACTCCCCCACCCGTTTAGCCCAAGGGGGAGGAAAAGGGGAGCATGGGTCCCCACCAAGGGGGGAGGAAAGGGAATCGATCCACGGAAATCTTTTGCGGGAGTCCCTGCCAGAGAGGAGGAGCCCCGGGTTGCGGGAATCCCCGTCAGAAAGGAGGAGCCCCAACCACACTCATACCCCGCGGAAGCCGCGGAAGTCCCCCCGAGGCTCAGAGGCCCATAGAGGTTTAGACGTTGATTTACAGTACCAGGGGGAGTTAGCGGAGTGGTCCCCCACCCGTCCTAGCGAAAAGAGGGGTTTCAGTTCAGCCCCTGGTACCTCCAGTCCCAGTAGCCCCTGTGAGTTAGAATGCAATATAGCGCCCATGTTCCGGAGACCGACACCTCCAAGACCAGAGGCATCAGCGAGTCCGCCCACCACCACAGTCTTAAGGTCCCCCGAGCAGGGATCAGAAGGTAGCCATTCCCCAAGGGCGACCTCATCGGTGCCGCGGTTCACACTAGGAGGGTCCCCGGGGTCCGAGGGCAATAGGCAGGGATTTACCTCCCAACTGTTCATCCCATTCCCTTCCCCAAGCGCAAGGCAGACACGGACGCCCCACAGAGCCAATAACGAATCCCCGTTTCCCGTTGCAGGACAAGCGCCCGCGGAGTCAGGGATCACAGGCTCTCCAGAATTAGGGCAGGCGCAAGCACGCCCCAAGCGAACGTGCGGCAAGCCACAATGGTTGCGGGACTTCGTCCCATCCTAGGGGGGAGGGATGTTATGTATGTATGCATGTTCATTATACTGTAAGGCAAGATTGTAACCACTCCAGATACAAACGATATCAGCTATGAAGGAACGCGAGCAGACAGCCTATAGAGGGCAGCTGCGAGCGTTCACTCTCACATGGTTCACATTGCTCAATCACGGACAGCCGCGGGAAAACCTTCCCCGCATTCAGCAGCTGAAGAAAGACCTGCATTCAGCAGCTGAAGCAAGACCTGCATTCAGCAGCTGAAGAAAGACCTGCATTCAGCAGCTGAAGCAAGACCTGCATTCAGCAGCTGAAGAAAGACCTGCATTCAGCAGCTGAAGCAAGACCTGCATTCAGCAGCTGAAGAAAGAGGCGTGCCTGGGCGAGGCCACGCCGGTAGCAACCAATCAGCTACCGTGCTACAAGATTCAAATGTAGAGAGCTACTGTATATATTGGGATGTATCACCGCCATTCCTCATGCTTCACTGGAACCTCATGCAATGCAATAAACCTGTGTTAAACCAACCTTTCGGTTGTCCGGTTGTCTTTGGTCCCATACACTAAAACCTGTGGGCTGGATGCGGCCCATGGCACCGTTTCATGTGCCCCCCGCCTCCTCCACACCAGGAAATGTCATGTGGTGGAGGAAGGGCAAAATGGCTGTCCGGACCCTGAAGTTGTCTGAGGGAGCATGACCCGGCCCTCGGCTTAAAAAGGTTGAGAACTCCTGCCTCAAGTCTGCTTTATTTAAGGTTTTTAATTATATTTTCACAGAGTCCCCACTGAATGTTTTCCCATCATCTGAAAAATAGAGGATGGTAGACCCAAAGTAGAAAGATCTCCATGAGGGTAGACCTATTCTACTTTGTTGTTGCCAGCTTTTTAAGGGTTGGCCAAAACTGAAGTAAGCAATTAGTTGCCCCAAACCAGCACAAAACTAACAATTATAGCTCAATGTCACAACAGGTTTAGAGAACTGCTCCATGGGTTTTGGCTGGGTTATTTGCCTACTCATTGTGCTGCATAGCTTTTCATAATTTCTTTATTTCTTTGGTTAAGTGTTAAGCAAAGAGGCCAACATCTTATTCAAAAAAGTGTGCATAAGGGCAACCATACAGGGCTTGTGGTTTGTTTTTGTTGTTTTGCAGTTTGCAAGCTGTTTGTCATACAATTACTTGCACAACCAGAGAACTAGGGATGCAGTAGACAGGCAGCCAGGCCGTAACCAGGATTCTAGGTTGGGGGGTGGGGGGTGGGGATTTTCATGAGAGGCAAAAAATATCCAGGGGGGCAACAATGTCACATTCACATATATAACATTATTATCTATAATATTTACAACAAGGTATAACTTAAAAAGGTATAATTACTGAAAATAGATTTTGGAAAATTTGGAAACCATTTGTAGAATCTACACTGACTAGAGGTGAAGGTGGCAGCCCAACACCAGATCAACTGAGTTTTTGGGGGAAAAATTTGATAAGAAGAATACAGTATATTAAAAGAATAAGAAATATACACTGTACTATATTGAATATTGAGGAGTTTTATAATGCATTAAAATGCTTTTATTGTGCTATAATGTAATTTCATGATGTATTAGATCATTAAGCATTTATTTTGTTTGTATTTTTTATATTTTTATTTTTTCTTGCTTTGTTTGTATTTTTATTTTGAAAATTTAATAAAAAAATGTATAAAAAACATATATAACATTGGCACCATGGGGTAGGTTGGGGGGGACTGCTAGCTCAGGAGCCCCCCCCCCGACCCCCTGGCTACAGCCCTGCAGGCAACAACCCACCCCCATATCATTTATACAATTGTCTTTACAGGTTCATGTAACCCAAGAAGATTCTGGCCATATATAATTAAGATTGCCATGTAGGACAGTGATCTCATTCCAAAAAACCATATATTGCCTGACTCTATCTAGGTTTCAGACCAAGAATGATGTCAAGAATATTCAGGGAAAATATAGGAAAATTCAACCTGCTCAGTTGTCTCTCTGTCTAGGAGAAGGGAGAAAGAAACCTCTATGAACCAGATTTTTAGTATTAATGCACTCAACTCAGCACCCTCTAGCAAATATTCACCATAGTCCCATGTATAAAATACTAAGGATGAACTTGCAAAACTGAATAAAATATTCCTAACAGCATCTGGTTATTGAATTTCCTCTCTGTACTAATTTTTACGTTGAACTAAAAATACACAGTATGATATGAAACAATATATTGGCCAAAATAATAAATAAATGGATCTGATGTTCTTCAATGTAAAGAGGAAGCAATTGTTTTCTGAAACAATTGTAATTATTTAACAGCTTTATTGCATACCTGTCAAGTATCCCGTATTAGCTGGGATATCTTGTATTTCAGCGCTCGTTCCTCCCCTTTCCTGCTGCCGTCCCATATTTTGAATGGTGGGGAAAGGGGTTACTGCACATGCACGCCCATCAGAGGCAGTTCTGCATATGCACAAAGAGGTTCTGTGCATGCTCAAAGAGGTTTTGCGCATACGCAAAGGAGTTGTTGCTGCGCATGCATGCCCGGGCCGGACCAGTTCCTGTATTTTCCAGAGCCGCGCTTGACGGGTATGCTGTATTGTACACTGGGAATCTGTTGTGTATGTAACAGTATTACTTTAAGAATGTATGAATGTAACCTGACAATGATCACAATGTAACCCAGCTGTTTAAGGAACGCGAGTAAGCTGCCCATAGAGGGCAGCTGCGAGCGTTCAGCTCACATGGTTCACATTCCCCCAATCACCGGCAGCCACGGGAACCTTCCCGCGCTAGGATCACCTGGAGAAAATGGGTGTGACTCAGAATGATGTCACGCCGGTAGCAGCCAATGAGCTACCGTGCAATAGTATTCAAATGTATTACTGCAGTATAAAATGAGCTGTACCTCCGCCATTACCACATGTTCATCCTGACCATCATGAAATAAACCTGTGTTTTAGCCCCTCACTGCGGCTCCTTCTTTGTCTTCCGTGCAAGACACTAAATTGGCGACGAAGGTGGGATACATGGCGTGTCCCAAGGTCAAACCTCACCAGTTTGATATCAGCGATCCAGAACAATGGGAGCTGTACGAGTGCCAGTTTCGGCATGCAATGGATGCTGCAGGCATTGACGATGACGGGAAGATGCGCTCGCACTTCCTAGCCCAGATGGGGCCGGCCACGCTGCGTATCCTGATGAACCTGGTGGCTCCCCGGAAGGTAGACGTGGTGCCCATCGACCGCATCCTGGCATTACTGAGGGAGCACTTCCAGCCTCCCGTTTCAATCTTCCCGGCCTGGGTCATGTTCCACAGGCGGGACCAGCACCCGGGAGAGTCCGTGTCCGCCTACGCGGCGGCCCTCAGGCTCACGGCTGTCAATTGCCAATGGGAGGACCTGGACACGGCCCTCCGAGACCGCATGCTGTGTGGCCTGAGGGACGAGGAGGTCCAGAGGAAGTTGATGACCCGCGACCATCACCTCACGTTCAATGAGGTACTGCGGGAGGCCCAAGCAGCCGAGGCAGCCAGGAGCGGGGTCAGAGTGTTCAAGTCCCGAGGGGGCGCACCTGACAGGGCCAAGTCACCCGTGCAAGCGGCCCGGCAGACATCGGCAAAATCTGCCTGGCGGGCACCCCGGTCACCCGCAGGCACCCCAGCAACCTCCGAGGAGTCTTCCACGATGGCGGACTCCTGCTCCAGCGAGGAAGACGAAATACAGAAGGTAAAGAAACGTGGGGAGAGGCGCCAGACCAGAGAGTGAGAAGGCCACCGTTGTGATGGCTGTGGGGCATCTCACGACCAGACGAGATGCCCATTCCGGAAGGCCGAGTGCCACAACTGCGGCCGGAAGGGCCACATCGCCAGAGTCTGCAGGCGTGGGCGAACCGAGGACAAGGGCGCATCGAGACACCCTCAAGCACACCAACAAAAGGCGGCCGGCATCGGAAATGTCTCAGCCAACGATGGTGCGGAAGGCGTGAACCGCGTGGGCCTGGAGCACCGGCGCTTCTTTGTAGAGGTACTGTTACAAGGGGTTCCAGTGAGGATGGAAATAGACTCGGGGTCGTCCTACTCCATCCTGTCCCAGAAAGAGTTCATGCGCATTCCCCCAAATGCGTGGCCCAAGTTGCGGGCCATGAAGTCACACTTGCGGGACGTGCAGGGCTATGGGATCCCAGTGTTGGGGGTGGGGAACTTCATGGTGAAGTTCAAAAATTACACAATGAAACTGCCCTTAGTGGTTCTCAAGGGGGGAAGATGTTACCTTTTGGGAACCCAGTGGTTTGCTCCCCTGGGAATTGAACTGTCCGGCATTAATGCCATAGAGACTGACCCAATGCGGGACATGTGTGATGCGCACCTGGACGTTTTCAAGAAGGGGCTCGGGACTTACAAGGGGCCCCCAGTTTCTTTTGAGTTGGACCCAGAAATCCAGCCCATACGTCTCAAGCCAAGAAGAGTGCCCTTCACCCTCAAGGACAAGATTGAGGTGGAACTGGACAAATTGGTGGGGCAGGGGATTTTGGTTCCAGTTGATTCAGCGGATTGGGAGACTCCAATTGTTACAGCCTTAAAATCCAACGGGGAGGTCAGGATTTGCGCTGACTACAAATGTACAATTAACAAGGCCATTCGGCCAAATGCATATCCGGTGCCAGTGGGTAGCCGCTTACTAGCCACGTTGCATGGGGGGAGGTGTTTCGCCAAGCTAGACCTGGCGCAGGTGTATCAGCAGCTCACAGTAACCCCAGCTGCTGCCGCTGCTCAAACCATCGTTACGCACAATTGGGCATTTAAGGTAACGCGCCTACAGTTCGGCGTAAATTCGGCCCCTGGGATCTTCCAGTCCCTTGTGGAACGCCTTTTGAAGGGGCTTCCAGGCGTGCTCCCATATTTTGATGATGTATTGATAACAGCGGGGAGCGAATCAGAACTAGCGAGGAGGCTAGACAGGGTCCTTTCGGTATTCGAGAAAGCGGGACTTAGACTGAGAAGGGACAAATGTGTATTTTTTGCGAGGGAGGTCGAGTTTCTCGGGTTCAAGATAACCCCGGAGGGCATCAAGCCTTCCGAGTCCAAGGTTGCGGCTGTGCAAAACGCCCCTCGCCTCACCGCAAAACCGGAGCTGCAGTCATTCCTAGGGCTCCTAAATTTTTACCATTCCTTCTTACCAAGGAAGGCATACGTTGCGGAGCCACTGCACGCGCTACTAAAGAAAGAGGCAGTTTGGCGGTGGGGGGATAGGCAGGAGAAAGCTTTCAAGGAGTTCAAAGCGCTCTTATCCTCGGATGCTGTGCTGACTCATTTCGACCCGAGGAGACCAGTAGTTTTAGTCTGCGATGCATACCCAGTGGGAGTGAGTGCTGTGTTGTGCCACGTGTTAGAGAGCAGGCGGGAAGCCCCGGTTGCATACTATTCCAGGTCCCTTTCAAAGGCGGAATGCAACTACACGCAAACAGATAGGGAGGCCCTGGCCATAATCGCGGGAACAAAGAAGTTCCACGATTTCCTATACGGCCGCAAGTTTATGGTTGTGACTGATCACAAGCCCCTTCTTGGAATCTTTTCTACAGGCAAGCCCACCCCACAAATTCTGTCCCCCAGAATGCTACGTTGGCCGATTTTCCTTAACGCCTACCAGTATGAGCTGGTCTATCGCCCAGGGAAGGAGATCTCCCATGCGGACGCGCTGTCCCGGTCTCCTCTCCCTAGTTTAGGAGATCCCGCATGCGAGGTAGAGCAGGACCATCAAGTCCTGCTGATTGAGTCTCTTGACTTGCCCCCCATCGTCCCGGCAGACCTCGCCAAAGCCACGGCGGCTGACAAAATTCTGTCCCAAGTCAGTTCCTGGGTAAGGAAAGGGTGGCCCACAACTCCCCCCAAGGAGCATTTCAAGTCATTTTTCAGGCGCAGAGTAGAGCTTTCCCTTGAAAGGGGCTGCCTGCTCTGGGGCCAGCGGGTAGTCATTCCAGAGAAATTACGAGCTAAGGTGCTGAGGCTCCTGCATACCAGCCACCCGGGGATAGTGCGTTCTAAAGCACTGGCCAGAAGCTACTTCTGGTGGCCTCAGACAGACGCAGACATAGAACAGTTGGTGGGCACATGCGAGAGCTGCCAGAGCTCTCGGCCCGAGGAGTCCCGGCTGCCCCATAGGGAATGGGACACGGCCCGCGGGCCGTGGTCCCGAGTCCATGTCGACTTCGCCGGCCCTTTCCGCGGGTCCATGTTCCTGCTGATAGTCGACTCGTACTCCAAATGGTTGGAGGTCATTCCCATGTCGAACACCTCATCCGCCGCAACCGTAAAACAGTTGCGCAAGGTGTTCAGCTGCTTCGGCCTGCTGGACGTCCTTGTTAGCAATAACGCCAGTACCTTCACTTCTGCAGAATTCAAGGCATTTATTGAGAGAAATGCCATCCGGCACATTACCGCTGCCCCGTTTCACCCCGCCACAAACGGTCAGGTAGATCGCCAAGTGCGCACTACGAAAGACGCACTGCAGCACATGGGTCCCAGTGAGTTGAACCTCCAACTGTGTCAGTTCCTCATCTGTTATAGGGCAACTCCACTAGCTTCAGGACTTTCGCCGGCCGAACTCCTCATGAGGAGGAGGCCGGTAACCCTTTTTGATCAGTTGGATCCGACCAGGGTGGAGGATGAAGGGAGAAATATAGTAATAGAGGGCTCCAAAAGTTTTGCGGTAGGGGACCCAGTTCACTGCAGAAACTTTGCGGCCTCGGGACCAACGTGGGTCCCAGGGACGATCATTGAACAAACGGGGCCAGTATCCTATAGGGTCGAGACTAGCACAGGCCTACTCTGGAGAAGGCACGCTGACCAACTCAGAAGGCGAGTCACTAGTGAAAGGGAATCAGCGTTAGGGTCCTCCCCCACCTGCGTAACCCAAGGGGGAGACACGGGGGCGTCTTCGGGTACAAATGCATACCCTGGGTTCTCAGCCGAGGAGGAGGATACTTTCAAAGAGTGGAATGAGTTTGATTTTATGTTACCGTACCAGGGGGGTGTTGCGGAGTGGTCCCCCACCCGTCCGAGCGAGAAGAGGGGTTTCAGTTCAGCCCCTGGTACCTCCAGTCCCCCAGCCCTTTTGTTTTAGAGTATACCATATCACCAAGCCCCCCGAGCCGGGCAGCAGGGGGAAGTTTGCTCTCCCCATCCCCTAGAACTCCGGGTCAGGCAGCAGGGGGTGGCGTAAGTACGCCGGTTGCAGGTGCAAGGGACCGGAGCGAGACAACAAGGGTCTCCTCGTCGGTTCTGAGGTTCGTGCTGGGGGGGTCCCCAGGCGCCACGGGCAACAGGCAGGGGTTCACATCTCAGCTGTATGTTCCGTTCCCTTCTCCCAATGCAAGGCTGTCACAGAGTCCCCGCCAAACGACTAATGAGTCCCCCCTTTCCATTGTAGGATGAGACTCTGCGGAATTCGGAGCCCCTAGTTCCCCTGAGCTAAACCAAGCAGCCACACGCCCCAAGCGCACGTGCGGGAAGCCACAATGGTTGAGGGACTTTGTCCCATCCTAGGGGGGAGGAGTGTTGTGTATGTAACAGTATTACTTTAAGAATGTATGAATGTAACCTGACAATGATCACAATGTAACCCAGCTGTTTAAGGAACGCGAGTAAGCTGCCCATAGAGGGCAGCTGCGAGCGTTCAGCTCACATGGTTCACATTCCCCCAATCACCGGCAGCCGCGGGAACCTTTCCCGCACTAGGATCACCTGGAGAAGATGGGCGTGACTCAGAATGACGTCACGCCGGTAGCAGCCAATGAGCTACCGTGCAACAGTATTCAAATGTATTACTGCAGTATAAAATGAGCTGTACCTCCGCCATTACCACATGTTCATCCTGACCATCATGAAATAAACCTGTGTTTTAGCCCCTCACTGCGGCTCCTTTCTTTGTCTTCCGTGCAAGACACTAAAGAATCATATCCATCCATCAGCAGATGGGACCTTCAGTGTAAAATATAGTGTAGTTTGAGAAAGGATGGCTGGCTGGATAGCTCAGTGAGTTTTTGCACTAGGGGTTGGGCATTGAATTTCATACTGTGCCAAGCAATAGAAGAGCCAGCCTATATGAGTTTGGGAAACTGCTCAATCCCAAGGCAGCCCCAGAAGAAGGGAATAGCAAACACTTCTGACTGCTCTGTATGTAGGAAATTCTGGAAGGGATCATCATAAACTGGAACTGAGTTTGTGGTAAAGGTAAAGGTTGCCCTTGCTTGAAAGCTAGTCATATCCGTCACTAAGGTTTGGTGCTCATCTTCATTTACAGCCAAAGAGCCAGAGCTATCTGTGTCTGCAAATGTTTCCGTGGTCATGTGGCAGACATGACTAGACACCAGAGTGCCTGAAATACTGTTTATCTTCCCACCAAAGTGGTACCTATTGATCTACTTGTAGCTTCTTGCTTTCGAACTGCTAATTTGGCAGGAGCTGGGACAGTGACAGAAGTTCATTCCATTGCGCAGCACTTGGGTCTCAATCTGCTTACTTGCTGACCTTCCAGTCATCAAGTTCAGCGTCTTAACCACTAAGCCACAGCAGTCTCCCGGAGTTTATGGTACATAATTGTAATTAAAGAAAGAGAAGCCAATTTTCAAAGAAGAGGTTGTAAGGTTGTACCCTGAAAATCATCCACACATCTTTAAATCTTCTAATGCAGCAAGTGCCAAGGCCACTACATCTTTTTTTTAACACCTCTTCCCTCTCTAGTCTTACCATCTTCTCCCTTTCTCTAACACGCTCACCGCTACAGACAAGATGAAGTGTTTCTGTTGCTTTGTCTCATGCTGCCCTTGAGGATTTAAAGGTGTCTAAATGTTTTCCAGGCTACAGAATGGAAATACAGTACTGTACCGCTCAAAGAAGCAGCATTCATTGAATTAAGATCGCTTAGTGCATTTTTAAATGACAAGATATCAAATGGATTCAGCTATGTGTGCTAACTATAGACTGTAAGAGGCTCACAGTACAGGCTCAATGTTTGGAGCACTGTGGGGACAGACTGATGCGCTCTTAAATCCGATGACATTTTACTAGAGAGTACCAGACCACCTACCCCTGAGCATTGCTAACTGCACCTCTCTGGACACTGTCAAAGCACTTCTACTTATAGCGCTTCAACGGGCAGGAGCCACACTGCCCCTCAGGGCCCCACACCTGCCCCACCAGCCAGGTCTTAAGTCCTTTCCTGAATGGCAGCAGCTCCATCTGCAGCCGTAGCTCTACTGGCAGGAAGTTCCAAAGGGCCGGTGCGAACACGGAAAAGGCCCTTTTTTCTTGTTCCAAAGAGGTGAGCACCCCTAGATGATGGAATAAATAGGGAGCCCCTCCGGTCCGCTCTGGTTGGATGGACAGATGTTCTTAGGGTATCCTGGCCCACTACCATATAGTAGTGCCTTGTTTCTCTACTGGCCTTTTAAAGAAGATAAAGAAATAATATATATAGCAAAGCAGGGAAAGTTACCAATTTACCAATATCTTGAAGTGGCTCACTTATTAAGCCACTTCAGGATATTGGCAGGAGCCATTTCTATGTAAATGGTCAGACTTGATTAGATTGCTCTAACCAAGTCCAACAGTTCCAAAGCACCCCACAGTAACTCTCACCATGCTGCTAATTTTAAAGGTGGAGGTCTCCCTTGCTCAAAAGCCAGTCATGTCTGACTCTAGGGGGTGGTGCTCATCTCCGTTTATAGCCAAAGAGCCAATGCTGTCTGTGTCTGCAGACATTTCCATAGTCATGTGGCAGGCATGACTAGATGCCAGAGTACACAGAATGCTGTTACCTTTCCCGCTGAAGTGATATTTATCTACTTGTAATTTCTTGCTTTTGAACTGCTAGTTTGGCAGGAGCTGGAACAGACGACAGGAGCTCACTCCATCATGCAACACTCGGATCTTGAATTGATGACATGCCGATCTTCCAGTTGTCGGCAAGCAGCCCTGCTGCTAGTATAGCTGCACCTAAATTTACAGGTCAGTTCCTCACGTATAGTTTGTTCTCTTTTCCACTCACGGCATAGGTCAGCTGAGTTTAAAAAACAACAACCCTGTTTTGTTTATTTATAATCAAGCAGCATTGACTTCACATGGGATGAGGCAGGGAGAAGCTAGTAGACATGCAGTGCATCATTTCCTAGCCCAGTGGTGGCAAACCTATAGCACGCACACCAGAGGTGTCACTCACAGCAAAACCATAGCAAATGGATGTGGGTTAGGCTGATCTCACATCCATATGCAATTATTTTGCTATCTACCATGGTTTTTACCAGGCTGAAGCTCTCTGCACCAAGTAGTCTGCCTGTTACATCTGATATAACATGGTTCTTTGCCTCCATATGTTATCTTAATCCCAGGCTTGGCTTGCTATATCATTTTGACATCACCAAACTGTGTGCTTTTTCACTGAAGCGTGTGGGCCAAATTGCGCATGTCATTAAATGTTTGTGTAATTTTTACTCTTTTTTTTTAAAAAAAAGGGCAGCAGTAGTGGGAAGATAGGTTTATCCATTTCCTGACAGGTCCTGCACTTCCATAGAAATCTCATCTCTCCCCATCTCTCCCAAAAGCACATAGGACCCTCAGATGTGAGGATTTCACAGTACCAATAATCTGAATCTATTTTTGTCATTGATCAGCATGTTTCTATACCTAATACCTTTGTCTATGGACATGTGGTTCTTGTCCCAGCCAATTCCTGAGACTTCATGCAGATTAAACATTTTGTACTGGGTAAGAACACTGATGCCAGTTAGGAGATATGGAAATAATAATATGCACTCACTGCATGTACATATTGTGCAATTACCTTTTAAATTACTGTAGTTCATTTGCTCCCATCTGATTGAAACAGGAGCAGAAAAATGTGCCTGACTATAATAAAGCAAAGGTCTGGGTGGCATGTCCGGAATGGGCTGCCGCACCCCTTGACCAAACCCCGTGAAATTCGGCACACACGTACCACGCAAAAGTGAGCAGGACACTGTCGGGGTCCCGAAACCCATGGGGGGTTATGCCTCCCAAATTGATCCGTTAGTCCTGAACCAATCACAAGGGCTGATCAGGTCTGGGCCTTTGTGATGTCTTGCCCAGACCTGGTCAGCCCTTGGGAGTGGTCAGCCCTTGGGAGTGGTCAGCCAATGTGACATCACAAGGCCCTGCCCCTTGGCCAGGCAGGCCAGCTGGCAGGGCGGAGCAGGAGTCCAGTGGACAGAGGTCAGCCCAGGAGAAGGAGCACCTGAGCAACGCAACCCCAGGAGGTAGGACAGCGCACCCCCAACCCCACCCGGGCGAAGCCAGGCACCCCTGCTAGTGTGTGTGTGTGTGTGTGTGTGTGTGTGTGTGTGTGTGTGTGTGTGTGTGTGTGAAGTGGTACCTCATACAACAATTTTAATCCATTCCACGAGGCTCGTTGTTGTACAAAATAATTGTTATACGATACATGCATCGTATAGCGATTTACTGTATGGGATGTATCATACAATGATTCTTTTTGCTAAGTGGTTTTTCCCATTGAAAAATTGCTGTATGATTTTTTTCCATAGGGAAAATTGTTATGCGGGACACCATTTCCTGCCTCCCCTAACCTAATTGTTATCTGATTTCATTGCTATACGGGGCAATTGTTGTATGAGGTTCCACTGTATATATATTACAATTTTGCCTTATGACTTCAGGTAACTTGCTAAAATGGTCAGGCTGTCTCAGATGTTTTGTGGATAGATTTCTTTTTTCTTTTTTGCTTTTCCTTTATATTTCCTTTAAATTCTATTTCAGGTTAACACTTGTGAATGAGTTGAGAATCTGAAGATAACTGAGGCAGTGTACTTCACTTACAGCTATACATATAAGATGCAGGCAGTACCAATAAACTGAGAAAGGTGTTATAAAGATGCTTATCTCCTCTTCTGGTGAAAAGGTGAAGCTATTTCCTGGCATCTGAAAAACATAAAAGGATAATAAATTTTAACTATGAATGCCTTTGACACAGTTCCTCTGATCTGGCTGGCTCCAGTGACCATCTTTGGGGTATGTGGGATTGTGAAGAGTCTGCAGAAGAGACTGACCGACTCAGGTGTCATCTGGACACTTATGCTTTGCAGAAAATGTTCACAGCATCTTAGTTTTATGTGGTTGTGAGTCACGAATTATGATCAGAGTCATTTCCAAGAGATTAAATAGCTTAACAGCCAGCTGCTGTGATGCGATCTAGGCCCAGGGAGACTGGGTGTAAAGTTACCAATTCAAAGTGTGACCGGAAAAGTCTGCCAGTTTCCTTTCAAAATAGCACAGTTCAGAGACCAACTAATGTTACTAGGCCACCGGGCAGGAGGAGTCGCAGAATTTATCTCTACACTTACCGTACCAAAGCTTGAATGAGTGACAACAAAGAGAGAGCCAATGAAAAACTGCCTGGGCAGGAGACACCCCAACGGCTGTGTAGACTCTACAGCTTGGTGTCAGTTTTCAGATGTCTCAGAGATGCTTGTAAAGTAGATGTTGTAACAACTGAGAGGACATATGATGAAAGGCAGAAATGTTCACAATTAACATTCTGAATTACATCATCCTCTTTAACCTCACTTTGTGATTCCATCATTACCAAATTCCATTATTTCTCAATATTACTGCAACAACAAAAATGCTCTTTGTTTCATTATTTCTGTTAGT
The DNA here is from genome assembly GCA_035047305.1 of Bradypodion pumilum. NCBI lineage: Eukaryota > Metazoa > Chordata > Lepidosauria > Squamata > Chamaeleonidae > Bradypodion > Bradypodion pumilum. The sequence continues at coordinate 322,329,093 of JAWDJD010000002.1, forward strand.
CTCCTTGAAGAATGAACATGTTCTGTTGCATGAGCTTTGGTTTATCTTAAATGATATATGCTGGGATAATTTAAATAATATATCAAGGCATAAAAATGCACGTTTAAATGATATGCCATAATAAAATGTGTTGAAATTTGGAGCCTATATTCTATATATTCTTGAACCACATTAGTTGGTTTTGTAAATGCTTGTGGTTTAATCAATCTCAACATGTTCACTGGGGAAGCAGAGTCTGAATGCCGAGTGACATGGAAGAGCTCCCAGTCAAGTCCCTCTTGAGATACCAGAGAGAGCAGTTTTCCTCCAGCTTATGGGCACTCGATGTTCTGGATGCCAAGTCCCACAATCCCTTGCCATTGGCCATTTTAGGTGGTGATAACAGAAGCTATAATCTTTAACAGCTTGGAAGGCAGCATGTTGGCAAAGGCTGTCTTCACCACAGAGGAATATACAAGGGTGTTCTAAGGAAGTCTGTTTGTACTCTGATAGGCAGCAGCTTTCAAGCAGTGGTGCTTCATAGCAATTACCACTTTTTAGTGGGGAGATATCAGGGTCTGAACCAAGCATTTTCTGCATACTTAGCTATGATCCCTTATCTCTCAGGATTACAAAACTGTAGACAGAAGGCCCTGCTTCACCCGGGTGGGACTCAAGAAACTTTTGATCCTCCTTCCTCTTTATTGTTCTGCATGTCTCTACCCAGCATCCAACTTTGTTTTAGAATTGGAAACATCAATTTGCAGACACCATTTCTTTCAACTTGCACCTGGTAAGGATTACAGAGGAACATTAATGCAGTTTTTCAAAAACTAATGTAGGAATTGCTACTGTTATAAAAAATAAATTTACTACTACTACTACTACTACTACTACTACTACTACTACTACTACTACTACTACTACTACTACTACTACTACTACTACTACTAGAAAAAAACAGTGATGTACCAGAAAGATCTACTAGAGATTTTTGTTTTAGATGTCCCCGTTCTGACTTCCTTATAAAGTCAGAATCTTAACTAAAGTCAAAATGGCTGACTCCATTGCAATTCTGCAATTAGGTAGAGAGAGGTAAAGGTCACCCTTGCTCAAAAGCCAGTCGTATCTGACTCTAGGGATTGGTGCTCATCTCCATTTACAGCCAAAGACGCAGCACTCTCTGCAGGCATTCACAAGGTCACGTGGCAGGCATGACTAGATGCCAGAGCACACTGAATGCTGTTACCTTCCCACTGAAGTGGTACCTATTTATCTATTTGCAATTTCTTGCTTTAAAACTGTTAGGTTGGCAAGAGCTCAGGTGCAGTGCTCAGGTCTTGAATGCTGAACTGCCAACTTTCCAGTTGTCAGGTTCAGCGTCTTAGCCACTAAGCCACTGCAGTCCCAATTTCCTGAGCCCAAAACATGAAGTAATCTACAAATACTTTTTGAGGTACTGTTGTGTTCTAATGGTTTTACCTTCCACATGGATTACAATGTATCTGAGCCAATGTAACCTTGCCTATAGCAACAATGTAACCTTCAGCTGTATCACATAAACCCTGTAATAGGACGCGAGCTAATGACCACCAGCTGGCAGCAGCGAGCGTCCAAGCTCTCTTGGTCCGAACTCATCAAAGGCAACAGCGCGGGAAGCTTTCCCGCCACCATCTACACCTGGACAAGAAGGGCGTGACCCGCAATGACGTCACGCAGACAGTAGCCAATGGGCTACCATGGCACCACGTTCAAATGTATTACTACTGTATATAAAGAGCTATCGATCCGCCATTACCTCATGTTCCCTCTGTCCACGATGCAATAAACCTGAGTTAACCCAGCCCGAGGCTGTGTCCTGTGTCTTGGTTTCATACACTAAATTGGCGACGAAGGTGGGATCATGGATCCCCAAGGAGCAGCCAGGGCACAGAGCGGGTTCAACATCACCAAACCGCAAGACTGGGAGTTGTTTGAGATGGACTTCCATGCAGCGCTGGTGGAACTCAAAGTCAAGGAAGACGATGAGGAGAGGAAGAGGGCCATCCTCACCCGCATGCTTGGAATGGAAACCAAGCGGACGCTGGTGGGCATCATCGCTCCGAAGAAGGTGAGCGAATTTAAGGCGGACGACATCATGAAGCTGCTACGGGAGCGCTTCCGACCCTCGAGGGCGATGTTTCCCGCTCGGAGCGCGTTTTGGAGGCGAGTCCAAGCGCCGGACGAGTCGGTCGAGGCATTCGTGGCCGCCATGAGGGTAGCCGCCGCCCCCTGCAAATGGGACAACATCCTAGAAATGGCCCTCAGGGACGGCGTGCTGTGTGGCCTGAAAGACAAGGAGGTGCAGCGCAGTTTGATGAATAAGGAGCCGCCACCCACACTGGCAGAGGTCGTAGAGGCCGCGGAAGCCACCGAGTCCACGAATGCCGGGGTGGACGAGATGCACCAGTGGCGTGAGTGGCGTCCCAGAGCCGGCAAAGCGGAAAAATCGGTGCACGCAACTCAACGGGCCTCAAAGTCGTCTTCGGAAGGCAGCGATGGTGAGGAGGTCCAGAAGGTCCGAAAAGGGGGGCGCCGCTGCGATGGTTGCGGAGCGGCCCATGAGCGTGCGAGGTGCCCATTTAGAAAGGCCGAATGCTACACCTGCGGCCGTCGGGGGCACATCGCCAAGGCATGCAGAAAACGGAAGGAGGGCCGGAGGCAGTCACCAGACCGTTCGACCAGGCCGGACCGTGCGGCGAGGCCCAAAGATAGCGTCCAGACCACGAGGAAGCAGGACGGCGTGGGCCGCGTTTCGGACAGCAGCGAGGACGACGTCCCAGTGCTCAGCGTGTCCGCGGAACAGTCCCATTATTTCGTGGAGGTACTAGTACAAGGGGCCCCTATCAGGATGGAAATTGACTCGGGGTCCTCATATTCTATAATTCCCCAGAAAGAATTTTTGAAAATCGACCCCCACGTGCGGCCCAAACTTAAAACATTGAGGTCCACGCTACGAGATGTACAGGGGAACAGCATTCCGGTGTTGGGGGTCGGGAAATTTCGGGTTGAGTTTAAGAGACGCTCTGCGGAACTGCCCCTAGTTGTCCTCAAGGGGGGGAGTTGTAGCCTCCTAGGGACACAGTGGTTCCAGCCCTTAGGCCTGTTCATAGGGGGAGTACATTCAGTGGGGGTGGATCCAATACAAGCGGTGTGCGATGCGCATCCCGCCGTTTTTAAAAAAGGACTTGGGAAATTCAAGGGACCCCCTGTAGCCTTCGACCTAGACCCGGAGGTCCGCCCGATAAGACTCAAACCGCGCAGGGTGCCCTTCGCACTAAAGGACAAAATAGAGGCGGAACTGGACAAGTTGGTGGGCCAGGGGATTCTTATTCCTGTTGATTCCGCGGAGTGGGAAACTCCAATTGTAACAGCGCTGAAGGCTAACGGGGAGGTGCGCATTTGCGCTGATTATAAGTGTACGATTAACAAGGCGATTCGCCCTAATGCATACCCGGTGCCGGTGGTCAGCCACCTTTTGGCCAGGCTAAATGGGGGAAAGTGTTTCGCTAAGCTCGATCTGGCACAAGCCTATCAGCAACTCCCCGTAACTCCCGCCACGGCCGCGGCACAAACAATAGTCACACATAAAGGAGCGTTCCAGGTGTCGCGTTTACAGTTCGGCGTGAACTCGGCACCCGGCCTTTTTCAATCGCTTGTGGAACGCCTCCTGAAGGGGCTGGAGGGGGTGTTGCCTTATTTTGATGACGTATTGATAACAGGGGGGAGTGAGGCCGAACTGGCAAAGAGATTGGATAAAGTACTAACTGTGTTCGAGAAAGCGGGGCTGAGACTGAGGAAGGACAAATGTGTTTTTTTCGAGACCGAGGTCGAGTTCTTAGGGTTCTGAGTCACACCCGAGGGTATCAAGCCTTCCAAATCCAAAGTAGCAGCCATCAAAAAGGCCCCTCGCCCCACATCCAAAACCGAGCTACAGTCATTCCTGGGGCTCCTCAACTTCTACCATACATTCCTTCCGCGGAAGGCGTCCGTGGCCGAACCGCTTCATAGGTTGCTAAAAAAGGAGGAGACTTGGATGTGGGGTGACGAGCACGAGAGGGCGTTCAAAGAACTAAAGCAACTCTTGACTTCTGATGCAATCCTAACGCATTTCGACCCCAAGCGACCGGTGGTCCTAGTCTGTGATGCATCACCGGTGGGGGTGGGGGCGGTGCTTTGCCACGTGTTGGATGACGGAAGGGAGGCCCCGGTTGCGTTTTATTCAAGGTCCCTGTCCCAAGCAGAGCGAAACTACGCACAAACCGACAGGGAGGCATTAGCAATAGTAGCGGGGACCAAAAAGTTTCACGATTTTCTGTATGGCCGCCCGTTCAAAATCGTGACGGATCACAAGCCCCTGTTAGGGATTTTCACGGCAGGCAAGCCCACCCCACAGATCCTATCCCCGAGAATGCTGCGGTGGGCTATTTTTCTCAACGCATACCAACACGAGTTGGAGTACCGGCCCGGAAAAGAGATCAGCCATGCTGATGCACTTTCGAGATCCCCCTTGCCCTTGTCGGACGACCAAAAGGCTAGAGCCGAAAGAGACCGCCAGGTGTTGCTAATTGAGGTTTTAGACGCACCCCCAATAGTACCAGCCGATATTGCTAGGGCGACAGGCAAGGACAGAACGCTAGAGAAAGTCAGCTCATGGGTACAGAAGGGGTGGCCGGCATCTTCCCCAAGCACGGAATTCGACCCATTCTTTCGGAAAAAACTAGAGTTGTCCCTAGAAAGGGGGTGCCTGTTGTGGGGCCAACGGGTGGTGGTTCCTACATCCATGAGGCCGAGGGTGCTCAAACTGCTGCACGTCAGCCACCTGGGCATCGTTCGCTCGAAAGCGCTGGCCCGCAGTTACTTTTGGTGGCCACAGCTGGACGCGGACATTGAGCATATGGTCGGCACTTGTGAGGCATGCCAGGGATCCCGACCAGAGGCGGCCCGTCTCCCGCATAGGGAATGGGACACAGCAAGGGGGCCGTGGTCCAGAGTGCACGTAGATTTCGCTGGCCCATTCCGAGGAACCATGTTTCTCCTGGTGGTGGATGCGTTCTCCAAGTGGCTGGAGGTTATCCCAGTAAAGAGCACGTCCTCCGCCACGACAATTAGCCAACTACGGAGAGTCTTTTCCACGTTCGGTTTACCCGACACATTAGTTAGCGATAACGCGAGTTGCTTCACCTCCTCGGAGTTCGGGGCGTTCATGGAGGCAAACGCCATTAGGCATGTCACATCCGCGCCGTTTCACCCGGCCACGAATGGCCAAGTGGAACGGTTGGTGCGTACAACAAAGGATGCGCTTCGGCGCATGGGCCCGGGGGACCTAAATCACCAAGTATGTCAGTTCTTATTAGCGTATAGGGTGACCCCCTTAGCGTCAGGTTACTCGCCGGCAGAGCTCTTGATGCGGCGAAAACTGACCACGATTCTGTCCAGGCTAGACCCGGCGAGAGTCGAGGATAAAGGAAAAAACATAGGGTTGGCAGTCTCGAAAGGGTTCGCCGCCGGCGACCCTGTTCACTGCAGGAACTATGCCAGCGCGGGGCCAGCCTGGGTGCCAGGAACGATAGTAGAACAGACCGGGCCAGTGTCATATCGGGTGGAAACGAGCACCGGCCTCCTCTGGAGGAGACACGCGGACCAACTGAGGCGCCGAGTGAGTGAAGGGCCGGTCAGTGGGGCTCAGCAACAGGATTCAGCGATAGGGTTCTCCCCCACCCGCTTAGCCCAAGGGGGAGACAGTGAGGGACATCAGTCCGGAACCAGGGGGGAAAGCAGTGATCCCGACTCATATCCTTTTGATACCCCAGTTCTATCAGAGCCCGGGGGGAGGGAAATGGAATGTGCGGCCGCCGCCGCGTCCCCCGAAGGGAATTTTGATTTTGATTTTGATTTTGCGAGCCGGGGGGGTTTTCAGGAGTGTCCCCCCACCCATCCAAGCGAGAAGAGGGGTTTTTCGTTAGTCCCCAGTGCCCCCGGTTCTCCCCCAAGGAAGAGCACACCTCCCAACACCGCCGCGAAGCCGCGGCAAGCCACTAACGAGTCTCCCTCTCCAATTACAGGGCAGGAAACCAGGGGACAAAGAGAAGGTAGCAAACCCGGGGAAAAGCAGCCCGCATCGAGACCCCAGCGTGTTCGAAATAAGCCATCTTGGCTGAGAGACTTTGTCTCCTGAAGGGGGGGTGTATTGTAAAGTGTGGGCTCGAGACGTTGTCTCGTCCTAGGGGGGAGGGGTGTTGTGTTCTAATGGTTTTACCTTCCACATGGATTACAATGTATCTGAGCCAATGTAACCTTGCCTATAGCAACAATGTAACCTTCAGCTGTATCACATAAACCCTGTAATAGGACGCGAGCTAATGACCACCAGCTGGCAGCAGCGAGCGTCCAAGCTCTCTTGGTCCGAACTCATCAAAGGCAACAGCGCGGGAAGCTTTCCCGCCACCATCTACACCTGGACAAGAAGGGCGTGACCCGCAATGACGTCACGCAGACAGTAGCCAATGGGCTACCATGGCACCACGTTCAAATGTATTACTACTGTATATAAAGAGCTATCGATCCGCCATTACCTCATGTTCCCTCTGTCCACGATGCAATAAACCTGAGTTAACCCAGCCCGAGGCTGTGTCCTTTGTCTTGGTTTCATACACTAAAGGTACAGTACTGTATCTTACATATTTTTGCCACCTGATCTTATTTCCTTTTCCCATCCCAATATAAGGCAGGCATCATTAGAAGCAAAACTGCATGTTTATGGATCATGAACTATGAATGCTTTTTGTGCAACTGCTCACATTGTGGCAAACAGAACTTCGGAAAAACTCACCAAATACATTAGGGCTCGCTGGATGTTTGATACAAAGGGACCATCTAGTTGGGGCTTGTAAGTAAAAAAGGGTTCTCTAGGTAACACCCATTTTGGACTGGCCTATTACGTTCACAGTATAAATAGGAGCATCAAAGATGGTGGAATAAATTGGCGTAATAATTTTATGACCTATAGATAAAATTGGGATACCCAGTGTAACATAGTGAATATAGTAACAGACTAGGATTAAGAAGGCTTGGGTTTGAATCCCTTTTCAGCCATAGAAACTCAGTGGAAATATAGAACTGGTAAAATCACTCCTTAAATATCTCAGTTACCTTGAAAAACCTGTTGGTTCCAAACTGATGGTGCATAATAATATAACATAGATGAAACTAAATAAATGACTAGTTAAAAACAAAGACATTTGTGATGAGTACATCTTTCAGGCAGTTATGTATGTATTTGTGCATGTGGGAAATAACATAACAGCAGAGCTGTCCCTCAATTCCAGGAATGCAACAGCATTTCTAAGATAATAACTATAAGGGCGCTAACAGAATTTTTTATCAGGTCCTACCATCTCATGCAAAATTATATGAGACCTGTCTACTCTTGAGGCTTTGAGGGAAGTGGAGCTGTGATCTGCTGACAGTTAGCATAATGCTAGCTGGCTAGAGAGCTCAGTAGTCTAGGTATCTGACTGAAGAGCCACAGATTGGTGGTTCCAGTCTCCTCTGTGCCTCCTGGGAGTAGAGTCAACCTGTATGGACTTGGGCAAAGTGCACAGCCCCGGGGCATACCTAGAAGAAGGATATGGCAAACCACTCCTGTATATTCTCTACCTAGAAAACCCTGGAAGGTGTCTCTGCAAGTCAGAATTAATTTGATGGCACACAGTTACAGCTGTGTTGCTTCTTGTAAGGTAAAGGTCACCCTTGCTTGAAAGCCATATCCAACTCTAGGTTCAATGCTCATCTCTGTTTGTAGTCAGAAAGCCACTTTCTGTGGACATGTGGCAGGCATGCCTCGACACCAGAGTGTACGGAACGCTGTTTACCTTCCCACTGAAGTGGTACCAATTTACCTACTTGAAATATTTTGCTTTCGAACTGCTCGGTTGGCAGGAACTGGGATGGAGACAGGAGCTCACTCAGTCATGCTGTACTCGGGTCTCGAACTCCTGACCTGCTGACCTTCTGGTCGTCAAGTTCAGCATCTTAACCACTAAGCCACTGCAGTCCCTTATTGCCTCTTGTGTCCTCTCAGAATAATTAGAACCATGTGTCCAGATGACACTTGCCCTTAGTCATCCGATAGAACAGTGGTAGGAGCTCAACTGTTGATATCTCTGTCTGAATTTTGTGAATGTCTAGAGGGGAAAGCCAGATATTTCTTGCTTTTCTGGACATAAAGTAGAAAATTCTGACAATCATATTTAGTTGTCTGTCTGCATTCCCAGTTGTATGTTTGAGTTTTCAAGCAGAATTTTTTTACTAAGATTGTGGTTACATCTACATTCACCAGACGTGGACATTCATTGCAACTTCTCTACATGAGATTTACTTTTTAGGTAGGTTCCTTTCTTGCTGGTGGGTTCTCCTCCCAAAATTATTGGATTGGCAGGAGCAACAGCTGCACCAAAAAGAATACAATATCCAAGGTTCTAGAATGGGATGGACAAAGTGTAGCACAGAGCACTTGACTGTAGTCTCTATTCCCCCTCCCCCAGGCCATATCCTCTTCAAAGACTTCTCTTGAGACTGCTGAAACAGTACAAATGGGAAGGATGGATGGATCAAGGGTGGGTGGGTTCCACAATTGCCCCATGTTCACAAGAGTGTGTGAGGGGGCTTTCTAATATTTAAGAAAAACTGGGCGTACAAGTACTGGGAGAGGGGGAGACCTTCAACATCAATGTGTGAGCTTGCTGATAAAAGCTTACATTCACAGCTGTGCACCAGATCAATAATGCATACTTATTTAATCCCAACTTTGGGTATCTGCTGTAGAGTCATTTGGAAGAGATAATAGAACAGGCAGGCACTTGTCATGCCTAGCTTGTGACCAAGCTCCATCACTATCCACCTTTAACTTTGCAATGCCTGTGTTCTAATCATCAAAGAAATCAGACAGTGTCTGGTTCTTTTCCATGATTTCTAAGTGTAGACAAACTCCCCTTGTTTTACCTTGTGCGTTGTCTCAGGGCCAGAGAGGCCATAAAGGTAGTTAGCTCATTGCTTTGTATTTTCCCCCTAAATCTGAAATGAAATCTAAAGGCTTATGTTACTTCTAATTAGGGGAGACTCTAGGCTTTGCCGGGGGAATTTGCTGTGTCCTTGTCTGACTCTCAAGTCCTGATGCTTCTCTTTCATTTCTACTTTCCATTTCTCCTAATCTCCATCTAAAGTGATTTGTTCCTTCCAAGGAGATCTAGGTAGATAGAAGAAGAAAAAAAAGCTATTTACTTGTACCTGACCAGACATAGCTCCATCCCAGAGTACCTTACCTACACATGCATTCAGCCACCCACCCTTCAAATGAACTCTCCTTACTCTGTTGTTCTCTGCAACTGCAGGCTATTACACTCAGCTTACGTTATCTGTCATATTGTATTGATGTCACCATGTTGTACTGCTAAATCTGCCCCTCTGCTGTATTTGATCCTACTGCCTGTCTTCTTTTCTCCTGGCACTAGAGCTTGGATTCTCATGCAACCAGTTCATTTCAGGGGATAATATTAAATTATATTGTAGTACATGTGTGCTGTTGTTTGCATATGCATGCATGCATTGTGACTTGCTAGATTTCTTTTTCTTAGAAAGATTTACTTTGCATTTGTCTCCCTCGCAGAATCAAAATCTTTTTCTTAAGACTATGGCTGGGTACAGTATAAAACCCCAGTGGGAAGACTTCAGCCTGAAGCAGAGATATCATCACCTTGGGTGCCCCCAAGATTAGGTGTCCATCCAGTGATGGGCTCCCCCCAAAAAAATTACTACCACACTGTGGGCGTGGTATGGTGGGCGTGGCTAGGGGGAAAGCCCCGCATTGCACCCAAATTAGGACTACTTTATTTCAAAACTTGGATGAGTGGGGACAGCCAGAATTTCTGCTACCGGTTCTGGCGAACTGGTGCGAACCTGCTGATGCCCACCACTGTGTCCGTCCCTTTTTATCCCAAGGAACATAGCTGCTCAAGAATCCAGCCTAGTGAACCACTAACATTCAGACAACTGAAAGAAACATGCAAAGCTTACACATGCAACTGTCTTGTACGGATAAGCCATTGGCCTTATACATGATTAGGCACACACTGCCTTCTAATGATAAGTATGGGCTTGTCTAGTCTGGTATCCACATTGGCTACAATCCGTTTTCCAAAGTTTCTGGTCTTTCAAAATCTTATACCATCCACTTGACCTGACATCCAAGATATGGAACTGGAGATGGTTTTGCACACAAAACTAAGGGGATAGATAAAAATGCCAAGCCCAGGGTAAAATATATGCTTCTCCTCACTGATCTGTGTCTCCTTCAGGGTCTTCTTGTTTTTTGTGATCCCCAACCACTTAGATAGATAAATCTGATCTGTGAAAATAACCAGCAATAGCAATTACACTTATATACCATGCCATAGCACTTAGTGCACTCTCTGGGTGGTTCACAAGGTAATTTGCATTTTGTCCCCAGCATGCTGGGTGCTCATTTTACCCACCTGGGAATGATGGAAGGCTGAGTCAACCTTGATCCTCTTAACAACATTTAGTTCTGCTTTGTTTCCTACTTTTACATTCTAGTCATTTATTATTATAACCATGTCTTGTTTTGGTGCGTGATCAGTTTCCTCCTGAATGCTTGCATAAAAGTTTTCAATTTCCTTTTCTTCAGCATCTTTAGTTGAAGTAGATTTGGATAATGGTTATATTGCTAAGTTTCCCCCAGATTCGGGCCGAATATTGGCTACAGTGCCAAATAATCTGGCCCCTGCCATTGCTCCAACTGTTGTTGCCGCTGCATTTATGGTGGCTATGGACATGTTTATGGCAGCCATGTACACATGTTTACGGCAGCCGTGGACACGTTTATGCCCCCCTCAACTGTCTGAGGGAGTGTGACGGGCCCCCCAACTTTAAAAGGTTGCCGACCCATGAGTTAGACCCATAACTATGTGTTCTACATCTTCCTCAGTATTAGAACCACTCAGTATGCAAGAAAAAAGGCAGAAATGTCAATGCCAATCCAGGCAGCATGGATGAGATTATCCTAGAGGGCCATTTAGCTTTCTTTTGCATCTATGATGAACTCTTCACAGCATATTATATAATGAAAGAAAAAGCCTAACACATTAGTTGTATAAGAAAGTACTCTCTAGACCAGAGGTAGGCATATCTTCCCTCCAGGATCATATTTGAGACCTCCAGGCACTGGTGGCATGCCTACATGCACCCTTCCTCCCATAAGAATATTTAAGGTGTGCAATGTTTTTCTATTTCTGCAAGTATCCTGAAATGGTGGTTTTTGCATGGGAGGGGTTTCATCCATTAGAAGTTCAATGATAATCAGAAGACTGCTGTAACTTTAGTGTTCTGTATCAGTAGCAGTCCTTTGCCACCTTATTTTTAAGGTGCCTTTGGCCCGGGGAAGGGTATTGTGTACTCGCCCGGCTTGCGTTGTTGCGTGGGCCTGGACTTTGCATTTTCTATATATTCTATATATTGTATTGTTCTTTATTATATATTGTACAGTTTGAGATTTTGGTTTGTATTTATTGTTTCTATGCATTGTGCTGTCATTTTGTTTATGCTATGCTGTATGCAACCGCCTTGAGTCGTCTTTGGATGAGTAAGGTGGTATAAAAATATGAAAAAATATGACAAATAATAAATTCACTTGAGAAAGCCTTGATGCTGGGAAAGGTGGAGTGCAAAAGAAGAAGGGGGTCACCAAAATGAGATGGCTAGATGGTATTGTAGACACAATGGACACAGAACTGGGCAGGTTGAGGAGGATGGTGGAGGACAGAGGTGCTTGGAGGGCAATGGTCCATTAGGTTGCAAAGGGTCAGAATCGACTGCGACTGAACAACAAAAAGAGACCTCAACCCAAATGGTAATTTCCAAATTCCCATTAATCCTTCTAAAACAATCCTACTAATTAGGGAGTTCTACTATGAACCTCCTTATATAAATATTGTCCATCTTTTTAAAACTGATCACATGAAACGCTGAAGCCATTCAACCAGCTCCAAACACAACATGACTCCAAAGCACTTAATACTGTTACATTCAAAACTTCCTCAGATCAGACTTCAAAACTTCAATATTCCATGCCGGGATCTTGGTTTTGTTATTCATATGTAAAGTGTGCAGCACTGCTATTCCTGTTGAGCACTCTACAAATACTAGCTAATAAGAGCAAAACAAATATGTCCCCCCTCCCTTTGCTGTGCATGCTTAGCTTTGCATTCTCAATGCAGATGTCCACAGCAGGAGGGCGGGTCATGCATATATCTATTTGAAGACTACACTAAGTGTATATAAACATCATTCAGTCATGCTCACAAAACAGCACTTTGGTCATGCTGTGAAATTCTGAGGGGTACTGCCTTTAACAGAGCAAGCTTGATATTTGTTGCTGCAGTCTATCATCAAAGAATGTCATCTGAAATCACTTCAGCACTGGAAAGGAACTTGCTTTCTCCATTTTTTCCTTCAGTAATGTTCACCACCTATGATAACGACTTCAGTGGCTCAGTGGTTAAGAAGCTCACCTTGTTAGCTGGAAGGTTGGCAAGTCGGCAGTTTGAGCCTCAAGTACTGCATGATGGAATGAGTGCCCGTCTTTGTTCCAGCTCCTCCCAATCTAGCAGTTCAAAAGAAAGAAATTGCAAGGAGATAAATAGGAACACTTTCGGTGGAAAAAAGATCTCGGGGACATGAAAGGTCCCTCATTGGGTCGTCCCCTGAGCTGAGTTCATACAGCAAAAGCCCTTTCAACCCAGGAAGCACCTTTGTGTGCTTTTGACACACAAAAAGCCCACCTATGATTCAAAGCCAACAATCAGCAGCCTGTGTTGTATTGCACCGGGAGAAGAGGGGAAAGCAACTGTCTTTTCCATTTGATAAATGTGTCCCCATGCTGGGACTAGAGTTGTTCTCTCTTCCCAGAGGCCATTTGAACCAACTGCCCTGTAAGAGGAGAGAAGAAAGTCAACTGTTGTAATGGCTAACTCTTTAAATAGTCCACCAATTTATAGCATTTTCACCTGCTGTCAACCACTTGTGGATCCACCCTTCAATGAAGAATATGATGAAAATGTTTTAAAGAAATCCATAATGGCGAAGACAGATTTGCTGAGAATCTAAGACCTTAAAGGTAAACTTCTCTGTGTGGATGAGACCATATCACCTCCCCACTCCAATTCAACAGGGGTTGCAGAAGCTCCATGACTGGGCAGCCCCATAGTTTGCTTTAGAACAAGGTGTCCCTGGTACTTGCATCTTGTTTTCAATTAGATTAGTGCTTTCAAAAGCTTTCAGAAATACAAAGCAAAGCAGCAGCACCGTGCATGCCATGTTTTAAAGACAAATTGTGTTGTGCCTTCTCTCAATTCTCCTACTAATTTGGCATCAGGGGCATTAGTAAAGGTAAAGGTCTCCCTTGCCCAAAAGCCAGTTGTATCCAACTCTAGAGTACGGTGCTCATCTCTGTTTACAGCCAATGAGCCAGTGCTGTCTGCGTATGCAGACATTTCCGTGGTCATGTAGGAGACGCAGAATGCTGTTACCTTTCCAGCCGAAGTGGCCCCTATTTATCTACTTGTAATTTCTTGCTTTTGAACTGCTAGGTTGGCAGGAACTGGGACAGAGATGGGAGCTCACTCCGTCGTGTGGCACTCGTGTCTCAAACTGCTGACCTGCTGAATTTTCCATCTTCAAGCTTAGCATCATAACCAATGAGCCACTACAGTCCCTATCAGGGGTGTTAGAAGTGACAAATATGTTCCACAGGCATAATGATCTCCGACTGCCATTTCTATCACAGATGTAAGGCAGGAAAATGGACTTAGGAAAGGAACAGTAAAGATCGAAAGGAAGGTTGAAGTCAAAAGACGGATCTCAAGATAGTTCATTGTCATAAGAACAAAAAGATGTTGGAAGAGGAAGTGGTCCAGAGAAAAGGGAGGGGAAAAGGGAAGAATGGAGGAAAGAAACGACAGAGCAGTTGGAAGGAGAAAGATATAAAATGCCAGATACCTTCTCAGTTGAAATAACCAAAGGACTTGTTTGGTAACAATGTAGAATCACAGCTGTATGAAATTCCTTTCAACTTCATCTATGTGTGCATTGCTATTCCTGTAAGGGTGCCTTGATATTCTCATGTTTGATGTTGTTTCTATCTGTATGTGTTCACATTCCAGAGTGCAAATAATGTGCACACAGCCTGTCCCCAGAGTACAACAGCACTGTGCAAATTATAATTCCTTCATATCGGAGGACTTTCTTTCCTTCTGTAATCTCACAGGATATGGGATTATTTTCCCTATGAAAAATAATGGCTTTTTGAATGGATATGGATGTGTCTTGAGGAAACAGATCCTCTGAGCATACTAGATTTGACTGTCCACCTCACATGTCATGGGAGGATAGAACTATGAATGATGATGGGCTGTCATGCCTAAGAATAGAACTGTGTTTTGAGTCCCATATCTTTGATCAGCTAGAAGTTCCAGTTGCAAGGCTTCCAGGATTAGCTCACTAGTCATTGGTGGATGCAGTCTGATGGACTGGTTAGACCTTTTGGCTGACCTATCAAAGCAGGTGAATTGGTAAATTCCAATATGTTGGCTCATTTTTTAAATGGAATTAGATCCACTTCTGTTTCCATCTGCTGATAAATGTGTCCCATGCCAAATATGCTCTGGAAGGTCCTACTGTGAAAGTGCACAGAATAGAAGAAAAGTACTAGGGAGACAAGAGTATAAAAAGGTCCATTCAAACCACACAATGCTGGGTATATCCCTTTGATCTTAACAAAATCGCCTTGTGGGGCCATCTTGATGTCAAAGTGCCACAGAAGATACATCCACAGAAATCTAATTTCTACATGTTGAAACACTTAACTAGAACCACACGGATATGGTGAGTCAACCTATGATGATTTCCTTGCAATTATCAGAGAGAGAAAAAAATTGATTGCACTAAAGACAAGAATTTTTTCAAGGCAATCCAAATTTACCAATATGGACATGCCTTCTGCTACAGACATCAAAGTAACCCTGGTGAACAAAAGGAATTACAAAGAAAGATTTCAGAAAAACATGTAGTTGAAGTGGAATGGATTCAGAAATTCCAAGATATATCAGAAGCATTAAATAAGGACCAAAGATTCTTAGCACATCAATTCAATATTCTGAATTGAGAGAACCAAAAAGTCCTTTCATTGGTATAACTCACTACAGACCTTCTAAATACTATCTGATTACTAATAATAGGATACCAATGTGATCAGAACATTGACTGATCATAACTAGTATTAATAATGTGAACATCATTTTGAAAGCCCATTACAAATGGAACTTACCCTTTTCCTCATTTCATTTAGTGCCCCCACCCCATGAAGATGAACTCTGTGATATATCAATCTTGTCTTAACTATTATGCTCCATTTGCCTGAGGCAATCTTTACCTATAAAAAGGCCCATTAACCATTAGTGTCTGGCATGCATGCCCGCACCAGTCCCTACTATCCCATACCGAGCCACCTACACTTACTTGGCCACCCTTGGAGCATCGGCGCAAGGGTCCGGTCTTCAAGAGTGGGGCAACTGCCCCACAAACGTGACCAAAACCCCCCTACAAGGCCCAGCGTCCTCCGTGCTGTGCCACCCCTCAGCTAATGAGGCTGAAGGGTGCAAGAGGCCGGGAAAGCCGGCACACACGGTTAAAAAAACCGCCAACGCACTGAACTTTTGCTGCCCTCTGGCAAAGGCTGGTGCCAGCCTTGCCGTAGCTTCGGGGGGGGGGAGAGAGGAGCCCCTCCTCTTCTGCCCCCCGCAGCTTCAGCAAAATAGCGGGGAGAAAATATCATCTCCCCACAGCCCTGGAGTCTGGCGCCGGCCTTGCCGTAGTTTCAGGGGGAAAAAGAGTAACACCACATCCCCCCCCACGGCTTCGGCGAGGTAGCGGGGAAATGACAGCCCAGTGAGCGTCCCTGCTCACAAGGCTGTGCCGGAGAAAGACCAAGCCGTCAAAAGGTAAGTGGGGCAGGGAAGAGGGACTTGGTGGTCGTGGAACGGGCCCAGGAACCATGCCACCCACCCACCCCACTCCCTTGCCCCCTCCAGTCCCTGTACCCCACCCCACTTACCTTCGCCCCCCATTGAAAGTGAGCCAATTCCCAGGGAAGCAAAGGCAGTGAACGGGGCTCCGGTCGCTGCTTTCACCTCCCGGAGGTACTCACCCGGGCGCAGCCTCTGACCTCAACTGCAGCCTCCTCTCTCTCTCTCTCTCTCTCTCACGCACACACACACACACATACACCTACTAGGCTGCACATTTCAAACCTGCGCAGTGTATGTGTGTATATATGTGTGTGCACAGACCAAAACCACCCCTAACCACCAACACACACAATAATCATGCATGCTAGTGGACTATAATCCACAAAAAACTCGCATCTTTTGGTCCTTAAAGTGCTGCAGCATTTTGCTTTCCATTGTTTTGTATACCTGCTGAAACAAACAAATGTGGCTATTTGTTTGACAAATGTTGGGCACTGTATCATCCAGCCAACAAAAATGGAAAGCTATACAAGCTGTTCCAATTCTCTTCCCTCTGCTCTATTTCAATTTGCACTTTGAGAATGGTCATATGAACAGTCTGGTTTAATTATAATTATTACTTCATTCTAGCAACAGAGGGCCTTTTGTAGATTATACAGGTCCACATCCAGAGGTGCAGCCATATTGCCTTATTGAACACACTATACACTTTTGATATATATACACCAAGGCTCCTTGTTGTTACACAGGACTTGAACTGGATTTGTTTCAAAGTAATATAGAAACAATAATTCCCATGGTTTCAAGAACGTGGTGAGACATGCATCTCCCTTCTGGAGCACTGAGTATTGTTTTGGTGTGCCCTTCCCAATCCCAAACACTAAGATCACTATTTTCCTCTGCCTCCTTCTGTTTATTTAAACATGAATACTTTATGGAACAGGCGTTTGAGGCCTCCTCAGTTTCCTTGACTGTTGTGAAATTAATAATAAAATGAAGAAAACAAGAGTGGATTGAGTGATCTTGAAGCTGACATGGGCCCCTGCTGGGCAACTTCTCTTTCCCTCATTCAAATTAGGCAGTAGAGATAGACACTGTACGCCACTATACAGAAAAGCAGGAATGTCGTACAAACTGACAACTGAGGCTTATTATCTCCAGGTAGGAGAGATGCTGTTTGAATTTTGCCTAATAATACACATAAGAACTGTGTGTACCTATCAAGATTCACATCAGTGCAACCCATTGCTATTCAAAGGGGCTTACTGACAAGATAAACCTTTTACTTCAATGCAATTAGTCACTTCACTTCTTTAGGTGCAGCACTGCGGTGTGTTAGTGGTTAAGACACTGAGTGTGGAGACTGGAAGGTCGGGTTTCGATACCTGAGTGCTGCACAATGGATCTTGAGGACATGAAGGGAGCCCTCATTCGGGTGTCCCCGAGCGGAGTTTCTCCAGCAAAAATCCTCTCAATCCAGAGTAGTCTGACATGAAATTATTATAGTAATACCTCGGATAATGTTTGCATCAGATAGTGCTAAAACCGCATAACTTTAAGCAATCTGGGGGGGCGGGGCGGGGAGAATTGCATCGCATAACATTAAAATCCTATGGGATGCATCGCTAAAGCCTGTGCCAGTTACAATGTATCTCTATGGAGTTTTAACATTATGCAATTCATCCCATAGGATTTTAATGTTATCCGATGCATGCATCTTATAACGTAAAAAATCAGATAACACTAAGACTTGCGGAACCAAGCTTTAGCGTTATCCAAGGTTTTACTGTATTCTTACTTCTTTAGGTAACAATCCTTGGGAGTGGCTAGAAAAAGGTGGCTTATCCGGCAGCCCTGTCTACAAGGCCAG
The DNA here is from genome assembly GCA_035047305.1 of Bradypodion pumilum. Lineage (NCBI taxonomy): Eukaryota > Metazoa > Chordata > Lepidosauria > Squamata > Chamaeleonidae > Bradypodion > Bradypodion pumilum. The sequence continues at coordinate 322,347,081 of JAWDJD010000002.1, forward strand.
CAATTTATCATGTGCTCCCCAAAGTGCCTTCCCATTCATTTAAAATGAAAACATCATGCTTGGATAATTGCTTTCCTGCTCAAAAGTGCTTCTTAGCAACAGCAGTTGCTGCAGTTTCCAAGCACCAGCTGCAGGAATGTCATTTGAATGGCACAGTTGGCCATAAGGCGCATTAATGATGGTCCACTTTGAACACAGATGTTTATGACAATGTTCATCCTGTACCCAACTCCATCCCACTATCAATTTAAACACAGAAGTTTATGACAATGTTCGTACTGTACCTAACTCCATCCAACTCTATCTCTTGGGTGGGTGGGTGGGTGTTCATCATAAATTCCCCCCAAGTGATTCACTGTTCTAAATTATTACCAGACCTCAGTTTTAAGTGTAAATGAATGTAATTATACATTTGACAGTTCTTGTGTGAATGCAGTGTTTTTAACATAAAATGCACTAGGCAATTAGCTACCCTTTATTACCAGAGATGGCAAAGACAATTCATCCCTTATTGTCAGAGATGAAACCTGACACCTCATGCTTGTGCAACAAGTCTGGAGTCTCCATCTTAAGATATAACTTCAGCAGATATCAACACACAGCAACAAGGGATCAGGATAATTTCTGGATTCTTGCATGATACCCTATTCCTTTATTTATTTGTTTACTTTATTTATTTGTTTACTTATTTACAGTATTTTTATACCGCTTTCCTCACTCAAGTTAAGCTTTGTGTCACCCCTGGGTAAGGCTCAGCGTTGGCCAGATTGAAAAAAGATCTTGTTGGACTTGAAAAATGGCCCATTTTCAATATTTTAGTAGCTCAATAAAGGTGTTGTCTACCTTTATTTCTAATGTTCCCTCACATATGTGAGAAGATTAGGGAAATGTATAACACAATCACTCAAGAAGGCTCTCTCAGTTTGAATGCAACCTTCTTGGGATCTAAGATTACTACAGATTGTGACTGCAGCCATGAAATAAAAAGCCGCGCTGTGCGTTCTCACCCAAAACAAACCAGTGGTCCACTGCTCAGACTGCCAGTTTGTTTTGGGTGAGAACACGCACACCTGCTTTCACCCAAAACTTATCGGCAGGCCGCCCACCTTGCCTTCTCCAGAAAGCAGTGGCCAAACGATGCATCGGATAATGCTAAAATAACGTTATATGATGCAATTCCCTCCAAAAAAATTTGTATCGTTATCTGATTTTAGCATTATCTGAGGTATTACTGTATATTGAAATAATATTACACTACAGGATTATGGAAGTACAGTGGTTTTATGGACTTTGAGTGGACATGTCACACTTTTAGGGCACTGTCTGCACCCCAAGTCACAGCCATTTGTGTTTCACTGCCATTCAGAGCATTTTTTTAAAGCTGACATTCAGAAACACAGAGATAATGTCACAGACCTGGGAAAAGACTGAGTCAGAATGTCTCCTAAATATACAAAGTGTTTTTTCCATAAATTGTATGACCCTTATTTAAGTACTGAGTGGCTCAAGGGGTTTTCACAAAATGTAAATATCAATTATTAACAACAACAGTCATGTCATGGCACTGATAGCTACCCCAATAGATTGTAGAATATACTGAGTTCAGAGGCATATGCAGTAACAACAGCAGCAGCAACAACAACTACAAAATCAATATTGGATTGAATCCAAAAAAGCTTCAGTTAAATGTACAATTTCCATTGCATCTACCACACTGCTATGTTAGTCTGCAACACACTTTATGTTTATTTCAAAACATCATCCTACAGTTATAATAATGTTTGCCATCAAGTCTATTCTGACTTATGGCAAGCTGTTCCAGGCTTTTCTTTGTATGTATAAGATACTCTGACGTGTTTGATTTGCTACTCCATTCTTCTTGAGTCACTCTGGGATTGTACAGCCTACCTGAGGTTAAAGAGACTGGTTCTTTTCCTGAGAGCCACAATGGGGAATTGAATTTTTGACCTGTGGCTCTGCAGCCAGGTATCTAACTCACTGTTAGTTATAACTATGTGCTAACAAATGAATTTTGAGTAATGATGACCCCTTAAAGATGTTTCTAATATAGAGTACTCAGAAGTAATTTACCATCCCCTGCTTCTTATTGAGCAATTTTTGGTTATTCCTCTTAATTAGCAGAGTATGATGTAGGAAAAGACAACAACAGCACAGAAATGTAAAAAAACCAATCCAGTCTCTTCACTGCTTCCCCAACACAATCTCATACTTTACAAGCATTTGAAGCAGGAAAAAAATGAATTTTCATTTATTTAACATTTGTGGTTACAGTGGATTAGGAGCACAAAAATATACTTCATTATTTTTTCTTTACTATGCACTCTCCATTTTCAATGTGTATGGAAAAACCTTTGTTTTCAAAAGTGGGAGCACTTAACATGTTGCTTTACAAACCAAGAATGTATAAAATATCACTTAATTTAGAGTATCGACACTGCTTTCATTGGACAATTGACATTGTAAAACACCAATTCCTTCTATTAATAGAAGCACCATTGGCTACTTGAATATTTCCACCAGCATTCCCCTCTAAGTTGAAGAATTCTCTCTTATCTGTGGAGTGGCTGGTAAATCCTGAATCAATGATCCAGTCATTTGACTTGTTCAGGATTATTAACTGGTTTTTCCCTTTGTCACTCTCAAAGAATTGATTTTGGTATGCTTTCTTTGATATTTATTCCCAGAAGCAGTTTTACTATCTTTACCTGAAAAATCTCTGGGGGATGGACATTTTTTGACTAAATAATCCTTCCCACGACAATTTCAGCAGGAATGTGGTTGGCTCTGGAGTGTGGCTTTCCTATTGTCCTTCCCATCCACCAGGTAATTTTATCTAGTTTTGGTCTGAGGCAGATTCAGGAGAATTCCTTCGTTCTGTACAATTTCTTTTTCCCATCAAGTACAGAAACAAAAGCATCAAATGTTTGCCTTACTATTCCTATAAGGAAACCCACTATTTGTTTATCATCTAAGTTGAATCCAGTCAGGCTTTAGTTATCAAATACAGATAACAAAGAAGTTATGTGCTTTTTATAGTCCTTCTTAGAATTAATTCCAAATCAAGTTCCCTGACCCAGACAACTTGTGATTTAAAACTGGTAAAGTTAAAAGATTTCTAGGGCATTTAACATGGTGTTGTTGTTTTTTGGCAGATTCACATTCCTTTATGTACAGGTACACAATTTTCTGGTTTAATATGGTTTCTAAAATCACTGCCATTGCTATGGAGCCATTCATTTGCCATATTATCCTATCTCTCACATCTGCTTCTGTCTCTAGTTCATCATTTTCAATATAGTTATAGACTTCTTCCATGTCTAGGCCAGATGTGAAACTGCAAAAATGATGGCACCTTTTGGTGTGTTCATTCCGCAGTTCCTTTCATTTGACCTAGTGTGAGAAAGATTAGCTGGCAACACAATCTTTGAGGAGGCTCTTTCTGTATACCCCAGTATGGACTTGTAATACCCTTACATTATTTTTCAACCTAGTCTTACATTGAGAGAATATGAGCAGTTCTAGAGGTTTTCCAGGGGGGAAAAAACTTGTATTCAGTTCAAACCAAATCCTGTTATTTCTGAGTGAGTTAATTAATGACCTCTGAAAAAAGGAGTTAAAAAACCAAAAAACAGCATATCTCTTTAGCTGATGTGTGGGGGTGGAAAGAAATAATCATAATGCTTAGAAAACAATAAAACCTTTAAAAACCACCAAATGATTAGCTATTTCTTTGAGCCAAGCTACTTAGTCTGGACAAGCTATGAGAAACCTGGGGAAAATAGTTAAAAGTAGAGACATCACCTTTTTAGTGTAAGGGACCAAAGACAATGAAACAGCCGAAGGGTTGGCTTAACACAGGTTTATTGCATGATGATCCGGAGGAACATGTGGTAATGGCGGATGAGTAGCTCAATATATACAGCTGGCTATACATTTGAATGTGGCTCGTCGACAGACTATTGGTTGCTGCCTGCGTGACGTCGTAGAAGGTCACGCCCTTCTTGACCAGGTGAAGAGGTCGCGGGGAATCTTCCCGCGCTGCTGAACCAGGTGAATCTGAGCCATGAGAGCTGGACGCTCGCTATTGCCATCTAGTGGTCACTAGCTCGCGTCCCCTTATCAGGTTTACATTGATACAGCTGATGGTTATAATGTTGCACACAGAAAGGTTACATTGTTAACACATGGCAAGGTACATTGTTAAAGGCACAGCTTTACAGAACACAACATCCCTCCCCCCTAGGATGAGACGAAGTCTCTCAGCCAAGATGGCTTGTTGCATGTGCATTTGGGCCGTGAAGAGGGCTGGCCCCCCCAGGGGGCGCTACTGCTTCTTTGTTCCCTGGTCCCTTGTCCTGAAATGGGAGAGGGAGACTTGTTAGTGGCTTGCCGCTGTCTGGCGGCCTTAGGGGAAGGGAAAAACTCTATTGTGGGCAGACCGGGGGCAGTCAGGGCTAACGAAAAACCCCTCTTCTCGCTTGGACGGGTGGGGGACCACTCCGAAACCCCCCCCCGGTTCTGAAAATCAAAATCTAACTTAGTAGGGGTATCCGCATTTGTGGGGACATTCCGCAAGATATGTATGGGGTCGGGTTCCTCCTCCTCCTCGGAAAGATCCCCTAGGATATCTACGAGAATATCCCCCTCCCCCCTTGGTGGGGACCCGCGGCCCCCTTTCCCTCCCCCTTGGGCTGAACGGGTGGGGGAGAACCCTAACGCTGATTTTTCCTCTATTTGGACTGTGCCCTGCTCATCGGAGACCCTGCGTCGGAGCTGATCCGCGTGCCGCCTCCACAGGAGCCCTGTGCTGGTTTCCACGCGGTACGACACGGGGCCGGTTTGCTCCACAACTACGCCCGGTACCCAGGCTGGGCCCGTGCTGGCATAGTTCCTGCAATGCACGGGGGCGCCTACACTGAAACTCTTTGTGGCCTCTAGCCCGATGTTCCTTCCTTTGTCCTCTACCCTCGTGGGGTCTAGCCTAGTAAGGATGGTGGTCAGTTTCCTACGCATTAAGAGTTCTGCGGGGGAGTATCCTGACGCCAGCGGGGTCACCCTGTACCCTAGCAGAAACTGGCACACTTGCAGGTTCAGATCCCCAGGGCCCATGCGCCGCAACGCGTCCTTCGTGGTGCGGACGAGGCGCTCTACTTGGCCATTGGTGGCCGGGTGAAACGGGGCGGAGGTGATGTGCCGAACGGCGTTGATCTCCATGAATGCCCTAAACTCGGAGGACGTGAAGCAACTAGCGTTGTCGCTAATTAATGTGTCGGGTATGCCGAACGTGGAAAAGAGCCTCCGCAAATGCCTAATGGTCTGGGCCGAGGAGGTGCTCGTGACTGGGATAACCTCCAACCACTTGGAGAAGGCGTCCACTACGAGAAGGAACAGGGTGCCTCTGAACGGGCCCGCGAAATCAACATGCACCCGGGACCACGGCCCCTTAGCCGCGTCCCATTCCCTGTGGGGAAGGCGGGCCTCCTCTGGTCTGGAGCATTGTCAACTTTCACAAGTGCCGACCATGTGCTCGATGTCGGCGTCCAGCTGGGGCCACCAGAAGTAACTCCGGGCCAGCGCCTTGGATCGCACGATGCCGGGGTGGCTGACGTGCAGCAGTTTGAGCACCCGCGGCCGAAGGGAAGTGGGAATCACCACCCGCTGCCCCCACAAGAGGCACCCCCTCTCTAGGGACAGTTCTAGCTTTTTTCTGAAAAATGGAGCGAACTCCTCCGCTGGGGAGGACGCCGGCCACCCTTTCTGCACCCAGGAGCTAACTGCCGCTAACGTCTTGTCCTTCTCTGTCGCTTTGGCAATGTCGGCGGGGACTACGGGGGGCGAATCCAGCACCTCTATCATGAGAACCTGATGGTCCCGCTCCCCCTTGCTCACCTGGCTGGGCGTTAGGGGAAGGGGAGACCTAGATAGAGCGTCCGCATGGCTGATCTCTTTCCCGGGCCGGTAGACCAACGCGTGCTGATACACGTTGAGAAAAATGGCCCACCTGAGCATCCTCGGGGACAGGATCTGTGGGGTGGGCTTATCTGCAGTAAAGATGCCTAGCAGGGGCTTGTGGTCCGTTACAATGGTGAAGGGGCGGCCGTACAGAAAATCGTGACATTTTTTCGTCCCCGCAACTATTGCTAGTGCCTCCCTGTCTGTCTGTGCGTAGTTTCTCTCCGCTTGGGACAGGGACCTGGAGTAAAATGCTATCGGGGCCTCCCTTCCGTTTTCCAACACGTGGCACAGCACCGCCCCCACCCCCACTGGAGATGCATCACAGGTCAGAACTACTGGGCGTTTGGGGTTGAAGTGGGTCAGTATGGCATCGGACGCTAGGAGGCTTTTTAGCTCGCTAAATGCCCTTTCTTGGTCATCGCCCCACTTCCATGCCTGGTCTTTCTTTAGCAGTTTGTGTAGCGGTTCAGCCACCGCTGCCTTCCGGGGGAGGAAGGAGTGGTAAAAGTTGAGCAGCCCCAGGAACGACTGCAGCTCGGGCTTGGGGGTGGGGCGGGGGGCTTTCTTAATGGCTGCCACCTTGGACTTGGATGGTTTTATACCTTCGGGAGTCACACAAAACCCTAGGAACTCAACCTCGGTTGCGAAGAAGACGCATTTGTCCTTTCGCAGTCTCAGCCCCGCTTTTTCGAATATAGTCAGGACCTTCCCCAACCTCTTGGCCAATTCAACCCGACTCCCCCCCCCCCCGTTATTAACACGTCATCAAAATAAGGCAACACCCCCTCCAGTCCCTTCAGGAGGCGTTCCACGAGTGACTGGAAAATTCCAGGCGCCGAATTCACGCCGAACTGGAGGCGCGTCACCTGGAACGCCCCCTTGTGGGTGACTATGGTCTGCGCAGCAGCCGCGGCAGGGGACACCGTAAGCTGCTGGTAGGCCTGTGCTAAGTCGAGCTTAGCGAAACACTTTCCCCAGTGTAACCTGGCCAGCAGATGGCTGACTACCGGCACCAGATATGCATTCGGGTGGATCGCCTTGTTGATGGTGCACTTGTAGTCGGCGCATATGCGGACCTCCCCATTGGCCTTTAGTGCGGTTACAATTGGAGTTTCCCACTCCGCAGAATCAACAGGCACAAGGATTCCCTGACCCACCAATTTGTCCAGTTCCGCCTCTATCTTGTCCTTGAGTGCGAACGGCACCCAGCGTGGTTTTAGGCGAATTGGGCGGACCTCCGGGTCCAGGTCGAAGGTCACTGGGGGTCCCTTGAATTTCCCCAGTCCCTTTTTGAAAATCTCGGGGTGCGCCTCGCACACCTCCTGGATCGGGTCAGACCCAACGGCGTGCATCCCAACGGCGTGCACCCCCCCAATAAACAAACCCAGGGGCTGGAACCATTGAGTCCCGAGGAGACTGCAATCTCCCCCTTTGAGCACGACTAGGGGGAGGGACGCGGCGTGTTTCTTGAATTGGACCTGAAATTCTCCAACCCCCAACACTGGAATGCTGTTCCCTTGTACGTCCCGTAGTGTGGACCTCAACACTTTGAGCTTGGGTCGCTTGTGGGGGGCAATTCCCAAAAACTCCCTCTGGGAAATGATAGAATATGAGGACCCCGAGTCAATTTCCATCCTAATGGGAACCCCTTGGACTAGTACCTCAACAAAGTAGCGGGGGTGTCCTGTAGATACGCTGAACACTGGGGCGTCGTCCTCGCTGCCGTCGGAGATGCGGCCCACGCCGTCCAGTTTCCGCGTGGCCTGGGCGCCGTCCTTGGGTCTTGTTGCGCAGTCTTGTCCCGCGGAGCGGTCTGCGGAGCTCCTCCGGGTCTCGCGCTTCTTCCTGCACACCTTGGCAATGTGCCCGCGGCGGCCGCAGTTGTGGCACTCGGCCTTCCGGAACGGGCATTTCACGCGGTCGTGGGCTGCTCCACAGCCGTCGCATCGCCGGCTCTCCTTCCGGACCCTCCGGACGTCCTCGTCGTCACTGCTCTCTGTGGACAACCTCGAAGTCCGCCGGGCCGCCTGTACCGGAGCCTCTGCCTTGCTCGACTTTGGCCGCCAGTCCTGGAGTTCTTGGACCCCAGCCTTCGTAGCTTCTGCGGCCTGGGCCGCTCTGACGACCTCCTGCAACGTGGGAGGCGGCTCTTGGTTCATTAATGTGCGCTGGGTTTCGGCGTCGTTCAGGCCGCACAGCAGACAGTCCCGGAGGGTGATTTCGGCATTCTCCCATTTGCACGGGCCGGCCGCCAGCCGCAGGGCCGCCACGAATGCGGCGACCGTCTCCCCGGGCGCTTGGACTCGCCTCCAGAACGCACTCCGAGCGGGAAACATCGCCGTGGCGGGCCGGACGTGCTCACGCAGCATTTGCATGAGTTCCTTGGCCTTGAATTCGCTCACCCTCCTTGGTGCAATCAGGTCCACCAAGGTCCTTTTGGTTTCTTGTCCGAGCATCCTGGTGAAGATGGCCCTTTTCTTCGCCTCTTCCGTGACTTCGGACTCGATCAGCGCGGCCTGGAAGTCCATCTCGAAGATCTCCCAGTCGCCCGGTTTCCTGATTTCGAAACCGGCACATGTCTTGGTCCCGTGGGCTGCCATATCCCACCTTCGTCGCCAATTTAGTGTAAGGGACCAAAGACAATGAAACAGCCGAAGGGTTGGCTTAACACAGGTTTATTGCATGATGATCCGGAGGAACATGTGGTAATGGCGGATGAGTAGCTCAATATATACAGCTGGCTATACATTTGAATGTGGCTCGTCGACAGACTATTGGTTGCTGCCTGCGTGACGTCGTAGAAGGTCACGCCCTTCTTGACCAGGTGAAGAGGTCGCGGGGAATCTTCCCGCGCTGCTGAACCAGGTGAATCTGAGCCATGAGAGCTGGACGCTCGCTATTGCCATCTAGTGGTCACTAGCTCGCGTCCCCTTATCAGGTTTACATTGATACAGCTGATGGTTATAATGTTGCACACAGAAAGGTTACATTGTTAACACATGGCAAGGTACATTGTTAAAGGCACAGCTTTACAGAACACAACAACCTTACAAACAAAAGTCCGCATAGTCAAAGCAATGGTATTCCCAGTGGTGATGTATGGTTGTGAGAGCTGGATCATTAGGAAAGCGGAGTGCAGAAGAATAGCCGCCTTTGAGATGTGGTGTTGGAGGAGAATTTTGAGTGTCCCCTGGACAATGAGGAGAATAGGAGAACAAATCTTAGAAGAAATTAACCCTGACTGCTCATTGGAAGGTCAAATAGTAAAAATGAAGCTAAAGTACTTTGGACATCAAATGAGAAGGGGACTCACTTGAGAAAGCCTTGATGATGGAAAAAGTGGAGGGCAAAAGAAGAAGGGGGTGCCCAAAATGAGATGGCTAAATGGTATTGTAGATGCAATGGGCACAGAGCTGGGTGGGTTGAGGAGGGTGGTGGAGGACAGAGGTGCCTGGAGGGCAATGGTCCATGGGGTCACAAAGAGTCGGAATCGACTGTGCGACTGAACAACAACAAAAAACTTAGTTTGGGATCACAATCTACTGGGAATTTTTGATCATTCCTCTTACTTAGGTATGAAGTAGAAGAAACCATAATAGTACAGAAAATGTGGAGAGATCAATTCAGTCTCATCACTACTCTATCTTTGGTTCCACACTCACAACTAGCATTTTGTGTGATAAAATCTCTGTAGAAGCATTTAAAGTAGAAAAGGGATAACTTTACTTACATTTAGTTGCAATCAGTGTGGAGGGGAAGGAGTCTCCAGAACATAGAGAGAATGTCCATGCTTGCCGCTTCATCAGAGAAAGAAGACTACTGTACTGTATTTGAAATCTTGGAAGCAAACAAACTCTAGAGGTGGCAAAACTTTATGAATCCTGTTTAGTGGTAAGGGACAATTCAATTAGGCTGCAAAGGCCCTTCCCACTAACACCCTAGTGTTAGTATATGTAAGATTGTTATTATCCCAACACTTCTCACTGTGGAGCATGGGAAGTATAGTGCTTGGATCGTACATGTAAAAATAATACTCTAAAAAAACCAAACAAACCTCCAACCAGATCGGTAACACAGAAGGACAAGAAACAACAACAAGAAAGCACTAAACTGTGGAGAACCTAAGCAGACCTATAAATGAAAACTGAGCACATATCAAGATAAGTACCCTTATGCAGTTGCCATCTGTATGTAAAAGGCTCAAACGCTGAAATTGCTATGTCCATCGATTAATAGAAGGGGGCCAGTCATCATTCCAGTACTGTTTTTGCAATTTAAACCATCGTAAGGTCACATAGAATCCATTGGTTAGTTGTATATCTTACTGCAGTATTTAGTTCAGTCTAAAACAGTGTTTCCCAACTTCTGGTTTTTGGACTTCAATTCCCAGAAGTCAAAATCAGTACCTTGGCTGATCAGTGCGTTGGGAAATTGAATTAGTCTTTTGGAAATAGAAGTCCAAAAACTAAAGGTTGGGAAACACTGGTCTAAAGTTACAATTTTTTTTATCATTATTCAGAAATTTATTCCTTTTTGGCTCAGTAAGATATTACTGACCTCAAAAAACTTGTTTCTTATTCTGGTGCTGAATTGTGCTGATTATATTGTGGTTTTTTGTTAATGTTCATGCTGCATTTCAAATGTGAATTTCCCTGTCATATTTCATGAATATTTTAGCCATGTGGCTGATATCTCCTCTTGATTATGTGATGATTGGGAATTATTTCCAAGCCTGGAATACATTAATTATTTTAATTAATTAGACTAGTCTTTAAAAATCTGTCCTAATTCTGTTAACATGCAATTAGAATGGTGACTTAATTTAATTAAGTACTAATTCGTTTAAAACTAAAGGTTATTTTTTTAAAAAAGTGAATGTGTTTTAATTAAGGTAAAGGTAAAGGGTGCCCTTGCTCGAAAGGCAGTCACATAGTCAAATTCGCATAGTCAAAGCAATGGTATTCCTGTTGGTAATGTATGGGTGTGAGAGCTGGACCATTAGGAATGCTGAACGCAGAAGAATAGATGCCTTTGAGATGTGGTGTTGGAGGAGAGTTTTCAGAGTCCCCTGGTGTTATGTATGTATGTATGCATGTTCATTATACTGTAAAGGCAAGATTGTAACCACTCCAGATACAAACGATATCAGCTGTAAAGGAACGCGAGCAGACAGCCCATAGAGGGCAGCTGCGAGCGTTCACTCTCACATGGTTCACATTGCGCAATCACAGACAGCCGCGGGAAAACCTTCCCCGCAAACAGCAGCAGGAAAGGAGGCGTGCCTGGGCGAGGCCACGCCGGTAGCAGCCAATGAGCTACCGTGCTACAAGATTCAAATGTAGAAGGCCACTGTATATATTGAGATGTATCACCGCCATTACCTCATGCTTCACTGTAACCTCATGCAATAAACCTGTGTTAAACCAACCCTTCGGTTGTCCGGTTGTCTTTGATCCCATACACCAAATTGGCGACGAAGGTGGGATATGGCTGCCCACGGGACCAAGACATGCGCCGGCTACGAGATCAGGAAGCCGGGAGACTTGGAGCTGTTTGAGATAGACTTCAACGCAGCGCTGGTGGAGCTCGAAGTCTCAGATGAGGCCAAAAAGAGGGCCATTTTCGTCCGCATGCTCGGACACGAGACCAAGAGGACCTTGGTGGACCTGATCGCGCCGAGGAAGGTGAGCGACCTCAAAGCCACAGAGCTCCTGGCGGCGCTGCGCGCCCATCTCCGGCCAGCAATAGCGATGTTCCCCGCTCGGAGCGCGTTCTGGAGGCGAGTCCAGGCACCCGGGGAATCGGTCGATGAGTTCGCCGCGGCCCTGCGGTTGGCCGCCGGCCCATGCAAGTGGGAACTCCCCGACGTCACCCTCCGGGACTGCCTGCTCTGCGGTCTGAGGGACACAGAGACTCAGCGCACGCTGATGAAAAGGGAGCCGCCTCCCACGTGGCAACAAGTCCTCGACGCGGCACAGGCCGCAGAGGCCACGACGGCCGGGGTGCACGAGCTTCAGGACTGGCGCCCGAAGCCCGCCAAGGCAGAGAGTTCGGTGCGCGCGGCCCGGCGGGTTTCGAACTCGTCTGCGGAGAGCAGCGACGACGAGGACGTCCGGAGGGTCCAGAGAGAGGGCCGGCGCTGCGACGGCTGCGGCGCCGCCCACGCCCGCGCCAAATGCCCATTCCGCAAGGCCGAGTGCCACAACTGTGGCCGGCGCGGGCACATCGCCAAGGTCTGCCGGAAACGGCGCGAGGCCACCAGGAATTCTCCAGACCGCTCGGCGAGGCAGGACTGCACCACGAGGCAGGACCGCACCACGAGGCCAAAGGACGGCACCCGGACCACGAGGATGCGGGACGGAGTAGGGCGCATCTCCGACGACAGCGAGGACGACGCGCCGGTTTGCAGCGTTTCCACGGAGCACCCCCGTTACTTCATTGAGGTAGTAATACAAGGGGCCCCTGTTAGAATGGAGGTGGACTCGGGTTCTTCATACTCTATTATTTCCCAGGGTGAGTTCATGAAAATCGCCCCCCGCGTGCGGCCCAAGCTCAAAGCGTTGAGGGCCACACTGAAGGACGTGCAAGGGAACCGCATCCCAGTGTTGGGGGTTGGGAAGTTCCAGGTCCAGTTCAAAAAGTACACCGCAACGCTTCCCCTAGTCGTCCTCAAGGGAGGTAAATGCAGCCTCCTCGGGACTCAATGGTTCCAGCCCCTGGGTTTGTTCATTGGGGGGGTGCACGCCGTGGGAGCACACGCCGCCGGGACTGATCCAATACAGAGCGTGTGCGACGCGCACCCCGAGGTTTTTAAAAAGGGGCTCGGAAAATTCAAGGGCCCCCCAGTGACTTTCGACCTGGACCCTGGAGTGCGTCCAATCAGACTTAAACCGCGCAGAGTGCCTTTCGCACTAAAGGACAAAATAGAGGCGGAGTTGGACAAATTGGTGGGCCAGGGGATTCTTGTTCCTGTTGATTCTGCGGAGTGGGAAACTCCAATAGTAACAGCGCTCAAGGCCAACGGGGAGGTCCGCATATGCGCTGATTACAAGTGCACCATCAATAAGGCGATCCGCCCTAATGCGTATCCGGTGCCGGTAGTCAGCCACTTGTTGGCCAGGTTACACGGGGGGAGGTGTTTCGCTAAACTCGACCTGGCCCAAGCCTACCAGCAACTCCCGGTGACCCCTGCCGCAGCTGCTGCGCAGACCATAGTCACCCACAAAGGGGCGTTCCAGGTATCGCGCCTCCAATTCGGTGTGAATTCGGCGCCCGGGATTTTCCAGTCACTTGTGGAACGCCTCCTGAAGGGGTTAGAGGGGGTGTTACCCTACTTTGATGATGTATTGATTACAGGGGGGAGCCGGGCCGAATTAGCAACAAGGTTGGGAAAGGTCCTGACAATATTCGAGAAGGCGGGGTTGCGGTTGCGGAAAGACAAATGCGTCTTCTTCGCTACAGAGGTTGAGTTCCTGGGGTTCCGTGTCACTCCCGAGGGAATAAGGCCAGCCCAATCCAAGGTAGCCGCCATCAAGAAGGCCCCTCGCCCCACCTCCAAGCCCGAGTTGCAGTCGTTCCTCGGACTGCTCAACTTCTACCACTCCTTCCTCCCGCGGAAGGCAGCCGTGGCAGAACCGCTTCACAAATTGTTAAAAAAGGACGAGGCATGGAAGTGGGGCGACGACCAGGAGAAGGCTTTCAATGACCTGAAGCGACTCCTGGCATCAGATGCTGTACTGACCCACTTCAATCCCAAACGCCCAGTGGTCCTGATATGCGATGCATCCCCGGTGGGGGTGGGGGCGGTGTTATGCCACGTGCTGGAGAACGGTAGGGAGGCCCCGATAGCTTTCTACTCTAGGTCCCTGTCCCAAGCGGAGAGGAACTATGCTCAGACAGACAGGGAAGCACTAGCAATAATTGCGGGGACCAAGAAATTTCATGATTTTGTGTACGGCCGCCCCTTCACCATAGTGACTGACCATAAGCCTTTGCTAGGTATTTTCACCGCAGATAAGCCCACACCCCAGATCCTGTCCCCGAGAATGCTCAGGTGGGCCATTTTTCTCAACGCGTATCAGCACGCGTTGGTATACCGGCCCGGGAAGGAGATCAGCCATGCCGACGCCCTGTCGAGGTCCCCCATTCCCCGGGATTGCTGCCACGTGGGCGGAGTAGAGAGGGACCACCAGGTCCTAATGATAGAGGTCCTAGACTCCCCTCCAGTAGTACCGGCCGACATCGCCAAGGCGACAGGAAAGGACAAAACGCTGGCCACAGTTTGCTCCTGGGTACAGAAAGGGTGGCCCGTGTCTTCCCCAGCAGCGGAATTCGACACATTTTTCAAAAAGAGACTAGAGTTGTCCCTAGAGAGGGGTTGCCTTTTGTGGGGACAGCGGGTAGTGATCCCCACGTCTCTCCGGCCGAGGGTGCTTAAACTGCTGCACGTCAGCCACCCGGGGATCGTACGCTCTAAGGCACTAGCCCGCAGTTACTTTTGGTGGCCCCAGCTAGACGCCGACATCGAACACATGGTCGGCACTTGCGAGGCGTGCCAAAGCTCAAGGCCAGAAGAGGCTCGCTCGCCACCTAGGGAGTGGGACGCTGCAAGGGGGCCCTGGTCCCGAGTACACGTAGACTTTGCTGGCCCGTTCAGGGGAACGCTTTTCCTCCTCGTGGTGGACGCGTTCTCCAAGTGGTTGGAGGTCATTCCAGTCTCGAGCACCTCCTCGGCCACAACAATTAAACAATTAAGGAGGGTTTTTTCCACGTTCGGTTTACCCGACACCCTCGTCAGCGATAACGCTAGCTGTTTTACGTCCGCCGAGTTCGGGGCATTCATGGAGCGCAACGCCATTTGGCACGTCACCTCCGCCCCCTTTCACCCGGCCACCAACGGCCAAGTAGAGCGCCTCGTGCGCACCACGAAAGACGCGCTACTGCGCATGGGTCCCGGAGACCTCGACCTGAAATTGTGCCAATTCCTGCTGAGATACAGGGTCACCCCATTAGCGTCAGGGTACTCCCCCGCGGAGCTGTTGATGCGCAGGAAGCTGGCCACGGGAATCTCCAAGCTAGACCCCACGAGAGTAGAGGACAAAGGGCGGAACATAGGGATGGAACCCACAAAGAGTTTCAGCATAGGCGCCCCGGTGCACTGCAGGAACTACGCCAGCGCGGGGCCAGCCTGGGTGCCGGGCACCGTAGTAGAACAAACCGGCCCCGTCTCGTACCGCGTAGAGACCAGTACAGGGTTCCTGTGGAGGCGACACGTAGACCAACTCAGGCGTAGGGTCCCCGGAGAGCAGGACGCAGACGAGAATAGCATCGAATCAGCGTTAGGGTACTCCCCCACCCGTTTAGCCCAAGGGGGAGGAAAAGGGGAGCATGGGTCCCCACCAAGGGGGGAGGAAAGGCAATCGATCCACAGAGATCTTTTGCGGGAGTCCCCGACAGAGAGGAGGAGCCCCGATCACACTCATACCCCGCGGAAGTTTCCCCGAAATACAGATGCCCATAGAAGTTTAGACGTTGATTTACAGTACCAGGGGGAGTTAGCTGAGTGGTCCCCCACCCGTCCTAGCGAAAAGAGGGGTTTCAGTTCAGCCCCTGGTACTTCCAGTCCCAGTAGCCCCTGTGAGTTAGAATGCAATATAGCGCCAATGTCCCGGAGACCGACACCTCCAAGACGGGAGGCATCAGCGAGTCCGCCCACCACAGTCTCAAGGTCCCCCGAGCAGGGATCAGAAGGTAGCCGTTCCACAAGGGCGACCTCATCGGTTCCGCGGTTCACAATAGGAGGGTCCCCGGGGTCCGAGAGCAATAGGCAGGGGTTCACCTCCCAACTGTTCATTCCATTCCCATCCCCGAGCGCAAGGCAGGCACGGACGCCCCACAGAGCCACTAACGAATCCCCGTTTCCCGTTGCAGGACAAGCACCCGCGGAGTCAGGGATCACAGGCTCTCCAGTATTAGGGCAGACGCAAGCACGCCCCAAGCGAACGTGCGGCAAGCCACAATGGTTGCGGGACTTCGTCCCATCCTAGGGGGGAGGGATGTTATGTATGTATGTATGCATGTTCATTATACTGTAAAGGCAAGATTGTAACCACTCCAGATACAAACGATATCAGCTGTAAAGGAACGCGAGCAGACAGCCCATAGAGGGCAGCTGCGAGCGTTCACTCTCACATGGTTCACATTGCGCAATCACGGACAGCCGCGGGAAAACCTTCCCCGCAAACAGCAGCAGGAAAGGAGGCGTGCCTGGGCGAGGCCACGCCGGTAGCAGCCAATGAGCTACCGTGCTACAAGATTCAAATGTAGAAGGCCACTGTATATATTGAGATGTATCACCGCCATTACCTCATGCTTCACTGTAACCTCATGCAATAAACCTGTGTTAAACCAACCCTTCGGTTGTCCGGTTGTCTTTGGTCCCATACACCAAACCTGGACAGCAAGGAGAACAAATAAGTCGATCCTAAAAGAAATCAACCTTGACTGCTCATTAGAAGGTCAAATAGTAAAGATGAAGCTAAAGTACTTTGGACATCAAATGAGAAGAGAGGATTCACTTGATAAAGTCTTGATGCTGGGAAAGGTGGAGGGCAAAAGTAGAAGGGGCAGCCAAAAATGAGATAGCAAGATGGTATTGCAGATGCAGTGGGCACAGAGCTGGACAGGCTGAGGAGGATGGTGGAGGACAGGGGCCTGGAGGGCAATGGTCCATAGGGTCGCAAAGGGTCGGAATCGACTGTGTAACTGAACAACAACAACATAGGGTGCCCTTGCTCGAAAAGCAGTCGTATCTGACTCTAGTGTACGGTGCTCATCTCCATTTACAACCAAAGAGCCAGTACTGACTGCGTTGAGATGTTTCTGTGGACATGTGGCAGGCATGACTAGACACCGGAGCACATGGCACACTATTACCTTTCCACTGAAGTGGTACCTATTTATCTACTAGCAAATTCTTGCTTTTGAACTGCTAGGTTGGCAGGAGCTGGGACAGAGGATGGGAGTTGAACAGCCAGGAGAGGAGAAAAGGCAGAGCTGGCAATAACAGCATTGGGGAGGCGATACAGAGTATAAAGAGTGTACGTTTATATGTGTGCAAATAGGAGAGAATGACAGTTTAATCCGAGGAGCCTGTGCTGGTCAGCCTCTCTTTCAACAAGAGCCAAAGTAACAAACAAGAAGTGTGAAAAGAGCACTGGGGTTATCAGATCCTTTAAACTGCTGATGCCAGGATACACAGAAAGAGCCTCCTTGAAGACTGTGGTATTTTGAACCACAATCGGGCCTACCCCAGGTAATGACAACTTTGTTGTGCCAGCTAATCTTTCTCACACTAGGTCAGGCAAAAGGAACTATGGGATGAATTCACCAAAAGGTGGCCTCATTTTGGCAGTTTTACGTCTGGTCTAGACAAGGAAAAAGAAGAAATGCTGATGCTTGGAATTATATTGGAGTCTTGCCCCTGAATACAAAACTGTGCCCTACTACTAAATTTTGTAAACTATGCTTCTTGATTCACACAGTGGATGGAGAAACAGAAGATGTGCTTATTCAGTCACACTGCAATATATTCTCATAATATTTCTGATTAGGAATCCTCCATCTTTGATTTACTGACTGATCGTTCTAACCCCTTATTGTTTGCAGTTCAGGATTTCACTGGTTCAGTGTCATCTAATGGCAAAAAGACATTGTTAATTAACCTTCTCTGCGTATATAGTCCATGGTGTTTTAATGATGAGTAAACATCAGTTTCTTTTGGGGATGAGGATGAAAGAAAGTGAATTGTGGTATTTATAGTCCAAGGCATTGGAAAAATTCTGGGCTAGAGAAGCCAGTTTGAACTATAAAAAGAAACAATATGAAAGTTATTGAGTGAGGAGTAGATTCCAATTGAAACCTGGCATAACAAAATCCAAATATATAGATTCTTTCTTTTGTTTTTCTTTGTTGCTTATAAGAAGCATAGGTAACAACTTTCAGCACTGTCTGTGTCTGCAAATGTTTCTGTGGACATGTGGCAGGCATGACAACACTGGAGTGCATGGAACACTGTTTACCTTCTGTTGTGTCCGAACCCTGAAAGTATTACTCGAACAGAGCTGATTCAAACAACAACATGGTTTATCGCAGTGAACAAAAGAACAGAGAAACGGTGCAGGTACAACAGCTTTTATACAGAACACAACAGTTACATTTACCCAGGCTTCCAGAGAAGCAGGAAAACATTAACGAATCAGCATCTGCCATAATGGTGCCCTTTTTTTGCATGATGCCTTTAAGCAAAATTAATCTTAATACACAACATTCCTCCCCACCTAATGGGGGACCCAATCCCCGTATCTTTGGGGTGGTCCGCAGGCCCGTTTTGGGCGCCCCATCTGAGGAGAACTTTGGAAAACAGGTACGGAACACCGGGTGTCACTGGCGGTCCTTGTGGAAACCCCTGAGCAACCAGGGCTTTGGGGGGACCCCTGAGTTTCTTGAGTCGGTGTTTACACTAAACCCAACAAATGGGGAGATGTCTCCCCCTCCCCTCTGGAGACCACCAGTTTTTTGGGGGGCCCTGGAGAGACATGTGCAGGTAACGACTTGGAGGGAAGTGGCTGGCTAAAGAAATCCAAACCCACTTTGAAATCTGGGGGCTCCGAGCCTTCTTCCGATCGACTTGAGCTAAAGGATTCATCAAATTCTACCCCCGGGAAAACATTTTGACCCAAACATGGGGTAACATTTGGTCTACGTGCCTTCTCCAGACCAACCCATTATCCATGAGCACTTTATACGATACAGGCCCCATCTGTTCGAGGACTTCTCCCCCTAACCACTGGGACCCGTGGGCATAATTCATGGCCTGCCCCACCAAAAACCCCTTAGAATTGCAAACATCAAGATTCCGCCCCTTGTCCACTATGCGGTGTGGGTCTAAATGGTCAAAAAACATAGACAACTTCCTCTTCATTAACAGGTCCGCTGGGGAAAACCCTGAGGCTAAAGGGGTGATCCTGTGGGTGAAAAGGAATTGACATAGCTGCAAGTCCAAAATCACCGGACTCCATTCTTTTAAGGGCCTCCTTAACCATCCAAACCTGCCTCTCTATTCACCCATTCGTGGCAGGATGGAAAGGGGCAGCCGTTACGTGACGAACCCCGTTTCATTTGAGGAAATCCTGGAATTCCATTGACACAAAAGTTGAAGCATTGTCAGAGACAACATTGTCAGCCAACCCGAAGGTGCCAAACAGCCTCCTTTGTTTGCGAATTGTGACGGCTGCTGATGTGTTTGAAACCGGGACCACTTCTAACCACTTAGAAAATGAATCAACAACTCAATAAGAATAAAGCACCACGGAACGGCCCAGCAAAATCAATATGAACCCTCGACCAGGGGCCCTTGGCTATGTCCCACTCCCTGGTGGGCTGGTGGGTCTCCTCTGGCCTTGATGACCACTCTCAGCAACGCCCCACCCAGTCCTCAATGTCCGAATCGAGTCTGGGCCACAAAAAGTAGCTCATAGCAAGCGCCTTAGAGTGGACAATGCCAGGGTGGCTCACATGTAGCATACGTAGGATGTTGCCTCATAGTGCTGGGGGGATGACCACCCGTTCCCCCCATACCAAACATCCCGGCTATAACGATAGTTCATGCCATTTAGTCAGCCACAGGTGGTGACAGCCAACCCTTTTGTACCCACGACATAACCTTGGACAACAGGGAATCTTTTTGGACACTGCAGCAATGTCTTCTATGGACACTGGCGGGGAATCTAACACTTCGAGCATTAGTACTTGACGGTCTACAGTGACCTTGCCCACGTTCTCGATGGGGGACCTGGAGATGGCATCCTCATCTGATATAGATGCCCCCAGGCGATGTTGCAAACTGTATTGATAAGCCTGCAAAACATTGCCCACTGAAGCGTCCTTGGGGACAAAATCTGTGGCATTGGTTTATCCAGGGCGAAAATGCCCAGGAGCGGCTTGTGATCTGTAACTATCCTGAAGAGCCACCTGTAAATGAAATCATGGAAGTTCTTGGTCCCTGCGATAATGGCCAGGGCCTCCCTATCAAACTGTGCATATCTCCTTTCCGTATCTGACAGAGACCTTGAAAAATAGGCGATCTGTGCTTCTCTACCCTACCCCGGTCATGACACAGAACTGCCCCAACCCCCACAGGGGAAGCATCACAGACCAGGACAACCAGCTTGCTGGGGTCGAAATGAGTGAGGATAGCGTTGGATGTAAGGAGTTTTTTAACCTCCCTGAATGCCTGCTTCTGTGGGGTACCCCAACACCAAACGGCCTGTTTCGGCAACAAGCTGTGCAGAGGAGCCGTCATGGTTGCCTTTTGGGGAAGGAACGAATGGTAGAAATTAAAGAATCCTAAAAAGGACTGTAGCTCAGACTTAGAAGTCGGCTGCGGCGTGTTCAAAACCTCCGAGACTTTCGAATCAGCCGGTTTGACATCCTCAGTGGTAACTTTGAACCCCAGAAAATCCACTTCTGTAGCAAAGAAACAGCACTTCTCCTTTTTTAGGCGGAGACCTGCATTCTGAAAATGCTCCAGCACATTGCCCAACTTAACGGCAAGGTCCTCCCTATCATTTCCCGATATTAAGACATCATCGAAATAGGACAAAACCTCAGGGGGGACCTTTAAGCAACCTCTCCACCAAACCCTGGAAAATACCCGAAGCCGCAATAACCCCAAACTGGAGGCAATGGACCTTAAAAGCATCCATATGGGTTGTGATGGTCTGGCACAATGCCGAGGCGGGAGTAACAGGCAGCTGCTGATAAGCTTGAGCCAAGTTGAGTTTGGCGAAGCAGTTACTCCCATGGAGTGAAGCAAGAAGGTGGCTGACCACTGGTACAGGATAAGAGTTCGAGCAAATGGCCTTATTTATAGTACATTTGTAGTCTGCACAGATGCGGATGTCCCCATTAGATTTGATGGCTGTGACTATCGGAGTCTCCCAGTCGGCAGAGTCCACCGGTTCCAAAATGCCCTGTGCAACCAGTCTATCGAGCTCTGCCTCAATACAGTCCTTCAGCACAAAAAGCATCCGGCGGGGCTTCATTCTGACAGGGGCAACATTAGAGTCCAGCTCAAAATAGAGCGGGGGCCCTTTGTATGTACCCAACCCTGAGCAGAAAACATCCAGGGACTTATCACATGTAAACTGAATGGAGTCAGACCCCACCGAATTGATACCCAAAATGGCAATACCCAGGGGCCCAAACCACTGAGTACCCAGAAGGCTGCTTTTACCAGTCTTGACCACAACAAAGGGAAGGAGGGCAGATATGTGACGGAAATGCACATATCCGATGCCCAGCAAAGAAATATGTCCACTCTGCACGTCACTCAACCTGACCTTCAAGACCTGCAGCTTGGGGTGGGCACATGGGGGCAGGCAGAAAAATTCCTTCTGCGTGATGATAGAGAAAGACGTTACCAAGTCAATCTCCATGTTGACTGGACACCCTTGGATATCGACACCGCCGAAAAATTTTCCGGAGACTGTCAGGACACTGGAACTGGAACGGTCGCCCTTGAAGACTTTGGATATCAGGTAGTCCCTCTCCTGGCGCGCACCGTCCTTCTGTGACCCCCTTGAATCCTGGTGGCAAACCTTGCAAATGTGCCCTTTCTTTCCACACCAGTGGCACTTGGCATTTTTAAATGAACAGTCAGTGCGGAGGTGTCGTCTTCCGCACCCTTGACATGGTGCAATGGCATCTTTGCACTGAGTTGCTGTCACAGTTTGCCGCTGCCGGACCTGACCAACGTCATCCTCCCCTTCCGAGCTGTCGGAGGCTAGAGACTCGATATTTGTGAACAGCAGAGCTTCTTTGGACAGGGTTGACAGGCCTTGACTGCAGGAACTGAACCCCCCACATTCGTAATTTTTGCAGCTTGAGCTTCCTCAAGTGCTGCCGCGAACGTTGGAACATCCTGTTTCATCAGATGCCACTTTGTGGCCTCGTCCCTAATGCCTACTATCAGCCTGTCCCTCAGAGCTATGTCCAGATTTTCCCATTGGCAAGGTATGGCGGCATGACTGAGTGCTGCAACATATTCAGCAATGGATTTCCCGGCCTTCTGGTCATGTCTGTAGAAGGCTATGCATGCCAGAATCACAGCAACTCGGGGCCTGATGTGGTCCCGGAAGACGGTTAGGATATCTTTGAGCGCAATGTTTCTTAGCAGCCTCAGCAGCACAAGATCGTTGAGAAGTTCTAATGTCAGTAATCCGCAAAAAGCAAGGAACGTTGACTTTTTTAGTCCTGGGTCAATCCTCTGGGAAGTACAATAATTTTCAAACTGGAATTCATACATCGTCCACGACTCTGGTTTCGAGATGTCGAAGGGGCCCATCGACACTGGGGTGGCCACCGCCATTGTGATCCCACCTTTGTCGCCAATTGTTGTGTCCGAACCCTGAAAGTATTACTCGAACAGAGCTGGTTCAAACAACAACATGGTTTATTGCAGTGAGCAAAAGAACAGAGAAACAGTGCAGGTACAACAGCTTTTATATAGAACACAATAGTTACATTTAACCAGGCTTCCGGAGAAGCGGGAAAACATTAACGAATCAGCATCAGCAATAATGGCGCCCTTTTTTGCATGAAGCCTTTAAGCATAATTAATCTTAATACACAACATCTTACCACTGAAGTGGTACCTATTTATCTACTTGCAATTTCTTGCTTTTGAACTGCTGGGTTGGTAGGAGCTTGGACCGAGATGGGAGCTCACTCCATCATGCAGTACTCGAGTCTTGATCTGCTGACCTGATGACCTTCAGGTCATCAAGTTCAGCGTCTTAACCACTTAGCCACCACAGTTCCTTCATAGCTGGTACACAGTATTAATCTTTATGCTTTATACCTTCATAGACATACCTCCTAGGTTTCCCCGGAGAACCAGATAATGCTGTTGAGAGCTGTAATAGGAACCTGTGAGATCAAAATATAAAGAACAACAATCAGTGGATGGTTGTGAACTGCAGGTTTCCACTGAGGTTACTTTGTTTGGTCCTGAACAGAAGAACATGCCCTACTTCATGGCAACCATCCAATGCAAGCGGTGTTATTATTATGGTACAGATTTTGAAAATATGTGGTGTTTCAACTCAAGTGTCTGTTACGATGCTGTTCCGCCTTGTATGAGAAGACACCCTAATGTTCTACAGTTACCTCATGCAGAGTGGAACTGCTGTGCAATATAAAAGATGTCTCAAGCTGCCTCCCTAAATAAAGTCACACTTTCCTCTCCCGGTAAATGTTTTCTCCAATTGATTTTAGTGATTTTTCTTGCCTTTGATATGTGAGCTCAGCAGACAAACTGAGCTCAAAGTCATTTTAAAAACCTACTGTACCATGCTCTCTTCTCTACCTGCAACATTCTTCAAAAAGCAAATCCAGATTATGGATTTGAGGGCAACCCCCTCCCACATCTGCACTCCTAACAAGTCTATGATATATTAGGACAATATAGAGCATTCTATTGTTCCTCTAAGTACAGTATTTGCTGCTTCAGATCTTTACAGTTTTCAAAGAGATTTTTTAAAATTTATATATATATGAATATATATTTTAAAATATATATATGAAGCACAAGCTTATATGAAGCAGAGAAGGAAATTTTAAAAAATCTCTTTGAAAACTGTGCTTCATATATATATACTGTACAAGTTTTCTATGTGTCTCTATCTTACCCAGATGAATAGCTTATTCAGGGACACATGCTGGCTGAAATCCTGGTCCTTAGTGTAATAAATTGCTCTAGAGTAGGCCCATTGAATTATAGGGATTGGGTGAGTCAGTTTCTCCATTAGTTCTGGGCCCTCCAACCTATTTGTTTACTGCCATTACCCTCAAGGCATTTCCCCTGAGACCCACACAGTTCTTCCTGCCACACGTAGCACCATCAACTGCTGTTTCTCCTGATCCTGTTCCTTTCTTACAAAAAACACAATAGTAACCCAACCTTGTTTCTTCTGGTTTCCATGGTTCCTTCTGTCCGCCCCGTCTTGGTCTCATCCTCCATTTTGGGGGCTGGTCTGGATGGCCACTTTGCCCTTCCTCGACCAGATGGCACTTCCTGGTGTGGTGCAGGCAGTGTGTGTGTGTGTGTGTGGGGGGGCATGAAATGGTGCTATGGGCCGCATCTGGTGTGTGAGCCGCAGGTTGAGAATCTTCTTCACCCACAATAATTTTCACCAACAATTATGATCAAAGCTATGGCATCACAAGATTCCCACCAAGCCCTATTTCATTGTAGAGCAATGTGTGGTGCTACATGAGTTAATCATCTCCAAATGACCTATCAATACTAGATCTGCTCAGATCTTGCAAACAAACAGCATCTGTGTGGGTATTATCTCTTCCTACAGATTCCCCCCTCTCAGCAATATTGTCTTTTCCGATAGGTTGTTCTCAGATTTTGCAAATGAACAACTATGGATTCCTTTATCGAGTCAACCCATCTTACGTGAGGTCGTCCTCTTTTCCTACAACCCCTTCCACTTTCCCCCACAATATTGTCTTTTCATTATATGTGCTAGGTTAGATGGTTTGATGTAGGCAGATTGATTGCACACGAGCCTGCAGATGGGCTAAACACTACTTTATTGTAACATGGCCAATCTGTACATGAGGCTATGGTGGAGCCTTGCCTCCTTATATATGGTACATAATACATTTGAATCTCGCCCAAGGGCACCTATTGGTTGCAGTATCGGTGTCTTTCTGACGTACTGCATACCTGACATAGTTCACCTGTGGCAGGAAGATTTCCCACGCTAGTTAGTTACTCATTGGGTAAATTGGAGCCATGTGCGCTAATGGCGGGCAGCTGAACTGCATGCATACACAACAGATGGTCTCCATTTTCTTTTCAGTTTTTGCTCAAGTGAGAGTTCATACTTAATGGGCCTGTTCTCTGTTGTATGTGTTGCACTCACTCATACGTCTACTTCACCATTTCATTGAATCCAAAACAGCCCTTCAAAATATTTTGAGACAGAGGAACTGCAGACATACCCCAGCTGTTCTTTTTTCTGTTCTCTCCCAGCAACCATAATACATTGGAATTTATGTGTCATTTATGTATATATGCCCGTATATACTCAAGTATAAGCTGACCCGAATATAAGCAGAGATACCTAATTTTGACCTGAAAACCCAGGAAAATACTGTAGATTGACCCGAGTATAAGTCGAGGGTGGGAAATGCAGCAGCTGCTAGTGAGTTTCTGTAATCAAAATACATGAAAATATGGTAAAATTAATTAAATTCTTGGCACATCTCAATCCAGCATGGTTCTGGGGCCCTCATAGTCATTGACCCAGGTATAAGCTGAGTCCCCCCTTTGGGGCTCATTTTTTGGGCTAAGAAACTGAGCTTATACTTGAGTATATATGTTAAACTTCCAGGAAATTCAATTCATCAAAAAACCTTCTGTTTATGAATGTGGATATTATGTTTCTGTATCTATGATTCAAAGCACCAGGCGATGTTGGTGCAAAATACCATGCCTGCATTGACAGCAAGGGAAAAGGATACCAAATTTAAATAGCAAATGGCAGACTGAATTCTGAGGATACCAATGTTAGCAGTCAAGATAGTTTACAGGATGATCTCTTGTGCTCACTACTATTCACAAAGAGATACCAAGCAGGCAAAAATCCCAGAATCTCCTTCCCTTTTTTTGTCAGTTAAAAACTTGTTAGTGAAACACAAAGCAATTGTCAAGTATAGATATCTATATGTGGATATAAATGCCCAGTGTGGTGCAGTGGATAGAGTAAAAGACTAGAAAGCAGCCTAGGTTTGAATTCCCACTCACCATGGAAGCTCACTGGGGTGTGATATCTTAATATCTCTTACCTTGAAAACCCTACTAAGGTTACTGTACATGTTGATTCTGACTTGATGGCATATAACACATAGAGACAGAGATAGAATAGAAATAGAGCTGAAAGGCAGCTACGATTGCTTCATTGCTTTATTGCTGTACAGAAGAATCTTGGATAAAGTCCAAACTCCGTTCCACAAGTTTGGACTTTATCCGATTTTGGACTTTATCTGAATCAAATGGGTGATGCATCAGATAAAATCAAAAAATGGACTTTATCTGAGGTTCCTATACCAAATACTTCAGATAATGCCCATTTTTAAAAGCAGTTTTGGACTTTATGTGATGCATCACGTATGCTTGAAAAACGTGACTTTATCTGAATCAGACTGTATCCAAATCGGACTTTATCCGAGGTACCACTATATTGAAAAGTCCATACCCATAGCCTGTATTTTGTTACAGGTCCCATGTATCCTCAGGCATCTTCTTTGAACATGAACTCTCTGTTTTCTTATACTGTGACAGGTGGCAGGTACCTCTTGAATGAAAGTATGTTGATAAAGTATGACAACAGGCTCCTCCTGACAGAGGGAAGATGATACAAAAGCTGGTGAATACCGCTTCAAGCTTAGGGAAGAATGTCCTTAATCTAATTTTAAAGGGTGACAATGTGAAATGTAGCATCATGCCAAAATTCAAAGCTCATGTTTACCTTGAAACTCAAGCTGTAGCCTCAATTGAACTGCATTGGATAGGGGAGGAGAGACTCTTGATCAGCTATGTAATATTACAATGGTTTGTGGTCCCCCCCCCATTTTTTGTTAACTGAGACTACACAACCAAATGATTGCATGTGATTGTTTTTAATTTATTAGCTGGCCAGAGAATGTACAGAAATATCAAATGGACATCTGCCTTTTAACTGTTTTTGCCTGTCAGGTCTTTGCAGGAGGTTTGACAGTCTGTAGGCAATTGGGTTTCAGAAAGACTCTAGAGAGCTGGTTGTCAGCCAACTGGGTTAGAAGCAAGCAGATGTGCTTGTGTAGCAACCAGGAAGAGGTCATATTTGAGAGCAGCAAATAGTTATCAGAGGAGCCTGAAGTAGGTTCTTGGTAAAAACAAAAACAAGAGTGAGAGTTCTAGAGCAGCAGTCAGGAGAAAGGCAGTCACTTTATAAACTGGAGATATATTGCTTGGACTGAGTAGCAAGCTCTGATGTTATAGCTTTATATAAGGGCATGGTGGATGTGGATTTGTCCCTAAGTTCAGCTGACTGAATGGTTTCACTGCATTTCACAGCTGTGCTCTCCACTTTCCAACACAGTGAGCAGACAAAGACAACACTAGAGCATTCCCATCCTGTTAGATTGAGTAGCACAATGGTGTCTCTGTAATATGATTTGCTTACAGAAATACAGTATAAGGAAAACCTGTTGGAAGTAAGCAGACTCCAAATATTTGGTGGCACAAACACGGATCTCAGAATCACAAATTCATTATGCCACAGTTGCTGAGGACTTGAAGTACAGGTGGAGTAGATGAAGAACAGAAGCCCAACTGCAGAGACTCCCTCCCATCCAAGATATCTGCCATCCTGCAATCTCTCATAACAATAAACCAGCTGACATTACACAGTGCCAATATTTTATATTGGCACCAACATTTTCACATTGGTTTGCCTTGACTTGCCTTTCCAATTGCTTAGGTTTGCTACCAACATACCATATTTTATTTAACTATTCTAAGACTAAACTAGATATCTAATCCAGCATCCTGTTTTCTACTGTGGTAACCCAAATCCCTCTGGGAAACACACAAGCAAGAAAAAGAGGGCAATAGCATTCTCCTGTTTGCAGCTCCCTGTCAACTTCAACATGCTTCCTCTTGATCTAGATCAGGGTTCCTCAAACCTGGCTCTCCAGATGTTCTTGGACTTCAATTCCCAGAAGCCCTGATCAGCTCTGAACTAGATGATTGTATATAGCCACCATGACTAATTGTCTCTCTTCTTCTCTTTGCTTTTAATCTTCTATGGCAGACTGGATGTCATCACAGCTGTTTTGACTTTGAATGCTTCAACTCCAAACAATGTTGCATTGATGTTGTGTTGCATCCAAACCAGTCTCCCAGAAGTTTCTCTTTTGTCTCTTTCCCCCCTTTTAGTTGTTCTTGAATGATTATTTTAACAATCTGCTGTTTTTTCTCATTATGTGAACAGAGCATTGTAGCTACCTGTTTTATCAATTCTTGGTCTTATAAACATTTATCACATCATACAATGCACATTATCAAAGCCAATTTTAACTTTTTTGTTATGCATCTGCTCTGGGACGTTTTTATTCTGGCTTTTATTGTATGGAAGCTGGCTGGATAGGCAATTGTTTTAGGTATCTGACTCCACAGCCAGAGGTTGGGAGTCTGATTCTCTACTGTGCCTCCTAGGAGAAGAGCCAGCTTGTGTAGACATGGACAAGCTACATAATCCCAGGATGCCCCGAGAAGAAGGGAAGAATAAACCACTTCTGTATATTATCTTCCTAGAAATCCTTGCAAAGGGTCACCATAAGTCACAGTAGACTTGATGGCACACAATTATTATTTATTGTCTGGCTGTGCTCCACCTTCATTTAACAAAAACCTTGGAGGATAAAAGTTCTAGGAATTGGAAGCAAGTTCATTGTTTGTGTTGCCTGATGTGAAGAGTTTGCTTCCTCTCAGTAGGCTTTGCTTGTATATCTGTAAATGAAACATATCTCAAAGACACTGTTAAATATCACAGGAACAGGAACAGGAAGGAAAACAGGAAGGCCCAGGAGTGCTTTAGTGCTGCCCCAGACTTCCTTCCCCAGGCAAAGAGAGCACTGCTATAAAATCTGGGATATTGTGCAGATAACCAATGTACACAGCAGTGTGGTTTGCAGATGACTTTGGAGTGGGAAAACAGCTAATGTACAATGTTATGTACATTCCACAGTACTGCACAAACACAGTATCTGCAGTATGTGCAGCTCGGGACCCATTCTCTTCCTTTTGCCTTGCTGCCACCTCTTTGCCAGTGTCCCCACACATCCTCATCTGCTTCCTATTTTTCTGATTTCTTCCACCCAACTTTGCACGTTTTAGACACTGATAAATATTTTACAGTATGACACACGCAGTATCAGAAGTTAGCTTCTAAGCAATCTCATTCTGCCATTCAGTGCAAAACAGCAGGAGTGAGTGAGTGAGACGTGGCATGGTGGGTTACGGTGGAATTGTTGTGGATGACTCATCCAAATGCAGTGTTTTGTTCCAGAAGGAGGATCACTGCAGTATGGGGCCATGTCTCTGTAATAATCTAAGTTTTCCCTGGCGGATGCTGCACCACCATATCCAATGTTACACAATTCTATGCCTAATTTGTATGGTTAATTGCCAAAGAATATATACACAAACAAAAGTATTTCCATAAGCAAAAACCCTGCAGTCCGTTGAAATGGATTATAATTGGCAAAGAAATACTCAGAGATCATGTCTTTTAAAAAATGGCGTGCCTTCCCTTCTCTCCATCTTGGAACATGTTCATTTAACTTCTGTCTACAATTGTGTACCATGCAGCAAATATGTCCTGTGAACACTTGGAAGTAACAAAATAACAACGTTTATTTTCTGTTTTAACAAATTGACCTAAAAACTCCAGAAGGAATGCATGACATCTTGTTCTTGTTTCCCTTCGACTTTCAGCTCCTTAGCTATGACAATAAAAAAATAGATTAAGCATGTAACAAACTGCTGGGCATGCAACATCCTCATTAAGTGAAAATCCACTAATCTTTTACTCATCATTAAGGGCAACATGAATTTAGCTGTCTAATTGTTGTGTATGTACAATGTTGCTTGATATGTATGTACATTGTCGCTTTAAGAAAAGTATGAATGTAACCTGGCCACAATCACAATGTAACCCAGCTGTTAAAGGAACGCGAGCAAGCTGCCTATAGAGGGCACTGCGAGTGTTCAACTCACATGGTTATCATTCCTCAAATCACCTGCAGCCGCGGGAACTCCCCGCAACAGCAAACTACTACCGATCCACCACCGAAGATGGGCGTGACCCGGATGACGTCACGCCGGTAGCAGCCAATGAGCTACCATGCAGCCAGATTCAAATGTATTGTACTACTGTATATAATGTGAGGTATCTCCGCCATTACCACATGTTCGTTCTGATCATCAACCAATAAACCTGTGTTAGTCCTTACTGCGACTCCTTCTATGTCTCCCGGAAAAGACACTAAACTAATTTACTAGCCATGTTTTCACTTGCTGACAATTCGTCCATTTTTGCAGCTGTTGTTTTATTTCAGAGACTGGAAATAGGAAATGCCAATGTCCTAAGGCCGTGATGGTGAACCTTGGCACTCCAGGTGTTCTTGGACTTCAGTTCAGCTGATCAGGGTTTCTGAGAATTGAAGTTCAAGAAAAGCTGGAGTGCCAAGGTTAGCCATCACTGTCCTAAGGCTTCTGAGGATAGCCAGAAAATGTATAGAGGGTATACTATACCTTCCTGTTCCTGTGATATTTAACAGTGTCTTTGAGATATGTTTCATTTACATATATACAAGCAAAGCCTACTGAGAGGAAGCAAACTCTACCACTTTTAAGACTCATGGGTTTTATAGATTAATAATAAATTATTTCATGCTGTCAAGTGAATTCTGGTTTATGGTGGCCTTTTCCAAGGTTTTCTAGATAGAGATGCACAAAAGAGGTTTACCATTTTCTTCTTCTTCTGGGGGCCATTCAACAATTACGTGATCCATTTTTTGGGGGAAATTACCCCTCCCCCCTGTAATCTGACCATAATTTTTGCTTCGGAACCCCCCCTTAAAATTACATAATCCAGAACTTTTGAATTGAAACTCTAATTTTTACAGCTTTTCACTATTGGTGCCTAATGCAGAACTTATCGGTGAGGATTCTCAATGCATCATGGCCCCGTCACCGCCGGAGGGAGAGAAGAGGACCGGACCCCAGCTGAGGCTCATTGGGGTGGTGGAAGCTGCCCCCGCCTTCTACCCCTGGCCCTACCTGCCAGGAGGGATAAAAGGTGGTGAACGCTCCCGCCCACTTACCTCCAGCCCCGTCACCGCCGGAGGGAGAGAAGGAGGACCGGACCACAGCTGAGCCTCGTCGGGGCAGCTGCCATCACCACCATTGGGTCCTCCTGCGGGGTGGCTGGCCACTGGCTTCAAAAGCCCTGGAGCCACTGCAGCCTCTACCACCAGCTACGAAGGACGGGTACAGGGGTGTTTGCCCTTGGTGCCTGTCCTCGGTGAGAGTGAGGGCGGGGAGAGATTGGCTTCAGCTGTGGGGCGGCCCGGTGCGACTAAAGAAGATGGTGTTTCCGAGGCTACCAGACACTTATGCTCTCCCCCCCCCCTCCCGGCGTCCTGGGTTTCGCCCCTGTGGGGGTTTAAAGGACTTTTAAAAGACTTTTTAAAGGACTTTTGGCACCACTGTCACTGTCCATTTTATATCACGTTATTATTGTACTATATTTTTGTATTTTATTATTTTGTTTTGATATTGTATACTGATTTTTGTTACATTGTATTTTTGTGTCTTGTATATTGCTATATTTTTATTATTATTGTTAAGTTTTTTACTATGTTGTAGCTGCCCTGAGTGACGCTTGCATCAGGAGGGCGGGGTATAAATAAACCATCATCATCATCATCATCATCATCATCATCATCATCATCATCATCATCATCATCATCATCATCATCATCATCATCATCATCATCATCATCACACCCTTTGTGAAGAGATTTTGTTTGCAGGGAGGAATGAGGATGTCAGGTAAGTTCTGATAGATCATTTTTAAACCTAAAAAGTGCCATGTTTCAAAATCACAACAGCTCCAAATGGATTATGTAATCTTTGACCTGACCCCCCCTCCCCCACATAATTTTCTGTAATTCAGATGGCATACCCCCTCCCCCCTCGAGGATCACGTAATTGTTGAATGGCCCCCTGGGACTGTGTGGTTTGGTCAAGGCAACACATGCTGTTCCCCTGGGGTGCATAGTGAGAAACTGAACTCATAAGCGCTACCTTATTCTGTGGAGAAAATGTGGCTGTTCTCTGAAACGGCTGTATTTTAGTGATATACTATGGACTGGGACTGTGCAGCTTGCCCCTTGACTACACAGGCTGGTGTTTCTCCTTGGCGGCACAGAGATGCTTTAAAGGTGGTTGCATAGCTCAGGGAGTTTGACTCCTAATTGTGGAGCCAGAGGTGAAGAGTTCAATTCTCCACCTCTGGCTCCACAATAAGGAGCATAACTGTCAACCTTCCTGGATTGGCCAGATTCCCGGTTTTCGGTGCCGATTTGCGCCATTTCCCGCCCCGTGCTGCCGAAACCCCGGAATTTGGCAGCGGGGGAAAGGAGGTACTGCGCAGCTCTTCTGCGCAGGTCGCCTCCTACGCATGCGTAGAAGGGTTTTACACTTGCGTAGAACCCTTTTACGCATGCGTAGAAGGCTACGCATGTGTAGAAGGGGGCTACGCAAGCGTAAAACCCTTCTACGCATGCGTAGAAGGTGACCTGCGCAGAACCATTCTCCGCAGGTCCTGGATTGGCTGGAGCCGCGGTTGACAGGTATGATTAGGAGTCAACCTCTCTGAGCTATGCAACCACCTTTAAAGCATTTGCTTAAAGCTCTTCTACTGAAATGAAAGGAACTTCAATGTGTTACAATATTGGTTACATCACTCCCATAATGAACCATTCATATGAACCAGTAAAACATTCAGCTGCTCAAATGTCAGATATTTCAACTCAATACAATAGGGTTCATAAAAAAGGTGGACCCTGTGCTGTGTCATAGAATAACTGCAGGTGACTAGTCTAGTCACTAAAACCAACTGATGGGAACTGTTTACATAACTGTCTTCGGTCATGAGAAAGATAACACCCCACATTTTCAAATAAACTATGCATTTATCTCCAAGTACCCGTGATTACCATCCCTTACAATGTCAGGAGCAAAATGACTGGAAAATCCAAACAACTCTAATTCAAAAAGAGTTTCAGCATTTTTCTTGAAGCTCTGTAAAAACAGGACACATGTGTTCCATTGTGGGCGCAGTGATCCCAGAGATACATAAATACTCCATCAAATATTCTGTGCCATTTTTAGTCCCAGTAACAAGTATGTGCCACCCTGTCCTAACTCTTGTGAAGGAACATATGGATTGAAAGCTGTCTTTCAATTCAGAAGCTTCCCCAGGTTTAGTGTATGGGACCAAAGACAACCGGACAACCGAAGGGTTGGTTTAACACAGGTTTATTGCATGAGGTTCCAGTGAAGCATGAGGTAATGGCGGTGATACATCTCCATATATACAGTAGCTCTCTACATTTGAACCTTGTAGCACGGTAGCTCATTGGCTGCTACCGGCGTGGCCTCGCCCAGGCACGCCTCCTTTCCTGCTGCTGAATGCGGGGAAGGTTTTCCCGCGGCTGTCCGTGATTGAGCAATGTGAACCATGTGAGAGTGAACGCTCGCAGCTGCCCTCTATGGGCTGTCTGCTCGCGTTCCTTTACAGCTGAGATCGTTTGTATTTGGAGTGGTTACATTCTTGCCTTTACAGTATAATGAACATGCACACATACATACATAACATCCCTCCCCCCTAGGATGGGACGAAGTCCCGCAACCATTGTGGCTTGCCGCACGTTCGCTTGGGGCGTGCTTGCGTCTGCCCTAGTACTGGAGAGCCTGTGATCCCTGACTCCGCGGGTGCTTGTCCTGCAACGGGAAACGGGGATTCGTTAGTGGCTCTGTGGGGCGTCCGTGCCTGCCTTGCGCTCGGGGATGGGAATGGAATGAACAGTTGGGAGGTGAACCCCTGCCTGTTGCTCTCGGACCTCGGGGACCCTCCTATTGTGAACCGCGGAACCGATGAGGTCGCCCTTGTGGTTCGGCTACCTTCTGATCCCTGCTCGGGGGACCTTGCGACTGTGGTGGGCGGACTCGCTGTTGCCTCCTGTCTTGGGGGTGTCGGTCTCCGGGAAATTGGCGCTATATCGCATTCTAACTCACAGGGGCTACTGGGACTGGAAGTACCAGGGGCTGAACTGAAACCCCTCTTTTCGCTAGGACGGGTGGGGGACCACTCCGCTAACTCCCCCTGGTACTGTAAATCAACGTCTAAACCTCTATGGGCATCTGTATTTCGGGGAAACTTCCGCGGGGTATGTGTGTGATCGGGGCTCCTCCTTTCTGTCGGGGACTCCCGCAAAAGATCTCTGTGGATCGATTCCCTTTCCTCCCCCCTTGGTGGGGACCCATGCTCCCCTTTTCCTCCCCCTTGGGCTAAACGGGTGGGGGAGTACCCTAACGCTGATTCGATGCTATTCTCATCTCCGTCCTGCTCTCCGGGGACCCTACGCCTGAGTTGGTCCACGTGTCGCCTCCACAGGAAACCTGTACTGGTCTCTACGCGGTATGAGACGGGGCCGGTTTGTTCTACCACGGTGCCCGGCACCCAGGCTGGCCCCGCGCTGGCGTAGTTCCTGCAGTGCACTGGGGCGCCTATGCTGAAACTCTTTGTGGGTTCCACCCCTATGTTCCGCCCTTTGTCCTCTACTCTCGTGGGGTCTAGCTTGGAGATTCCCGTGGCCAGCTTCCTGCGCATCAACAGCTCTGCGGGGGAGTACCCTGACGCTAATGGGGTGACCCTGTATCTTAGCAGGAATTGGCACAATTTCAGGTCGAGGTCTCCGGGGCCCATGCGCAGCAGCGCGTCTTTCGTGGTGCGCACGAGGCGCTCTACTTGGCCGTTGGTGGCCGGGTGAAAGGGGGCAGAGGTGACGTGCCGAATGGCGTTGCGCTCCATGAATGCCCCGAACTCGGCGGACGTGAAACAGCTAGCGTTATCGCTGACGAGGGTGTCGGGTAAACCGAACGTGGAAAAGACCCTCCGTAACTGTTTAATTGTTGTGGCCGAGGAGGTGGTCGAGACTGGAATGACCTCCAACCACTTGGAGAACGCATCCACCACAAGGAGGAAAAGCGTTCCCCTGAACGGGCCAGCAAAGTCTACGTGTACCCGGGACCAGGGCCCCCTTGCTGCGTCCAACTCCCTAGGTGGCGAGCGAGCCTCTTCTGGCCTTGAGCTTTGGCACGCTTTGCAAGTGCCGACCATGTGTTCGATGTCGGCGTCTAGCTGGGGCCACCAAAAGTAACTGCGGGCTAGTGCCTTAGAGCGTACGATCCCCGGGTGGCTGACGTGCAGCAGTTTAAGCACCCTCGGCCGGAGACACGTGGGGATCACTACCCGCTGTCCCCACAAAAGGCAACCCCTCTCTAGGGACAGCTCTAGTTTCTTTTTGAAAAATGTGTCGAATTCCGCTGCTGGGGAAGACACGGGCCACCCTTTCTGTACCCAGGAGCAAACTGTGGCCAGCGTTTTGTCCTTGCCTGTCGCTTTGGCGATGTCGGCCGGTACTACTGGAGGGGAGTCTAGGACCTCTATCATTAAGACCTGGTGGTCCCTCTCTACTTCACCCACGTGGCAGCAATCCCGGGGAATGGGGGACCTCGACAGGGCGTCGGCATGGCTGATCTCCTTCCCGGGCCGGTATACCAACGCGTGCTGATACGCGTTGAGAAAAATGGCCCACCTGAGCATTCTCGGGGACAGGATTTGGGGTGTGGGCTTATCTGCGGTGAAAATGCCTAGCAAAGGCTTATGGTCAGTCACTATGGTGAAGGGGCGGCCGTACACAAAATCATGAAATTTCTTGGTCCCCGCAATTATCGCTAGTGCTTCCCTGTCTGTCTGAGCATAGTTTCTCTCCGCTTGGGACAAGGACCTCGAGTAGAACGCTATCGGGGCCTCCCTACCGTTCTCTAGTACGTGGCATAACACCGCCCCCACCCCCACCGGGGATGCATCGCATATCAGGACCACTGGGCGTTTGGGATTGAAGTGGGTCAGTACAGCATCTGATGCCAGGAGTCGCTTCAGGTCATTGAAAGCCTTCTCCTGGTCGTCGCCCCACTTCCATGCCTCGTCCTTTTTTAACAATTTGTGTAGCGGTTCTGCCACGGCTGCCTTCCGCGGAAGGAAGGAGTGGTAGAAATTGAGCAGTCCGAGGAACGACTGCAACTCGGGCTTGGAGGTGGGGCGAGGGGCCTTCTTGATGGCGGCTACCTTGGATTGGGCTGGCCTTATTCCCTCGGGAGTGACACGGAACCCTAGGAACTCAACCTCTGTAGCGAAGAAGACGCATTTGTCTTTCCGCAACCGCAACCCCGCCTTTTAGAATATTGTCAGGACCTTTCCCAACCTTGTTGCTAATTCGGCCCGGCTCCCCCCTGTAATCAATACGTCATCAAAGTAGGGTAACACCCCCTCTAACCCCTTCAGGAGGCGTTCCACAAGTGACTGGAAGATCCTGGGCGCCGAATTCACGCCGAATTGGAGGCGCGATACCTGGAACGCCCCTTTGTGGGTGACTATGGTCTGCGCAGCAGCTGCGGCGGGGGTCACTGGGAGTTGCTGGTAGGCTTGGGCCAGGTCGAGTTTAGCGAAACACCTCCCCCCGTGTAACCTGGCCAACAAGTGGCTGACTACCGGCACCGGATACGCATTAGGGCGGATCGCCTTATTGATGGTGCACTTGTAATCAGCGCATATGCGGACCTCCCCGTTGGCCTTGAGCGCTGTTACAATTGGAGTTTCCCACTCCGCAGAATCAACAGGAACAAGAATCCCCTGGCCCACCAATTTGTCCAACTCCGCCTCTATTTTGTCCTTTAGTGCGAAAGGCACTCTGCGCGGTTTAAGTCTGATTGGACGTACTCCAGGGTCCAGGTCGAAAGTCACTGGGGGGCCCTTGAATTTTCCGAGCCCCTTTTTAAAAACCTCGGAGTGCGCGTCGCACACGCTCTGTATTGGATCAGTCCCGGCGGCGTGTGCTCCCATGGCGTGCACCCCCCCAATGAACAACCCCAGGGGCTGGAACCATTGAGTCCCGAGGAGGCTGCATTTGCCTCCCTTGAGGACGACTGGGGAAGCGTTGCGGTGTGCTTTTTAAACCGGACCTGGAACTTCCCAACCCCCAACACTGGGATGCGGTTCCCTTGCACGTCCTTCAGTGTGGCCCTCAACGCTTTGAGCTTGGGCCACACGCGGGGGGCGATTTTCATGAACTCCCCCTGGGAAATAATAGAGTATGAAGAACCCGAGTCCACCTCCATTCTAACAGGGGCCCCTTGTATTACTACCTCAACGAAGTAACGGGGGTGCTCCGTGGAAATGCTGCAAACCGGAGCGTCGTCCTCGCTGTCGTCGGAGATGCGCCCTACTCCGTCCCGCGTCCTCGTGGTCCGGGTGCCGTCCTTTGGCCTCGTGGTGCGGTCCTGCCTCGCCGAGCGGTCTGGCGAACTCCTGGTGGCCTCGCGCCGTTTCCGGCAGACCTTGGCGATGTGCCCGCGCCGGCCGCAGTTGTGGCACTCGGCCTTGCGGAATGGGCATTTGGCGCGGGCGTGGGCGGCGCCGCAGCCGTCGCAGCGCCGGCCCTCTCTCTGGACCCTCCGGACGTCCTCGTCGTCGCCGCTCTCCTCAGACGAGTTCGAAACTCGCCGGGCCGCGCGCACCGAGCTCTCTGCCTTGGCGGGCTTCGGGCGCCAGTCCTGAAGCTCGTGCACCCCGGCAGTCGTGGCCTCCGCGGCCTGTGCCGTGTCGAGGACTTGTTGCCACGTGGGAGGCGGCTCCCTTTTCATCAGCGCGCACTGAGTCTCTGTGTCCCTCAGACCGCAGAGCAGGCAGTCCCGGAGGGTGACGTCGGGGAGTTCCCACTTGCATGGGCCGGCGGCCAACCGCAGGGCCGCGGCGAACTCATCGACCGATTCCCCGGGCGCCTGGACTCGCCTCCAGAACGCGCTCCGAGCGGGGAACATCGCTATTGCTGGCTGGAGATGGGCGCGCAGTGCCGCCAGGAGCTCTGTAGCTTTGAGGTCGTTCACCTTCCTCGGCGCGATCAGGTCCACCAAGGTCCTCTTGGTCTCGTGTCCGAGCATGCGGACGAAAATGGCCCTCTTCTTGGCCTCATCTGAGACTTCGAGCTCCACCAGCGCTGCGTTGAAGTCTATCTCAAACAGCTCCAAGTCTCCCGGCTTCCTGATCTCGTAGCCGGCGCATGTCTTGGTCCCGTGGGCAGCCATATCCCACCTTCGTCGCCAATTTAGTGTATGGGACCAAAGACAACCGGACAACCGAAGGGTTGGTTTAACACAGGTTTATTGCATGAGGTTCCAGTGAAGCATGAGGTAATGGCGGTGATACATCTCCATATATACAGTAGCTCTCTACATTTGAATCTTGTAGCACGGTAGCTCATTGGCTGCTACCGGCGTGGCCTCGCCCAGGCACGCCTCCTTTCCTGCTGCTGAATGCGGGGAAGGTTTTCCTGCGGCTGTCCGTGATTGAGCAATGTGAACCATGTGAGAGTGAACGCTTGCAGCTGCCCTCTATGGGCTGTCTGCTCGCGTTCCTTTACAGCTGAGATCGTTTGTATTTGGAGTGGTTACATTCTTGCCTTTACAGTATAATGAACATGCACACATACATACATAACACCAGGCTTTGTAGATAAAACATCATCTTCAAACCACCTAGAAGCTGCTGAAACGGATGCCATAGAAAAAGTGTTCCCTCTGAGTCAGTGTCTTTCAAGTTCTGAGCTGCTATATTTCGTAACAGCTGGAATTCCCAAGTTGTTTGCAAAGGCAAGTCCAAGTGGTTTGTATTCCAATCATCAACTGCAACTCATATCTGAGAATGCATTTCCCCCCCCCACCCTGAAGCAGGAAAAATGTCATTGGCATGAATTGGTTTAAGGTGGATCCCAGCTTGCCATGAAGTGACCCACACATTATGATCTCAGAGCCATTCCCTGCGGCACACACAAAATGAGATGTGCAGGAGTCAACACCAGGACTGCGATGGACTGCCGCAGCCTCAAGGATATTGACAAGGCCAGTCCATCTGGCATGGCCTCTTCCGCCTCCATGACCATTGGGAATCAGAGTTCCTCCTCCGCTCATTTTGCCATTGGGTCCAACATGATGGTTTCCAGTGGCATTTCCTCCACTGAGGAGGACCATCACCTCAACTAAAGGGGCTCATCCACCCATAGCAGTTGACCCCTTTAGGGAGTCAGGTTAGTTAACCGCTGCCTGACACTCGGCATTGAGTCACTGGCTGTACGTTCTACTCCATTACCATAGCGGGTTGTCCGGCCAGACATTATGTATTCCAATATTATAGTTATAAAGAAATGAAACATCTATGGCAAAATTCTGTACTAGAGATAAAAAGCCACTACCTGTGCACCAGAGATGGAAATGGACAGGGATCTTTTAGTGTTTAAGAACCAAGACAATAGAAACAGCTGAAGCCTGGCTTAACGCATCTTTATTGCATGCTGGTCAGAGGGAACATGTAGTAATGGTGGCCGAACAGCTCAATATATACAGTGGCTATACATTTGAATGTGGCTCCTCGGTAGCTCATTGGCTACTGTCTGCATGACGTAACTCTCAGTCACGTCCTTCTTGTCCAGGTGAGGTAGTGGCGGGAATCTTCCAGCGGCTGTAGGTATTTGGGAAATTGGTACCATGTGAGCTGGGCGCTCGCTACTGCCCCCAGTGGTCACTAGCTCGCGTCCTCATACAGAAGGTTACAGTGTTACTATTAGGGATTGTTACATCCACTCATTCGAGTGTTACATTACTTAAAGGCACATTATATTCCATACACAACACCCCTCCCCCCTAGGATGAGACGAAGTCTCTCATCCAATATGGTTTATTGCATGAGCGTTTTGGGTGCAAGGCTGGCTGGCTTGTCCCGGGGGCGCTATCACTTCTGTGTTCCCTGGGCTCTTGTCCTGCAACAGGAGAGGGAGACTCGTTAGCGACTTGCTGTGGTTCTGCGGTTTTTGGGGTAGGGGTAAACTCCATTGTGGGAAAACCGGGGGCATTGGGGGCTAACGAAAAACCCCTCTTCTCGCTTGGACAAGTGGGGGACCACTCCGAAAAACTCCCCCGGTTTTGTAACTCAAAGTCAAATTCATCTTCCGGAATATCTATGGGGGCATCTTCCAGGATATCTATGGGGACAAACTTATTCCCTTCCCCCCTCAGTGGGGACCACTGGCTTCCTCCTCCCCCTTGGGCTGAATGGGTGGGGGAGAACCCTAACGCTGAGTCCTGATGCGCGGTTTCCACGCCTTGGTTACCGGGGACCCGTCACTGGAGTTGGTCCGCGTGTCATCTCCAGAGTAGACCTGCGCTGGTCTCAACGCAATACGACACAGGTCCAGTTTGCCCAATGACTACTCCCGGAACCCAGGCTGGTCCGGCGTTAGCCTAATTTCTGCAATGGACCGGGGCGCCTATTTTGAAACTCTTTGTGCCCGCTATCCCAATGTTCCTCCCAGTGTCTTCCACCCTCGTGGGGTCTAGCCTGGTCAGTATCGTAGTCAACTTCCTGCGCATTAGGAGTTCTGTGGGCAAATAACCTGACGCCTGGGGAGTCACCCTATACCCAAGCAAGAATTGGCATAACTGTAGGTTCAGGTCCCCAGGGCCCATGCGTCTCAGTGCATCTTTAGTGGTACGCACAAGGCGTTCTACCTGACCATTTGTCGCCGGGTGAAAAGGTGCGGAGGTGATGTGCCAGATGGTGTTTATGTCAATGAACGCCCGGAACTCGGTGGACGTGAAACAACTTGCGTTATCACTCACAAGTACATCGGGTATACCGAACGAACTGAACACCTTGCACAACTGCTTAATGGTTGTGGCTGATGAGGTGTTTGCCACTGGGATAACTTCTAACCACTTGGAATAAGCATCCACTATGAGGAGGAAAAGCGAACCTCTGAAGGGGCCTGCGAAGTCAATGTGTACGCGGGACCACGGCCCTTTTGCCGCGTCCCATTCCCTGTGCCTCCTGTGGGGCCAGCGGGTGGCCAATGCCTTGGAGCGGACAATCCCTGAATGGCTGACGTGCAGCAGTTTGAGTATCCCATTCAGGGAT
The DNA here is from genome assembly GCA_035047305.1 of Bradypodion pumilum. Taxonomy (NCBI): domain Eukaryota; kingdom Metazoa; phylum Chordata; class Lepidosauria; order Squamata; family Chamaeleonidae; genus Bradypodion; species Bradypodion pumilum. Next base: position 322,388,057 of record JAWDJD010000002.1, read on the forward strand.
TGTCCGCTCCAAGGCATTGGCCAGGAGCTATTTCTGGTGGCCCCAGTTAGACGCTGATATTGAGCACATGGTGAGCACTTGCGAATCTCAGGGATTCAGGGACGACCATCCGCTGGCCCCACAGGAGGCAACCCCTCTCCATGGACAGTTCCAACCTCTTCCTAAAAAACGGAGCAAATTCTGCTGCTGGGGAAGACGTTGGCCACCCATTCCCTGTGCGGAAGCCGGGCCTCCTTGGGCCGAGAGCTTTGGCAACTCTCACAGGAGGCAACCCCTCTCCATGGACAGTTCCAACCTCTTCCTAAAAAACGGAGCAAATTCTGCTGCTGGGGAAGACGTTGGACACCCTTTTTTGCACCCATGAACTAACTAGGGCCAACGTCTTATCTCTACCCGTCACCTTGGCGATTTTCGCGGGCACTATTGGGGGTGAATCCAGGACCTCTATCATGAGCACTTGGTGGTCTTGTTCCACCTCACACACGGGGTTGCCCATGTGGGGCAGGGGTGACCTCGACAGTGTGTCCGCATGGCTTATGTCCTTTCCGGGGTGGTAAACCAGTGCGTTCTGGTACGCGTTTAAAAAAATGGCCCACCTCAGCATTCTAGGGGACAGGATCTGTGGTGTGGGCTTGTCTGCGGTGAAAATGCCTAGCAGGGGCTTGTGGTCAGTCACGATGGTGAAAGGGCGGCCATATAGAAAGTCGTGAAACTTCTTTGTTCCAGCAATTATTGCGAGTGCCTCCCTGTCTGTCTGTGCATACTTATGCTCTGCCTTAGACAGGGACCTGGAGTAGAACGCCACCGGGGCTTTCCACCCGTTTTCCAACACGTGGCACAGAACCGCCCCCACCCCCACTGGGGAAGCATCACATACCAGAACCACTGGTTTCTTGGGATCGAAATGGGTTAGCATGGAGTCTGAGGATAAGAGTTGTTTCAGCTCATTGAATGCTCTCTCCTGACTCTCGCCCCATCGCCAAACCTCATTTTTCTTTAATAATCTATGAAGTGGCTCCGCCACTAACGCCTTCCTAGGCAGGAAGGAATGGTAGAAGTTTAGGAGTCCCAGGAACGATTGCAATTCTGGCTTGGAGGTGGGGCGAGGAGCATTCTGAACGGCGGCCACCTTTGATTCGGAGGGTTTTATACCAACAGGGGTTACCCAGAAACCCAGGAACTCAACCTCTTTTGCGAAGAAGACACATTTGTCTTTCCGCAGTCTCAAACCCACTTTTTTGAATACCGTCAGTACTTTGTCTAGCCGCTTGCACTGAGCCTGCTGCCTTGTCGGGTTGTGGGGGCCTTGTCCTGAACCCCTTAACCCCGGCCCTCGTGGCTTCTGCCACCTGTGCCACCTTTATGACCTCTTGTAATGTTGGGGGCGGCTCTTTGTTCATCAGCTTTCGCTGGACCTCCTCGTCCCACAGGCCACACAGCATGCGGTCCCTGAGGGCGATTTCCAGGTTCTCCCACTTGCATGGGCCGGCGGCCAAACGGAGGGTCACTGCAAAGGCAGCCACGGACTCACCGGGCAACTGGACTCTCTTCCAGAATGCGTCCCGAGCCGAGAACATCGAGACTGAGGGCTGGAAATGGTCCCGCATGGCTTTCAGGAGCTGCTTGACCGGAACCTCGCCCACCTTCCTTGGAGACACCAGGTCCACCAAAACCTTCATGGCCGGGAACCTGAGCATCCTGATGAGGATGGCCCTTTTCTTCCCCTCGTCCGAGATGTCGGACACCATCAGTGCGCTTTGGAAATCCATCTCGAACAGTTCCCATTCCTCCAGTTTGTTGATGTCGAAACCAGCCTGTGTTGTCTTGATTCCGTGGGGATCCATCATCCCACCTTCATTGCCAATTTAGTGTTTAAGAACCAAGACAATAGAAACAGCCGAAGCCTGGCTTAACGCATCTTTATTGCATGCTGGTCAGAGGGAACATGTGGTAATGGCGGACGAACAGCTCAATATATACAGTGGCTATACATTTGAATGTGGCTCCTCCGTAGCTCATTGGCTACTGTCTGCGTGACGTAACTCTCAGTCACGCCCTTCTTGTCCAGGTGAGGTAGTGGCGGGAATCTTCCCGCGGCTGTAGGTATTTGGGGAATTGGTACCATGTGTGTGAGCTGGGCGCTCGCTACTGCCCCCAGTGGTCACTAGCTTGCGTCCTCATACAGAAGGTTACAGTGTTACTATTAGGGATTGTTACATCCACTCATTCGAGTGTTACATTACTTAAAGGCACATTATATTCCATACACAACAGATCTTTAAGCAAAAAACTATCATCTAAGAATCCAGGTGTAGCCTAAAGGCTAGAAATCACTCTGCTTGTTTTGATGAATATGTTATTACAATGCTGTGCTAGAGAGCAAAGTATTCTGTTGGCTGAGCTAGATGCATCTTTAAAAAAATGGAACCCCATTGGTTATTTCTGTCTTCTTCAGCAGACCATCAGAGTACAGCTCCAGGTCAAAGACAGAAGCAGAGTCAGATTGTTATTTCATCTGAGGGACTGCATTATGGGGGCAAAAACCTAGATTATATAAACCTGAATCTTAATGTGAACTTAAAAACCAGTTTGCTGTACATAATATGCACACTGAACCTAAAATGATTGTGGGGTGGAGGGCTTCTTCTTCTTTTGTGTTCAGATCAAACCCTGGACTGCCCAAATGAAGCCACTTTCTTTGCTTTCTTGTTGCCCAGACTTAAGACCTCTTCAATCCTCATGGGCACATTCAAAATAACCCTATTCTCAAATCTTTTGTAAGCAAATGATTCTTAAAACTCAGTTGTCTCCCAGAACATAAGCTGATCTTAAAGTTTAGAATTTGATCTGAGAACAAATTAATGTTGAAGATAGGAGAGGTAGCCTTGTGGGTTTGTGAAATAAGACTTTTTATGTTCTGATGGCCAATCACCAAACTAATTTGCATACTCCACTCTGAAAAGCTCATACTCCAATGCTCTCATTAATTTAAGACTGTCGACTGTTAATCATGAATATGTATAGTGTTTGTTTTTACCAATTTCTTTCTGAGTATAGTATACATAACTAGTTCTGCTATATCCTTGGCAGTGATGCTGCTGATATTTCATACTTTTAATATATGGAACATTTAAATGTTGCTGCTTTTATATGTAGAAGAAGCCATATGCACAACAGCTCTTGGATGGCTTCAGGTGTACCAATTAAGCATAAAGTACTAACATCTTTTTCCCCCAAGGAATTAGGTCAATGATCCCAGTGTGCAACCTTTTCAAGTCTATAGCCAGACCCTGAGAAGCATGTCCTGCTCCTAGAAAAAAGAGGAGACCTGCATCTCCCCTTCCTCAATAATGTCTCATGAAGAAGAAATTAGTTACATGAAGCTATTGTGCTCTTGAACTGTCTGTTCTTCCACATATTAACAGGCATAATATGGGAGATGGGTGGAAGAGAGATGGGCACATTTTTAAAAAAATTGGTGGGAGACTCGACATTAAAGGAATCTGAATTCTCTCCTCCACAATGCACACCTCAACAAGAAGATGAGATACTGTGTTTACCTTCCAAAAGCAATCTTTTGCAAAAGGGTAATGTAAGGGCCATCACTACAGTTCCAATCATTCTTGTGATCTCAAGTGCTTGGGATTCCAGCAAGTGTTTGGGCATTTTTTGTGGAATTAGAGGTCTCCCCTCCCCCCCGGTTCCCCCAAAAGGAAGCCCAATATCTCTGCCACAGCCTGCTTATGAAATTTCCCCTCCAATCCTTTGTTCTGTCACATGAGCTCTATGTCATTGTTCTAGGTGTCATGTCAGGCAACAGAAAATTTGAGATTTGAGAGCCAAGCTTCAAGTTTCAACCATGACTAATAAATTCTATTTTGAGCAAGAAGAGAACAAAAGGACAAACAGCCTCTGATACATTTTCCTCCTTGAGTTTTTTAAACCACACATGCAGAAGGGGCCATTAAAGAGCTATAACTATACAACTTTGCCATATGTGAAAGAGCACCATATTCGAAATACACAAAGAGAATCACAATATGCCTACTCACTGTATTTTACTTGTGTTCATTACCGGAGGCTTACCTGTGGGTATTCAGATTTTTTTAAAGCATATGTCAATCATGCAACTTCTATGGAGACATTTTTAACTTTATGAAAAATAACACGAAAAGCCAGCTCCCAAGAATGTTCTACAGAACAATCATGATATGAATAAAAATGCACATGCTCTTCAAAATGTTAATGTCTACAGATAAAGTCTATTGCATGAAGGTTGCTTTCATTGGCTCCGCTGGATAACTGTCTGTATATAATGAGCCATCTTGTATGTGGTGGTTCCTAAGGCAATCCTCCATACATAGTTCTTTGTTTGTTCATTTGCAATACCATGAAGCATGCAGTGGCTCAAGTGGCTAAGATGCTGAGTGGAAGGCAGGAGGTCAGCAGTTCAATTCCTGAGTACTGCAGGACAGAATGAGCTCCCATCTTTGTCCCAGCTCCTGCCAACCTAGCAGTTCGAAAGCAAGAAATTGCAAGTAGATAAATAGGGACCACTTTGGTGGGAAGGTAAACAGCATTCTGTGCACTCCGGTGTGTAGTCATGCCTGCCACATGACCATGGAAACATCTGCAGAAGCAGACAGCGCTGGCTCTTTGGTTTTGAAACAGAGATGAGCACTGAACCCTAGAGTTGGATAAAACTGGCTTTCGAGCAAGGGAAATCTAGGGCGAGCAACTACTCTTCAGTAAATTGTGACAACCTCTGCATAGAACAGTTTATAAAAATCTTAGCATGTTAGCTTTTACAGCTAACATCAGCTACTGCAGAGGTACCCAAACTATGGCTTGTGGGTCAGATCCAGCCCTTTATGCCAATTTATCCAGCCCGTGCTGCCCCCACCGCTCCTGGAAGTGGAAGTAAAATGCACCCATGCATGCACGTTTTACTTCTGCTTCCTGTGGGAGGAACCATGTGACCAGCCTGCTGAACCATGTGACCAGCCTATGGCCCGACAAGTTTGGGCACCACTGAGCGACTGGATCAAATGAGACGAAGAGAATGTATAATCCCTGGTTCTGTAAAACAAGAGATAATGAAACTAACTTATATTAAAATAGGAGTGGCAATGCCTTTCCCATGGAGCCTGGACCTTGTTAAGGCCCGTTTAAGGTCGTTGAGTCTCAGCTCTGACCCCACCCCCTTCCTGGATCATTGTGCTTTTTTCTGATTTGTAACTTATTAACTGTTACTGTAATTGTATTGTACAGTAATACCTCAAACAAAGTCCGCTTCATACAACATAGGATTCATACAACATCGCCTAATTCCTTGAAAAAAGTTGCCTCATACAAAGTCGTGCAACTTTTTATGAATAATTGGAGTTTTCCCAGGTTACATTGTGCCTGGGCAGTATAAAAGGCAGGACACATGCGTGCATTGCTCCTGTGGGTTTTGCATAAGGCATAGAGTGTTTAGGAGTGGTTTTGAGCGAAATTTTTGATTTTTTTGAATTTTTTCATCAGAATTTTTAGAAGCATTCCTGGGATTTTTGCAGTATTCTTCAGGTTCTTGGACAATCAGGGTTGTTTGACAAGTTTCTGTAATGTTTTTAGCCTTTAGACAATGATTTTTTAAAGTCAGTTTCCTGTATGTTTCCCTGACTTTGCCCTGAAGTCTGTGCTGTTACAGTACAATGTATCTCTATGGAAATGACATTTTATGAGGCATTGTGGCAAGGATTTAGACGTTGTATGAGGCATCACGGCTAGGATTTTGCATGCCTCATACAAAGTCCAAATCCGTATGAAGTCCAAACTTGTGGAACCAAGTTTGGACGTTGTATGAGGTATCACTGTACTTTCTTATTGCACTTATGATATTGTATCCTGATATTGTGTTTTTCCCCCTATTGTATTTTTGTACTGGTTATATTGTATTTGTATTTAATATGTTGTAATTGCTGCCCTGAGTCAGCCTTGCGCTGAATAGGGTGGGATATAAATCCAATAAACATAAACAAACATCAAAGCCAAGTTTCATTCAGGAGAGAGTCCCGGCGGCTGCATTCCAGCTCTAAGCAGGTCTAAGAACCCAGGTTGGGGATAACCCATGGGCATGGGAACAGTGTTGAGTTGCTACAGGTGCCCACAGGTGCCCAGGCACTGATAGCGGAAATTCCCCCAGGCCATGCCCACTTGGCCAGCCATGCCCACCTCTCTGCCCCAGGCCATGGTGTAGGGAGGCCAATTGGGTGTGGCCCACAGAGATAGCCATGCCCACAGAGTTAGCCACGCCCATGGTGGGGGCAGCAAATTTTTTTGCAGCGCATCACTGCATGGCAAGATATAATTCTTACCAATCTGAACGTTTTCCCACAAAGTAAGATTAATTCTATCTATGTCTCCCAGGAGCATGTCCCAGTGCAGCAACATTAAGCATATAAAGAATAATTTTTTCCCACATACCGTTTCAAGTGTAAAACCCATACTGCAACTTCCCAATAGCTCTGGACCTTACAGGGGCTTCCTAGACTTCAAGCAGTCTCCTATTGCTGGGCATGTGCCATTCTGGTTCTTTGGGCTTCAGCTTCCAGAATCCTATATTCTGGGACTTCCACCTGACAGGCCCATGTCTAAAAACACCTAGATGTTGCTCATCTAGAGAACAGTTTAGCTGAAAAACTTCATGGCTGTTGTGTTTGGAATATTGTGCCTTTAAGAATGTAACACTCGAATGAGTGGATATAATAATCACCAGCTGTAACACTGTAACCTTCTGTATCAGGACGCGAGCTAGTGACCACTAGGGGCAATAGCGAGCGCCCAGCTCACATGGTTCCAATTCCCCAAATACCTACAGCGCGGGAAGATTCCCGCCATCACCTCACCTGGACAAGAAGGGCGTGACGGGGAATGACGTCACGCAGACAGTAGCCAATGGGCTATCGAGGAGCCACATTCAAATGTATAGCCACAGTATATATTGAGCTGTTCATCCGCCATTACCACATGTTCCCCCGGACCATCATGCAATAAAGATGTGTTAAGCCAACCTTTCGGCTGTTCTATTGTCTTGGTTCTCATACACTAAATTGGCTCCCCTGGAGAATTCTGGGAGTTGAGGTCCAAAGATTCTGAGTAGTATATCCCTATTTTATTGTCTAACAGTGATGACAGCAAAAACAACTTGGGCAGGATGGGTGAACTCCCCACAGATTGAGGGCTGCCCTTCTGCCACTTACAGTATCGTTATATAGAATGAAATAGGATCATGCATGAAAAGCAGTTTGAGCTTTTGAAAATACTGCAACAACTTCGTTTAGTGGAAAAACCTCATGGTTTACCTTCTTGTGATAAAAAGAAGGCACGCACGGCAGCCATTTAGCTACCGCGCGCTTTGCCGGCCTCGCCCCGAGGCATGGGCACGGCGCGAGGAGGACGGGTGTGTGGCCAGCCAACCCCTATATAAGGGGTGGCAATGGCTGCGCTCCCCGGCAGTTCCTCATGATCCGGCTGGGCCAGGGCACGTTTGAGCGCTCCCCTCTCTGCCCAGCTGAGTTTCTAGCTTGTGCCGGCTGCAGCCGACGGTGAGCCTTTTTGGTGCACGGTTCACCCGGGAATGGATGGACCGCACGGCCTTCTTTCCTTTGGCCTCTGTCGGGCCCAAGGGAATTTATTTGTGGTTCAGCTGGGCAGGGGCGTGTTTGCCGCTCCCCTCTCTGCCCAACCAATTTCTCGCTCGCGCTGGCTGTAGCCGACGGCAAGCCTTTGTAGTGCACGGTTCGCCCAGGAATGGACGGACTGCGCAGCCTTCTTTGGGCAGGGGCGCGTTTGCCGCTCCCCTCTCTGCCAAACCGGATTTCTCACTCACGCCGGCTGCAGCTGACGGCGAGCCTTTGTAGTGCACAGTTCACCCAGGAACGGACGGACTGCGCAGCCATCTTTGGGCAAGGACGCGTTTGCTATTCCCCTGTCTGCCCAGCCGAATTTCTCGCTCGTGCCGGCTGCAGCCTACTGCGAGCCTTTGTAGTGCGTGGTTTGCCCAGGAACGGACGGATCACGCAGCCTTCTTTGGGCAGGGGCGCGTTTGCTGCTCCCCTCTCTGCCAAGCCAGATTTCTCGCTCGTGCCGGCTGCAGCCGATGGTGAGCCGTTGTGGTGCACGGTTTGCCCAGGAACGGACGGACCGCGCAGCCTTCTTTGGGCAGGGGCACATTTGCCGCTCCCCTCTCTGCCAAGCCGGATTTCTCGCTCATGCCGGCTGCAGCCGATGGTGAGCCTTTGTAGTGTGCGGTTCGCCTGGGAATGGACAGACTGCATGGCCTTCTTTCCCTCGGCCTCTGTTGGGCCCCCAGGGAATTTATTTCTAATCTGGCTGGGACAGGTGCATTGGGCGCTCTTCTGGCCCGGCTGATTCGATGATCGGGCGGAGGTTACAGCAACATCTTACATCTGCCTGATAGCCATTGCCTGGGAGTGGGCTGATTGGCCATTGCGAGCTTGTTCTCTCTGACTGGTGCACCTTTGACTGCCCCAGCCGCATGCCCATTTGCACGCTGGTGCGAGCATTGGCTTTTGTGAGACTCGCTATTTCAAACCCCCTTCCATTTTGGGGCCAAGCTCACCAGCACACAGGGATCTGCCCCGTGCTTGACTAACACTTTTGAGCCACATAAGTCCGTGCCGGTTGCCTTGGAAATGGGCTAACTTGCACGGCTTTGTCCCGCCCACACTTCTGCCTTTGGTTTCGATGTATGTTAGCTTAGACCAGCCAAATAGACGCAGACGCATTTGGCTGCCACCTATGTGGCGCTTCTTTTGTCGCTCATGGCACTAAAAAAGAGGGTCACAATTACCGGCCCCACTTCAGCCAGGCTTTCTAGGCCCCAGGCACGGGCTGCTCCTGGCCCATGTACACGGCCCACTTTGAGTCCAGCCCTCGGCCCTCCACCAAACCAGAGGGCTCGGGGTGGGTCACGAGCGTCGCGGCAATGTCTAACGGCAGGAGGTGCAGATGTGGGTGCTCAGACACACTGCTTTGACCAGGGGGAGGTGCCGACAACGATGTCTGCTTTGCACCAAGCCCAGAATTTACAAGGTCTGCCTCCTCTGCCGCAGGTCTACCCTATTGACCCAGCAGATTACAAGGTACGCTTTGCTGCCCTTGAACGAGCATTGGGCCTGAGTCCAAACACTGGGCCCTCTGAGTCGGTAGGTACTTTATTTGATGGGGCCGGGGTGCCCCAGCCTCTGGCTTCGATGGACTGGAGGCTAGCCTGCGTCGAGGCGGCCATGCTTGGCGTGCCTGAGAACTGCTTTGGAATGACCGGTACTGGCCAGCCAATGCAGACACCTGATGCAGGTGCGGGGCATCAGGGATTACCAGGGGCAGAGCAGGCAAGCTCAATTATGAACACGAGCTATGGTGCCCCTGGCTGCCTGGGATCATCGGTGGGTGCCTCAGGTAAGGCGACAACAGGGGAATATGGTGGACAATTTTACGCATCCTTGTTGCCCAATGTCACCCAAACAACAGCCCCTCTTTGGCCCTGGCCTATGCAGCCAGCGACAACTCCTTTGGTTCAGCCTCCAATACGGGCTGCCACTCAGCCAGGGGTTTGGAGTGCACAATGTCCACCAGTGACATTAGGGGTTCCTAATGCTATGCCGGTGTTGCCTTATCCTGTTTGGCCTTGTGGCACTAGCGTCAACACTGCCTATCACGCTGTGCCCACCTCAGCCTTGCCTACTGCGAGCGTTTCCCTGCCCCTTGGCGACCATCTGTTGCCAGCTACTAGGGATAAGATTTGGCGCAGGGAATATGTAGATTTGTTTGGTTTACTAAACAGGGAACCAACAAGAGGAGAGAAGGAGAAGGAGGACGACAAGGACAAGGAGTTGTCCCACCGTCACAAGCCACCACGCACGTGGGCTAATTGGCTGCCGGCCTATTTAATATATGTGGTGGTGTCAATTAGGGCTCGTCCCGATTTGGCACTTCCCCTCATATAGTATCTTGACATAATTTATCGGGCTTACATAGATTTTCCGGGTAAGGCGTGGCTTGCGTATGACGAAGAATTTTGTATGCGGACCGCACTTCACCTGGAGATGTGTTGGGATGAACCCAACCAATTACTTTGGCTATTATATATGACCCCATCATGACCAGCTGAGGGAGACAGGTGTCATTGTGGTCACGCTGTACAGCGGCCCGGCCCTGTGCTGGAATTTTTCATCCACGGCCGGCTGTTCCTGTAAACAGTGTAAGTACAAGCATGAATGTACAATTTGTTTGGGGCCACATTCAGCCACCGTTTGTCCTAGGACAAGGGGAGCGAGATAGCAGGGGCGAGGTCGGCAGGGTGCATGCAGCACAAACACGGATTCAGGGTCATCTTCTAAAGGCACCCACCCCAATCAAAACTAAGGTACTTGAGCGGTGGCTACGTGTTTACCCTAAAAGGGAAGATGCGGAGTATCTTTTGCAGGGATTTCTTGTGGGTTTTCACAAACCCTTTGTTGGTGTGCAGGCACCGCAGGATGCTCCCAATTTGATTTCATTAAGAGGGATGGAGGATTTGGCAAAGGAGAAAATATTCAAGGAAATAAAGGAGGGGCGGGTTGCGGGACCCTTTGACAATCCCCCTTTTGCAAATTTGAAAGTATTGCCCCTGGGACTAGTTCCCAAGAAGGTCCCAGGTGATTATCGTCTGATCCACCATTTGTCCCACCCTGCAGGAGGGTCGGTCAATGACGCAATACCAGATGAACTTTGTTCGGTTCGGTATGCATCGTTTGATCAGGCAGTTCGCAGGGTTTGTGCCTGTGGTCATGGGGCTCTTATGGCAAAATGTGACATTAAGTCTGCATTTCACCTTCTACCTGTACACCCAGACGACTTTGAACTATTGGGTTTTCGGTTCAAGGGACAATATTTTGTGGACAAGGCCATACCCTTTTGATGTTCTGTGTCATGCTCGGCTTTTGAGCGTTTCAGTACATTCTTACATTTGGTTTTTGTTCATCGCACTGGAGTGCACACGGTGGTTCATTACCTAGGTGGTTCATTGTTTGGGGCTGCCGTGGGTTCTGGGGCGTGTGGACAACTGCTTGCAACATTTCAGGAGCTTATGACGGAATTGGGGGTGCCCTTAGCACCAGAGAAGACTGAGGGACCTGCGACTAATTTAGTTTTCCTGGGGATTCAGATTGATACAGTGGCCCAAATGTCTAGGTTACCCATGGACAAAATAGCCTGCATTTCAAATGCTATTCAGGCCCTCCTGGTTAAGCGCAAGGCTTCACTTCATGAATTACAAGTGCTACATGGGTACCTCAATTTTGCATGCAGGGTTGTGACACCTGGTAGGGCCTTTGCAAGGCGCTCGTGTGATGCCATGATTGGTTTATTATGCAAATATCACAGGGTGCGAATAACAAGGGGTATCTGGAACGACCGTGTGGCTGGACTTTCTCTCAAAGTTCAATGGTGTGTCCTTTTGGCGGGCGGAGCATTTGAATCAGCCCATGTTTCAGGTGCAATCGGACACGTCAGGAGCATTTGGCTATGGCATTTATTTTAATGGGCACTGGTCCTGCAGCAAGTGGCCAGAGGCTTGGCAGTCAACGGCCTTACTTCGTGACCTGACTTTCCTAGAATTTTTTTACAATTTTAGGTGCCTTGCTGCTGTGGGGGGAGACATGGGCGAACTCTGTGGTACACTTTTGGTGTGACAATGCGGCTGTTGTCCACATAGTCAATGCCCAGAGGGTAATGGCCTTAGTACGTCACTTTGTGTCCCGTGCATTGCGCCTCAACATACTTTCCAGGGCTAAACACGTACCAGGCATCAATAATGACATTGCTGATGCTTTATCCCAATTACAGATAGAGCGGTTCAGGGCCCTGGCGCCCGAGGCCGATGAGCTGCCTTTAACACTCCCGGACGAGATATGGCAGTTTGGCGGAGGGAAGTGAGACGGGCCATTGGTTTGTCACTGGCTAGCAGCACGCGTAAGGAATAATCACTCATGTAGTTTGCTATTTTAGGTACATCATTTGTTGCGGTAGCAACCTGCTTGTTTGTCCTTATTTCTTTTCTTTCCGCTCCTGGCTACGTGATGACACCAGGATACACCAGACGTTTGGGTGATCCTCGTGTTTGGGCCGGAACTGATGGTCGATGAACAGGGCAGTGGCCCGACGTCTAGATAACATCGGTTTGGCGATAGTAGTCCTCTATACCCTACTCTGGATACAGAAACACTATTTGTATCATGAAGCTGGGGTGCATATTACAACTAGAGGTACAGACCTCTTCCTGGCGGCTATCCAAACAGGCCTGTTGACCAAGTGTGTGGTCAAGGGGGGGGGAGTCGGTGAACTCCTCCTCGTGTGGCGGCTAGCACTGGTAAGGAAAAATTGCATGACCCATTTAATCTGGTATACACAGTGGGTTGGCCATAGGGAGAACAAGGTACAGCCAAGATTTGTGAATGGCCAACCAGCTTACAAATAAAACTGTTGCCATGCTTAACCAGCAGGCAACTCCTCCAATATTTACAGGAGGCATTTCAATATCAGGTGCTAACTAGTAGCAGCCTGACTAGGGTTCACAACGTGTTTCAGTAGAAACAGGTTGTGGACAGGCTCACAATTTGTTGCAGTGGTAGCAAATTGTGATGTGCATTTTAATTGGGTTCATAATTAGGTTCATAATTAGATTACTCCTTACCAGTGCTATTACGGCCCGTTTGGTTCTTAGCAGTAGCCAAGCAAAGTTAAATAAAGTTAATAAAGTGGCCCATTTTTCATCCAAATGAAGTGTCCGTGTCATCATTGGGGAGTAGGTACAGCAAAGCTCCCCTGATCTAGCTAGCACTGGAGAATTCTGGGAGTTGAGCTCCAAAGATTCTGAGTAGTATATCCCTATTTTATTGTCTAACAGTGATGACAGCAAAAACAACTTGGGCAGGATTGGTGAACTCCCCACAGGTTGAGGGCTGCCCTTCTGCCACTTACAGTATCGTTATATGGAATGAAATCGGATCCTGCATGAAAAGCAGTTTGAGCTTTTGAAAATACTGCAACAACTTCGTTTAGGCATAGTATTGCACATTGTTAGACAATTTCTGTAATACAATCTGAGTAGTGATCCCTACGATGTTTTAATTATTCAGTGTTTGCGGGACCCTTATTGCCTGAGTGACCAATGCATTGTTCTCATTTCCGTGTCTGTTTTTTTAAAATTTGTTACCCAATAGCCAGCAGCAAAGCCTCATTTAATTGCTTCTGTTCTCCATTTTGAACCTTTTCTCCACTTTGACTATTATCAAAGTTGGTTCTTAGTTTGAAGTTTACAGGGCTTTTTGCTATTTTTAGGATCTGGAATTAAAAGGGACTAAAGCTCTAATGCTGTCAATCTCCTGGGAGGCAAGGCAGGCTTGTTTACTACAGGATATTATTCTAGGGCTTTGTCCAGTCCGCTTTTAGACGTCAGAGTTGATGAAACTTCCATCTCTTCCCTTGGGGGAGCTAAGAAGTCACTCTAGGCATTTTCAGCAGGAACTTCCCCTCTATCTTCTTGAGGGACAGGCTTTGAGAAGGTTTTGTTAAAGCCAATAAGCAATATTGCCTCTTTTCTTGTTATAAAGCAATCTTTTTTTCCTACCAGTCTTCCAAAGGAGGCCATTCTTCACCACAAGCTGTTCAAAGGAGGTGGTTCTGTGACAAAATAAGAAAGACCTTCCACACCTTTCCCTTGTTCTTCAATTTCACTTCTAATTTAAAGCTTGCTTTTTGCTAGAGTAATCAATTCAACCAGGAAATGCTGCTGCCTCCCAAGTTAGTACATCATCTAAGCACACCCTGCTACTATAATCATGGCCATGTTTATTACCTGATTCCAGGAGCCCAAAGATTGTGGGTGGAGGAAATAAAATAAATCTAAATAAACAAAACATCTGTCAGAACAATTGCAACTCAGCTTCCACAGTGGCAGATGCACACCTACAGCCCTTCCCCTAACATTCTTCCTGAGTTTCTCTCCCCTCAGCCATTACTTCTGTGTTCCTATTGTGGCCACCCTCCTGAATCATGATCTCACATGTGATAATGAGTGCTTGTTACTGTCCCTGAATTGGTTTGCTGTCTCACATAGTCACCACATTCAACTGGTTGACACTAGTTAAACCACATCTAGAATACTGTGTCCAGTTCTGGACACCACACTTTAAAAAGGATGCTAAGAAACTGGAACAAGTTCAGAGGAGGGCAAGGATGATCAGGGGACTGGAAACCAAGCCCTATGAGGAAAGACTGAAGAAATTGGGCATGTTTAGCCTTGAGGGAAGGAGACTGAGAGGGGATATGCTAGCACTTTTCAAATCCTTGAAAGATACTTATAAAGAGAAGTAGCAGGATCTGTTCTAAAAGCCCTGGTGGTGCAGTGGTTAAACTGCTGTACTGCAACCAAAAGTTTGTGACTTCAATCCTGACCAGAGATCAAGGCTGACTCAGCCCTCCATCTTTCTGAGGTCAGTAAAATGTGTACCCAGCATGTTGCGGGCAAAATGCTAATTAACTTGTGAACCACCCAGAGAGTGCACTAAACACTATGGGGCAGCATATAAGCGTGATTGCTTTGCTTTGATTGCTTTCTAGATCATCCCAGAGTGAAGGACACATAATCACTGACTCAAATGACAGGAATATAGGCTGAATATCTTAGCTGTTAGAGCAGTACAACAATGGAACCAATTATCTCAGGAGGTGGTGAGTGCTCCAACACTGGAGGCATTCAAGAGAAAGCTGGACAACCATCTGTCAGATCTGCTTTGATTCATGCACTGAGGAGGGGATTCAACTCGATGGCCTCATAAGCCCCTTCTAACTCATTTATTCTGAGTTTCTGTGATTGTACACTGCAGTTGGTAAAAGTCTGTCTTCAAACTACAGTACTTCACCGGTTGCTGCTACCAATCCTTAGCTGTTCCTATATGCCATTTCTTGAGCACCCAGATAGATGTTGGTTCTGAGAATGGAAAGAGTCTTGGAGGTTGTCATGCCTGGTTGCACTACATATATTGATTTATGTAAATACAGTAGGTGACTTTCTAAGAGGATATGATGATAGGAAGTATGTGAGGGGAATGAATGAATGTGTAGCATGGACTGATGGTGGGAATGGTTTGGGTTGGTTGGGTAAGAAGGGAGTAAGAGAGAGAGAACGAAAGGGAGGAGGCATCTAGAGAATGATATAAGTGGAAAGAGTAGGGAGATGGACAGAAATTAAAATAGGCTTAGATATGCAACTACATTTTACTGATACTATTCCTGCAATAAAAGTTATTTCATTTAGTTGAAGTCAAGTAGTATTCTATAATTTCTTGATTACCTGAGGGTAATGCTATGTGATGGGAGCGGTAAATGTCAGATCAAAAATGGCAATAGGAGCAACTAAGTGTTGGTGGCAGCAATTGGTGAAGGTTGTAAAAGAAATAAATACTAAAATATGTGATTATTCCTATGAGTTGTGGGCACACTGAGGTCTATTACTTCAAGTTAAAGAGAGAGATAGGACATTTAGTATGTTCAGGGTGTGACAGAGGGCAATATGGGCCTGCATGTTCTCCCAAGCTTTCTTGATGGTCTTATTTGCAAAAAAGGAGATTGTGACTAGTAGCACAGCCAGCTTTCAAATGTGGAATGGGCATAGTGAACATCTTGTCTTTCACCTGAGGTAGCAAAAAGACTTGATGTATTGCATATTCTAAAGAAGAAGAAAAACACCAACCAGACCCAATTTCATTTTCAAGACAGCCAAAAAGAAAGACCAGTCTTCTAAAATACATCTAGCCAGTAGCACACTCCTGAAATGCAGAAAGACCATTTCAGGCAACTATCTTTAGCCAGGATATTCTAGGTGCAGAAAGTTGTTATTACTGAAATTGCTGGACCCTGTCTGCAAAGCTTTATTAGGTAAGCAGCAGCACTCTGGATTGTACTCAAAAGCAAAAATAGCAACCAGTCTTTGGTGTCTTGCAACAGAAGACAAGCAGGAGCCGCAGTAAGGGCTAAAACCAGGTTTATTGCATTGCAGTCAAGTGAACATGAGGTACAGGTGAAACAACAGCCTTATTTATAGTACATTTTGAATAGCCCGGGTAACAGTCCACGCCCATCTTCTCCAGATGCAGTAGAGGCAGTAGTATCCTGCCCTTCAGGTATGCAGGTGAATGGGTATCCTGTGTCCAACGCTGCTACTGCAGGCGCAGCATTGTCCTTAACAGCTGGTTACAATGAAACACTGATTGCTTACAGTAGTTACAATAGACAGATACAAATCCGTTAAAGGGATACTTATCACAAAGCATTCAGTACATAACACAGTCCAAAAAGATAAGAAGTGGTGTTCGGTGTTCCTTCTGCCTGGCACTTCACCAATGACATACCATAGCAAGCTGAGCCGGCTGAATATGTCGGACCTACTCTCATCCTAACCAGTCTGCTTAGTACTTGTCCTGAGTTCTGCTCTGCTCTTTACATCCTGAAAACAAATTGCATTATGTAGCAACAATCCTGATTTTCTGCTACCACTTTGGCAGTCCGTACTGAGGACTAAGAGACTCTCCCATTCCATATCCCTAGGGATGGTCTAGGAAGTGGAAACCTGCCAGTGGTGGGCATCAGCAGGTTCGCACCAGTTTGCCAGAACCGGTAGCAGAAATTCTGGCTGGCCCCGCCCACCCAAGTTTTGAAATAAAGTAGTCCTAATTTGGGTGCAACACAGGTCTTTCCCCTGGCCACGCCCACCATACCACGCCCACAGTGTGGTAGTAATTCTTTTTTGGAGCCCACCTCTGAAACCAGCCTTGAAGCAGCAATAGCAAATGGAGCAGCAATACCAAACCATCCACAGAAGATTCTATACATGAAGCTTGTAGCACTCCAGGCCCAGAGAGACGTGTACACTGTAGCCTTCCAGAGGCTTCCTAGCACCCGCTGATATTGTACTCCCAAATTTGCAGCCCAATGGAAATTACTAAGTCCCCAGTGGGCTAACAGATAACAGTCATAGTTGGCTTTATGAGGCAGGTTTGCAGAGACCTGTTCTACTTGTGATACACTGAGTAGCTGCATTGCTGACAGAGAGAAGTTAAAACTGTGATGGTGAACCTTGGCACTCCAGGTGTTCTTGGACTTCAATTCCCAGAAGCCCAAGTCAGCAGTCCTGCTGGTCAGGGCTTCTGGGAATTGAAGTTCAAAAACACCTGGAGTGCCAAGGCTTGCCATCACTGACTTAAGAGAACCCTTGGTATGCAGGGTGTTCCAGATAGTTTGGACTACAACTGTGTTGCTTCCACTGCCAGTATGTCCAGGGATGATGGAACTGCGACTCAGGACAACCAGAAGTTGCCAGGGTAGGGAAGCTGAGTTAATCATCACTAAGATTAAGCATGAGCAGCTAGATTGTCATGTTTTGTTTCTTCCCACACATATACCACCAGCCTTCACCTGCCAGAAGTATGCCAATGAAGACCTTTGCACTATTTTGGGAAGAGAGGAGCCATTTTCTTGTGCTAAGTCCAGTATGGATGTCTATCCTAAAGAAGCAGTACAGGTCAACCTGGTCTGAGAGCGTGGGAGATACGGGATGGGATGACTCCTCCTATAGGAGGAAGTAGGGGGTTCTTAACATATAAGGCCAGGCAAACTGCTTTCATAAGCAGTGAGATGCACTTTAGCTGTAATAAAACAACTCAATACAGATAACAAATTGATCCAAAAGGACAAAATGTTGTATTTGCTTGAACATTGTGTATCCATGTCCATGTATGGACTTCTGAAAGAAAGTACAACCAGAACCTGACCCTGCCTCTGCCTTGTTCCCTAAAGCTTAAACTGGTGAGGTTTGAGATGTTGGTCTGGTAATCATAACAGGGATGCCCTGGAATGAATTTTGGTCCCTCTGATGGGCAAAAAACTGCAATAGAAATCCACAGGTGCTCGATGGTTTAACTCCATGATGGCAAAACTTGGCACTCCAGATGTTCTTGGACTTCAATTCCCAGAAGCCCAAGCACCCTGTGAATCCACACAAATGGGTTTACTGTGATTCATTTGGCCCACAATGCCCTCATCACTCCCGGAAGCAGAAGTAAAACATGCCCGTTTGGAGGAAGGGTTAACCCAGAAAAGCCTTAACCATACGGGTGTGTTTTACTTCCACTTCCAGGAGCGACGAGGGCAGCGTGGGCCGGATTAATTGTAGTAAACCCATTCGCGTGGATTCATAGGGTTCTTGGGCTTCTGGGAATTGAAGTCCAAGAACATCTGGAGTGCCAAGGTTCACCATCACAGGTTTAGCCCATGCTCAGAACGCATCCTGGGTTCATTTGTGGCCGAACAAATTTTCAAGGTCTAGCAGCATTTTTTATGCTAAACCCAGTTAAAGGCAGATTAAGAACTCCACACAGATGAAGCTTCAAGCAGTTTATGACAAGAAACAGGAATAACCTGGAAAGTATTATCTGTCTTCCAGTAACTAGACTTTGACACACACACACACACACACACACACACACACACACACACACACACACATACACACAGAGAGAGCTTCCCCAGATATTGAATTAGTTCTAAATTAAATTGTAAGGCAAAGCAAATGCCTCCATCTATATTTAGCTAGCTTGTAAATCTATAATCTGGACCAATAATGGCTTGTGTGTGTTCACTTGTACTTATTTAATGATGACTTTGTGTCAGGTTTTTAAAAGAGTCTGCTGATTTCTTTTTTTAAAAAAACAGCAAAGAGCATTGGCTTAGATTCAAAGATCTTATGGCACCAGATGAGAGAGAGAGAGAGAGATCCTCTCAAATCTATTTTGGAGGATTCCTGAATTCCCAAAATAGCTTCCCCGGCCTGGGATCCTTCAGCTACACACATTACAACTTACAATTAGCCATGGAAATGGGGCTTGTATGTGATACATCTGAAGGATGGCTGGAGCCTAGGGATTTACACTCTAATATGTCTCAACAATGTATGAGTCAGCATGTTTTAGGGCAGTATTTCCCAACCTTTGGTTTTTGGACTTCAATTTCCTGAAGCCTAGGTCAATTCCCCAAAGCACTGATCAGCCAATGTACTGACTTAGGCTTCTGGGAATTGAAGTACATCAGTGTTCCTGTTATGTATTGAATGAATGTTGCAAGGTTCCCTTTAACAGAATGTAACCAGTCAATGTATCCAATTGTATCTAATCAAAGACACATTGTAGCAAGCTGTATAAGGATGCGAGCTAAGTGGCCACAGGTGGCAGTAGCGAGCATCCGGCTCACATGGTACAGATTCCCTGAATACCTGAAGAGCGGGAAACCTTCCCGCCACACCACGCCTGGAGAAGATGGGCGTGACGATCTATGACGTCACGCAGACAGTAGCCAATGAGCTACCACCTGGGATATTCAAATGTACAGTGTACTATAAATAGAGCTGTTTTGTCCGCCATTACCTCATGTTCACCCTGACCTTCATGCAATAAAGTTGTGTTTAGCCCTACTGCGGCTCCTTCTTTGTCTTCCTTGCAAGACACCAAAGTTCCACAGAACATAGTTTGGGAAATCCTGGTTTAGGGGGTTAGGAGTGCTGAATGGAGATGGGGGCAAACCAGGTTTAAGTCCTTTAAATTCACTTGGTGAGTTTAGACTAGTCTCTCCCCTACCTTGCAGGACTGCGGTAGAGAAGAGCCACAAATGCTTCCTTGAGCTCACTAGATGAAGGGTTGGATAGAAACATAACAAAGCAACAAAATATGAAAGATGCAGCTTGTAGAAGACTGCTCTAAAGAAAGTTTGCAAGTTTAAATGGAGCTGGAGACAAAGAAAAGCAGAAAGCATACAATCTCCTTTGTCTGGGACTAGGTAGGAGTGTTTTCCCCTTGATCAATTTTGGGTCTACATCAGTGTTTTAATGATGCTCAAACAAGAGCAAAGTACACAATAGAAGCATCTTTTGAGGATATAAAATGTTTTTCTGAAATGGAAAACCAAATATAACAGCACTAGATTAGTGTCATGTCATCAATGTATGAAGACAAGAAGGAAACCAGGGGGAGGGAAGGCAAGTAACCCATCCATGTTCACCTTCCAAAGTAAAATCCTCTGAAACTCTAGGAAGGCTCAGAACTATCAAAGCTTTACAGATAGGCTATTCTGGGCTGTTTCAGCCATTACCAGTTTCATACATGGGATATTATTTCACTACAAGGCTCATCTTTTCCCAACAACAATTGTCTCTATATGGGCCAACCACCTTTTCTCTGCTTAATCTTCCTCAGTTGCTTGCTGTAAGAATAAATATATGATGCTTGTGGTCCTTGGAGAAAGAATGTGATGCAAACATACCTAATTCTATTCTAAGAAGATGAAAATGAAGGGGAAATGTGACATTTTATGACAACTGACATACAGTGTTACATGTACATTTTTAGGAGAACCACATTTTATTGAAGCTTTCCAGGGTTTCTACATAGGGAGGAAGAGGTAATGTGAAATTGTCTTGTGTGACAATCTACTTGTAGCAAATTCCATCTTTTTCACATTTAGAAATGCTTTCCTTATTGAGCAAATCATATTTATAGTGCAGTTGGCAACTTCTGAGATTAGCAATTCCTGTATACCCACAGGAGCAAAACTTAATTTTGTTTCTGGTAACATTAGACTTGTTTTATGTACAGCTGTTAATATTTTCTTTTGAAAAATCAAACATTTCTTGTTGATGGTCTGAATAAATCTATATCAAATGAGGGGGAAAATTATGAAGCAGAATTAGTTTCTCAAAGATCCGTAGCGTAAATACAACAAGATTATTTAATCAAACAATGATCTAAGATATTAATACTCTAGCTTTCCAGCAGCAGCAGATGGACCCCTCTGCAAGAAAGAAAATACACTATCCCAAACTGTAGAGAACTCCGATGGAGGATGCGAATAACTCATGATCAAAATTCATTTAAAGTCTTTATTTGGGGAAAGGGGTATCCATGCTGGGTTCCGAGAGGTCTCGGAGGGAGGTTAAAGGGTAGGATGGAGGTGAAGCAAGAAACACATTTGTATATATACATGAGATACGTCATAGGAGCATTGCATTCTGGTACATGTAGTTGAGACAGTTTGATATTACATCTGACAAAACCCCTTCTAATATCACACTGACGGAAAAAAATACAAGTACAAGAGCAACAGTTGCCTATAGCGTCAAACATAACTTTCTGAATAAATGTGTGTGTTGGGCTAAGGGAAGTGGTTTGGTCAATATGTCTGCTGCTTGGTCTTTTATATCACAGTGTATTACATTGATGAAGCCTTCCCTAGACATCTGCCTAACGTGATTGTGTTTGATGTCTATGTGTCTGGATCTGTGACCCACGGCCTCTGCTTTGGATATTTCAATAGCTGCATTGTTGTCTTCATGGATGGGAATGGGATGAGATGGCTTCTTCCAGATCTCAGAGATTAGGTCGTTGAACCAAACAAGGTTGTTGGCAGCCATAGATAGGCATACGTATTCCGCCTCTGCGGTAGATGTAGCTACTATTTTCTGCTTGCCGGTGTACCAATATATTGGGCTGTTGTTCAGGAGGATTAGATAACCAGAGGTGCTTGTTCTTGTTTCTATCTCCCCGGCCCAATCTGCGTCGGCGTAGCACGATAGCTCAGGCCTTTCAGTTATCTCTGGGGTCAACAGCAGGCTTGCATCGATTGTGCACTTCACATACCTCAACAATCTCTTGATGGCGTTCCAGTGATGGACCTTTGGATTGCTCTGGTGTCATGAAAGCAGGTTCACAGCCAAAGTTATGTCAGGTCTGGTCCAACTAGCAATGTGCAGTAATGACCCAATAGTTGATCTGTACAGTGTGTTTTCCTCAAATGCTTCTCCATCATTGTATATGTTTTTCTGGAAGTCCATCTGCATGGGCGTCCCACAAGGGTTGGTGTCTGCCATGTTACAGCTTTCCAGCAGCTCCACTATCTTTTCCTTTTGGGACATCATGAAGCCATTTTGGATTTTGGATATCTGCACGCCTAGGTACTTATCTATCTTCCCTAGGATCTTTAGTGAGAAATGTTCCTGGAGACCTCTGGTGAACTCGTCACATTTGGACTTGCTCTTTCCAAAGTATAACAGGTCATCTACATATACCAGCAGCTTCTCTATCTCAACCTGGGACTTCCTTATGAAAACACATTTATCTGATGTGGTGGCGATGAAGCCTATCTATTCCAGAACCTTGGATAAGCACTCATACCACCTCTTCCCAGATTGTTTGAGTCCATACAGGCTTTTATGGAGTATCCAGGTTTCCCCTTCATTCTTCCCGAAGCCAGGGGGTGCTCTCACATAGATCTCCTTGTCCAATTGAGCATGCAGGTACACGGTCTGCACATCGAATTGGTACACATGTTCTTTCAGTACAGATGCCATCACCAACGCGGCCTTGACACTCTCTGGTCTCACTGTTGGTGAATACATGTTGGTATAGTCGTCTGGGCACTTTTGGGCAAACCCCTGTGCCACAAGTCTGGCTTTATACAGAGTTTGGTCGTTCTCTAGTGGCTTAACCTTGAATACCCATTTTATTCCAATTGTCTTCTGGTGCTCTGGTACCTTTGCGGTTGTGTACACGTTCAGGTCTCTGAGGCTCTTCATCTCCTTTTGCATGGCGGCCTCCCACTTCTCTCTTTCCTTTTGTGGCAGTAGGAGGATGTCTTCGTATTTCTCGGGTGCTGTTAAATTGTGATTGATGGTCATCATGAAATCCCCTAGCCCCTTGGGTGGTTGGTTTCTGGTTGATCTTACCGGCCTCTGGTGTTGGGTGTCAGAAGTCCCGGGTTCGTCCTCACACTCGGT
The DNA here is from genome assembly GCA_035047305.1 of Bradypodion pumilum. Lineage (NCBI taxonomy): Eukaryota > Metazoa > Chordata > Lepidosauria > Squamata > Chamaeleonidae > Bradypodion > Bradypodion pumilum. The sequence continues at coordinate 322,410,981 of JAWDJD010000002.1, forward strand.
GGGGATTTGATTTGTCCTTGACCCATTGAGGATGGGCCTGAGGTCTCTCTTTGGCTGCTACTGATTGTTTGTTCTGCGGTCAGCGTTTCATTTGAGTTTAGTCTACTGCAGTTGGCGTTCTCATGGAAGCTTGCCGATCTGGATACTACTAATTTGTGGTTGGGGTCCAGGAACTGGTAGGCCTTTGAACCTGGTTCGTATCCCAGGAACCTTAACCTCGATACTTTGTCCCCTTTTCTCCTCAACTGTTTTGGGATATGTACATCAGTAAAGACTCCAAAAATGTGAAGGTGAGACAATCTGGGTTTTCGGCCGTACATGATCTCATACAGCGTTTTTCCTAGGACACTGGACCAGTCTGTTCAAGGTATAGTTGGAATACAGTAGTGCATCTCCCCAGTATGAGAAGCTCAGTCCGGCATCTTCCAGTACACATCTGACCATGGTCTGGAGCACCCCGTTTCTCTGCTCAGCAACCCCATTTTGAAATGCCGAGAATGGGGCAGTCTTGTAGTGTATCATTCCTTTGTCGTTGATCCAGTCCTCGAATTCCTTTGAGAGGAATTCTGATCCCCGATCTGTCATTATCTGTTTTATTTTGATGCTGTACTGCGTTTCTGTCCTTCTATAGAATTCTTTGAACTTGGAGAGCATCTCTTCTTTGGTCTTGAGCGTGTACATGAAACCATACCTGCTGAAGTCATCGACGATTGTAAAAAAGAACCTCTTTTGGCCTAGGGAACTTTTCAGGGGACTGACGAGGTCCATGTGTATTAACTCAAAAAGGTGGTCAGCCTTTCTATTGGATTTTTTCGGCTTTGGAGAGGTCTTTGATTTGGCACACTTGCACACAGAACACTCTAGGTAGCTATCACAATGCTTCTCCTTGAGGCCTTCGGAGCACTCTAGCATTTTCTTTACAATGGGGAAGCCTATATGCCCCAGTTTTTGATGCAGTAGATGTGCACAATCATCATGTATGGATTTGCCTATCGATAGGCGAGGTGCCCCATGGGTCATGCTGGTGACCCCTTCTTTGAGTCTGTCATGGGGGTCTTCCCCTTGAATTTCCTCATCATCAACCATGTCTATGGCGTCCGGGGCATCCCCTTCTGTGTTGACGTCTTCTTCTCGGTCGATGATGTTGATGCTGACATTGTCGCTCTCCCCCATGGGCAACAAGTATGGTAATCCTCCAGTGATTACTACATTCCCAATCTTCTTTCCATTTCTTTTGATTGAAGTTCCCTTTCCCTGGAAGGTTATTTCTGACCCTGTGTCTTCACAGAATCTGATAGCTGCTAAAACATTGTAAGGGATTTCGGGGACATAAAGTACCACTTCAATTTCCCCTATCCCAGGTACGTACACATTGCCTTGACCAGCCACTCTTGCATGCCCTTGGTTTGCAACTTTTATTTGGGATGATATTTCCATGAAAGGAGCTGAACAACCTTTTGTTACAGGATGTGTGAGTGGAGGCCCCAGAGTCAATTAGCCACCGTTGGTCATCCGGGGTGATGTGGGTACCTGCTTCCCTGTGCCTGACTCCGTTCATTGAGTTGAGCATATCTCCTCCCATCTCTTTTCGGTTCCTGGGGCCCCCACTGGGGCTGGGTGGCCTCCATCTCCTTGGGTCAGTATCTCCCCTTGGTCTGGGTGGTATTTTGCCTTGGGACCTCCATTCTGGGCTGGTCGTGTTGCCATAGTGGTTGGAGCTCTTATGTGTGTATGTATGTGCGGAAAATTCCCTGCTCTTGTTGGTCCTAGGACAATCTCTCTGGAAGTGGTGTTTTGACCCACTCAAGTGGCATCCGGTTGGCTGGTTTACCTGCTCTGCAAATTCGACCCTTCTAGTGCTCCTGCCTTCCCTGCGATGCAGGGCTCTGTCCCTCCTGAGGCTGTCCTCAGATATGAGTTTCCCAAAGATGTATTCAAGAGAAAGTTTGTCATTTTCCATATTATCAAAATGGCTCAGGAGGTGGTCTCAGCTTGAGTCTAGAGAGTTGAATATGATATTAATCAGGCACTCATCAGTAATTGTTTCACCCCTGTGCATTAAATCTGACCTCATGTTTGTCAATCTTAGTAAATGATCATTCATGAACACATCTGCTCTTAACTTTGCTGAGTAAAACTCTCGAGCCAACAAACTGGTCCCACTCCTATTTTTGCAATAAAACAGTTTACACAGTTTATCCCAAACCTCGGATATGGTCATGCCATTTGGTATGCTACTATAGATCGTGGGGTCAATGGAACATAACAACAAAACAAATGCCTTATGGTGGATGCGATCTATTTCTAGGGTCCATGGTTTTTCAGGTGGCTTAACACATCTTTATTGCATGGTGGTCCGGGGGAACATGTGGTAATGGCGGACAAACAGCTCAATATATACAGTGGCTATACATTTGAATGTGGCTCCACGATAGCCCATTGGCTACTGTCGGCGTGACGTCATTTCAGGTCACGCCCTTCTTGTCCAGGTGAGGTAGTGGCGGGAATCTTCCCGCACTGCAGTTCTTTGGAAATTGGAACCGTGTGAGCTGGGCGCTCGCTATTGCCACCAGGTGGTCATTAGCTCGCGTCCTAATTACAACGGGTTACATTGATACAGTTGGTGGTTGTTTAAAGGCATAGAATTGAGAACACAACAACCACCTCCCTCTTATTCTCTTGGTACAGTTGCCAGGAGAAGAATGAGCCATGTTCTGTTCAGCAGGACTCTTTCTGCTGCTCAGGATTCCACTCAAATGTAGCGTGAGATTAGCCAGGCTAAATTCCCAGCTATAGCTCCCCTCCCATATCTTTCCATGTCAGAGTAGGACCACATTGGCTTTTTTTGTTGAGGGCAAGTGGAGTCTAAATAAGATCACATGAGGTTGAGAGGAGAGTGATATGCCATTTGGTTCAATCCTCTTGTCTGAATGACATATGGATCTCAAAGAACCTTCCAGTTCCTTCTGCTGTCAACTGAACACTTCCCCTACTCTTCTAGTGAAGGGGCAGGGTAAGTAAAATTATTATTTTTGTCTGTACTAGATCATCACTAATTCACTAAATTACTTAGATACTTTGTTTTTCCTTTGCTTTATGTGTAATGATGATCGAGAAAATGACAACAGATGTGGTTTGGATCAGTGCTTCACACAAAAGCAAAAATAAAAATAAAATAAAATAAACAAGTGAATCAGCACAGCAGTGATAGAATAATTTCATTTTCTCTTCCCCTCCACAGAGGAGCAAAGGATATGTTTATTTTGCCAATCTCATTAAGTGACTCATTTATTAAGGCATTTCATGTTACAGTACCGGAAACTGACAGTGGAAGAAGCCTCGGCAGCTTTGACAGGTGCAAGACTCAGGTTTGGTCCATTCCCCCAATGCAGAAGCCCCTGACAGGAGCTCAAAAAGGTACAGGTAATGGTACTCTGAGGACAAATATGTCATGTGACCATCAAAAAAAAGAGTGGACCAGATTGCAGTGAGCTGTCAGAAGTTGTGGGGTGGACGTGACAGGGCAGCTTGCTCCAAATGGAGACTGCAGTTTCATCCCTAGTGGAGGAGGTTAAAGTGATGGCCTGGTAATATTCTTTCCTTGCTACATTAGGGTTTTCTTTCCTGAGAAATTGTAGACCAGTGGTTCTCAACGTGGGGTCCACACCCCACAGGGGGACTTCAGTTCCTAGAAGCCTAAGTCAGTACATTGGCTGATCAGTGCTTTGGGGAATTGGCTTAGGCTTCTGGGAATTGAAGTCCAAAAACCAAAGGTTGGGAAACATTGTTGTAGACCCTCTTTACAGAAAAACGGATGCAATATGTATCAAAATGGTTGAACTTTGCAGAGGCAATGCATATGTACAGTCTCTTCAGCTATATTGTTCAGTTATTGTTTTTTTACTATAATTCCAAGCCATTTCAGATACTACGAGTTGCTTCATCTGTGTGCAATCATGTCAAAAGAAATAGAGAAGAGGTGGTATGTGCAGTCAGTAACTGCCACCTGAAATAATGGCTACTGGGGTATGTGTGACTGTGAGCATGAAGGCAGCTGTCAGCTCACCATGTGCACAGCTTGTTTTGTTCTCTCTCTGATTGTGGTATATGAGACATGGCCTTATGTACTGACCCTCCTTAATGGAAGATAAAATGATATACTGTACTATCAGCTGCTCCTTCATCAGTAGGCGTCCTAGGAATTTACAGAAATCTTTCCTTCTTTTTTCATCATTTCTTTATATTACTATTTTAATAATTTAGATTTATTAAATGGTTTATAATTGCCTGCTATGCATTTGTTCTTCCAACTTATCGGAATGGTTGCACTCTCTCTCTCTCTCTCTCTCTCTCTCACACACACACACACACACCATTTCCCCTTGCCCAACAGCAAGGTATTTTTACTGATAGGGTAAAGTATCATGGGGAATTAAATAAAAGATTGGAATGTCCACACACTTGCTAGAGGCAGCATGCATGCACCTGCTATTGTAATAGTTCTCTTTGTGTTTCTAAGATGGTAGATATCACTAGTGGCTCCAAATTTCTCCTTTGCTTGTCCAACTGAAAATAAACTTATCTTCTAAAGAAGTGGCTTGTTTCTAGAGAAATTCTTTTGTAACAGTCGAGAAACTGAAGAGCCACCTTTGCTGCAATCAATGAAAAGAAGCTGTCATCTATTTCGGTTTTCATTTGCTGTTTCTCCTTGAAGAATGTTCTCTAAGTAGTCCCCTGCAAGAATGCTTGACAGACCTTTGGGTCTCTGCACAGAGAAATGCAAATATTTTAAATGCTCAACCTGAACATCTTGGAGCTTATCTGTACAATATATTCTGTCTCAGAACATAGGACAAAAGCCACCTTAGGAAATCTAGATCTCCACAGGGCCATTGTAAAGTCTTCAAGGCCATTTTAAAGTTTTTGACGTTATCAAAACAACAACAACAACACACACATCTCACCCGCCAACCTTCTAATAAATTCATTCATGGAAATATCACATTACAATTAATGAATTACTAATGTTGTCTTTGTAACTTTTTCCATCAAAAAGGATGAAGAGCATAAACTTATCTAATGTTCTTAAAACTATATCTTACAATATAGCACCAAACTGAAATTTACTTGAAAAAAATTAGTTTGAGAAACGTTTTTTCAAAGTTTGTATTTGGAGCAAAATCAGCAAGTAGATTTCCCTAAAGGAGTCTGTTCTAGCTAGACGCTGATGTAGGGAAAATAGAAGATGATGATAATAAGGAACTATGATTGTAAGAAGATAATAATTGGAAGAGATTATATGTCTACCAGCTGAGGCTATAGCTTCTCAGCATTCATCATCTTCTCATCTCCCTAGAATAGCTCTTAGCCTGAACAAGGAAAAACAACTGTCTCTGTCATCTAGGTTGCCACAAAATTTACTAATATTTTGGTTGGGGTCTGGGAAATAATCTTCCATTAAAATCCTAACGTAGGTTGTAAGAGCACCTAAATTTAAATGGTGTCTGTGCAACAGAGTAACTTACTGATCTATGACTGATGATTTATCTAGAAACACATGCTCCTGCAACGATATACCCTATTTGCTGGCATATAAGACACACTCCCCTCCCTTAAAAATGGAGTGCATCTTGTATTGTATATAGTGGCCGATAGTGGCCTATTTTGTTAATATCGGGGTGCATCTTATACTCTGATACATCTTATATGCTGGCAAATATGGTAATTATAATTTTGTGTCAGAAATTATTCTGGGTGAAAGGATTTTTGCTGAAGAAACTCCACTCGGGGGATGCCCAAATGAGGCTCCTTTTATGTCCCCAAGATTTTTGCCCACCGAAGTGGTTCCCATTGATCTACTTGCAATTTTTGCTTTTGAACTGCTTAGGTTGGCAGGTGCTGGGACAGAGACGGGTGCTAAAATCATCATGAAATACCCGTTTGATCTAAAGGCGACTTAATTTCCATCCTCTTCCTCCATGCTCAATCTCTATGTGTGTATGTGTGTGTATGGTACACATGCTCTTTTGAAATTGTTGCATATCACTTGGTCTTTCCAGCAAATGAATGGGAGAGAAATAATCAGGCCCTCCAAGTTGGATTTAATTGTGATACTCTGCCTCTACCCGACATGAGTGCATGCAGAGGTGAACATATACAGTAGCTTTTTCCTTCTTATTCCTCCCCCACCTCCCCAGAACACCAGCTTCTGAGGAGGCCTCATCCTGCCTCATTGTATGGCTGATTCTGGAAGTGGAGAACACTAATGTCTAATAATCACATCGGTAGACCTCAACTCAGGTTAGAAGTCTTGACTTGCATTTAGCAAGCTTCTGTGCTATACATAAATAAAAACAACAGATAGTAAAATAAGTAGTAATAAACATAATAGTGGATGTATTTGTCCTGTACTGTGAGACTAGGCAGTTAGTTGTAGTTGCTGTATAATCCTTGTTTTTCAGACTGGCATGATATAGGGCTTAGGGTTATGTATTGCTTGTTGTGATCATTGTAATAACACCCATAACCATTCTCTCCAGCAGTCATGTTGATCTATATCAACAAACCACTTCAAACACTTTTTGAGTGTTTTGTAAAGCTGGTAGATCTTAATTGCTCATTCAAGATCAAGCCATCACAAAATAATTTGCATTGCAACAGAAGTAGCTCTTAACAATATATTGCTGCAAGGAAAAATCCATCCACTCCTCTTTCACAGACTGTCAAGAGGCAAAATGAAAATATGTGAGGGAGAGGACACATGATCTCATGATCCCTCTTAGGGTGTGACTAGTTTGATAAATAATACAATACAGGAAATCTTCCAGGATTCAGACAATCAATCAGATTCATATTTTTCCCATAGAGCACATGACTTATAAGTCAATGCAAACCAGTCTGATTTTTTTTATGTTTGCTATTTCAGCTTATATGCCACCCCATAATGAAAGCACTCTCTGGCCAGTTTATAACATACTATATTACATTAAATTAAATACAAATGTCATAAAATATCATAAAATAAACCTGGGTTAGAATACTAGTAAACCTAACATTAAATAGAATTAAACTGATTAAAACAATTTTGAGCATCTCAGGTAAAAAACACTAATAAAGCACAGGTTCAAATAATTCTAGTTTTAGTAGTTATTAAAAAACAGAGAGGGAAGGTGCCTGACAAACCTCTCCTGAAAATTTGTTTTCTAGAGAAGACGCCACAATCAAGATAGCATGAGTCTTGGTATTCATTCTTTTGGCCTCCTTAGGTATCAATATTCTTAACAACATGGACTCTGAAGAGCAGGTGGAATGGGTACCTGTTTTGCAGGAGAGACGTTTCAACGGAGAAGGACAAAGGCCATGAGGCAGACCCAGAAGAAGGTAGAGATAACATCAAAAAAATATTACAAGAACACCAAATAACACCCATGGAGGCCGCTAAAAGTGCCAGAACAAGAACCTTGTATCTCCCTTGATACCCGATGGCAGGGTTGTGCTGGGAACATTGGGAGGGCAGTGGACAGGTGCCTATTGGGGGGTTTGGGGGGAGAAATCCCATACGTTCCTCCATACGCCACAAAAAGGCATTGTGTCTTTCTGAATTCCATTGTTCTGCTGATGTAAAATAATAAAGTTCTCCTTACATCAAGCATGTGCCATTACCTCTGCCTGCCTCTGAGGGGCGCCAGTCACTGGGACACACCGGGATGAGTCCCTGTATCCCTGTGGGCCAGCACACCACTGCCCAATGGGGGCAGCAGCAGCAGCAGTAGTAGAAGAAGAAGAAGAAGAAAGAAGAAGAAAGCTTCAACAAGGATTGAGATCTTAAACCATTAAGGACTTTATTGGTCATAACCAGCATCTTAAATTGGTTATGGAAACAAGTGGCCAATGAAGGTGTGGCAAGAATGGAGATATATTCATAACTGCTAATACCAGTGAACTGGCTTTTAGGACAGCCTTATGAAGACAGCATTACAGTAGTTTATTTCAGAGATTACTAATGCATGAATCTCTGTTACGTGGCATTTCTTATTTAGGTGGAGTCACGGCTGGGCAATTAACTGAAGTTGTTAAAAGGCACTCTTGGCCAAAGCAGATATTTGTGTCTCCCTGGAGAGGGCTGGGTCAAAGAATACACCCAATCTGTGAACCTGATCCTTCAGGAGAAGTGTAACCCCATCCAGACTAGGTAAATGTCTATCTAACTGATCTGATTATTCTCCAGTAATAGGATCTCAGTCTTATCTGGATTCAGTTTCAGTTTATTGGCCCTCATCCAGTCCATTATTGAAGCTAGACAATGCTCAAGGACCTCTACTGTATCACCTGCAGATGGAGAGATAGAGCTATGTGTCATCTACATATTAATGACAATGAACTCCCAATCTCCATATGACTTTTCCCAGCGGCCTCATATAGCTATTAAAAAGCATTGTGGAAACAACTCCATAACAGGGATCTTGAGGGGTGGACATTGCCTCCCCAAGCTGTACCATCCACCCATTGAGAAAGGACTGGAACTACCAAAGAACAGCACCTCAAGGTACCTTGATAGCCATCTCAGAAGGATGATGTACTCAACAGTATCAAATGCCACTCAGAAAAATCCAGTAGGACCAGTAGGTTTGAACTCCCTTGTCTGTCTCTATCAGGGGCTCATCTTGTAGGGTGACCAATGCTGTTTAAGTTCCATGGCTCAGCCTAAACCCTGATTGAAAAAGATCTAGATTATCTGTTTCCTCCAACTTGCCTAAGAATGGAATCTCCTGTAATTGTTAATATAATCTGTTGCTAAATTTGGTTTCTTCAGAGTGGGCCTTATAATGGTCTCCTTTAGGCAGGAACGTGAAGAGCACTCCCATGTAGATGCTTGATGGTCTGCCTAACCCATTCTTTAGTCAATGCCTTTTCTGATTTTAAGAGCCCACGATTGGCAAGGATCTAGGTGGATTTCCTCAGGCTCTACCAACTGACATTGACTCAATGCAGTCACTTGAGCTGATGCAGCTTCACAGCCCAAACCTTGGGGGGTGGGGACCAGTTTGGAGACAAGGGGATACTTGTTAAAAGAAGACACTTAGGCAGAAAGAGACAGTGCTCAAGGTTGACTCAGCCTTCCATCCTTCTGAGGTTAGTGAAAGGATTACCCAGCATGTTGGGGGCAAAAGGCTAATTACTTAGTGAACTGCCTAGAGTGGTCTAAGTGCTATGGGTCACTATAGAAGTGCAATTGTTGTTGCTATAGGTGAATGCTCTTTTGCTTCCTTTCTCCACACCATGAACTAGGAAGCTGGGAGAGCCAATGTTCTGGCCACCCATTCAGCCATGAAGATTTGGAAGCTCCTTGAAGGAAAAGGGAATGCACCAAATTCTATTGCCAGAAATGAGATCCTGTTGGGTGGATACAATGTAAAGAGCCTGAGCCCTTAAGAAAGTGTTGGCGAATGTATGGTACGCGTGCCAGAGGTGGCATGCAGATCCCTTTCTGTGGACATGCGTGCTGTTTCAGGCAAGCCCCACACCACCAATCATAATGGTAGCACCACTTACCCACCCACCCCTCTCCCTCCACCAATAGGGAGGCAGGCGAGAGGGAAGGTTGAAATCCCATCCGGGAGGTGGTGGCAAAGGCAGGGAACAAAGTGAGGTTACCTGACACCCCCACACACACCCCTCCTAGGAGGCAGAGGAGGAGGCAGCAACACATGGACATGCACTTGAGGTGCACTTGAGGTGCACCAACAATGTCACATGGGTGCGTGCATACGCATGGTGCCTGCCCACATGCCTCCTTCTCCTCCTTGGGCACTTAGTCTCTAAAAGGTTCGCCATCACGTCCTTAAGCTGTCTGCTTTTTGGTGAACCAGACAGAGAATAAATAACAGTCACATATAAAGTACTGTAATTGTTGGCTCTCATGAACTGACCAGAGAGATTTGTGTTATTGTACCAAGTGAGTGTCTTTAATCTTGCCACACTGATTGCACCCCTCTCTCTTCTCTCAAAACATGTGGCCTAGACAGAGCATGGAAGGCCTTGTCCTCTTTCTGCCACTGTGGATGACTTAGCATTAAATGGTGACACAGAAGAGTAAGCCAGTTGCTCAAGCGGGGCTATTACTTCCCTGAGAAGCCAGTGCAGAAGGAGTGCTTAAGGCCATATCCTGAGTTTTACAAGGCTAGCCCAAATTGGGAGCCAACAACTTGGTAGTGCCCGGGGGTGGGGTGGGGAGCTCAATGAGTCAATCCTTCAGCACCTTGTCTCTTCCTGATGGATACAGATAAATAGGAAATTAGAACACACGGGTAGTTATCTGTCTGTGCTTTTCCATGAGGACTTTGAAAAATACAAAGACCCTTTCAAGTAGCCAGGCTGAAGCATGCGGGAGAGACAGCCGTCACCATGGCAGGCGAGAGTGGACAGCATTTTCCAAGTGGAAAGAGACAGCTGCTGTGAAGAGCCGGCGGGTGAGACACCCTCTGGAATCTTATTACGGCAGTGACTGAGATTGAGAATGAGCTGGCTGGCCTCAATTTAATTCCCACTTGCTACCATGTTGGTGTTTAATAAAAAGAAAAGAAGAGAACAGATGAAACCATTGCACAGGTTGTCACCATTCAATAACAGAAGGTCAGGGGGTGGGAAAATAGAGTGATTGGGGTATTTGGATGGAGAAGTACATATTGATCATATTGAAGTACATAGTGATTAGGGTATTTGGATGGAGAAGTACATATTGAAGAATATTGTCAAAGGAAGGGACTCACAAATCTGAGTGGGCACACCAGATAGTTTTTTTTTGGGGGGGGAGGTTGAGTGGGGGGAGGATAGGATAGGATCCATTTTGTTTTTCATTGTGACTTGTTCCTCCTTTTAAAAAGAAGAAATGGTCTATTTCTTAAAAGCAGCCTTGTGATTGTTATGGGCTGAAAATTGCTGCTTTAACTACTTTACTTTAGTGAATACTTCTTAAGAATGAAAACGAGAACAGTAAGCTGTTGACTAGGGCTTCATGTGGCTACATCTACCAGAAATGTGTAAGTAAGAAGTATTCAGAGAAGAATAGTGCATGATTTGGTTTTGATACCAATTTTTCACACAATTTTTAGGGAGCATATTAAATCTGATATTCTTGACTCTTACAATTTAAGCATGAAAGTGAATTACAAGAGCAAAAAGAGTGTGATGGGGATGATGCCTAAAGAGTGCCTGAAATGTATGGAGGGTATACTTGTTTCTGACCCCTCTTTGCCACTAGGGTTCTGGAGCTATGCCAAAGGTTTCTGGCAATACTGTGCCATGCATGCACAGGACTCTTGTGCAGATTATATATCGGTGTATCGCTGCTCCCAGGTTCCGTTTCTCGCACCCGGAACATTTGCTTATGCTTCCAGTTTAGATTCAACCCACTGAACTACTTTCCCCGCATCCCACTCCATCAGCCTAAGGGTGTAAATGTTGGCCTATAAGCACTTGTGCAACCATAAACCGATAAAAGCCTTTTTTAGGTGCAACATGGCTAGATCTCTGTACCAAATGCTCACCCCTGTAGTGGTTGTCCATTCCACTTTTCACTGCTGTGACTTCTACTGAAAGGATCAAGGGGGACTTGTGCTTTGGAATGGTGTGGAGAAGTCTCCATTAGGGATCCCTACCATGCATGTGTACGTGCAGTCATGCAGATTCTCCAGTGTAAGTATGCCAATTCCCCCCTCTTCCCTACATTCTCTAGTATAATGAAACAATATGTGTACTCTGCTGAAGAACAGTTCTTCCAGGTTAAAAAAATTAAATGCCAGTTTAAGTTTATGCCCCCGCCCCCCGGCACACTTTCCCACCATTTGCACTGCATTGCAGCAATGTCCCTTGATATTTCTTCCCTGTTGGGAAGAATTAATGAAACTAGTGTTGCTTCTACATTATTCTTTAAACGGCTCAGTAATTTTGTGATCATTACAGCTCCCAGTGGCCTGTGATTCTATTGAAAGGAACAGTAAAGCATCATACTTCACAACATACGGTATTCAGGCTGCTACAGTGTTCTTATCTAATCCACATGCTAATGGCCTTTTCTGATATGCAATGTCCTGCATATCAGATTTTAATCACAGACTTCACAATGTAATGCATCTGGACCTCTTTACTTCTTCGCTGCACACCTCTCCCTAACATTTTGCCTTATACCTTAATGAAGAGTTTTGAGAACTCAAAAGTTTCATTTCAGAATTGTTATGGAGTTATTGTTAATTGTTATTAGATCCTGACCCTAGTCTACCTGCCCACAAACTGTGGATCCTCAGGTTATCATCTTAACTGGTTCATCCTCTTTTCCAATCTGTGATGAACCCACTTTGGCCCATTATTATTATTATTATTATTATTATTTATTAAATTTATATACCGCAATTCTCAGCCCAAGGACCGACTCAATGCGGTTTACAAGATAGGAATACAACACAGTAATACAGCATAACAATCCCACAAAAAAAATACAATATATCACAATACATTACAATATATTCATTAAACCACAATATAATCAATAATCAAAGCATACAATATCAAAAATACCAAAGTTACAAAGGACAAAATTCCACAGGTAATTTTACAATACAAAATATAAATAATTAAGCAATATCACAATGAGAAATTACACAAAAAATCAACCTCAATCACCCAGCAGCCACAAAGGCACCCTATAGTTCAACATCTGTGAGGCAGCTGTGTCAGCGGTGGCAATGGCTCCCACCTGTCTCTCCCCAACGGGGCCGGTGGCGTGGGCTCCCGGGGTGAGACAGGGAGCTCCTTGAGGCCGTGAGTGTCGTCGTCCTTTTCTGCTCTCCAGGCGGGCCGTCCCGGAGAGCGAGGGCAGCTGTGTTGGCAGCGGCAATGGCTCCCACCTGTCTCTCCCCAACGGGGCCGTTGGCGTGGGCTCCCGGGGCGAGACAGGGAGCTGCTCGGGGTGGCGGGCGTCGTCGTCCTTTTCTGCTCTCCGGGCGGGCCGTCCCGGAGAGCAAGGGCAGCTGTGTTGGCGGCGGCAATGGCTCCCACCTGTCTCTCCCCAACGGGGCCGTTGGCGTGGGCTCCCGGGGCGAGACAGCGAGCTGCTCGGGGCGGCGGGCGTCGTCGTCCTTTTCTGCTCTCCGGGCGGGCCGTCCCGGAGAGCAAGGGCAGCTGTGTTGGCGGCGGCAATGGCTCCCACCTGTCTCTCCCCAACGGGGCCGTTGGCGTGGGCTCCCGGGGCGAGACAGGGAGCTGCTCGGGGCGGCGGGCGTCGTCGTCCTTTTCTGCTCTCCGGGCGGGCCATCCCGGAGAGCAAGGGCAGCTGTGTTGGCGGCGGCAATGGCTCCCACCTGTCTCTCCCCAACGGGGCCGTTGGCGTGGGCTCCCGGGGCGAGACAGGGATGCCATTCTTCATTGATGCTAGTTTTATCAAGAAGGAAAGGGTTAGGGTTAGGGTTAGGGTTAGGGTTAGGGTTAGGGTTAGGGTTAGGGTTAGGGTTAGGGTTAGGGTTAGGGTTAGGGTTAGGGTTAGGGTTTCCCACATGTGTGATGGGAAAAGACTGGCGTAGAGACCGGCAAGGCACGCCACAAAGTCTGCCAAGAGAACCCTATGGACCAAAACAAAAGGCAAAACAAGGGGATGCTCAGCACAGCAGATCTGAAAAGGGGGAGGGATATGAAAGAGGGAGGAGAAATACAGTGTTGCAGGGAACAATACTGCATAGGGACATGGAATGTGAGGTCTATGAATCAAGGAAAACTGGAAGTGGTAAAAATGAGATGGAAAGAATAAGCATTGACATCTTGGGCATCAGTGAGCTCAAATGGACAGGGATGGGTGAATTCAGCTCTGGAAACCATCATATCTACTACTGCGGGCAAGAAAACCTTAGAAGAAATGGAGTAGCCATAATTGTCAATAAAAGAGTGAGAAAAGCAGTAATGGGATACAATCTCAAAAATGACAGAATGATGTCAGTCAGATTTCAAGGCAAACCTTTCAATGTCACTGTGATCCAAATATACGCACCAACCACTGGTGCAGATGAAGCCACAATGGACCAGTTCTATGAGGACTTACAACACCTCATAGAACAGACACCAAGAAATGATGTCCAAATTATATTAGGAGACTGGAATGCCAAAGTAGGAAATCAAAAAGTGGAGGGAATAACAGGCAAATTTGGTCTTGGAACCCAAAATGAAGCAGGGCAAAGATTGATAGAGTTCTGCCAAGAGAACGCACTGGTCATAGCAAACACTCTCTTCCAGCAACACAAGAGGCGACTTTACACATGGACATCACCAGATGGCCAACACCGAAACCAGATTGACTACATACTCTGCAGCCAAAGATGGAGAACCTCCATACAGTCAGCAAAAACAAGACCTGGAGCAGACTGTGGCTCAGATCACAACCTACTGATCGCAAAATTCAGGCTTAGACTAAAGAAAATAGGGAAAACACGGAGACCAGAAAGATATCACCTAGACAGCATCGCTGAAGAATACACGGTGGAGGTGATGAACAGATTTAATGGCTTAGACTCGGTAGACAGAGTACCGGAAGAATTATGGACGGAGATGAGGGACATCATGCAGGAAGCAGCAAAGAAAACCATACCAAAAGAAAAGAAGAGTAAGAAAGCAAAGTGGTTGTCTGATGAGGCTCTTAAAATAGCAGAGGAAAGAAGGAACGCAAAAGTCAAAGGAGAAAGGAAAAACTACAACCATTTGAACACAGAATTTCGAAGAAAAGCAAGGAGAGATAAGGAAAACTACCTAAAAGAACAGTGCAGAGAAATGGAGGAAAACAACAAAAGAGGCAGAACCAGAGATCTTTTCAAAAAAATTGGGGAAATCAAGGGAACATTTAAAGCAAAAATGACCATGATAAGGGACAAAGACGGAAAGGAGCTAGCTGATGCAGAAGAAATTAAGAAAAGATGGAAAGAGTACACAGAGGAACTTTACAAAAAGGACCTCAACACTCCTAATAATCACAATGATGAAGAAATTGAACTTGAGCCAGACATCCTGGAGAGCGAAGTCATAAAGGCCCTAAAGAGCACTGCAAACAACAAAGCTAGTGGAGATGATGGTATCCCAGTTGAATTTTTCAAAGCGCTAAAAGATGATGGCGTCAAATTACTGCATTCAATATGCCAGCAGATTTGGAAAACAAAACAGTGGCCACAGGATTGGAAAAGATCAGTATACGTCCCAATCCCAAAAAAGGGCAATGCCAAAGAATGTTCAAATTATCGAACAATCGCGCTCATCCCACATGCCAGCAAGGTGATGCTCAAGATAATACAGGACAGACTTCAGCAGCATGTGGAGAGAGAATTACCAGAGGTGCAGGCTGGTTTCAGAAGAGGCAGGGGGACTAGAGACCACATCGACAACATACGCTGGATCATGGAGAAAACAAAGGAATACCAGAAACAAGTTTACTTTTGTTTTATTGACTACACTAAGGCATTTGACTGTGTGGACCACAACAAGATGTGGCAAGTAATTAAAGAGATGGGAATACCAGAGCACCTCATATGCCTCCTGAGAAATCTGTACATGAACCAAGAAGCAACAGTTAGGACAGAACATGGAATAACAGAGTGGTTTGGAATAGGAAAAGGAGTAAGACAAGGCTGCATTTTGTCACCATGCTTATTCAACCTATACACAGAGCACATAATGCGCAGTGCAGGGATGGAGGAATCACAATATGGGATTAAAATTGCTGGGAGAAACATCAATAATCTGAGATATGCAGACGATACCACCCTAATGGCAGAAAGTGAGGAAGACCTAAAGAATCTCTTGATTGGGCTGAAGGAGGAGAGTGCAAAAGCTGGCTTGAGACTCAATATCAAGAAAACCAAGATAATGGCAACAGGCCCCATCAGTTCCTGGAAAATAGACGGGGAAGAAGTAGAAGCAGTGACAGATTTTACTTTCTTAGGATCAAAGATCACTGCAGATGGGGATTGCAGCCATGAAATAAAAAGGCGACTGATTCTTGGGAGACAAGCGATGAGAAACATGGGGAACATAGTGAAAAGCAGAGACATTACATTGCAAACAAAAATTAGAATAGTCAAAGCAATGGTTTTCCCAGTAGTAATGTATGGATGTGAGAGCTGGACAATTAGGAAGGCTGAACGCAGAAGAATAGATGCCTTTGAAATGTGGTGTTGGAGGAGGGTTTTGAGAGTCCCCTGGACAGCGAGGAGAACAAATAGGTCAATCTTAGAAGAAATTAACCCTGACTGCTCATTGGAAGGTCAAATAGTAAAGATGAAGCTAAAGTACTTTGGACATCAAATGAGAAGGGAGGATTCACTTGAGAAGGCATTGATGTTGGGAAAGGTGGAGGGCAAAAGAAGAAGGGGGAGGCCAAGGATGAGATGGCTAGATGGTATTATAGACACAATGGGCACAGAGCTGGGAGGGTTGAGGGGGATGGTAGAGGACAGAGGCGCCTGGAGGAAAATGGTCCATGGGGTCGCAAAGGGTCGGAATCGACTGTGCGACTGAACAACAAGTCTTTGTAATTCAAGAATACAGGACTTGTTGTGTGACCTAGTTTGATGTTGGAACCATAAGATGCATGTACAGCTGCCCCATGAGGTATGCCATTAGACTGCATGTGGCAATGTCTGTGCAGGCAACTTACTATCCTCAGCCACTGGAGTGATGCAGACAGATCCCTCTAGATCCCCTAGGGCAGTGATGGCCAAACTTAGCACTCCAGATGTTCTTGAACCTCAATTCCCAGGAGCCCTAATCAGGAGGTGTGTTGACTTGGGCTTCTGGGAACTGAAGTCCAAAAACACCTGGAGTGCCAAGATTGGCCATCACTGCCTTACGGTGAACATCCTATGGCTCTTCAGACGTAGCTGGAGACCAAATCCCATCAGTCAGCAAAACCAGTGGCTAGAACTAATGGGAACTACAGCCCAGCAGAAAGAAATGAAGGAGAGTTTCTTGTTATATCCATTCCTTGTGCCAGAAGTTCCCATGAGTTCAGGTATATTCCTGAATTATCTAGGCTGGAAACATGATAGTTGCACATGGGCTGTCCTAATCTCTCCTGACCCTCCTATGCCAAAATAAACATTTGGCCTGCAAATGCAAAGAAGGTTTGAAGAGGGAGAATTGGCTATTTAAAAGCTGTATCAATCACAGCCCTGTATTAGGTCAGAAAAAAGCCTTTAATAAACCTAGTAACCTAGTCAATCCTCATTTCCAATAAAGGGATAGGTATGGGCCACCGAGGCATGGTGTGTGTGTGAAAATGTAGTGGACATAGCCTTTAAATTGTCAGCAAATGCCCACTCACACTAGATCCCTGGATCATCAGACCTCTGGTCTTACATCTCTGTCCAACCTCCTGCTTTCGTTCCCTTTTAGTGCTGGTTTCTTTAGTCCAGCTACCACTCTGTCTTCTGACTCCTGGTTGCCAGCTCCCAGATCATCTCACACCACTGCCCACGTTCTAGGCAGCCTTGATGCTTCCATGCTTCTGTACACTCTAGTGGGGGCTTCAGAAGAATGAGTGGTACAATGAGTGGTACAATAATGGAAAAATCCAGTAAACCAGTCCAGGGGTGACGATCTGGTAGTCTTGAGATTCGGCTGGATGTGAAAGTCAATTTAAAAGAAAAGAAGAAGAAGACGAAAGAAATCTAACAGTAATGACTGAGTCTTTACAAGAACTGGTTGTCATAAGAACAGACAATTATGTGCACTTTTCTGCTTTCTTCCCTGGGCTGCACAAGTGAAAAGGTGCCTTAGCTGAACAAACAGACACCCATATGGGAGAGAATAACTACAGAGCAGTATCTTCTTTTAGGATCAGCAAATGTCTTATAAGGAAGTGTGTGTGTGTGTGTGTGTGTGTGTGTGTGTGTGTGTGTGTGTGTGTGTGTGTGTGTGTGTGTGTGTGTGTGTGTGTGTGTGTGTTTCTTAGGTTGGATAGTACACAAAAGAAGGAAAGTGAAGGGAGGAGGAAGAAGAACAGATGGGCATGATGGAAATCCTGAATTGCAGACCCAGTTCAGCATGTGGGGAATACAAGCAGGAACCTGATTCTCTGTCTGAGGTAAAAGAGGGAAGCAGGAGTGCTCTGGTGGGGTGGGGGTGTACCCTGAGTCTGAGGGGGCATTTCCCCATTTTCCCAACAAATCTACCATCACTAATCTACAGCTTGTAATTGTAAGAAGGGGTGGGTAATACATCAATGTGGGCTCACCTCAGATAGGCTATGCTTAGTGGTCCACCAAAGCTCCTGGAACAGAGAAACATGTTGGCTACACCCTCTTCTGAAAGTATAAATGCCAGCTATTTCGTTCAAACAACAAAGAGAGCTGTGGCACACTAAAAACAAAAAAAGTTTTATTTGGCATAAGCCCTCTATGGACTGTAACCCACTTCTTCAGATGCATGCATGGCTTTGAAAAATCTATTCCATTCTGTTCCTTAAGAGAACATAAGAAGAGTCATGCTAGACTGGACCAAAAGCCCATTTATTCCAAACTTCTGTTGCTATAGCGTCCAGCCAGTTTCCTCTGGGAAGTCCACCAGTAAGATGTTTATGTTTATTTGATTTATACCCTGCCCTACTCAGTGCAGGCTACTCAGGGCGGCATTACAACATGTCAAATGCAGATACAACATGACAAAAACAAAAATACAATATAACAATAACTCAAAAATACAAGTACATAGCAATACATAGCAACAAAAGTACAGTATACAGTAGTACAAATAAATTACAGTAATGCCCTATCGGGGCTCAACATCCTAATATAATAAAAAAATAATACAGTAAAAATAGCTATGCAATAGGATAAATATTCAATTCAGACAACATATCAATAGAAAACAATACCATGTCACAACACTGCAACAACCTTCCTGCCCCAACCGCAAACCAGTCTGGGGGGGGGCAGCGACAGAGGCATTCGCCCCCAAGGAAGTCCAAGGGGGAAGATCAGTAGGCGGGGGCAGGCGCTTGGC
This sequence comes from Bradypodion pumilum, assembly GCA_035047305.1. Classification (NCBI taxonomy): domain Eukaryota; kingdom Metazoa; phylum Chordata; class Lepidosauria; order Squamata; family Chamaeleonidae; genus Bradypodion; species Bradypodion pumilum. Next base: position 322,430,010 of record JAWDJD010000002.1, read on the forward strand.
GATATCGGCGATGGCGGGGACAGATATATGTGTATATCTGTACCCTCCATCTCATTTCCCCCAGAAATTATATGTGGAGGCTGTAAAGATAACAAAGCCATTACCCCACCATAATTCTCATTCCACCTGCCAGAAACCTGCAACCATCCAGGAAGCCAGCATAACCCCTTTTTGCTGCTTCAGAGTATATATGGTTCTGCTCCAGGCTAGAGAAATCTAGGATAGGTTTCAATCACTGACTGTTTATGCTTACAAACCAGCCAGTTCAAGTAGGAATAGCAATTAGGCAGCAATATGTAGCGTTGCCAATAAAGAAATAAAGAACTGGAAATCTCCCTCCCCTTATGTTCTATATAAAAAGTACACATGTCTTCTGGTACAAAACAGGTTTTATTTTGAAGGGGGAAAATAGATCAAAGTTCAGGATCAAAAAAATAGAAAAGGAACATTTTTGCATTTTCCCTTTTCCTGGATAAAATAATAAAAGCATACCTATCTATATTACCTGGCCTAGTCAGTTAACAAAAACAAGATCACATATTTCTACTGTTTTTCTACTCATGTGCAAGCACAGTAACTCCTGTCTCCACCTGTTCTTTGGGACATGCAAACTCTAATCATAATGGTGCCAAACCCATTTTTCATCTTTCATTCCACCTCTTTCTGTATGTTAACCAATAAGGCTGCACATTCAATGTCCATCATACCTTGGATGATCAGAAATTGAAGAGAAGCAGCCAGCATAACAGGGGCCAAACACAACTTTATTGTAAGCAAACCGAACATGAACAGCAATGGTGCAACCACTCTTTATATACACTGTACAATGGATGCATTTGGGCGGGAAACAATATGATTGGTTAGGAGAGGAGTGGGGTGATTGTGGGGTTACTGGACCCGAGTGAAGACTTCGTGTGTCTTGTTAGAAAAGGCGGGAACACAAGTCCTGTGATAGTTCAGTACCAAGAAGAAGACAAAATGGAGGATCACCCCGATCCCATAATAACAATTACACAATGTTACAACAATAATTAAAGTTACATACACAACAATACCTATTTCTGTTCTCAGAGTTTGAGGTTGTTATGACTGTCTCCAAGAGGAAAGGAATCTAAGATACCTAAGAGACCTCATCGTCCCAAGAGTGTCTGTCCATCCAACCAGAGTGGACCAGAGGGGCTCTCTAATTGTTCCATCTGCCAGAGGGGCTCGCTTCTCTCGCACACGAAGGAGGGCCTTTTCCATGTCCGCATCGGCCTTGTGGAACCTCCTTCCAGTAGAGTTGCGGGAGCAGACAGAGCTGCTGCCTTTCAGAAAAGAATTAAAAACCTGGTTGGCGGGGCAGGTGTGGGGCCCAGATGGAAGAGTGGCCCCGGCCTGTAGGCTTATAAAATGAAGCCTCCCCATCTTTTTAATGCGGGCAGTTTTAATATGGTTAGTTTTTAATAGGTGGGTGGGTATGTTGGGGTTTTAATTGTTTTTAATATGTATGTTTTAATCCTGTTGTGAGCCGCCCTGAGTCGGGTTTGCCTGATTGGGTGGCATAGAAATTTGAATTATAAATAAATAAATAAAAATCTATACCCAAGGTCAAATTTCAAGCATCTCTTCACCATTCTCTGGAAGCAAAGAATATCAGCAACCAATTTTAAACTCCCAAAAGCAAAGTCTCCATTTCAATTCATTACAGAGGCACGTTACCAATGCATTTTGCATATACATTTATCTCTGCCTGAACCTACTCAAGTACGTGGTGGCAGCATCTTCTGGGGTCATAACAGTACTGGTTCATGTGTAAGCATCTATGTGTTACGTCTATGCCTAGCAAAGCCTGGTGATTGTGTGTAGGCAGTGGAATCAGAAGCAGCATGTTCAGAAATGGGGCAGCCGGGACCTGTGATGGAAATGGGCCCCCAGAAGCTCCCTGCCATCTCCAGCCCGCACTGACCTGAAGACAAGTGCTCATCTTTGCTCCTGCGTACAGCCATAAGATTTGTAAACAATGTGGCAAGATCCGCCTTGGTGTTATTCCCTAGGCAGCAGTTTTTTTATGAGGTGGCGGTTGAAAATCTTCCGAGAAATGCTGCAATAAATGCCTGAAGCTATGGCCAACCCACTAAAAACAGGCAAAAGGAATCTACTTCCGTCTTTAAGGAACACTTTATGGATATCATAAGGGACTGTCTAAAAATATACTGGCTTTATTTTCCAGACTTTCTTGTGGAAATTCTCACTGTGCTGATGTTGATTTTGTACAGGTCCATTCCTCCCCTTCCTTGTCATGAATATATTGACCTCTTTGTGATTTTCTGCACCCTTTCACTGCCCCTTCACTCATCTTTTCCTTCCAGGCCTGACTGCTGCAGGTTAGTTTCCTTAGATCTTCCCCACAGATTTAGGCTTTCCTATGTGCGGTCTGAATTTCTCACTTTGCGGAAAGGGGCTGGATGAGTGCTTTGCATCTAGCTGAAATTATTTATTCATTTGTTTAACACAGACAATTTCTCAAATGCATTTATGTGTTAAAAATGTTAGCAATGCCAATCTGCAGCCATGCACTTCTCACAAGGATCTTATTTGTTTTTCCAGGCTGAATCTTTCTGCTAGTCAGACAGGAGGAAAGGGGATGTTAATTTCGCAGCCCATTAACTGCCGATTGTGTTAGGGGAGAAAAAGATCCACAATCTTTCACCACAACTTCAGATATGACGGAATTCCTCCCCCTGCCCCCATCTGTTTCTTTGCTGGAGCCTGATCAAACTGCAAGTTCCAGAGCGATAGTGATTGGTTAAACATGTAGTGATTCATCAGAGGAAATAATGGAACTGTGAGTTAATCAATCATGGAGGTATTCAGTCCCTGGTTGTTATACACTGCCATTGCAAAGACAAACAGCTATTGTCAATATCAATAATTCTGATTGCAGAGGGCTTATTTTAAATTATTATCTCAGAAGCATCTTAATAGGCAAAAGAAAAGAGAAATTAGTTTTGATAGTTCTTTCTAAGATTTTTTCCTAAGGGAAAAATTATGTATTCTTCCTCCAATACAGCTTTGTGCAACAAAAACATTTTCCTAAGGGAGGGCCTTTTGCGTTGTCGTAAAAGCCAGAAAATATCTAAAGAGATGTGGGTTGTCAAGATTATTTGGTTATTAATAGAGGACTTCCTAATTTCTGCATTGCTCTATTTATCCACCAGATTTAGAACTTCTTGTGGTCAGCCTTGACTCAGAGGCAGCTGCAACCCTCATGGAGCAATTGCATGAAACTGATTATCTTGCACAAACACCAGAAAATAATGGTTTTCACACTGAAAGAAAGAAAAAAGAAAGAAAGAAAGAAGATTCTGTGTATGGTTTTAATTTCAAGTTTATATTTTATATTTGCATTTAAATATTTCCAGAAAAATTGATTGGTGATTACAGGGGGGAAATTAGGGACTGCAGTGGCTTAGTGGTTACGACGTTGAACTTGGCAACCTGAAGGCCAGCAGGTCAGCAGTTCAAGACCCAAGTGCTGCATGATGGAGTGAGCTCTTGTTGTCTATGCCAGCTCATGTCAACCTAGCAGTTCAAAAGCAAGAAATTGTAAGTAGAAAATTAGGTACTGCATTGGTGGGAAGGTAACTGCATTCCATGCACTCCGGTGTCTAGTCAAGCCTGCCACATGACCATGGGAATGTCTGCAGATGCAGACAGAGCTGGCTCTTTGTGTACAAAGGGCCATTCTATCATTACGTGTGGGACAATTGGACACCAATTGTCCTGAAATCTCTTTGTACCAAATGTGAATTATAAAAACCACGCTTAGTCCCATTTGTGAAAAACTGTTAGTTTTATAACATCACCGTCATCATCTTCAGCTGCTACTCGTATCCGAGCGTACATTTTTTTCCTGGAAGTCATTTTCTCAGTTGATGGATGTGTCTCTGGTGACTCAATAAACCAATCCTGGCATGAAACAGAGCATAGTTGATTTGAGTTTGACAATGCTTTTGAGTTTGTCACTAGCCTCTTCATGTCTGTGGCATTCTCCTTCAAAGTGATCAGTAGCAGCAGAGATGTTTTGATGGCAGAGTGGGCGATCGACATCCGCTGCTTCCCAGGTTTGTGGGTTTATACCTGACACCTTCATGGTTTGTTTCAGCTGGTCATTATAATACTTCAAAGGAGCTCCACAAGGTCTTGTACCCCATAAAGAATTTTACTAGGAAGCCTGTAAAATTAGGGTGTTGAATTGTCCTGCACATAAAGATGGAATGGCCCTAAATGGAAATGTGCACTGAACCCTAGAGTCAGAAATGACTGGCTTTGGAGTAAGGGTGACCTTTTTCTTTTACCTTACAGGGGGGGAAAATAGGAAAAGACTGTGTGGTTCTCGCTGTTAGCCTGCTCCTCCACTCTGAACATCCCAAGCAACCTCTCCCCCTATGGAGAAGTGGACGATGAGCCACTTCATTATACCAGCAAAAAACATGTTCTCTGCAGAGGGAAAGGAAACTAATTAATTTCCCCCTCCTCCTTGCCAATCACTGTGGTGCTGGATTTGATAGGATGGTAGAAAAACAATTCACCTCTGTTTTTCCCTTTTATCACCAATCAAAACCTGATGGGGGTTCAAAAAGAAGTGTTTTGCGGGGAGGTTTTGGTGCTCCAGCATCCATCAAAACTGGTCACATGGAGCCTGGATTGACCTCCGATGTGTCAAAAGAGTAAACTAAGCACTCACCTGGATATGCTCATAAGGTTCCTTTTTTGTTCTGGAACTAGGCAACACAGGAACATAGCAGCCTCCATCAGAAAGTTGGGGTTACTATTTGGTCTATTCACCAGGTAGAAGAAGCCAGCTAAAGTTACAGAGATACTCTGAAGTGTGCTGCTGGAGTTAATCCTTTCACTTTTTGCAAAGAAGGTTTTAGTGGAGCCAAAATTCAAGACCAAATTACATGTCGTAGCCTTCCAGTAAGAGCTAGAAACCTGTCCTTATGCAAGAAATGTAATCCAGGCAGACCTTTTGCAGATGAGCAATCATATTGCAAACAAAACTCATGGTAGCCTTGAAAAGACCCATCACAAAATAAAGCAGGCTAATGTGCAAGCTGTAGGAGGTGTGACCAGATCTTGCTGTGGTGATCAGAGATTCTCAGAGCTTAAGGAATTTTTCTCTGTAAGGACTGCAGTTTACAGTTTGGCCTTCAATGGAACTTCCCACATTGATACTTCACAACTTTGGTTTAACTTTTCCACAGCTGGAAGGTTGTTCTGTTTGAGAAACATTGAAGATCTGGATGTGTAGCTTGCTGCTTTTCAGAGTTAGTAGTACAGTACCTGGTTAAGTTTGATGGGGCAGTGGGTTGATTATGTAATATGTCAGACAAGCCAGAGATGCCTTGTATCAGGTGATAAATATAGTAGCTGAAATCCTGTTGCTTAGCGTATCAAGTTTCACTAGAGTAGGCCCATTGAATCAGCAGAGATTTGCTGAGTTCAACTCCTGTTGTGTCCAAACGTTATTTGCTGTATTGCTTTAATTGTGTAGACACCATTAAGTCTTTGCTGTAAAGGCGCTTCCTTTCTGTAAGGCGCCACATTCATGTGTTATCAATGTAATCTGATTGGTTCTTGCACAGGTTTCCCGCCTTAACTGCAGTTCTGTCTGTATATAAGTTACTACCTCATCCCTGTTTTCCCCAGTCTGAATCAGTCTGTAACAGGAAGTCTAGCCTGAACTGAGCTACAATAAATGACTTGTTGGTTAACCCTCCAATCTGCTGTCGTATTGCAATTAATGCTCGGACTCAACCATTCCTCTGTGACTGTTGTTGTGTATGTAACAGTATTAATTTAAGAATGTATGAATGTAACCTGACAATGATTACAATGTAACCCAGCTGTTAAAGGAACGTGAGCCAGCTGCCCATAGAGGACAGCTGCGAGCGTTCAGCTCACATGGTTCAAATTCCTCCAATCACCGGCAGCCGCGGGAACCTTCCTGCGCAAGGAACACCTGGAGAAGATGGGCGTGACTCAGAATGACGTCATGCAGGTAGCAGCCAATGATCTACCGTGCAACCCTTTTCAAATGTATTACTGCAGTATAAAATGAGCTGCACCTCCGCCATTACCACATGTTCATCCTGACCATCATGCAATAAAGCTGTGTTTTAGCCCTCACTGCGGCTCCTTCTTTGTCTTCACCAAAACTGTGCATTCTGTTGATTCAAATGGGCCAATTTTATCTATGATCTACTTTAGTGTAGTAAGACTCAGCTCATTTGAATCAATGGAACATGCCTGTTTTAGTGCAACTTACTACACTAAGTGGTAGGATTTCATTTCATAAGCTCATTTCATAAGCTTCTCAAGGTCTGTGAGAGAAGCCTTTGGCATTTTCAGATCCAGGCCTGTCTTCATCTACAGCCTGGAATACTTTACAATTTTTGAAAATACAAAAATGCATCCTGCATTTCCTCATGAAAGGTGTGATGAAAGGGAGCAGAATAGTAGACCTACTGTTGCTTTTATAATTGCATAGATTTGTCTGCACCATAATCTAGTTTCCTGGCATGAACATGGAGTCAGAGTGGAACCATGTCCCAATGGAAGGGTTGGGATGCTTCTCTGTGGGGCTGCCTTTAGCTTAACAGAACTGCATGTTCAGACTGGAAGAAAGGTGTGGTTAATTCTGCCTCTTTTCAATTATTATGAGTGTGGATATCTCTGCACATTTTAACTACAGTAGCAACAGCAATAGCAACAATAGCAATGAAGACAGCATCTGCATGCTGTGAATTCTGATTTATCAGGGTTTTCTAGGTAATGAGCGCTCAGAGGTTGTCCCCATTCCCTTCTTCTGTGGGGTGCCCTGGGACTGTACAGCTTGCCCATGACTATATAGGCCGGCTCTTCTGAGAGGTATAATGGGGAAATGAACTTCTAAATTGTTTGGATGAGCCTTAACGGCACTGTGACGAAAACTATACTACTACAGCCAAAACTCTGCTCATTATCTGAGTTGGACTCCAATGGACTCAAGGTTGACTCAGCTTTCTATCCTTCCAAGATTGGTAAAATAAGTTCCCAGCATGTTGTTGGGGAAAAAATTCTAATTACCTTGTGAACTGCCCAGAGAATGCTCTAAGTGCTATGGGACAGTATAAGTGTAATTGCTATTGCTAACAAGATGCTTCAACTCAGTGAGCTGTCCAGTTTACAGTATGCAACACTGATGTCTAAATGTCCACTGACAACAATTTAGCTATTTAATGAATCACATGTGTTGTAGATAGGTTCTGTAGATAATTGTAGATTTTGTTGTTGTTCAGTCGACTCCATGAACCACAGCACGCCAGGCTCTTCTGTCTAGTATGGTATAATTTGCATCAAGAACTTATCTGAAAAATCCACTGTATCTTAGATATTGTGATATGTTTCATCCAGCTAATCAAAGCCAATTGTTTTCAGCAGTAATGGTGCTCAAAGCAAGTCAAATTCATTATTAAGCCAAAGGCTATCAATGAATGGAGCTCATTGCTTGGTTCCATGTCTGCAAAATTCCACAAGGACTGGTACAAACTAATGCAGTGGGGTTTCAGGTCATTATTAATATGAAATAGCTAGGCATTTACTTTCCTTAAAGACTTAAAGAACAAGGGATGCAGTAAATGGAATCCACCTTGAGATTTTGGATGGCTATGAGATTTTATAAAAAAGCAAATACAGTAGAACCCCAGATAATGTTAAAACTTGGTTCCACGAGTCTTAGCATTATCCAATTTTTAACATGCATCGCATAACGTTAAAATCCTATGGGATGAATCGCATAATGTTAAAATTCCATAGAGATACATTGTAACCAGCACAGGCTTCGGCAAACATTATGTGATACTTCTCATAGGATTTCAATGTTATGCGATGCAATCCCCCCTCCCCCCGATTGCTTAACATTATGAGGTTTTAGCGTTATCTGATGCAAATGTTATCCGAGGTATTTCTGTATATTGATAACAGGAAGTAAAATTTAGACTACATCTACATTGTTAAAACTGAATCTCAAGAAAATTGTTACAATGTGGCCTCTCCTTTTGCACAATTTAAACGAGAGCTTGATTTGCTTACAGTGTAAACAATTTGAAGAATCCTGTTTTGTAAAAAGGCCGCATTAGCCTTACTTACAAGGATTGGTGTTGTGATTTAGCAGTGCAAATGGAATAGAGACTCACTTACAGTCATCGTAAATGCATTTACGACAGCCGCGGACTCATTTACGGCTGTTATAAACTTGTTTACAACAGCCTTGAATGAGTCCATGGCTAATTGTGGTGGCAGCAACAATGGTGGCAGCTGGAGCACCTGTCTGGCCCACCAACTGTTTGAGGGAGTATGACCCGGTCCCTGACTTGAAAAGGTTGAGAACCCCTGGTCTAGAGTGCGTTCACAGCACATCTAAAAGGGAGTCAACAGCTGCCACAGGGCTCAGCCATGACATTCACTAGGTGACGTTTGGTTAGTCAAAAATTTCATCCTTATCTAGCTTATAAGCCTTTGTGACAATAAGATGCAGGTAGGTCAGGACAGGATTAGAAGTGGAAGAGAAATCCAGTGAATTCATGTTTCAGCACAATATATCATATATTCAAACTGTAAAACAAATCTGAATAAATGTACTTGTCAAAAATCCATGTGTATCTGAATACACACAGTGTAATCTGGGGATGAAAAAGGTAAAAACAAAAACATTACACACACACACACACACACACACACACAAATGTATATTAGAACAGTGCATATAAGATGAAATGTTTGGGAAGAATTGTATGAAATGACTATATCAAAAGAAAATTCACCTGCACAAATGCATACCGTTATGAACAAGGAATGCAACTAGTTTGCAAACTGTGCATGAAAATATAAATGCATTTCTGTGCACACTTTTAAAAAGAAAAATCAAAACTGCAGTCTAATGTGGAAATCAAACAAAATGGTTTTATCATTTAAGGCGGGGGGGGCTGAGTTAAATCGATTTATGTCAGATTTATGTCAGATTTATCCATCCGCATGCAGGACCATCACCATGTACACAACCATGAGCTACTTAAAGGAAAGCCACAAAGAAGCATAGAAGGCAGGATAGCAGTGCTGGGGCTGGATCAGACTTTCTGTGGAGGAGACTTGGCCAATAACATCCATTGTTCTATTCAAACTACCAGTGCTGTTGTGCACCCTTTGCTATTGGAAGGAAGGGGGATGCCTAGAAAAGACTTGGACTGGGCAATTGCCCTCCTTCACTCAGGGTCTTCTGTCGGGTGGGGTGGCCATCTGCTCATCACCAACACTACTTCTTGCTTTGATGCTCTGTTGTTGTCGACTGCAACTTATATCTGAGAATGCATTCTTTCCTGAAACAGGAAAAATGTCATTGGCGTGAATTTGTTTAAGGTGGATCCCAGCTTGCCATGAAGTGATCCACACACTATGACCACAGAGCCATCTCCTGCAGCACACAAGAAATGAGTACAGTACTGTATGTTCAAAAAAGGACTGCAGTGGCTTAGTGGTTAAAACGCTGAACTTGACGACTGGAAGGTTGGCAGGTCAGCAGTTCGAGATCCGAGTGCTGCATGACTGAGTGAGCTCCTGTCTCTGTCCCAGTTCTTGCCAACCTAGCAGTTTGAAAGCAAGAAATAGATAAATAGGTACCACTTTGGTGGGAAGGCAAACAGCATTCAATGCACTCTAGTGTCTAATCATGCCTGCCACATGTCCATGGAAATGTCTGCAGATGCAGACAGTGCTGGCTCTTTGGCTATAAACAGAGATGAGCACTGAACCCTAGAGTCAGATATGAGTGGATTTCAAACAAGGGTGACCTTAGTAAAGGTAAAGGTTTCCTTTGCTCGAAAGCTAGTCTTATCCGACTCTAGGGTTCAGTGCTCATCTCAGTTTCAAAGCCGAAGAGCAAGCACTGTCTGCATCTGCAGACATTTCTGTGGTCATGTGGCAGGCATGACTAGACACTGGAGTGCATGGAACACTGTTACCTTCCCACTGAAGTGGTCCCTATTTATCTACTTGCAATTTCTTGCTTTCAAACTGCTAGGTTGGCAGGAGCTGGGACAGACAACAGGAGCTCATTCCATCCTGCAGTACTTGGGAATCGAACTGCTGACCTCCCGCCTTCCAGTCAGCATCTTAGCCACTTGAGCCACTACATGTATATTGTAGGTATTCTGAGAGTATTCTTTATGCTGCAGCAAGATTTGGGTTAGGGCTATTTCATGACTGCATGAAGTCACTCCTTCAAGTTGCTACTCAGTGGTAACCCTGCCTGCTGCTGCCTCTAGACCTGCCACTCATGGTATGTTGGACATTTCTGCACTACTTTCAAGGATGAGGCTTTAGCTCCCAATGTCATCCTGTGACTTGGATCCCCCGACAGTGGCACATACAGTGCTGAGGCTCGTGACTAGCACATATAAGGTCTGCCAAAGCGTAAGTGACACCTAGACCTTGTTTATCTCGGAACTAGAGTTGCTGCACAGCAAGTGTAGGGGTTTATTTCATTGTGTCCATTTATCATTATGGTGCATTTGTCACCAGACTCCCCCCTCACAGCTGTTTGTACCGCTCTTTCACCCATTCATATGTATCATACTCAAAGAGTTTCAAATGAAGTTGGCTCAACCTGTGATAAAGTGTGTCTTACCTGCTAGGGTAGTTATGAGGACATCGGGGGGGGGGGCAATTCTGTTCCTGTGGAAGGCAATATAAAACCTCCCCGTGATTGGAATGGGGTAGGATTGTCATCAGGCTGTGGTCAACTTACCTGACAACCCTGAGGGTTAACAGGCTTGGGTGGCAAAGTCCACAGGGAAGGATGATGGTCCCCAAGTGGATTAAATCCCACTTGAATCCATCTTGATGGAGGGCAGCATCTTCATCAATATTGGCCTGGGGTTGATGAGGCCTTTGTTGTGCCTTAAGGGCTCAGAATGTGACAGTGACTCATGGAGCTGGATCAGTGGAATGGGTGCCATGCTGTGATGTAGAAGGCAAATGGAAGGCCAATGCATTATATTCTCAGGATAGTCTTCATGGCTGATTGCGATGATTATAGCCTATATTCAGAATCAGATATGACACAACAAGAAGAAAGATTGTGGCCAAAGACAGTAGACATATACTGCTAGGTTGGCAGGACCTGGGACAGATGACAGGAGCTCATTCCATCCTGCAGTACTCGGGAATCGAACTGCTGACCTTCCGCCTCCCTGTCAGGGGAAAATAGGAAATCTGCACAGGTTTGATTGTCAGTGCTAGGACTGTGTGTCTGTAGTTTCTAATTTACTTTTATTAAAGAAAAGCTTGATACATAAAGAGCTGCTGCAGGAGAGGGCTACTGTGCGGTCGTAGTTCATTTTTGACATATTTTGTTTTTGCTAAATGCAATCTCACTCTCCGCCCAATTGCTAACTTCCTAAATAATCATTGGCAGTTTTTTTCCCCAACCCACTGCCTCTCTTGCTAACTGCTGAAAATATTCATTGATGGATGGAAGTGATGAGTTGCAGGAAGTGGGCCAGGTTTTCAGCTTGGAAAGGCAATGGCATTTCCACATCTCAACAGTCTTCCTCATTTTGAGAAACCTTGGAAGTCCCACAGCTTATTCACAGACCTTCAAGTTCCTGATTTCAGATGCTGACTTTTGAGATCATTTATTTTATGCACACTCCTGGCACTGATTCAACGGGCTCTAGTAGAGTTGCTTTTTTTGTAAAATGCCAGCCGTTCTGCCCAAAGTCTGATAGCATTTTCTCTGTGCATCTGGCTCTTCTTTAAAAGAGGAAAGCTGTGAGTAATGTGTCTGCCAGGAACAAAGCAAAAGGGGGAAAATCCAAAGCAAAAGTGAGAAATATGCAGATGTTCCACTGCCTGAAGGTGCAGAAAGCAATTTAGTTAGCATCCCTAGCAGTCAGAACAGCCTCTGCAGGTCCAAGTGTGAAGAATGCAAATCAGGAAAAGCAAATCAGGAAAAGATAAGAAAGAAATCAGGACAATGTGGAACCATGTGAAGCAGGCCAAAGGAAAGTTACAGCCAGCCAGCACTATTGTTTTCTTAAGGCAGCTGACATTCCAAATCTGGCTTTTGTTTGGTTTACATTTAACCAGTGATGTTGGCCTAAAGTCTAGCCCAGGGGTGGGGAACCATTTCCTGTTGGAAGGCCACAGGCACTTAATAATTTTAAATACACCTTAATTTTAAAGCTACTAAAATATAAGTATAAAAGACTAGCCAAAATGTATGAATAAAAATAAAAGGATTTGTCTGTAAAATGAGGATTCAGGCAACTGGCCGCATTTAAGTACCTAGAAGGCTGCATATGGCCTTAAGACCACAGGTTCCTCACCCCTGTAGCCTCTTAGTAAGTACATTTTTCTACCACACCAGCTTGATGATGTGCACCCTGAACCTGATGGCGGCCTCTTCTGCACCCTCAAGGACTGCTCCAGATGCTGGAGGTGCTGAAGATATGACAGATGGCTGTCCAATTCTCTTTTGAATGCATCCAGTGTTGGAGCACATTAAAATTTAACAGTCTTCAAGGTGCTACAACATTTTTTGTTTTGTTTGTTCTCTAATATACAGTGGTACCTCGCTTAAAGAGGATAATGTGTTCCATTGGATTGCTCTTTAAATGAAACACCATTGTAAGTGACCAATTGTGACTTCTGGCGGGGAGGATTGCGAACCTCGATTTAGTTGTTAAGTGAGTTTTTGGTTGGTTTTCGTTGTTAAGTGAGGTGACCATTCAGAGAAAATTCTGCTCTTTAAATGGGTTTGTCTCTAAGTGAGGCACTCTTTATGCGAGGTTTTACTGTATTAGATTTGTTTATTTGTTTGTTTATTTATTTGTTGGATTTATATAGCCACCTTTTTCACCTAAGCGACCCAAGTCGGCTCACAACATCAATTAAAACTCATACCCGATACCAGTTAAAACCAAATACTAGAAAACTTTCTAAAACATCTGTAAAACCACCCTAATCCGCTTAAAAGAAGGACAAAAGAAGGACATTTATGTCACATACCAATACCTGTCAACAGTTCCTGATCATAATAGGACAAAAGACAGTGATGCACTGAAGCAAGTCCTGTCCTGTTCGGGAGAACCGGTAGCGGAAATTCCCCCAGGCCACGCCCACATGGCTGGTCATGCCCACCTCCATAGCCCATTGTGTTGGTCATGCCCACAGATTTGGCCCAACCCACAGATTTGGCCCCGCCCACAGAGGTGGTAGTATTTTTTTTGGGCATGCATCACTGACAAAAGAACTTCCATATTCAGTGGTAGTAAGTATCTGAATGTTAGTTTTGAGGTGGGAAAGGGAGAAGAAAAAAGAAAAAGAAAAAGAAAAAAATCATGATGGTGATCAGCCATGAAGATTGTCCTGAGAATATAATGCAGTAGCCTTTCATTTGCCTTCCACATTGCAGCGTGACACCCTTACCACTGATCCAGTTCCACAAGTTACTTTCTGGTCCTGAGCCCTTTTGGCACACAAAGTCCTCATCAGCCCCAGGCCAGTATTGATGAAGCTGCTGCCCTCCATCATCAAAATGGATTCAAGTGGGATTTAATCCACTTGGGGACCATCATCCTTCCCTGTGGATTTTGCCACCCAAGACCCCTAGTCCTCAGGATTGTCAGGTTAGTTAACCACCGCCTCACAATCGGCATTGAGTCACTGGAAATATGGTCTACTCTGTTACCATAACAGGATAACCTGGCCAGGCTGGTCCCAAGGTTATGGTTTGCCAAAAAAATAGCTGAAATCAAAGTAGCCCAGTAGCCCAAACTTCTCTGTTCAAGATTAGTTTTAGGGAGAAAATGTTGCCAATTTTAAAGGGAACAGAGCTGCCCTTATGATATTAATGAGTAGCACAGATCACTACGGAAAAAGGCAGTATGCATAGTATTAATTCCAACTTTTAGTTTTAATTAGAATGGACCTAGTGAATAAATGAGACATGTTAATTGAACACTTTATTCAAGGTCTCTTGATTCAGTGGTCTACTCTAGAGGACTAAAAACTGCCTTTAGTCTATATTTTAACCTTCCTAAAACCTTCTCACATTGTACAGTTAGTATTTCCACACAGTAATATTTGTGGCAGGTACTTGCATGGCATTTCCTGGACTGCAATCCTATGTGTGGTTATTTGGCTTTATGTTCTACAGAGCATATTGGAAATTATTTCTGGATGGAGCTGGGAAGTAACTGGGCACATGTAATGCACATACCTGTACCTGGAACATACCTGTCAAGTATCCCATTTTGGCCGGTATTTCCCATAATTCACCACTCCGTCATGCTCCTTCCTGCCGTCATCCTGTATTTGAACAGTCAGGAAAGGGGTTACTGTGCATGCGCGCCGCTGCCTCTGATGGGCATACATGCACAGTAACCCCTTTCCTGGCTGAAGGGGTTTCTGCACATGCACGCAGGGGTTACTGCGCATGCATGCAGGGGTTACTGCACACACACGTCACTGACGTCAGAGGCAGCGGCGCACATGCACCAGCGCCCACACCGGCACCCGGAAACCTCCCCGTATTTGGACACTGGCAACTTGACAGGTATGACCTGGAACAAGTTATACTTTGGATAATGTGACTGTAAGTCAGTTACATTTCAAAAGCAATTTAATGAGTCGGTATAATGTTATTGTTTTGGTGCAACAAGTGACATTTTCTAGCCACTTCCAAACATTACTTTAAAAGGATGTTTAGAGACATTTTAGAGACATTTTGAAAGGAATGTTTAAAATATTAAGCCATTATCAAGCAAATGGTAAATATAAAGGAAGTATTGTTTTGTTTAGACTCTTGCATTTGTGTTCAGTACTCTCATTTGATGGTATGAAAGGCACAGGATCTTTAAGATACAGTATCAAAAGTGGCCGCTAGGGAGAACATGAGGGTATTGTTCATATTTTGGGTATTGCACTACACAAACTGCTAATAATGCACAACGCTACAGACAAATTCTTGCAGTCAAAGCAACAGTAGTTGGTAAGGTCAATCTGTCTGCCACCCTCAAAGTAGTAAGCTGTAATAAGTAGAGTATTAATAAGTATTAAAGTAATAAAATTTAATAAGTAATAAGTTCTACTTCCAAGTAAATGAGCCAGAGAATCTTGATGTACATAACAACTGTGACTCAAATGTATCATGGTTTGACATAACACTACTGTACCATGCTTTTTTCTCATTCTGTTTCTGTAGTATTTACTGTACACTTGCATAGTACAAAAATCCAACACACATAAATGTAAAATATTAACAGTTATGGATTAGATCCAGACCTAGACAAGCTTGAGTCAACCCATGGATATCAGTGAACATAAAATTAGTGAGATTGAAAACTTGTATAATTGATTATAAGAAATTTACGGTCATCATAGCTAACTTTAGATCCAAATCCATAGTATTTAAAGCTAGGGTTTTTATGTTTTCTAAACTGAGTTATCATAGCTACCAAAGTCTTAAGTACTTTTGGACTGAAATGTGAGCTTAAGTGGAAAGTGCAAGACTCCTCACTGCTCATAATTAATGAAGATTATGTACAGAGTAACATACACGAACAGTTCTAAATATATCTGCTGGGAATTCAAAACTTAAAAAAGAGGCTACAGCTCCCATAAGATCTTAGTAACAGGGCCACTGACTGTCCTGGCTTTGGAATTCTAGGAGTTGTGGTCCAAAAGAGTAACTTTTTCTAGCTATGCAGATTTATACTGGTTTATGGCCCTCTGCACCTGGGCGGTTCCCTATTCTGGCAGCATTCTAAAAGTGTTATTTTGAGATTCCCATAATCTTATCATCCTCAATTATATATCAATTTTGGCCCTAATCCTTTGAAATACACACCCTCAATTTGAAACCTGACACATGGTTTTATACATGTGGCTACCCAGTCGGCAGGGAGAACACAGGGAGGATATTGTACTAGGCCATAGCCAGGATTCTAGATGTGTGTGTGTGTGTGTGTGTGTGTGTGTGTGTGTGTGTGTGTGTGTGTGTGTGTGTGTGTGTGTGTGTGTGTGTGTGTGTGTGTGTGTGTGTGTGTGTGTGTGTACACACACACACACATATATATACATACACTCTGGGCTGATGTATTTTGGGTTCTGCTTAAATTATGGAAATTGTTTCTAATTTTGCATCTGTACATATAGATTAAAATATGCCTTTCTACACACATTAGGATACTCCTTTATCCTTGTTTTTGGAAATCACTTTTTTAAAAGATGCATAAGTGGTCTCTCTACCACCCACAGATGTCTACAGATGGAACATGAAGCATATGACGAATCTGTAGGAACACACCATGCTAATGCTGTCTACATAGGTGGGATCTGATTTATGAGCATGCTATAAAAGTACATGAAACATTGCACAAGAGCTTGTTCTTTAAGAGGCCTAGTATTTTACTTATTTATGTTCTAATTTTCTATTTCCAGGAAGCTTTTTCCCCTCAATAAAAAATAAAAATCAAACTTCAGTAGTTAAGCCCTTTTAACTCTTTGTATAAGGAGGTCACACAGTTGTTGTTGTTGTTCAGTCACACAGTCGATTCTGACCCTTTGCGACCCCATGGACCATTTTCCGTCAGGCACCTCTGTCCTCCACCATTCTCCTTAGCCCACCAAGCTCTGTGCCCATTGTGTCCACAATACCATCTAGCCATCTCATCTTTGGACGCCCCCTTCTTCTCTTGCCCTCCACCTTTCCCAGCATCAAGGCCTTCTCAAGTGAGTCCTCCCTTCTCATTTGATGTCCAAAGTACTTTAGCTTCATCTTCACTATTTGTCCCTCCAATGAACAGTCAGGATTGATTTCTTCCAGTATTGACCTATTTGTTCTCTTTGCTGTCCAAGGGACTCTCAGGACTCTCCTCCAACACCACATCTCAAAGGCATCTATTCTTCTGCGCTCAGCCTTCCTAATGGTCCAGCTCTCACACCCATACATTACCACTGGGAATACCATTGCTTTGACTATGCAAATTTTTGTTTTCAAGGTGATGTCTCTGCTTTTCACTATATTCCCCAGGTTTTTCATAGCTTGTCTCCCCATAATCAGTCGTCTTTTTATTTCATGGCTACAGTCGCCATCTGCAGTGATCTTAGATCCTAGAAAAGTAAAATCTGTTACTGCTTCTACTTCTTCCCCATCTATTTTCCAGGGACTGATCGGACTTGTTGCCATTATCTTGGTTTTCTTGATATTAAGTCTCAAGCCAGCTTTTGCACTCTCCTCCTTCAGCCCAATCAAGAGATTCTTTAGGTCTTCCTCACTTTCTGCCATTAGGGTGGTATCGTCTGCATATCTCAGATTGTTGATGTTTCTCCCAGCGATTTTAATCCCATATTGTTGTAGTTAGGTTCAAATACAGAATATATTTCATTGTCAAACCATGAAGGAAAATCATCATTGTTGTTGTCGTGTCGTCATCCAGGCATGGAATCTCTCCTTATTATTTTCTCCTATAGGGAGCAAGGTACATTGACATGTGTGCAGAAGATGTCTTGAGTCCAAACTCATGCCTGGAGAACCTTCAGACCTGGTTCTCTTCTTGTGTAGTGCAACTGCCATCTAAAAGAAAATCAAATCAAACACAGCTGCATGCCATGCTTTGACATATTTCTAAGAACAGAACTGTCCAGAGAATTCCTGAAGTATTTGGAACCAGTATGTTGACCTGCCGTAGCTCAATGGCAGGGTATGTGTGCTTGGCATGCAGAGTAGTCTCAGACTAAATCCCTGGCATCCCCACTTTAAAAATGGATTGGGTAGCAAGATGGGAAACACAACTTGCAATTTGAAAGCTATTGCTGGTCAGAGAAGAAGCTGTACTTGGATGGATAAAATGTTGTAGAAAGCAGCATTCGACTTACATCCTTACGGCTGCAGAAACTGCTAATTGTAGGGGGGAAACCTCTAGTTTGTAAAATATACCTGTATCTGTCTACTCTAATAATAACTGTGTGTCATCATTTCTGATTTATGGTTACCCTTTTCATGCTTTTCTAGACAAGAGAATTCTCAGAAAGGGTTTCCTATTCCCTTCTTCTGGGAGAGCCCTGGGACTTTGCAGCTTGCTCAAGGCCACATAAACTGGTTCCTCAGAGATACACAGTGGGGAATTGAACTCCCAATCTCTGGCTGTGCTGTCACAGAACTATCCATCTATTTTCCTGCCTGTCCTACATACCGTTATAATTGGTGGGATAGATGTACCACCATTGCCTAGATAGCTCAGCAGTTTGGGTATCTGGTTGCAGAGCTAGAGATTAGGAGTTTAGTTCCCCACTGTGCCTCCCACAGAGAAGAGCCAGTTTGTACGGCCTTGGTAAGCTGCATAGTCCAAGGATGTCGACAGAAGAAAGGAATGATAAACCACTTCTGAGTACTCTTCACCTAGAAGAGGCTGAAATGGGACACCATACATCAAAAATGACTTGATAACACACATAGAGAAAATATACTCCTGCAAAGTACCAGTGTGGAGCAGTGGATACAGTGCCAGGACACCAATGGGATACCTGCAGAGTCTTCAGGTAGGGATGAACAAGTATCAAGGTAAGAGCCTGGGCATGGCAAAAACCCTCCTGGAAGGGGTCCAGGGGATCCAGACTGGGTCAAAGGCCTTTGGCTGCTTTGCAATTCTTGCCCTATTCATCTCCAGTGAAGCCAACTAGAGAACTCTGAAGAGACTGAGCTTTTTTGAGAATTAGTGCCAGGAACATAACCCTCCAAAGGTGGGAATCAGGGAGAGTGGGTCACAAGGGAAGGAACCAGGCCTGTCAAAACCCACCTCTTTCTCAATATAATTGAGTTGGAGCCACCTGAACCTGCTGATCGAGAGCCCTCAGGTGCCCATGCAGGAGAAAGCTTGCCCACTGCCCTGATGCTTGGGTTGGGCAGTGACACTCACACCAGGAATTGGCCATATCTCACGTATAGGTATTTCAGGCTGTATGAAATTTTCCATCCAGAGGTTTGACACAAACATTTATGATAGTTGCTCTTGTTTGGTTGCCAAGGCATTCCTGGCAAAGAAAAGGCACATGCTATCTGGAGCAACATGGGACAAGTAGTAGTGGTGGTGGTAGTGGAGTGTTATGGGTTGAAGGCCCATCTGTGCAGCAGTAATAATAATAAACCCCTGCCCTGCATGTAAAACAGAGCAATTGATAAGTAGCCTGACTCAGTTTCTCTCTCTAATGCTAATTTTGCACATGTTGGGATCCCATCCCTCTATTGCAGCTCCAGCAGCGGCTTAGTGGTTAAGATGCTGAGCTGGAGACTGGAAGGTTGGGTTTCGATACCCAAGGGCTGCACTTGGGGACATGAAAGGAGCCTCATTCAGGTGTCTCTAGAGTGGAGTTTCTGCAGCAAAAATCCTTTCAACCCAGAGTAATCCTCTGACACGAAATTATTATTATATCCCTGTAGTGTATTAAGGCACATTTGCAAGTAGCGCGGGCAGCGCCCTTGCAAGAGGAAAATGGCGGTTTCCCACCATTATAATTAAGAGCTAAAGTTGGCACGAAAACCCCCATCCAGGGCGTGCTCATTATGCTAATCAGAGTCCTGTGATTGGCTACAGTTTTGGATCCTGTTCTTCATTGGTTGTTACATATATACTGTATCGTGTTATGATTGGTTAGTTGTGCTTGTCTGGTGGGTCGCTACTTTGTATCAAGGAGCCACCACCAGGGAGACACTATTTAAGCCCCATGGGTAAACAAGGGTGGGGCCAGACCAGATCTATAGTACCCATTCCGCACAGGTAGCCAGCAACATGTTAAGCCTGGGTCTCCTCCACACACTACTGCTTCTAGTGTAGCTCAGCCCTTGCCTCTTCTATGGCAGACTCAGGAGGGACTGATTTCATGGGATTGTATAGCCATCTCTGTGTCTGGAACGCCTTGTAAGCATAACCTGAAAAGACTGTTGAATAAACTCTTATTGCTGTTCTGTTCATCGTTGCCTCGACTATTGCTTATAAGGGCCGGATGTGACAACCCCCCTGTTGAAGCCACCTGGAATTTGGAACGGCCCGGTCCAGAAACTGGCTTTCCTAAGCTCATGGGCTGTTTTTAGGATCGAAAAGTGGGATGACCTAATTTGCAATGCTATGATTCATTCCTGTCACTTAAAAGCTTCCTTTTATCAAACGAAACAACTGGGAGGGGAGGGCAGTGTTGTGATGGCAGTGGTGGTGGTGGTGGTGATGGTTTAATCTTTTCCTTTTCCAATGCATAACTAAAATATCAGCCCCTCCAACTGTCTTTCCCTCATTGAGGTAAAAGATACAAACACTCATATTTATTTATTTATTTATTACATCACTGGGAGAAAATCTGTCTGTCAAATGGCTAAACAAGGCAAGGCAGAGCAGCTCGTTACCCACCCAGGCCCCAGTTGTCTGCTTGACCACCTAAGGGTATCTGCAACTGCTTCCTCTCCTAAAAGATATCCTTCAGGGAGAAAGCACGGTGGAGCCACATTGCTGGCTGAGCCATGCCCTCAGCCTTAGTCCAAAGCTAAGTCTAGTGGAGCCTGTGGCTCGCAAGATGTTGTTGAATCTCAGCTCCCATGAACATTTAACAGGCTGGGCCCATGGTGACGCTTTAAGGAAGAAATTAATCATCAACCTCTGGAGTCAATGGTTGCCCTGTGTGTATGCCCTAGAACAGGGCCAGCACCAACTCTCTCACCACTGTTCTCAGTCCCTGCTGTCTGTTGTGGCCCATGCTGCCAATGCTGTGCAGAAACACTTGTGGGAGAGGGAAGGAGTAGGAGGAAAGGGTGGCAAGAACCAGCAGCAGTTTGTTTTGCATGGCCTCGGGCTGCCTGGTCAACGTTGGAGCCCATTGCCTGCATCATATCCAGCAGTTTGCCTAGGCTGAATCTTTGGGGCTAAGGCCTTGTAGGAGGCCACTCTAACTTACCCACTGTGCTTTGACCCCAAAAGAACCAAGCCTTGGGCTGGCAGCCAGTCATGTTTCAGCCAATTTCCTAATGTGACCAGGCAGCCCATGGTAATTCAGAACAACCCACTCCTACTCCTTGTGGCCCTGCTGCCATCTTGTCCTGTTTTGCCTTCCCTTCTGCTGGATATGCTTCTGTGCAGCAAAGGCTGTGGCAGAAAGCACATGGGTGGGCCATCAGAGGCTGCCTGTGCCTCCAGCACTCTGCCACTTCAGGCAGCTGCCTCATCCTGGTTGATGACTGGGCCAGCTATGCTTAGAAAGTTGCTGCAGATCAGAAGGTCCTTGCTATAGTGCTTAGGAATAGTCTCCATCCTACAAGCTGATAAGCTGTCTTTCAGTATTCCTAGAGACAGCCCTAGCGTTAGTTAGAGTGAGATGATGTCTCTAATGGAACAGAATACTGGGGTGTGGTGTGGGGTGGGGAGTGGCTGTAGGACAAAACTGTATATGTCAGAATGCATGGGACCTAGCTATTGGTGTGTGTGTTTTACAAAAACTAATACAGTACAGTAGAATCCTGCATAATGAAAAAACTCCATTCCACGGAGCTCTTTGCTATGCAGTTTTTTTCTTCATTATGTAAAGTGCTATTGGCATACCCCGGATAACAAACAAAAAATGTTCGTTAACCATTGACTGGATATACCCCGGTTACCAAAAACCCTGCATAATGAACCATTTTCCCTGTTATGCGGGGTATCACCCTTGCCTAATGAACACTTCGTTATACAATTTGTTCGTTATACAAAGCATGCGAGGCATTACTATACAGTATTTGCATTATTATTCATTATTTGGTCCACCCGCTTGAGTTGCTTTGCTTTTTCCTCATCCTCTCTTCAAAATGGTCCATATATTTTTTTGGCAGATCATTACTAATTAGTACTTGCACCATAGTGTTAAGAGATCAGAACTGTCCACCCATCCTGCTAGGCCAAACACCCAAGATTCACACAGTGCCCCATAGCAGGGACTAGCAGAGTATGCAGCAGATAAGTGCCCTATCCCTCCTTCACTTTATGGTGCTCCATATCTCTTATGGGTTTTGCATTTTCCTATGTGAGGGAAATAAAATTTCTTTGTCTTTTCATCCTCGAACAATAATGAGAGCAGCTGGGAGTGAAATCTAAATCTCTCACATTGCTTTCCGGAGCATCCTTTCATTTCTGCATACCTCTCCTCCTGCAACATAATCACAATCTGGCGTACCTTGGTAACAGTAGCCTTGAGTTGCCAGCTCCTCTTTCTCACACTAAGTCAGGCGAAAGGAACTGCAGAATGAACTCACTCAAAGGTGCCTGCATTTTGGCAGTTTCACATCTGACCTAAACATGGAAGAAGAAGACTCATGAGAGCTCTGTGACATCATCTTCACAGCTCTCCACCTTTGCATCTTGCCTGATGATGAGATCCATAGATTCTCCAGGCTCACTTGTATTTGTCACCTTTTGATTGGCCTAATAAAGATATCATGCTAAGGAAATAGGTTGTGTTGTTACGTGCCCTCAGATCATATCTGGCCTATGGAGACCTTATGAATGAGTGATCTCCTGAATGTCCTGTCCTCAGCTCTTGCATACTTAAGTTTGTAATTTCTTTAGGACGTCAATCCATCTCATGTTTGGCTTTCCACGTTTCCTTCTGCTTCCAACCTTTCCCAGCATTACTGTCCTTTCCAGAGAGTCTTGCCTTCTTAGGATGTGCCCAAATAGGATGACCATCTCCAGCATTTTTTGCTTCCAGAGACAGTTGAGGTTTGATTTGCTCTAGGACCCACTTGTTCATCTTTCTGGCAGTCCAGGGTCTCTGGGATGCTCTCCTCCAGGACCATATTTCAAAGGAGTCAATTTTTCCCCAGTCAGTTTTCTTTATTGTCCACCTTTGGGGCCAATACATATTTGGTGACTTTTCAGGTGGCCAGAAGCCCCCTCAGCCAAGGCCCAAACCCTCTTTGGTCTCCATATTCTGCATTTGTTCCTCCTCTATTGCTTTTCTCTCCAATGTGCTGCTTGCCTGACTCTGAGAAATGCCAAGACATCTTGGCAGTGCGCCAGGGACTCTTCTGCTTGGTCCATCTGATCAGATACAAGTGGAGGTTGCTTCCTATCTTCTGTGCCTTCCTGGAGACAGCTTGAGAAGGAGGTAGCACTGGCCAGCAGCTTGCACCCACACAAATATGTTCAATTATGTAGCGCTAATAGTTTTGTCATTCTGGCCCCTCCAAAAGCCTCTTGGAGTCCTCCTCCTCCTCCTCCTCCCTCTTCCCATTCCTCCTCCTCCTCCTCTTGAATGTTAATTGTTTATTGATGCATGTCTCCACTGTCTCTCATGCGCACTGGTAAGGGGGGGGGATTAGCAAGCCTCTTCCCCATAAACAAAACAGAACTTTATGGTGGATTTTAAATCTTTAACCAGATCAGATACTGAATGTTATAAAGAGCTGGAAAAACACAAAACCACTCCCTGGAGGGCAAAGGGTATTATCATTTATATCAGGAGTTCTCAACTTTTTAAGGTGGGGGCCGGGTCATGCTCCCTCAGACAGCTTCGGGGGCCAGACTACCATTTTGCCCTTCCTTCACCACATGGCACTTCCTGGTGTGGTGGAGGTGGTGGTGGGCCACATGAAATAGTGCCATTGGCTGCATCCGGCCCATGGGCCACAGTTTGAGAATCCCTGATTTATATCAACAAAGGTCTAAATTCTCTCACGGGCAGATCTTACAGATATTTGCCCAATGCAGCAAAACCCTTAGGCAGGATTGTTGTGGAAGCCTCAAGGTTTGCAGAAGAAAAAAGATCTGTGGGGGATGAAATGGAATCAAAAGGGTGCAAAACTAGATCTTGAAAAGGTTATTTTTCTGAACCACCAGGAAAAAATATTTAAAAATCAAGTTTCCAAGTCCTAGGAAGAACAATAAGAACAACATATCAAGAAAGTTCAATTGACACCAAGGCTTACATCATATGTTAAGGAGATAAGTATATTCCTCTTACTGTATAACATTATCCCTCCAGTCACATGAATTTTTCAGAGCTACTTGCCTGAAACACTAGAAAGCTAAACAAAGCTATGATGATTTCCCTGCTGACCAATTACAAAACAAAAAGGAAACTAAGTTACCAAATGTAGATTGGGACAAGCTAACATGAGACCAACTTGATGGACAGTCTTTTCCTCTAAAGGGGGGCTCTACTTTTAACAGGGCCTGTTGTGTTCTGTAAAGCAGTGCCTTTAACAATGTACCTTTGCCATGTGTTATCAATGTAACCTTTCTGTGTGCAACATTATAACCATCACCTGTATCAATGTATGCTTAATAAGGGGACGCGAGCTAGTGACCACCAGAGGGCAGTAGCGAGCGTCCAGCTCTAATGGATCATAGCCACCTGGATCAGCAGCGCGGGAAGATTCCCCGCGACCTCCTCACCTGGTCAAGATGGGCGTGACCTCTACGACGTCACGCAGGCAGCAACCAATAGTCTGTCGACGAGCCACATTCAAATGTATAGCCAGCTGTATATATTGAGCTACCCATCCGCCATTACCACATGTTCCTCCGGATCATCATGCAATAAACCTGTGTTAAGCCAACCCTTCGGCTGTTTGTTGTCTCTGGTCCCTTACACTAAATTGGCAACGAAGGTGGGATGGCAGCCCACGGGACCAAGACATGCGCCAGTTTCGAAATCAAGAAACCGGGCGACTGGGAGATCTTCGAGATGGACTTCCAGGCAGCACTGATCGAGTCCGAAGTCACGGAAGAGGCGAAGAAAAGGGCCATCTTCACCAGAATGCTCGGACAAGAAACAAAAAGGACCTTGGTGGACCTGATTGCACCGAGGAAGGTGAGCGAATTCAAGGCCAAGGAACTCATGCAGTTGCTGCGTGAGCACGTCCGGCCCGCCACGGCGATGTTTCCCGCTCGGAGTGCGTTTTGGAGGCGAGTCCAAGCGCCCGGGGAGACAGTCGCCGCGTTCGTGGCAGCCCTGCGGCTGGCGGCCGGCCCGTGCAAATGGGAGAACGTTGAAATCACCCTCCGAGACTGTGTGCTGTGCGGCCTGAACGACGCCGAGACCCAGCGCACATTAATGAACCAAGAGCCGCCTCCCACGCTGCAGGAGGTCGTCAGAGCGGCCCAGGCCGCAGAAGCTACGAAGGCTGGGGTCCAAGAACTCCAGGACTGGCGGCCAAAGTCAAGCAAAGCAGAGGCTCCGGTACATGCGGCCCGGCGAACTTCGAGGTCGTCTACAGAGAGCAGCGACGACAAGGACGTACAGAGGGTCCGGAAGGAGAGCCGGCGTTGCGACGGCTGTGGCGTGGCCCACGACCGCGTGAAATGCCCCTTCCGGAAGGCCGAGTGCCACAACTGCGGCCGCCGCGGGCACATCGCCAAGGTGTGCAGGAAGAAGCGCGAGTCCCGGAGGAGCTCCCCAGACCGTTCCGCGGGACGAGACCGCCCAGCGAAACCCAAAGACGGCGCCCAGCCCACGCGGAAGCAGGACGGCGTGGGCCGCATCGCCGACGGCAGCGAGGACGACGCCCCAGTGTTCAGCGTGTCTACGGGACACCCCCGCTACTTTGTTGAGGTACTAGTCCAAGGGGTGCCCATTAGGATGGAAATTGACTCGGGGTCCTCATATTCAATCATTTCCCAGAGGGAATTTTTCGGAATTGCCCCCCAAAAGCGGCCCAAGCTCAAAGCATTGAGGGCCACGCTACGGGACGTGCAAGGGAACAGTATTCCAGTGTTGGGGGTTGGAGAATTTCAGGTCAAATTCAAGGAGCACGCCGCGTCCCTTCCCCTGGTCGTGCTCAAGGGAGGAAATTGCAGCCTCCTCGGGACTCAATGGTTCCAGCCCCTGGGGTTGTTCATTGGGGGGGTGCATGCCGTGGGGATGCACGCTGTTGGAACTGATCCAATTCAGGAGGTGTGCGAGGCGCACCCCGAAGTCTTCAAAAAGGGACTGGGGAAATTCAAGGGGCCCCCAGTGACTTTCGACCTGGACCCGGAGGTCCGCCCTGTTCGCCTAAAACCACGCCGGGTGCCGTTCGCACTCAAGGACAAGATAGAGGCGGAACTGGACAAATTGGTGGGTCAGGGGATTCTTGTGCCTGTAGATTCTGCGGAGTGGGAAACTCCAATTGTAACTGCTCTAAAGTCCAATGGGGAGGTGCGCATATGCGCCGACTACAAGTGCACCATCAACAAGGCGATCCGCCCGAATGCATATCCGGTGCCGGTAGTCAGTCATCTGCTGGCCAGGTTACACGGGGGGAAATGTTTCGCTAAGCTCGACTTAGCACAGGCCTACCAGCAGCTCACGGTGTCTCCTGCCGCAGCTGCTGCGCAGACCATAGTCACCCATAAGGGGGCGTTCCAGGTGACGCGCCTCCAATTCGGCGTGAATTCGGCGCCAGGAATTTTCCAGTCACTCGTGGAACGCCTCCTGAAGGGACTGGAGGGGGTGTTGCCTTATTTTGATGGCGTGTTAATAACTGGGGGGAGTCGGGCTGAATTGGCCAAGAGGTTGGGGAAGGTCCTGACGATATTCGAAAAGGCGGGGCTGAGGTTGCGAAAGGACAAATGCGTCTTCTTCGCAACCGAGGTTGAATTCCTAGGGTTTTGTGTGACTCCTGAGGGGATAAAACCATCCAAGTCTAAGGTGGCAGCCATCAAGAAAGCCCCCCACCCCACCTCCAAGCCCGAGCTGCAGTCGTTCCTAGGGCTGCTCAACTTTTACCACTCCTTCCTTCCCCGGAAGGCAGCGGTGGCTGAACCGCTACACAGGCTGCTTAAGAAAGACCAGGCATGGAAGTGGGGCGATGACCAAGAAAGGGCATTTAGTGAGCTGAAAAGCCTCCTGGCGTCCGACGCCATACTGACCCACTTCGACCCCAAACGCCCAGTAGTTCTGATCTGTGATGCATCTCCAGTGGGGGTGGGGGCAGTGCTGTGCCACGTGCTGGAGAACGGAATGGAGGCCCCGATAGCATTTTACTCCAGGTCCCTGTCCCAAACAGAGAGAAACTACGCACAGACGGACAGGGAGGCATTAGCGATAGTCTCGGGGACGAAAAAATTTCACGATTTTCTGTATGGCCGCCCCTTCACCATCGTGACGGACCACAAGCCCCTGCTAGGCATCTTTACCGCGGATAAGCCCACCCCTCAAATCCTGTCCCCAAGGATGCTCAGGTGGGCCATTTTTCTCAACGCGTATCAGCACGCGTTGGTCTACCGGCCCGGGAAAGAGATCAGCCATGCGGACGCCCTATCTAGGTCTCCCCTTCCCCTAACGCCCAGCCAGGTGAGCATGGGGGAGCGGGACCACCAGGTTCTCATGATAGAGGTGCTGGATTCGCCCCCCGTAGTGCCCGCCGACATTGCCAAAGCGACAGAGAAAGACAAAACGTTAGTGACAGTAAGCTCCTGGCTACAGAAAGGGTGGCCCGCATCCTCCCCAGCGGAGGAGTTCGCTCCATTTTTCAGAAAAAAGCTAGAACTGTCCCTAGAGAGGGGATGTCTCTTGTGGGGGCAGCGGGTGGTGATTCCCACTTCCCTTCGGCCGCGGGTCACGAGCACCTCCTCGGCCCAGACCATTAGACATTTGCGGAGGCTCTTTTCCACGTTCGGCATACCCGACACGTTAATTAGCGACAACGCTAGTTGTTTCACGTCCTCCGAGTTCAAGGCATTCATGGAAATTAACGCAGTTCGGCATATCACCTCCGCCCCTTTTCACCCGGCCACCAACGGCCAAGTAGAGCGCCTCGTCCGCACCACGAAGGACGCGTTGCGGCGCATGGGCCCAGGGGATTTGAACCTACAAGTGTGTCAGTTTCTGCTAGGGTACAGGGTGACCCCGTTGGCGTCAGGATACTCCCCCGCAGAGCTCTTAATGCGCAGGAAGCTGACCACCATCCTAACTAGGCTAGACCCCACGAGGGTAGAGGACAAGGGGAGGAACATTGGGCTGGAGGCTACGAAGAGTTTCAGTGTAGGCGCCCCCGTGCATTGCAGGAATTACGCCAGCACGGGCCCAGCCTGGGTTCCGGGCGTAGTTGTAGAGCAGACCGGCCCCGTGTCGTACCGCGTGGAAACCAGCACAGGGCTCCTGTGGAGGCGGCACGCGGACCAGCTCTGACGCAGGGTCTCCGATGAGCAGGGCACTGATCAGGCAGGAAATAAGTCAGCGTTAGGGTTCTCCCCCACCCGTTCAGCCCAAGGGGGAGGAAAGGGGGACCGTGGGCCCCCACCAAGGGGGGAGGAGGATATCCTCGTAGATACCCTGGGGGATCTTTCCGGGGAGGAGGAACCCGACCCCATACATATCTCGCGTAAAGTCCCCACAAATGCGGGTACCCCTACCAAGTTAGATTTTGATTTCCAGAACCGGGGGTTTTTTCGGAGTGGTCCCCCACCCGTCCAAGCGAGAAGAGGGGTTTTTCGTTAGCCCCAACGGCCCCCGGTCTCCCCACAATGGAGTTTTTCCCTTCCCCTAAGACCGCCAGACAGCGGCAAGCCACTAACGAGTCTCCCTCTCCCATTTCAGGACAAGGGACCAGGGAGCAAAGAAGCAATAACGCCCCCGGGGGGGCAGCCCTCTTCACGGCCCACACGCACACGCAACAAGCCATCTTGGCTGAGAGACTTCGTCTCATCCTAGGGGGGAGGGATGTTGTGTTCTGTAAAGCAGTGCCTTTAACAATGTACCTTTGCCATGTGTTATCAATGTAACCTTTCTGTGTGCAACACAGGTTACAATGTAACCTTTCTGTGGGCCCACACCATCTTTGGCCCCCTCCTCTGGCCCGGACAGTCAGGGGAGGGAAGAGGAGCCCAGCTGAGCCTCATCTCTGCAGCGAGGCTTGAAAAAGCCACCGCCAGCGCACCAGAGACGCCCACACCATCTTTGGCCCCCTCCTCTGGCCCGGACAGTCAGGGGAGGGAAGAGGAGCCCAGCTGAGCCTCATCTCTGCAGCGAGGCTTGAAAAAGCCACCGCCAGCGCACCAGAGACGCCCACACCATCTTTGGCCCCCTCCTCTGGCCCGGACAGTCAGGGGAGGGAAGAGGAGCCCAGCTGAGCCTCATCTCTGCAGCGAGGCTTGAAAAAGCCACCGCCAGCGCACCAGAGACGCCCACACCATCTTTGGCCCCCTCCTCTGGCCCGGACAGTCAGGGGAGGGAAGAGGAGCCCAGCTGAGCCTCGTCTCTGCAGCGAGGCTTGAAAAAGCCACCGCCAGCGCACTAGAGACACCCGTACCATCTTTGGCCCCCTCCTCTGGCTCAGACAGTCAGGGGAGGGAAGAGGAGCCCAGCTGAGCCTCTCCCCTTGGCCCGCCGGGCGGGGAGTATAAAGGACCGTGATTCCACCTTTGGCTCCCTCCCCCGCCCTGTCCGGCGGGGGTGGTGGGAACGCAGCTGACCAGTATTGCCGCGGCTGGACTTTTCCACCAAAGTTGTACCACCAGAGTTGCCGGTCCATTTCCTGGCCTTAAAGGCCAGGTCGTCCTCTTCTTTGGCTCCGTCAGGGACGTGCAAGACATGGGGTTCTGTTTTGGGGATATTGGTGGCCGAAGGATTGTGTAATTAATTTTGCTATGTTATAACTTAATTTTTTTTTGAGACTGATGTTTTCTTTTCTGATTTCATTAATGTATTGTATTATTATTGTATTGTTGTTCGATGCATGACTTATGTATCCATGCTCTGATTATTGTATTTATGATGCATCTTTGCCTGATTGCTTTATTTTTGTTACTGTGTTTCAGGGTTTGCTGATACTCAGTTTATATGCTGTTTTTATAGGAATTGTGTTCATTGCATTTTTGTTCCGAATGTATATTTATTTTTATTGACATTTTGTATGTTTATTATATTTTGTTTTGTTGTATTCTTAATTATGTTGGAAGCCGCCCTGAGTTGGCCTACAAGCTGAGTAGGGCGGGGTACAAATTAAAATTTGAATTGAATTGAATTGAATTATAACCATCACCTGTATCAATGTATGCTTAATAAGGGGACGCGAGCTAGTGACCACCAGAGGGCAGTAGCGAGCGTCCAGCTCTAATGGATCATAGCCACCTGGATCAGCAGCGCGGGAAGATTCCCCGCGACCTCCTCACCTGGTCAAGATGGGCGTGACCTCTACGACGTCACGCAGGCAGCAACCAATAGTCTGTCAACGAGCCACATTCAAATGTATAGCCAGCTGTATATATTGAGCTACCCATCCGCCATTACCACATGTTCCTCCGGATCATCATGCAATAAACCTGTGTTAAGCCAACCCTTCGGCTGTTTGTTGTCTCTGGTCCCTTACACTAAAGGGCCATAGTCAGGATTTTAGATGTGGGTGGGCGAATATTTTTTTCAGGATGGGCAACAAAGCCTCTTTTCAATGCATTCCCATGGGAAACCACACTTTGCCACAGTGGGCAAAGTGCTAACTCAGGGTGGGCCAAGCCCACCCTGGCCACCCTCTAGCTATGGCCCTGGCTTTTAATAATATGTTAAGTGCATCATCCACTTTGCACCTCACAGAATACTGACTGACTTTGATGTGACTTTGTTGAAAATTAGATGGGTGGGGTAACAGAATGACGTATTCTAATTTAAAAGCATTACATACTCCAACATTTTGTAATAAGATTCACTTCTGCATTCAAATCAGTCAAATCTATATCAGTGGTGGTGAAGGTCTGAGAATTTAAGGACCAGAAAAGTGACAGAAAATGCCCCCCCCCAGTAAGCTATTTTAGGGGAGGGGTTGACCTTCAAAGGCTCTCTGGTGCCCTGGAGACCAAAGAAATGCTACTTAGGTTGGCATTTTGGCCATCTCTGCCCCAAATCTACTTGTCTTATCCCTTTCCCAGAATCATCTGGCATTTGGCTGCTCCTCTTACATTTCCTCCCATAACCATGCAGCTGATTTTCTAAAATTCTTGCCCTGCCCCCTGCTCAATACTTTATGGCAAATCTCCCAAAGGGAGAAGACCCTTTAGAACACCAGAGGAAGTGTGGCCCAGACATTTCTCTTTCTTCTGTGTCATGAAATATCTGCCCCCTTTGCTGCTGGACCAGGCTCAGCGCCACAGGAGCATCAGAGGAAGCAGAGGAAACAGGAGACAGTAGCCCTGTGTGGCTTGAAATTATAGATGCACAGGAACAGTCTTTCCAGCAGAGCGGGAAAAGGCCCCATGTGAATCCAGAAATTGCTTCTGTGTCTGTGGAAGGGATGGGCAATGAACTCGGTTGTCTACATCAGGGGTTCTCAAGGTTTCCGCGCCATGGGCCGGACTACTCACCCTCAGATGGCTGAGCAGGCTGTACGCAATGGCAGCGGGCGCGTTTGCACATGCATGGGTACGTTTGTGCATGTGTGGACACATTCACTTCTGCTTCCGGGGTCGTCACTGTGGGCCAGATGGAATGGCATCAGGGGCTGGGTCCGGCCTGCAGGCTGTAGGTTGCAAACCCCTGGTCTACATGAACACACCACTTGTTGTATGAAAACATTTCTCATCCAATCCCAAGTCTTCTTTATAGGAGTCTTCCTCAGCCTAGGTGCATTCCAATATGTGATAGCCCACAACTCATCCCCTATGATGGTGCTGTTTGGGAAATGATGACAGATGCAAATGAGGATGTTTTAGATAATAGGCTTTTAAACCCAACACAGCTAGAGGGCACTGGGCTGGGAATTGCTGCTCTGCAATTTGAACTTATAAATTTAAGCAGCTTCAAAGGCTAGTTCATACATGGTGCATCTGGGACATTTGTTCTAAATAGCATCAGTAACGGTTGGGGAGAGGATGCTTATTAGTCAGACTGCTTAGAGCAGAGGTGTCAAATATCCTTTATTTAATGGGGAGGACAGATTGGCTTTCAAAGGCATTCTCAGGGGCTGTATTCCAGAGGAACGAAGTACCAAAGGAAAACATGGCAGAAAATTGTTGTTATTATATGATATCACCTCCAACTGATGGCAACCCTGTGAATGATCAGTTTTCAAAATGTCCTCAACAGCCCTGCTCAACTCTTGTAAACACAAGGATGTGATTTTTAAAAGGGAATCAATTCCCCTCATACAGTATTTGGTCTTCCTCTTTTTCTTTTGCCTTCAACCCTTCCCAGCATCATTCCCTTTTTTAGTGACTCCCTTCTCATGTTGTGCCTACTGTCTCCGTTTCATCATCTTTGTTTCCAGAAAAAGTTCTATCTTGGTTTCATTAAAGAGCCACATGTTTATCTTTCTAACAGTCCAAGATATCTATAAGTCTCTCTTCCAACACTCAATTTCAAACATACTGTATTAATTTTTTCCCTGTCAGGTTTCTTCACTGGCCAGCTCTCACAGCTGCCTGTATTCACTGTGTATATAACAATGTGGAAGATCTTGGTCTACAGTGACACATCCTTTACACTTGATGATTTTTGTTAATTCCTTCACTGATGCCCCTCTGAGTCTCAGTCTTCTTCTGATTTCTTAGCTCCATTTGGACTGAAGATGGAACTGACATGTGAAAAATCGAAAACAACTCCCATTTCTTCGTTGCCAAGATTAAAAATGCCAAACATATTTTAGCTTAAAGGTCTCAGCAGCTAGGCCTTTTAGGAGATGCATTTCAGTGCAGGTTTTTTAGAATGGGGAGGGATCATTACAAAAGATAAGACTTATAGTAATGTGGAAAGGGAGAAGTAGCCTTCTATGGAAACTCGGAAAGCTGGTTAGAGATCCTGGAGGGCCAGATTTCACCTTAGAACCTGAAGATCCTTACCCTCCTACCCACCTCTATTGCTGCAA
This sequence comes from Bradypodion pumilum, assembly GCA_035047305.1. Classification (NCBI taxonomy): domain Eukaryota; kingdom Metazoa; phylum Chordata; class Lepidosauria; order Squamata; family Chamaeleonidae; genus Bradypodion; species Bradypodion pumilum. The sequence goes on from JAWDJD010000002.1 coordinate 322,462,891, forward strand.
CTTCATGTCTAGTTCTGGCTCATCCCTTGCTGCAGCTATGGGCCTGTAAGTGTGCATCACACTGCCAGCAGTCTATTGCTAATGTTGCCCTTGGCTGATCTCTGTATCTGATCCTTGCCCTAGATCAGATGACAAGGGCAATAGGGGAAAAGCTGCCAAATCCCTAGATGCACTTTGGACATCAAGTTTTCCAATTGCTTGGAGGGCAACATGCTTTCACTTCAGAGAAATGCCGCTGGAATTTGCTCTTGCATGCCATTGATTTCAAACATCACATCTCAAAACAACCAGTAGGAATTTGGAAGCACATTGGATTCCAACCCAAAGTCCAAGTCCACAGTTGGAAGTCAATTAAAAGCACATTGTAAACATAGGATTCTCACCCCTTCCATGGATTCTAGAGGGATTCTAATTACTATTTAAAGTAGAGGTTCTCAACCTTTTCCAGCCATGGGCCGGACCACACCCCCTCAGACAGCTGAGTGGGCTGGACACATGGTTCCTCCCACTGTAAATGCTGCTGTAAAATGCATCCGTGGCTGAATTAAGGACCTGAGGATCTGACTGTGTAAAAAAATCCCCCTTAAATCACTCAGCCAGTCCTGGGAATAAAATACAGGAGGAGGCAGCCAAGTTAAGAAGCTGCTTTTGCTGCTTCCTCTTCTGTGGCTCTCTGTCTCTCTCCACCTCTGTCTGTCTGTCTCTGTGTGTGTGTGTGTGTGTCATACCTGTCAACCTACCCAGATTGGCAGGGATTTCCCGATTTTCGGCGCTGATTTGCGCCATTTCCCACCCGCAGCTGCCAAAACCCCAGAATTGGCAGCGGGGGAAAAAGAAGTACTGCGCATCCCTTCTGCACAGATCGCCTTCTACGCATGCGTAGAAGGCTTTTACGCTTGTGTAGAACCCTTTTACGCTTGTGTAGAACCCTTCTACGCATGCTTAGAAGGCAATCTGCGTAGAAGAGGATCGTAGAAGCCTTCTACGCATGCGTAGAAGGCGATCTGCACAGAACCGTTCTGCACAGGTCGCGTAGAAAGCGACCTGCACACAACCGTTCTGCGCAGGTCCCGTATCGCATCAGCGATTCATCAGACACTAAGAAGGGACTTTAGAGGAAGAGATTCATGAAGGATGAAAAGTTTTAAAAGGTAAGACACTGAGCACAAAATCACAAACAATTCTTACAGCAAAAAGAAGGGCAAAACATCAAAAGAAACTGGACTACCTTCAGATGACCTGAGATTTAAAAAGGGCATGTGTAGGAAATGAAAAAGAGCCAATCATCAGGGAAGAATACAAATGAGTAGCTAATATTTTCATGGGAAAAAGTTGGGACAGTTACAGCTGAGAATGAGCTTGGGCTTGCAATAAACCCTAACCAGTCCAAAAGATCAAGGGTTGAAGGAGGTTAGTTATGCTCAGAGCAAAAGGAAGAAGAAGGAAACAATAATTGGAATGTCTGTAGACACAACTCACAAAAAGCTACTGACAGATATAGATTAGTTTGTTCTTGGAAAGTTTTCCAAACTAGGAACAATGTTTGATCAGGCAGGTTGGTTAGCTTGGCCATTACGTTCAATCGGTTAAACGAGAGGAAAGCAAACCCTTTTTTTAAAAAAAAGCTGCTACTAAACTATACATCCCTTTTCATATAGTGCAACTGATTGACAATTTATGTTAGATAATTTTGTAATTTTTCTTTTAAACTATTCATTTTTAATTTCTAACACCTAGCCATTTTCCACATCTGTAGTTTTGCCTTGCTAGTTTCTGGAAGAAGAAGAAAAAAGGGGGGGAGGAGTAGAATTATTTTCATGCATGTAAGGTAGTTCATTAGTATACTGCATGAAAGTTTATGTTATTTGAAAAGTCTTTTAGATGGCATAGAAATCTTCATTGTTTTTGTGTTTTTCTGGAGTAGTGTTTGACCCTTCAGACTTTCTATTGCCAGAAACCTCAGTAAGAGCAGTCAGCAGAAAGGAACTGCAGGAGCCGCTTTAAAAACAACAACAACAACACACACACACCCAACAACACCAAAACCAAAAGTAAAATAGAAAAAGTCATAAGGCCAAAGGTTCTCCAGTCCACCCTGTTTGAGATAATCCTGATCTAGATCTGAGGCAATGAGTAGTACTTCACTTCTAAGTTGATTAAATTGATCAACAGTAACATAAGATCAAATCAAAATCAAATCAATAAAATTTTTGTTTGGACTACAGCATTGTTTCCCAATGTTGGGCCCACGCCCCACAGGGGGACTTCAATTCTCAAAAGCCTAAGTCAGTACATTCTGATCAGTGCTATGGAGAATTGACTTAGGCTTCTGGGAATTGAAGTCCAAAAACCAAAAGTTGAAAAACACTGAACTAGAGGTATTGTTCTTATTGTTAACACCCTGATCATCTCCACATACTGCTCTCCATATACTATACCTGCCAGTGGTGGGATTCAATTTTTTAAACTACCTACTCTGTGGGCATGGTATGGTGGGCAAGGCCAGGAGGAAAGCTCTGCTTTGCACCCGAATTAGGACTACTTTATTTCAAAACTTGCATGGGCAGGGTCAGCCAGAATTTCTGCTACTGGTGCTGGCGAACTGGGGAGAACCTGCTAATGCCCACCACTGATACCTGCTCTCTCATCTGACTGCCACAAGAAAGTTTATTGTCTCCAACATTGTATAATACAGTACTACCTCATACAACGTCTAAACTTGGTTCCACAAGTTAGGAAGTTCTATGAGGCATGCAAAATCCTAGCCGCGATGCCTCATACAACGTCCAAATTATTGCCACCAATGCATTGTATAACCTCATTCCCATAGAGACACATTATAACAGCTCAGACTGCAGAGCAAAGTCAAAGAAACACAGGAAACTGACAGAACTTTAAGAAGGGCCAGAGGGGTGCGTTTCTCCACCAGTGTGGGAGGGCCCCCCGATGATGATGATGATGATAATAATAATATTTTATATACTATACCACAATTCTCTGCCGAAACGGAGACTCAATGCGGTTTACAAGGTACAAATTCACAAAAGCAGGGCTCAGAGGGGGCGGAGGCAGCAGTAGGCAACGGACACACCAGGCTCCCATCTCCGGAGGTGGGGAGCCGCTTTTGAGACCGTGAGAGGCGAGCCCCAGGTGCGGCGAGTTCTTTCTTCCCTGCCTCCTCCAGCCGGATGCCAGTCGAGCTCTGTGGGTCCTCCAAGCCCCGGCGTTGGGCGATGGTCGGCATCTTCGCTGCGGGCATCCCCACCCGACGAACAGCTGGGTGAGGGCCAAAGGGTCCTATCGGATTGCAAAGGGTCAGAATCGACTGTGTGACTGAACAACAACAAAAAAACTGTACTTCTAATGTAAAAACCCTAATACCTCATACAACATCCGGCGATGGTGTATGAGGCAACTTTTTCCCAAGAATTGGGTGATGTTGTATGGATCCGTATGAAGCGGACGTTGTATGAGGTATTACTGTATATACATAAATGATCAACCAGCTCCTGACAATACAAAATTGTTCTTCTATGCAGACGACACAGCAATGGTTGTACAAGGAAAAAGTTTTGATGAGATACAGTATCTGTAAAACGTACTGGAACACTCAAAAAAAAGGGGCAGTATTACACTATCAACCATTTGAAACCTAACCTGAGTAAGACTCAAGTGTGTGCTTTCCACTTCTGAAAATGAAAGGCAGGAGTTGAACTAGATGTTACATCCCCAACCACTGGGCCCTGGACCAGTACCATGCCATGGGCTGGCCCGAATTGGGCTGCGGGGGTGGGTGGTGCTGGAAGCCCTGATGGCAGCCTTCTGCTCTCAACATGCTTTGCCTGAGTCTGCCTGAAGAACAAAGCAAGAGCACAAACTTCAGAAACTGCAGATAGGCAGGTGGTCGGGCCCCTCTTCCATGTTGCTTAACTACAGTGGGCCTCTGCCCCCTGCCTGTATGCAGTGTGAGACTTCACTGCATGAGTTAAATGGTGTGGCTGGCATGCGGCTGGGCTGGGCCCCTCCTCCTTGTTTTTAAGCTAAAGCAGGGCTCCTCCCCTCACTTAGTGGTCCATGGAAAAATTGTTTAGCATGAAACCAGTCCATGATGCAAAAAGAGGTTGGGGACCCCTGCTCTAACTAACAAGGGGAAAAAAATCATGTCCCACCCACATTGTGCCCAGCCAGTGCGCTCTAACATTGGGAAAGGCCTTGGTTCTTTCCTGTTTGTCCACCAGCAGATTGCTGTTAGAGTATTGGCCAATATCTTGTTGCTTATCATAGTCAATTGCTTTAGGGTTGGCTTGTTGGCTCAACAGGGATTTTGAGAGTCTTCTTAATCTCCATTGATTCAAATGGGCCTATTCTAACTACAACCTAAGATTTGTCTACACAGGCCCTCCCAGGCCAATGTAGAAGAGCTTTTAAAATTTGCTTCAGGCCAGAGGGAGAAGCAAAATGCTGGTGTCTGTATTATCATAATATATCGTATAATAGTGAGGGAGTCATTGCATCAGATCTATCCACTGAGTCCACTGTTGCCTCCCAGAGTTTTTAAGTGTGCAGAAAGAAATGTCTCATCTCAAGTTAATTCCAAAAAGAAGAATGCCAGCATTGGCACTGATGGCCACATAATGCCTGATTCTCTCATGTAGAGTTGGATTGGATTTTGACTCCAAAAGTCACATTGAACCTGAGGAATTGATCCCAATTATAAATGAACTCCTTACGGATAGAACTTATGTGCTCCATCTGAATATTTAGGAGGTCCAGTGTGAAGAATTACCAAGAGTCTCTTCTTTACTGGTTTAGCAGAATATTATAATAGTATCCTAGAAAAGTATCCTTGCAAAACAACAGTTCTTTGACCATGACATCAATATTCTTGACAGATGCCTTGAATAGAAATACAGAAAGATCCTGTCACATGATTACGGCATGACACATTACTTGAACTTACAGGGTCATGAAAAAGGCCCTAGCTAGCCATTACAAGGGATACATGGCTGCCCCTGACCTACGTCTTCCTCCAACAGCTCTCTGGTAATATCAAATGAAAGAAATATATGATGTGACATCATCTAGTTCATGCTCCTTCCACCCTTTCAAACAACAGCTACAAAACTGGAGCAAGGTTGCAAATGCTAATTACTATAATGGCATGTCAAGCATTCGTTTTACTGCATTTTACAAGGCAGCTGTTTAAGAAAGACAGATATTTGCAGAAATCCAACAGAATCCACTTACATGAAAAGGGGCAGGCTACCCACAATTAGGTTTAGATTACTCTCAAGTGCTCCATGGGATTTTGCAACTCAAACAGACCCTTTAATGTACAGTTCTTCTACTTTTGTGTGTAGGACAAATGTGAAACTGCCCAAATAAAGCCACCTTTTGGTGAGTTAATTCTGCAGTTCCTTTCACCTGACCTAGTGTGTGAACAATTAGCCAGCAACATAAGATTGCCATTACCAGGATACACCTGATTGTGGTACAAAAATACCACAATCTTTGAGGAGGCTCTTTCTGTGTACCCCAATGTACAGTTGATACTGTACATAGGGGAGTTAACCCCAATGGTGTTATCATTTAGGGTGAAGCAACACCTATTTTGTAACTCTGCATAGGCTATTACTTGCAGGATGCTTGACAGTGTTTCATCTTGACATAGTGTCCCTTCCTGGTTGGTTGGAGTTTGATTCCCCACCTCCTTTCCAAAACCTATAGAGAATCCACACAAGACTTTCATAGAGGAACGCGATCAATGGCAACCCAAGTTGCTGTACCTCCTGGCCAGGAACAAATTCAGCCTGACAATTAAAAATAGGAGGGTTAATGTTGGCAATCAACCTGAATATTGCAACTTTTAGGATATAAAAGGCTCTGCCCAGAGAGTAAATGCAAATGGGCACACTTACTTCATACAAGATATAGGATTGTTTGAACAGGGTGTGTGATTCTTGTATGTTCAGCTGATCCTTGTGTTAAAATGCAATTTCTTTTGCAGGCATTTTGAGAAGTGCGTGCATTTCTCACTATTTTGTAATGGAACATAGAATCACTGAGTTGGAAGGGTCCTTTTAGGCCATCCAGTTTAAACCCCATCCTAGGATCAAGTTACACCTGTTGAGAAATGTATGTCCCACTGTCCCAGGAGTACTTTTGTCCTTCTGGCAGAGTTTTCAAAGGGGTCCAAGGACATAAGCCACTGACCCGATCATAAGGTGGACCCTGACAGTAGAAAAGATGTTAGAAACAGCTGGATCATCACTGGGGAAGAGATGGAGAACAGCTATAATGACAGCATGTCTCTTCAAAGGTAACAGAGCATGAAACCAATTTCACACTTTATTAGCCAATTCAGGTGCCAATTGCTCAATTCCTGAAACTATAATATTCCCTCTTCACCTCACATCTCTTTTCAACATGGCTAGCCCCTTTTTAGGAAGCTAGTTTCTCCTAGCAGTGTTTTTGTACAATCTTTCTCCAAATGTCATATGAGGAGCCATCACATGGGAAGTTGTGGTGGTTGTACATGGATCTGATGTGTCCTGCAGGTTTCAAAAGTTAATGCAGCAGTGGAAAGGGATTTGTAGTATTTTTGTTGCCTTCTTCCAAGCAGTAGGAAAAGCATTAGTCACACTCAGTGTTGTTTTTGAATATTCTGCCCAACAACCATGGTAGGGGTAGTGCTGGAGAGACCAAAAGACAAGAACAACTCTGGTAGTCTACCCATCCAGTGCAAAAATCACCCGTTTATTCTGACAATAAGGGCACATCTATACTGTAGAAAAAATCAAGAGGAGGTTTGAGTTTTTAAAGTTGATTTATTGCCAAGTGGTCTTTGAGTCATTGCGTACATCCTATTGGGGAAACTTAGAGTCTGGTGTAGTACGTCAGCCCAGGGGTAAGGTAAAGGTAAAGGTTTCCCTTGCTTTAGTGTCTTGCACGGAAGACAATGAAGGAGTCGCAGTAAGGACTAACACAGGTTTATTGGTTGATGATCAGTATGAACATGTGGTAATGGCGGAGATACATCACATTATATACGGTAGTACAATACATTTGAATCTTGTTGCACGGTAGCTCATTGGCTGCTACCGGCGTGACGTTGTTCCAGTCACGCCCCCCTCGGTTCCAGTAGTAGTTGTTTGCTTGTGCAGGAGAGTTCCCGCGGCTGTTGGTGATTTGAGGAATGAGGACCATGTGAGTTGAACGCTCGCAGCTGCCCTCTATGGGCAGCTAACTCGCGTTCCTTTAACAGCTGGGCTACATTGTAATTGTGGTCAGGTTACATTCATACATTTCTTAAAGCGACATTGTACATACATAACATCCCTTCCCCCTAGGATGGGACGAAGTCCCTCAACCATTGTGGCTTGCCGCATGTGCGCCTAGGGCGTGCGGCCGCTTGACTTAACACTGGGGAGCCTGGTTCTGCGGAGTCCTGTCCTGCAACGGAAAGGGGGGACTCATTAGCAGCTCGGTGTGGACTCTGCGGTAACCTTGCATTGGGGGACGGGAATGGAATGAACAGTTGGGAAGTGAAACCCTGCCTACCGTTTGAGGAGCTTGGGGTCCCCCCAGTACGAATCTCAGGACCGACGAAGAGGCCCTCGTGGCCACGCCACCCCCTGTTGCCTGCCCGGGAGTTCTAGAGACTGTGGTGGGCAGACTCCCCCCCGTTGCCTGTCTTGGGGGTGTTTGTCTCCAGGGAGCTGGCGCTATGGGATATTCTAAAACAAAAGGACTGGGGGGACTGGAGGTACCAGGGGCTGAACTGAAACCCCTCTTCTCGCTAGGACGGGTGGGGGACCACTCCGCTACACCCCCCTGGTACTGCAACTCATAATCATAATCAAGCTGATCCCTCTCTTTCAAAGTATCCTCTGTGGTTGAGAACCCAGGATATGCATTTGTATCCGCGGGTTCCGCCGTGTCTCCCCCTTGGGTAATGCGGGTGGGGGAGGACCCTAATGCTGATTCCCCTTCACTGGTGACTCGCCTTCTGAGTTGGTCGGCGTGCCTTCTCCAGAGTAGACCCGAGCTAGTCTCGACCCTGTAGGATACTGGCCCCGTCTGCTCAATGATTGTCCCTGGAACCCACGCTGGCCCCGAGGCCGCGTAGTTCCTGCAGTGAACTGGGTCCCCTACCGAAAAACTTTTGGAGCTCTCTCCCCCTATGTTTATATTCCTTCCTTCATCCTCCACCCTGGACGGATCCATCCGGTCAAAAAGTGTTACCGGACGCCTCCTCATGAGGAGTTCTGCTGGGGAAAATCCTGAGGCTAGGGGGGTTGTCCTGTAACAGATGAGGAACTGACACAGATGAAGGTTCAACTCACCGGGACCCATGCGCCGCAGTGCATATTTCGTAGTGCGCACTTGGTGCTCGACCTGACCGTTTGTGGCGGGGTGGAACGGGGCAGCGGTAATGTGCCTGATGGCGTTTCGCTCAATGAACGTCTTGAACTCTGCAGACGTGAAGGTACTAGCGTTATCGCTAACAAGGATGACTGGCAGGCCGAAACAGGCAAAAAGCTTGTGCAACTGTTTAATGGTTGCTGCAGAGGAGGTGCTGTTCATGGGGATTACCTCCAACCACTTGGAGTAGGAGTCGACTACCAGCAGAAACATGGCCCCGCGGAAAGGGCCAGCGAAGTCAACATGGATCCGGGACCATGGCCCGTGGGCCGTTTCCCATTCCCTATGGGGCAACCGGGACTCCTCGGGCCGAGAGCTCTGGCAGCTCTCGCACGTGCCCACTAAACGTTCTATATCCGCGTCTATCTGGGGCCACCAGAAGAAACTCCTGGCCAGAGCCTTGGAGCGCACGATCCCCGGGTGACTGGTATGCAGTAGCTTCAGTACCTTGGCCCTCAGTTTCTCTGGGATAACTACCCGCTGGCCCCAGAGTAAGCAGCCCCTTTCCAGGGAAAGCTCTACTCTCTGCCTGACAAATGGCTTGAACTGCTCCTCGGGGGAAGTAGTGGGCCACCCTTTCCTCACCCAGGAACTAACTTGGGCCAGCATCTTGTCGGCCGCCGTGGCTTTGGCGAGGTCGGCCGGGAGAATGGGGGGGTGAGTCGAGAGACTCAATCAGCAGGACTTGGTGGTCCTGCTCTACCTCGCATGTGGGGTCCCCTACACTTGGGAGGGGAGATCGGGACAGCGCGTCTGCATGGGAGATCTCCTTCCCTGGGCGATAGACCAGCTCATACTGGTAAGCGTTTAGAAAGATGGCCCAACGCAGCATCCTGGGGGATAGAATTTGCGGTGTGGGTTTGCCGGTAGTGAAGATCCCCAGAAGTGGTTTGTGATCCGTCACTACCGTAAACTCGCGGCCGTATAAAAAGTCATGGAACTTTTTCGTTCCCGCGATGATGGCTAGGGCCTCCCTATCAGTTTGCGCGTAATTGCGCTCGGCCTTCGAGAGGGACCTTGAGTAGTACGCTACCGGGGCTTCCCTCCCGCTCTCCAACATGTGGCATAGAACCACCCCCGCCCCCACTGGGGACGCATCACAGACTAGAACTACTGGTCTCTTAGGGTCAAAGTGGGTCAGGACAGCATCTGAGGATAGAAGTGCCTTTAGCTCCCTGAAAGCTCTCTCTTGCCTATCTCCCCACCGCCAAACCGCCTCTTTCTTCAATAGCGCGTGCAGTGGCTCCGCAACGGATGCCTTCCTCGGCAGGAAGGAATGGTAAAAATTTAGGAGCCCTAGAAATGACTGCAGCTCCGGTTTCGTGGTGGGGCGAGGGGCGTTTTGCACAGCCGCAACCTTGGACTCGGAGGGCTTGATGCCTTCCGGGGTTACCTTGAACCCAAGGAACTCAACCTCCCTCGCAAAGAAAACACATTTGTCCCGTCTCAGTCGGAGGCCCGCTTTCTCGAATATTGAAAGGACCCTGTCTAGCCTTTGCGCTAGTTCTGCTTCGCCCCCGCTGTTATCAACACATCGTCGAAGTATGGGAGGACGCCAGGAAGCCCCTTTAAAAGGCGTTCCACGAGGGACTGAAAAATTCCGGGGGCCGAATTCACGCCAAACTGAAGGCGCGTTACCTTAAATGCCCCCTTGTGCGTTACGATCGTTTGCGCAGCGGCAGCAGCCGGTGTTACAGAGAGCTGCTGATATGCCTGCGCCAGATCTAGCTTGGCAAAACACCTCCCCCCATGAAGCGTGGCCAGTAAATGGCTGACCACGGGTACCGGATATGCATTTGGCCGAATGGCCTTATTAATCGTACATTTATAGTCCGCACAAATCCTAACCTCCCCGTTTGATTTAAGGGCTGTCACAATCGGCGTTTCCCACTCCGCCGAATCCACTGGAACCAAAATCCCCTGCCCCACCAATTTGTCCAGTTCCGCCTCGATCTTGTCCTTGAGGGCGAAGGGCACTCTTCTGGGCTTAAGGCGGATGGGTCGGATTTCGGGATCCAGGTCAAAGGAAACTGGGGGCCCCTTGTACGTCCCGAGCCCCTTCTTGAAAACGTCCGGGTGTGCGTTGCACACGTCCTGCATTGGGTCAGTCTCTATGGCGTTAATGCCGGACAGTTCGATTCCAAGGGGAGCGAACCACTGCGTTCCCAAGAGGCAGCACCTCCCCCCCTTGAGGACCACCTGGGGCAGTTTCTCGGAGTAATTCTTGAACTTCACCTTGAAGTTCCCCACCCCCAACACTGGGATCCCGTTCCCTTGCACGTCCCGTAGGTGTGACCTCATGGCCCGCAACTTGGGCCGCGCATCTGGGGGAATGCGCATATACTCCTTTTGGGACAGGATGGAATAGGACGACCCCGAGTCTATCTCCATCCTCACTGGGACCCCCTGTAACTGTACCTCAACGAAAAAACGCCGGTGCTCCAGGCCCACGCGGTTCACGCCTGCCCTGCTGTGGTCGTCTGAGACCTTCCTGGTGCCGGCCACCTTCCGTTGGTGCGTCTGGGGATGGTTCGAATTGCCCTTGTCCTCGACTCGCCCGCACCTGCACACCCGGGCAATGTGCCCCTTTCGGCCACAGTTGTGACACTCGGCCTTCCGGGACGGGCACCTCGTGCGGTCATGGGAAGGCCCCACAACCGTCGCAGCGGCGGTCCTGCCGCTCGCGGGTCTGTCGCTTCTCTCCTCGCTTCTTGACCCGCTGGACGTCGGCGTCCTCGCTGGAGCAGGGGTCTGCCGTGGTGGACGACTCCTCGGACGCTGTTGGTGTGCCGGCGGGCGGCTTGGGGGCCCGCCAGGCTGTTTTCGTTGGTGTCCGCCGGGCCGCCTGTACTGGTGACTTGGCCCTTTCGGACGTGGCCCCTCGGGACTTGAACACTCTGACCCCGCTCCTGGCCGCCTCGGCTGCTTGGGCCTCACGCAGTACCTCGTTGAACGTGAGGCGGTAGTCGCGGGTCATGAGCTTCCGCTGAAGCTCCTCGTTCCTCAGGCCACACAACATGCGGTCTCGGAGATCCTAGTCTAGGTCGTCCCACTGGCAGTGCACCGCTGCCAGCCTGAGGGCCGCCGCGTAGGCGGACACGGATTCGCCTGTGAAACGCGACCCGGGCCGGGAAGATCGACATGGGAGGCTGGAAGTGCTCGCCCAGCAGCCCCAGCATGCGGTCGATGGGCACCTCTTCTACCTTCTTGGGGGCCACCAGGTTCATCAGGATGCGCAGCCTGGCAACCCCCACCTGGGCCAGGAAGTAGGAGCGCATTCTCGCGGCAGCGTCGACGCCCACGGCTTCCATCGCGTGCCGGAATTGGCACTCGTAGAGCTCCCATGTTCGGGCTCGCTGACATCGAACTGGTACGGCTTGACCTTGGGATTCGCCATCATCCCACCTTCGTCACCAATTTAGTGTCTTGCACAGAAGACAAGAAAGGAGTCGCAGTAAGGACTAACACAGGTTTATTGGTTGATGATCAGTATGAACATGTGGTAATGGCGGAGATACATCACATTATATACGGTAGTACAATACGTTTGAATCTTGTTGCACGGTAGCTCATTGGCTGCTACCGGCGTGACGTTGTTCCAGTCACGCCCCCCCTCGGTTCCAGTAGTAGTTGTTTGCTTGTGCGGGAGAGTTCCCGCGGCTGTTGGTGATTTGAGGAATGAGGACCATGTGAGTTGAACGCTCGCAGCTGCCCTCTATGGGCAGCTAACTCGTGTTCCTTTAACAGCTGGGCTACATTGTAATTGTGGTCAGGTTACATTCATACATTTCTTAAAGCGACATTGTACATACATAACACTTGCTCAAAAGCCAGTCATATCCAACTCTAGGGTTCAGTGCTCATCTCTGTTTCAAAGCCAAAGAGCCAGCGTTGTCTGCTTCTGCAGACGTTTCTGTGGTCATGTGGCAAGCATGACTAGACACCAGAGAGCACGGAACGCTATTACCTTCCCACCGAAGTGGTCCCTTTTTATCTACTTGCAATTTCTTGCTTTCGGACTGCTAGGTTGGCAGGAGCTGGGACAAAGACAGGAGCTCACTCCATCCTGCAGTACTCGGAAATCGAACTGCTGACCTTCCGCCTCCCAGTCAGCATCTTAGCCACTTTAGCCACTGCAGTCCAGGGGACAACACAAGATTTCTAATCTCTTCATTTAAAAGTGATTTGGCAAGCTGGCACTCTACAATGGGATGGTGGAACCTAAATAGCTTAAATATTTTTAATTTTTAAAATGTTTTTAAAGTGGCCTAGTGCCGTGATAGCAAACCTTGGCACTCCAGCTGTTCTTGGACTTCAATTCCCAAAAGCCCAAGTCCCTGTGAATCCACACAAATGAGTTTACTGCGCGTACATGCAGTAAATCCATTTGTGTGGATTCACAGGGACTTGGGCTTCTGGGAATTGATTTCCAAGAACAGCTGGAGTGTCAAGGTTTTCCTTCACTGGCCTAGTGCATAAGTGCTTATGCAATGCAGCAATATGATTGAAATTGTTTTTCAAAGTACTAGTGCAGGTGCTGCTATTCTTCAAAAATTGGATCATCAGTGCAGCTGTTTTGTGGGTGATACGGCAGTGGTTGAAATAATTTTTTTAAAAAAAATTCCATCGCTGCATTGTGTAAGTGCTTATGGCATGCACTATGTCACTTTTAAAATGATTTCAGAACTTATGTAATATATTTCGCCCTCCTTCTATATCTTTGAGTTTCTCGTTCCTTTCCCCTCATTCCGATGCATGCCATAACAATTCAAATCAATGATCAAAATTGATTTGAAATAAGTAATCTCACCAGGTTGTTTAGAATAAACCCCTTTCCAGCAAAAAAATAAAAATGAAATAAAAAATGCACGCTTGGCTGTACTTTGTTTGGTTCCTGATCCTGAAAAACCTGAGGCAAATACAGAAATATATCAACATCTAAACAAGCCCAGTGGTGGGCATCAGCATGTTTGCACCAGTATGCACGTACTGGTAGTAAAAATGGCTCTGTTTCACCCCAAAGCACATCCCCAGCCACTCTGGAGTAGCTGGGGAGGCACTTTGGGGTGAAACAGAGCCCTGGAAAAGCCTTGGACAAAGGGGAAATGGCTTCAGAGATTCGCTATAGAGTGATGAAAATAGGGAAGAGCAGTCACATGCCCAACAGGACAAGCCCTTTGTCATTTGGAAATGTGATAGAATACCCTACAATTTGCTCAAAGGAGCCACCTGTAGAAGGGCTTTCTTCGTCATAAATTCTGGAGGTAGTGAAAGTCAGTTCTATAGTGTTGTGTTCTAAAGCCTGTGCCTTTAAACAATGTACCTATCCATGTGTATCCAATGTAACCTTTTCTATGTATAACATTGTAACCTCCAGCTGCATCACTGTAACCTTAATAGGACGCGAGCTAGTGACCGCTAGATGGCAATAGCGAGCGTCCAAGCTCATTGGTCCAAGACTCACCTAGAACAACAGCGCGGGAAGATTCCCGCCACTACCTTCACCTGGACAAGAAGGGCGTGACCTGCAATGACGTCACGCAGCCTGTAGCCAATAGGCTATCAAGGAGCCACATTCAAATGTATAGCCACTGTATATATTGAGCTGTTCGTCCGCCATTACCTCATGTTCCCTCTGACCAGCATGTAATAAAGTTGTGTTAAGCCAGCTCTTCGGCTGTCCTGGTGTCTTTGGTCCCATACACTAAATTGGCGACGAAGGTGGGATCATGGCTGCCCACGGGACCAAGACATACACCGGTTTCGACATCAAGAAACCGCAAGATTGGGAACTCTTCGAAATGGACTTCCAAGGTGCGCTGGTGGAGTTCGAGGTGACGGACGAGGCAAAGAAGAGAGCCATCCTCACCAGAATGCTCGGGCACGACGGAAAGAGAGTACTGATTGACCTCATCGCACCCAAAAAGGCGGCTGAATTCAAGGCAAAAGAGCTCCTGACGGTGTTGAGAGACCATTTCCGGCCCTCGGTAGCGATGTTTCCCGCTCGGAGCGCGTTTTGGAGGCGAGTCCAAGCGCCTGATGAGTCGGTCGCCGCTTTCGTAGCGGCCCTGCGCCTGGCTGCCGGCCCGTGCAAATGGGAGAATTTGGAAGTCACCCTCAGGGACTGCGTGCTATGCGGCCTGAAGGACGCCGAGATTCAGCGCACGCTAATGAATCAGGAGCCGCCCCCCACGTTGCAGGAGGTCCTGAAAGTGGCACAGGCCGCGGAAGCCACAAAGGCAGGGGTGCAAGAGCTCCAGGACTGGCGGCCGAAGGCCGACAAAGCAGAGAGTTCGGTGCACGCAGCCCGGCGAACTTCGAAATCGTCCGCCGAAAGCAGCGACGACGAGGACGCCCGGAGGGTCCGAAAGGAGGACCGGCATTGCGACGGCTGAGGGGCGGCTCACGACCGTGCCAGGTGCCCGTTCAGAAAGGCCGAGTGCCACAACTGCGGGCGACGCGGGCACATAGCCAAAGTCTGCAGACAACGACGCAAGGACCGGAGGAGCTCGCCCGACCGCCCAGCGAGGGACCGGAGGAGCTCGCCCGACCGCCCAACGAGGCCAGACCGCTCGACGAGACTAAAGGATGGCGCCCGGCCCACGAGGAAGCAGGACGGCGTGGGCCGCATCTCCGACGACAGCGACGACGACGCTCCGGTTTTCAGCATGTCCATGGGACACCCCCGTTACTTTGTTGAGGTACTGGTGCAAGGGGCCCCTGTTAGGATGGAGATTGACTCTGGCTCCTCTTACTCCATTATTTCCCAGAGGGAGTTTTTGAGAATTGCCCCCCGTGTACGGCCCAAGCTCAAAGCGTTGAGGTCCACGCTTCGGGACGTGCAAGGGAACAGTATCCCGGTGTTGGGGGTTGGGAATTTCCAGGTTCAGTACAAGCGGCATGCCGCGGAACTCCCCCTAGTCGTTCTTAAGGGAGGTAATTGCAGCCTCCTCAGGACTCAATGGTTTCAGCCCCTGGGTCTGTTCATTGGGGGGGTGCACGCCGTTGGGTCTGACCCGATACAGGAGGTGTGCGACGCGCACCCCGAAGTCTTCAAGAAGGGACTTGGGAAATTCAATGGACCCCCAGTAACGTTCGACCTGGACCCGGAGGTCCGCCCAATCAGACTTAAACCGCGCAGGGTGCCTTTTGCACTCAAGGACAAAATAGAGGCGGAACTGGACAAATTAGTGGGCCAGGGGATTCTTGTTCCTGTTGATTCCGCGGAGTGGGAAACTCCAATTGTCACAGCATTGAAGGCCAATGGGGAGGTTTGCATTTGCGCCGATTATAAGTGCACCATTAATAAGGCAATCCGCCCTAATGCGTACCCGGTGCCGGTGGTCAGCCATTTGCTAGCCAGGTTACATGGGGGAAAGTGTTTCGCTAAGCTCGACCTGGCACAGGCCTATCAGCAACTCATGGTAACCCCTGCCGCAGCTGCTGCACAGACCATAATCACGCATAAGGGGGCGTTCCAGGTGACGCGCCTCCAGTTCGGCGTGAACTCGGCGCCTGGAATTTTCCAGTCGCTCGTGGAACGCCTCCTCAAAGGGCTGGACGGCGTTTTACCATATTTTGATGACGTATTGATAACGGGGGGGAGTGAGGTTGAGTTGGCTAAAAGGCTAAACAAGGTCCTGGCGGCGTTCGAATGGGCGGGGTTGAGGTTGCGAAAAGACAAATGCGTCTTCTTCGCGAAGGAGGTTGAATTCTTAGGGTTCAGAGTAACACCCGAGGGGATCAAACCATCCAAATCCAAGGTGGCCGCCATCAAGAAAGCCCCTCGCCCCACATCCAAGCCCGAGTTGCAGTCATTCCTAGGGCTCTTAAATTTCTACCACTCCTTCCTTCCACGGAAGGCTGCGGTGGCTGAGCCGCTTCACAAGTTGCTCAAGAAAGATGCGGCATGGATGTGGGGCAATGACCAGGAGAGGCCATTCACGGAACTGAAACAACTCCTGGCGTCTGACGCCATTCTGACCCATTTCGACCCCGAACGGCCAGTGGTACTGGTCTGTGATGCATCCCCGGTGGGGGTGGGGGCAGTGTTATGCCATGTGTTGGAAAACGGGAGGGAGGCCCCAATAGCGTTTTACTCCAGGTCCCTGTCCCAAGCGGAGAGAAACTACGGCCAGACAGACAGGGAGGCGCTGGCGATAGTTGCGGGGACCAAAAAATTTCACGATTTTCTGTATGGCCGCCCATTCACCATCGTGACTGACCACAAGCCCCTACTAGGCATTTTTACCGCAGACAAGCCCACGCCACAGATCCTGTCCCCGAGAATGCTTAGGTGGGCCATTTTTCTCAACGCCTACCAGCACGCGTTGATGTACCGGCCCGGGAAAGAGATCAGCCATGCGGACGCTCTGTCGAGGTCCCCCCTCCCCCTGACGCCCAGCCAGGTGAGCAAGGGGGAGCGAGACCATCAGGTTCTCATGATAGAGGTACTGGATTCGCCCCCCGTAGTGTCCGCCGACATTGCCACAGCGACAAGGAAGGACAAGACGTTGGCGGCGGTTTGCTCCTGGGTACAGAAGGGGTGGCCGGCGTCTTCCTCAGCAGAGGAATTCGCCCCATTTTTTAGGAAGAAGCTGGAACTGTCCCTAGAGAGGGGGTGCCTCTTGTGGGGGCAGCGGGTGGTGGTCCCCACATCCCTTCGACCGCGGGTGCTTAAACTGCTGCACGTCAGCCACCCCGGAATTGTGCGCTCCAAAGCGCTGGCCCGAAGTTACTTCTGGTGGCCCCAGTTAGACGCTGACATCGAGCACATGGTCGGCACTTGCGAGAGCTGCCAATGCTCCAGACCGGAGGAGGCCCGACTTCCCCACAGGGAATGGGACGCGGCTAAGGGGCCGTGGTCCCGGGTGCACATAGATTTCGCGGGCCCGTTCCGAGGAACCCTGTTTCTCCTTGTGGTGGACGCTTTCTCCAAGTGGTTGGAGGTCGTCCCAGTCATGAGCACCTCCTCGGCCGCGACAATTAAGCATTTGCGGAGAATTTCTTCCACGTTCTGCATACCCGACACTCTTATTAGCGATAACGCTAGTTGCTTCACGTCCGCTGAGTTCAGGGCATTCACAGAGATTAACGCCATCCGGCACATCACCTCCGCCCCGTTCCATCCGGCCACCAATGACCAAGTGGAGCGCCTCGTACGCACCACGAAGGACACGCTGCGGCGCATGGGCCCCGGGGAACTCAACCTGCAAGTGTGTCAGTTTCTGCTAGGGTACAGGGTGACCCCGCTAGCGTCAGGCTACTCCCCTGCCGAGCTTTTAATGCGCAGGAAGCTAACCACCATACTCACTAGGCTAGATCCCACGAGAGTTGAGGACAAGGGAAGGAACATAGGGTTAGAAGCCACCAAGAGTTTCAGCGTGGGTGCCCCGGTACATTGCAGGAACTACGCCAGCGCGGGGCCAGCCTGGGTGCCGGAGGTGGTTGTGGAACAGACCGGTCCCGTATCGTACCGCGTGGAGACCAACACAGGTCTACTGTGGCGGCGGCACGCGGACCAGCTCCGGAGCCGGGTCCCAGGAAATCAGGGCGCCGGAAACACGGATACGAATTCAGCGTTAGGGTTCTCCCCCACCCGTTTAGCCCAAGGGGGAGGAGAGGGGGGTCGAGAGTGCCCACCAAGGGGGGAGGAGAAGGAATTTGTCCTCGTAGATATCCCGCGGGATCCCCCAACAGAGTTTGATTTTGATTTTCAGAACCGGGGGGGGGGGGTTTCGGAGTGGTCCCCCACCCATCTAAGCGAGAAGAGGGGTTTTACGTTAGCCCCTGGTGCCCCCGGTTCAACCACAACGGAATCTTCCCTTTCCCCTAAAGCTGCAAAACCGCAGCAAGCCGCTAACAAGTCTCCCTCTCCCATTACAGGACAAGGGTCCAGGGAACAAGGAAGCGGGAGCGGCCCCCGGGTGGGCCAACCCACATCGCGGCCCAAACGCGAGTGCAATAAACCATCTTGGCTAAGAGACTTCGTCTCATCCTAGGGGGGGAGGGGTGTTGTGTTCTAAAGCCTGTGCCTTTAAACAATGTACCTATCCATGTGTATCCAATGTAACCTTTTCTATGTATAACATTGTAACCTCCAGCTGCATCACTGTAACCTTAATAGGACGCGAGCTAGTGACCGCTAGATGGCAATAGCGAGCGTCCAAGCTCATTGGTCCAAGACTCACCTAGAACAACAGCGCGGGAAGATTCCCGCCACTACCTTCACCTGGACAAGAAGGGCGTGACCTGCAATGACGTCACGCAGCCTGTAGCCAATAGGCTATCAAGGAGCCACATTCAAATGTATAGCCACTGTATATATTGAGCTGTTCGTCCGCCATTACCTCATGTTCCCTCTGACCAGCATGTAATAAAGTTGTGTTAAGCCAGCTCTTCGGCTGTCCTGGTGTCTTTGGTCCCATACACTAAATATAGCATTCAGAATACCTGGACCAAATTTAAAAACACACGCACGCACGCACGCACGTACGCGCACACGCACACGCGCACGCGCGCACACACACACACACACACACATTTGAACTGCCTTAAGTCAAAAGGAAAATCCTTGCCAGTATGACAGAGGGAGAAGGTGGCACCTCACCTTGAAATGATGAGGGGGAGGGAATGTGCCCAATACAAGTCTTCCAGGATGCCAAAGGTGCTAGAAGCTCAGTAGAAGACATTGTTAGTTTCAGGGGAAAATAGCTCCTCTGTGATCACCATGTCTACCCAGATCATGTACACTGCAGTGTAGTTATTACCTTTCTGGAAAGCATTAACCTGGTGATTTTTTGATCAGGAACTGAAAACAACTGGGGCCAACCCAAACCATTTTGCAGCCTGAGTCCATGAACAAGGTAACCTCTTTCCCATATTATGAACAGAAGCTGGGAGAAACTAAAATGTTACCTCAGTGCTGATAACAGAACTGTATCTTCCTGTGTGGCACTTGAGAGAAACAGGCCAGATGCCCAACACATACACATCTGTCTTCCAACACCTAGCTTTTGTTCCTCAACCTGTCATTAATATATGCTACTAGCTCTGTCACACTGCAGAATCAGATTTGGGAAGAACTATAACATCCCCTAAGAGAAATAACATCTGGGTCTGAGTAACCACTGCTGCATTGCCTATAGGACTGGTGAGGTTTTAGCTTATGAAAGTTCGTGTGTGTGTGTGTGTGTGTGTGTGTGTGTGTGTGTGTGTGTGTGTGTGTGTGTGTGTGTGTGTGTGTGTGTGTGTGTGTGTGTGTGTGTGTGTGTGTGTGTACCACTCCTAATGGCCGTGCTGTTTGTAACATCAAGAGAGGTATGGTCCAAAATAGTCATTTTGGCAAGCTCTGGTGAAGCATATTGAAGCTTAACTTGTTTATCTTGAGAACCTCATCTACATGATGAGGGGGAATACAAAACAAAGCAAAACAGAAACAAGCCGTGTCAACTACACTATTCTGTTTCCCCATCTGCACAGATATCCATCTATATGAAAATATCCATCTGCTTTGTTATTTTGCTTGTGATTCAGAATTGCAGGTTGGGCTTTAAAAAGAGAGACAGGACTCTTTAGTCTCTGGGTGATTCTGACTTTCCATTTTTCCTACCAACATCATCAGGAAAATGTCTGTTTGTGTTTTCTTCTTCTTCTTCTTTCATCTGCCTTCCTCATTGCAGCATGACCCCCGTACCACTGATCCAGTTACGTGAGTCAATTTCTGGTCCTGAGCCCTTTCGGCACACAAAGTCCTCATCAGTCCCAGGCTAGTATTGATGAAGCTGCTGCCCTCCATCAAGATTCATTCATTCATTCAAGTGGGATTTAATCCACTTGGGACCATTACCCTTTCCTGTGGACTTCACCACCCAAGGCTATTAGTCCTCAGGGTGGTCAGGTTAGTTAACCACCACCTGACACTCGGCGTTGAGTCGCTGGCAGTATGGTCTATTCTATTACCACCTGGCCAGACAGACTTGGAGACAAGTATCTTTGTATCAAACGAAGATTGCTCTAGATTGCCTAGAGAGACTGCAGTGTGAGAGTCACCATAGATATTAATTGTCCTTCCACTTTAAGAGGAATAGGATAGTGTGAGCTTCTGCACTTTGTAAAAGGCATGTCACCATGGATGTTGGTGATGCATGTCTGCTTCCTTGAACTTACTTGGGATTTCTATTTGCTTCTGGGAAAAATAGGAAACGTGAGCAAGAGAGAAAATCATTGTACTACCAGCTGTTTTCTTTCCCTGATGATTTCACGGGCTGAACCTTCTTCAAACCCTGCCGCTGTGCAAATAGGAGCAAACAGATCAATGAAACAAAGAGCAAGCAG
This sequence comes from Bradypodion pumilum, assembly GCA_035047305.1. Taxonomy (NCBI): domain Eukaryota; kingdom Metazoa; phylum Chordata; class Lepidosauria; order Squamata; family Chamaeleonidae; genus Bradypodion; species Bradypodion pumilum. The sequence goes on from JAWDJD010000002.1 coordinate 322,483,651, forward strand.
TTTGCTCAGTATGATGATATTTAATTTTTGAAGTCACGTCTGTTTACATATGCTTACAGAAGAATCTCTGCTCCCTGTGGCTCCTGGACAAGGGCAACAATTTTACAGCTAATGCTTAGGAACAGAGGTGGTGGAAAGTAGAAGTCTGAGAAGTTTAAGAAGGAGATAGGTCAAAACCACTCCAAAAGTGTGATATGTTTTGTAGATGGCTCACGACTCCAACTTTACACCGTTGTCATTGCAGATTTGTACACTCATCAGGTACTCCACTGAGGGATCGACAGTTCTGCCAGCCAGCAATGATTTCTGAGGATCATTCTACAAATTAAGTCAAATGTGTATTTCGTGAGATTGAAATGTTGTTGGCATTTCTAGAGAGATGCATGTCTTAGAATAAGCACGTGTTTTCCTTCCAATGACAAGCCAAAAGTCAAAGCAGGATCATATGCAAGATACAGATACCAGGAAGAGCACATTTTAATACGAACAAAAAAAATCATAAGAACAGCCTTGCTGGAACAGGCCACAGCCCATCCAGTCCAGCATTCTGTCTCACACAGTGGCTCACCATTTTCTTCAGGGTATTCCCAAGGAGATGCCTTCACCTGCTTAGGATTCCCTGGAAATGGCATTGAGAGATATCGTGCCTATCTCTCCAACCCCGAGGTTGTCCTTAAGTATCCATAATTATAGCCATTGATACCCTTGTCCTCCATGAACTTGTCTAATCCTTTCTTAAAGCTGTCAAGACTGACAGCTGTCACCACTTCTTCTGGCAGGGAGTTCCATAGACCAGTAATCCTCTGGGTGAAAAAGTACTTTCTCTTATTTGTTTGAGAACTAGTACCCAAAAGTTTCATGGAGTGTCCCCTAGTTCTAGTGTTATGCAATAGGGAAAACAGTTTTTCCTTATCTACTTTGTCCACACCGTGCATGATTTTATAAACTTCAATCAGGTCACCTCTTAGACGCCATTGTTCAAGAGTGAAAAGGCCCAACCGTTGCAGCCTCAGATGGTAAGGAAGGTGTTCCAGTCCCCTAATCATTCTGGTTGCCCTCCTCTGCACTTTTTCCAACTCCATAATATCCTTCTGGAGGTATGGTGACCAGAACTGTACACAGTATTCCAGATGGGGCCTCACCATAGATTTATAAAGAGGCAAAATGACACTTGCTGACTTATTTTCTATACCCTTCCTAATGATCCCTAACATTGAGTTTGCTTTTTTCACTGCTGAGGCACACTGGGTTGACACCTTCATTGAGCTGTCCACCAGGACACCAAGGTCCCTTTCCTGGTTTGTCGCAGAGAGTTCAGAACCCATCATTTTGTAAATGTAATTGAGGTTTTTTGCCCCAACATGCATCACTTTGCACTTACTAATGTTGAAGCTCATTTGCCACTGTTTTGCCCACTCCCCCAGTGTCAAGAGATCCCTCTGGAGCGCCTCATATTCTCTCACAGTTTTCACTACCCTGTATAATTTAGTGTCATCAGCAAATTTGGCTACCTTGCTATTTACTCCTACTTCTAGATCATTTATGAAGAGGTTGAAAAGCAGTGGTCCCAGTACTGAACCTTGGGGGACCCCAATCTTTACTTCCCTCCACTTGGAGAAGTGTCCATTGAGTGCTACCCTCTGTTTCCTGTCCCTTAGCCAGTTGCTGATCCAGGACAAGACCTGTCCCTTTATTCCATGACTGGTAAGTTTATTCAAGAGCCTTTGGTGCAGGACCTTGTCAAAAGCCTTCTGAAAGTCCAGATAAACAATGTTAACTGGATCCCCCTTATCCACATGCTTGGTGACACTCTCAAAAATTCCAACAGATTAGTGAGGAATGATTTGCCCTTGCAAAAGCCATGTTGGCTCTCCTTTAGCAGCCCCTTCTCTTCTATGTGCCTATTAATTCTATCTTTTAGGATAGTTTCCATCACTTTACCTGGGACACATGTCAAACTGACAGGTCGGTAATTTCCTGGATCACCCCTGGATCCTTTTTTGAAAATTGGTGTTACATTTACTACCTTCCAGTCATCAGGCACAAAGCCTGATTTGAGGGAAAAATTATATATTTTGGCTAGGAGATCAGCAATTTCATCTTTAAGTTCCCTGAGAACTCGTGGATGGATGCCATCTGGTCCTGGTGATTTGTTAGTGTTTAGTTTAACAAGACATGCAAGGACCTCCTCCCTGGTTATTTCTATCTGGCTTAATTCTTCGGTTTCCCTCCCTACAAAGATAGGCTCTGTTTTGGGCATGTGGTCTCTGTCTTCTTCAGTGAATACTGAAGCAAAGAATTCATTGAGTCTCTCTGCAATCTCTGTTTCCTCTTTAATAACCCCTTGCCTTCCATTGTCATCTAATGGTCCAATGGCCTTCCTAGTTGGGTTCTTACTTCTAATGTACTTAAAGAAGTCTTTGTTATTTCTCTGAGTATTTTTAGCTATACGCTCCTCAAAGTCTTGCTTTGCTTTCCTGATTGTTGCCTTGCATTTGTTCTGCCAGAATTTATGTTTCTGCCTGCTGTGTTCATTCAGACAAGCCTTCCATCTTCTAAATGAGCTTTTCTTGCTTTTGATCAGTTGATCACCACTTGAGGGAGCACAGCTTCTAAATACATGCTACATGTGCACTTTATTTATTAGAAACCTTTAAATGTGCCATTTGCTTTTATGATCCTTCTTTGCTATACTTCCCATGTAAGCTCTTTCAGTGTTGGAGGTAAAATACTCTAATTCTGCTGTGATGATATATCCAGCACTGCTTACATTTGTCCACCACCCCCATTATCCTTGTACTTTTGTACTCACAAACAAATAAGGAGCCCTGGTGGTGCAGTGGTTAAACTGCTGTACTGCAACCAAAGGGTTGTGAGTTTGATCGTGACCAGGGTTCAAGGTTGACTCAGCCTTCTCTCTTCCGAGGACAGTAAAATGAGTACCCAGCATGTGTGTGTTTGTGGGGAAATGCTAATTAACTTGAGAGCCACCCAGAGAATGCACTAAGCACTATGGGGTAGTATATAAGTGTGATTGCTTTGTTGTTGTTGTTGTTGTTGTTGTTGTTGTTGTTGTTGTTTGCTTTGGATGATTACCCAATGAGGAACCAATTAGCTTTATCCACACACAGGGAAATGCATAGCCCACTTATCTCTTTATTTATAACTGCAAGTCCCTGGAAGGTAATGGGGTTTGTGTGTGTGAAAATAAACCACTCCAGCAAGGGACTAAAGTAAATGAACAGCATGAAATGAGGATAATGAGACACGTACAAAGATCCCAGGGACAAATTAATCGATTTTAGCACAATTTATCCTAATCTGGTGTCTTGCAGATGAACTGGACTACAGCTCCCATCATCCTCCAGCAGCATGGCTTCAATCATTACAAGTTGCCAGTTTCAGTCCACCCCACTCCCTCTAGAAGACACTGGAAGGAGGGAGGCACACAAGGAGTATTGCTTTCATGATTAAAATCCTGCGCTGAAGAATACTTGTGAATTCAACTGTAGTAACATAGCTGTCAAATGGAATCAGATGATAAATTGGCTACTGTGTACAAAGTGATGGGAAGAGGGTGAGAATCCTTCTCTTTAGAGATAAAAAAAACCTTCTGGTAAAATTTGGCCATCCAATATCTCAATTTCAAACAATACGCCATGAAACATGGGCAGTTCATCAGGAAAAAAATCAGATTAATTCCACCAAAGAGTGTTGACTGTTGATTTCACTGGGCATAATAAGCATACTTAAATTATGCCATGGTGTTCCACATTTAAATTGCAAGGGCCACTTCTTATTTGGGATGTTCCTACATTACCATCTCACAAAAGATAATGGCTGAGACAGTGTCTCAGACTGATATAAAAATCTGGGATACATCTGTCTGCACAGTGTGTACACTTTAATATATGAGCAGTTTGCTTTAAGGGCATGTGGTTGCGGCAAGAGATTTCTGTTGCACTCCAATTTAGGGCAGTATGTCCATCATCAGATGATCTCTCTGTTTCTGTCTGCATCTGTCTGGCTTTCTTTCTCTATTCAATGAACAAATCTGTACTGCAGTCATACCTTTTCTCCACTGAGTTCAGAGTAGCACACATGGGATGGTTCTTGCTTTATCCTTATCATTAGCAGAGTTTGCCCGGCATTGCTGGGCTGTTTAAAATGGGTTTGTTTTGATGCAGTGTAAAAATGAGGAATTTTGTGGTTTAAATAAAATTTTTTATAGATGTACATGTATAATTTTTTGTAAAGTAGCAGGTGGTGTTGGTAATGCGTTCTGTTTTATTTTGAATGTTATTTCTGTCTTGGCCTCTGGGTGGAGCTTCTTCCGGTAAGTACTGTCTTTATTCATTTATTTTCCGGCTGTCGTTGAGGGAGGACATGTGCTGGTGAGTTGCCTTGTGTTCTTTCTTTTGTGGAGTTTATTTGGTTTATTTTTGATTTGTTGTTGTTTGGCTTGGTACTGTTTGTTTTTGGTTGTTTTTGTTTACTGTTTGTTGTTTTGTGTTGGTATTATTGGTTGGATTTGTGTTTTTTTTAATGTTGTTGTTTGATAGTGGTGGGGGTGGCTTTCCTTAAGGTGGCGTGGGCTTCCTGGTCATGCCGCGTTAAGGAAGGCCATCAGCGGTGGGGGTGGGGGGCTTTCCTTAAGGCGGTGTGGGCTCTCTGGCTGTACCGTGTTAAGGAAGGCCATCGACGGTGGGGGGCTTACTTAATGCGGTGTGGGCTCTCTGACCATGCCGCTTTAAGGAAGGCCATCGGCAGTGGGGGTGGGAGGCTTTCCTTAAGGCGGCATGGGCTTTCTGGCCATGTCGCGTTAAGGAAGGCCATCGGCGGTGGGGGTGGGAGGCTTTCCTTAAGGCAGCATGGGCTCTCTGTCTGTACCGCATTAAGAAAGGCAATCGGCGGTGGGGGGGGTGCTTTCCTTAAGGCGGCATGGGCTCTCTGGCCATACCGCGTTAAGGAAGGCCATCGGCATTGGGGGAGGAGGCTTTCCTTAATGCTGTTTGTGTTGTTCTGAGGTGGTGTGTTTTATATTTTTATTTTTTGCGCGGCGCCTTTCTCAGCGCAGGACACTGGGAATTGTAGTTTTTCATTTTTCATTTGTGTTTTCCCTTTGTGCAGTTTTTTTTGTGTGTGTGTGTGTGTGCGGGTAGTTTTTGATTGGCCATGGCGCGTTTCCCCAGGTTCTTTGTGCTCTCGGCTCTCAGCCTGATTGGCTGTGGCACGGCGCGGTGCAAAGAACGTTGGGAAATGAAGTTGTTTCCCTTTTTCGATGAGTGTGAATCCTTATCGGACCTGCAAGACAGCTCCTGGAGCCACGAACTCCTTATCTTCCCCACCAGACCATCCTCATTATGGTCTTGTTTGCCCCTGTCTTCTGGTTTCCCTCTCTGGTATATGCCTGCTAATGTGTAACCAATGTACATGTAACCCATTGTTTGAACCCACTTCCTCTTAGCCTGTCACGGGCGTGCACTGTGCTAGGCCATACCTGTCAAGTATCCCGTTTTTCCCAGGAAACCCCCTTATTTTTACCCCTCTTCCCACCCCCCTCTCATTTTATTAATTTCCCCGTAATATCCCTTATTTTTTTAAAAAAAATCATGACCAGAACCCTCACAGGTGAAGCTGCATTATGTTTTTCCTGCCACCAGAGCTTGCTGTGGCTTTTCGCTTGTGGAAGGAGAGAGAGAAGGTGGTGGTGGGGGCCTTCTGTAGTTTCTCTTTCATTTCCCTGCCACATGCTCATGGAGGCTTCATTTTTGCTGCTGCTGGTCAGAGCCACCATGGGACGGGAGTCTACTCTAGGTGAGCAATATTTCATAAATGGAGATTAACTCCTCAGCTGCTGGGAAGCTTGGAAACTACAGAGGTTTCTTTTTAGTTTACTAATTCCCTTCCTTAAGCTGGATCCGACATTCTCAGGTGTTGGTGCTTCAACTGGTTGCAATGAGGAACAAATAGATTGGTTAATTTGGGGTAATTAATCCCTTGCTCCTCCACCCTAATTGGTGTGTGTGTGTGTCTAGCCACATGCAGGGCTAGTTCACCCTAGGGGGCTGGTTCTGCTCTTTGCTTCCCAGAATTTTTTTTAAATTAGAAATGAGTAAATAAGAAAGAAAACAAAACAAAAGTCCCCCAAGAAAATGGGGGAAGGGTTCTTTGGCCCACACAGTTTTGTTCCCATTGCAGCTACAGTACCATCTAGCCATCTTATTTTTGGCCACCCCCTTCTTTTGTTCTCCACCTTTCCCAGCATCAAGGCTTTCTCAAGTGAATCCTCTTTTCTCATTTGATGTCCAAAGTACTTTAGCGTCATCTTTACTATTTGACCTTTAATGAGCAGTCAGGGTTGATTTCTTCTAGGATTGACCTATTTCTAACACCACATTTCAAAGGCATCTATTTTTCTGTGCTCAGCTTTCCTAATGGTCCAGCTCTCACACCGGAAATACCATTGCTTTGACTATGCAATTTTTTGTTTGCAAGGTGATGCTTCTACTTTTAACTATGTTCCCCAGGTTTCTCATAGCTTGTTTCCCAAGCATCAGTCGTCTTTTTATTTCACGGCTGCAATCACCATCTGCAGCGATCTTTGAGCCTAAGAAAGTAAAATCTGCCAGTTGTATCCAACTCTAGGGTGCAGTGCTCATCTCCATTTACAGCCAAAGAGCCAGTGCTGTGTGTGTTTGCAGACATTTTCATGGCCATGTGGCAGCCATGACTAGAGCCCAGCAAGTCACATGGCTATATTTGGCCATACCCACAGATTTGGCCATGCCCACAGAGGGGTGTGGCCAAAATTTCCCTTATTTTTAAATCCAAAACTTGTCAGGTATGTGCTAGGCGCGTACGGACTGAGGTATTTTTGGCCAGGCAATAAAAGAGGTTGCTCGGTGCTCCTCGCTGTCGCCTCACCCTGATGCCTTGACCTGCGTGTGTGTTTAATTATTCCCCACAAGCGACCCTTATCCCTATAGCAGGCTTCTGCTTTAACACAGGAGGCTCTACCCTCATGGAACTCTTTAAACCAGAGGTCAGCAACCTTTGTCCTGTGGGCTGGATCTGGCCCATGGGGCCAAACCATCTGGCCTACACACTTGCTCCAGCCACTGACACCACCGATGCTGCAATCACCTGCAGACGCAATTACGACAGCTGTAAACGGTGTGTGTGTGGGGACCCACCAGTCCAGCCCCCTCTACTGTCTGAGGGTGTATGACCCAGCCCCTGACATTAAAAGGTTGGCAAACCCTGCTTTAAACAGTCCCAGCAGCAGAACATAAAACAGCCAGTGATTTGCAGGAGAACATGATCAAAGGAAGGGGATATGAATCGAGCCACAACAGGCTGAGGGGCCAGTGTGGACACTGGCACCAAAACAACCCAGGGGCTTTGTGGTCACTTAAACCAAATGCAGAAGCCAAAGAGATGGCAAATCAAGCTGACATTGCCAATGCAGTTGTATTTTTACAGGGTTTCCCCCCTCCATGCTTCCAAGTCTTTGGTACCCCTCTTCCTGTTGCTTCCCTTGCTAGCCATCTTTTCTCCCCTTCTTTTTCAACTCTCACAAGACAGATATGGGTGAATGGGTATCCTATGTCCAATGCTGCTACTGCAGGCGCAGCATTGTTCTTGACAGCTGGTTACAATGAAACACTGATTGCTTACAGTAGATACAATAGACAGATACAAATCCGTTAAAGGGATACTTATCACAAAGCATTCAGTACATAACATCCCTCCCCCCTAGGTGAGGACGAAGTCCTCCAGCCATAGAGGCTTTCCGCACGTTCGCTTTGGGCGAGGGGTGGCCGCACTCTGTGCCGGAGTTCCTGCATTGGAGGAACGTGACTCGTTAGCGGTTGGCTGCGAGTCGTAAGCCGGGGATTGGGGAGGTCTAGGTGTGGGAGTAAACTCCAGGGATGTGAGACCGGGGGCTCCAGGGACTAAAGAAAAACCCCGCTCCTCGCTTGGATGGGTGGGGGACCACTCCGAAAAATCCCCCCGGTCCCCTAACTCAAAATCTAACAAATCCTCAAAAACCCTCTTTTCTAAATTGTCCCTGTTACCCGGCATGTCTGAAGAATGCGGGTTTGTATCATTTTCCTCCCCCCTGTGGCTTGTGTCTCCCCCTTGGGATAAATGGGTGGGGAGAACACTAACGCTGAGTGCTCCCTCTGGCTACTAGCATCTTGCCTTTCCACTACTCTGCCTCTGAGTTGGTCGGCGTGCCTCCTCCAGAGGAGCCCTGTGCCTGTCTCGACATTGTAGGATACTGTCCCCGTCTGTCTGACCACTATTCCCGGTACCCAAGTCGGGCCGCCAGCCGCGTAGTTTCGGCAATATACTCGCTGGCCGATCTCGAAACTCTTGGTGCCCCCTGTTTCTATGTTTCTACCCGTGTCCTCCACCCTGGTTGGGTCTAGCCTTGAGAGGATCGTGGCAGGTTTCCTCCGCATGAGGAGCTCGGCGCGCGAGAGCCCTGACGCTAAAGGGGTTACTCGGTACCTTAAGAGGAATTGGCAGAGTTGCAGGTTCAACTCCCCGGGGCCCATCCTACGCAGTGCGTCCTTCGTTGTTCGCACCAGGCATTCCGCTTGACCATTTGTAGCGGGGTGAAATGGGGCCGCAGTAATGTGGCAAATTTTATTAATCTCTATGAAACCCTGGAACTCCGCTGACGTGAAAGTTGTGGCGTTGTCGCTCACAAGTATGTCAGGTAAACCGAAACAGCTGAATACCTTGCGTAATTGCTTAATCATTGCAGCTGACGATGTACTAGCCATTGGAATTACCTCCAACCACTTGGAGTAGGAGTCCACTATTATGAGGAAAAGGGTGCCTCTGAAAGGACCCGCAAAATCCACGTGTAAGCGTGACCATGGACCCCTGGCCGTGTCCCATTCTCTGTGCGGAAGTCGGGACTCCTCGGGGCGGGTGCTCTGGCAGCTCTCGCAAGTGCCTACCATGTGTTCTATATCTGTGTCCAGTTTGGGCCACCAGATGTAACTCCTAGCTAGCGCCTTGGTGCGCACGATCCCCGGGTGGCTGATATGCAGCATCTTTAGCACCCGGGACCTCAGAACTTCGGGGATTACCACCCGCTGCCCCCAGAGTAAACAGCCCCTTTCTAGGGAGCGCTCGTCTCTCCGCCTACCGTAAATCCTGAATTCCTCCGTAGGGGAGCTTGCCGGCCAGCCTTTCTGTACCCATGAACTGACTAGGGTCAACGACTTATCTTTCGCTGTAGCCTTGGCGATCTCAGCTGGCAGGATTGGGGGTGACTCTAGGGCCTCAATCAGGAGCACCCGGTGGTCCTGTTCTACCTCGCACTCGGAATCCCCTGCCTGTGGAAGGGGTGACCTGGAAAGAGCATCGGCATGACTAATCTCCTTGCCGGGGCGGTAGGTCAGCACGTACTGGTACGCGTTGAGGAAGATCGCCCAATGTAGCATCCTTGGGGACAAGATCTGCGGGGTTGCCTTATCTGTAGTGAATATTCCTAAGAGGGGCTTGTGGTCGGTCACGACATTGAATGGCCTACTGTAGAGAAAGTCATGGAACTTCTTGGTTCCTGCAACGATCGCTATGGCCTCCCTGTCAATTTGTGCGTAGTTGTGCTCTGCCTTGGACAGGGATCTCGAATAGTATGCCACTAGGGCCTCTCGCCCGCTCTCTAGCATGTGGCAGAGGACTGCCCCCACCCCCACCGGTGAGGCATCGCAGACCAGCACAACGGGTTTCTTTGGGTCGAAGTGGGTCAACACAGCCTCGGAAGATAGAAGCTGTTTGAGCCCCCAGAATGCCCATTCCTGACTGTCCCCCCACCGCCAAGCCGCATCCTTCTTGAGTAATCTATGCAATGGCTCCGCAATGGACGCCTTTCCCGGGAGGAACCAGTGATAGAAGTTAAGGAGTCCTAGGAAGGACTGCAATTCGGGCTTGGTGGTGGGGCGAGGAGCATCTTTCACTGCCACTACCTTGGATTCAGCTGGCTTAATGCCCTCAGGGGTTATTCTAAAACCCAGAAACTCTTCTTCCTCAGCAAAAAAATACGCATTTATCCTTTCTCAGCCTGAGCCCTGCTTTTTCGAACACTGTTAGCACGTGGTCTAACCTCTTGACCAATTCCTGCTCCCCCCCCCCCCCGCTGTAATCAGAATGTCATCAAAGTAGGGGAAAACACCTGGGAGCCCTTTTAACAACCTCTCTACAAGGGACTGAAAGATCCCTGGAGCCGAATTTACGCCGAATTGTAGGCGCGTCACTTTAAAAGCTCCCTTATGGGTCACAGTTGTCTGAGCGGCAGCTGTAGCTGGGGTTACCGACAATTGTTGGTATGCCTGGGCCAAGTCTAGTTTGACGAAACACCTCCTCCCATGCAGGGTTGCAAGCAGGTGGCTTACCACTGGTACTGGATACGCATTTGGGCGGATTGCCTTGTTAATTGTGCACTTGTAGTCAGCGCAGATTCTAACCTCCCCATTAGCCTTAAGCACCGTAACAATGGGGGTTTCCCACTCGGCGGAATCCACCGGCACCAAAATCCCCATACCCACCAATTTGTCCAGTTCAGTCTCTATTTTGTTCTTTAGTGCGAAAGGCACTCTTCTTGGCTTCATCCTGATGGGTCGAATGTCGGGATCCAATTCGAAAGAAACTGGGGGCCCTTTGAACTTCCCTAGCCCCTTCTCAAAAACGGCAGGATGTGTGTTACACACCTCCGTGATCGGGTCAGCCTGCATGGCGTGTATGCTTCCAATGAAAACTCCTAGGGGCCCGAACCACTGTGTACCCAGGAGGCAGCAGGACCCTTCCCTTAGAACTACTAGGGGCAACTGCGTGGAGCGCCTTTTAAACTGAACCTTGAACTCTCCCACCCCCCAAACTGGTATACTTTTGCCCTGGACATCCCGCAAAATAGTCTTAAAGGCCTTCAGCTTGGGGCGTGACTTCGGGGGAATACGCAGAAATTCCCTGTGGGAGACGATGGAGTACGCCGACCCCGAGTCGATCTCCATCCTTATTGGGACCCTCTGAACCAGTACCTCAACAAAAAATTGGGGCCACTGCAACTGCACACTGTGGACTGCCTGGTCGTGGCTCTCAGGAACCCGTTGAGATGCGCGGTGCTCCTGGGGCTCGTTGTCGAAGATGTGCCCGACCCCGTCTGCCTTGTGTTGGGGCCATTCCACCTGGCCCTTGCCGTCATCTCAACGCCGCTCACAGACCCTTGCGATGTGCCCGCGCCGCCCGCAGTTGTGGCACTCTGCCTTCCGGAATGGGCATCGGCTCCGGTCGTGGGATGCCCCGCATCCATCACAGCGGCGGTTCTCTCTGGCGCGGTCTCGCCTCTCCGGTCTCCTCTGCACCCGTTGCAGGGCCTCGTCCTCGCTGCAGTCGGAGGTGGACGTGGAGGACTCGGAGGCCCCTTGCTCTCCGTGGGAGGAGCAGCTGTGGACTGGGACCGCCGGCGGGGGCCCCCCAACCGCGGCGGTCCTGGCCCGGCACACCCGTTCGCCTTGTTGCACTGACTCGGCAGCTTGGGCGATGCGCAGGACATGCTCGAACAAGATGCTCTCGTCTTTGGCCAGTAGCTTTTTCCTGGCCCCCTCATCTCACAGGCCCAGCAGGAGCCTGTCCCTCAGCGCCTCACTCAGGGATGCTCCCCACCGGCATGGCACAGCAGCCACCCGCAAGGCTGCCACGAAGTCTGCCATGGACTCACCGGCCCGCTGGCACCGCTGCTGGAATGCCAACCTTGCCGGAAACACAGACACTTTCAGCTGAAAGTGCTTCCTCAACTCGGTGAGGATCTCATCTAGGGGCACGGCCCTGAGCGGTCTCGGCGTCAGGAGGTTGGTTGCCAATTCCAAAGTCTCTAAGCCACACTGGGCCAGTAGGAATGCCCGCCGCTGGGATTCCTCCTCGATGCCCTCGAGGTCCAAAGCGTAGAGGAACTGCTCCTCGTAGCGTTCCCATCTCTCAGGCTTTGTGATGTCGAAGGGCGCGATGTTCACTTGTTGGGACGCCATCCCACCTTCGACACCAATTTGGTGTCTTGCAACAGAAGACAAGCAGGAGCCGCAGTAAGGGCTAAAACCAGGTTTATTGCATCGTAGTAAAGTGAACATGAGGTACAGGTGAAACAACAGCCTTATTTATAGTACATTTTGAATAGCCCGGGTAACACTCCACGCCCGTCTTCTCCAGATGCAGTAGAGGCAGTAGTATCCTGCCCCATGCAGTAGAGGCAGTAGTATCCTGCCCTTCAGGTATGCAGGTGAATGGGTATCCTGTGTCCAACGCTGCTACTGCAGGCGCAGCATTGTTCTTAACAGCTGGTTACAATGAAACACTGATTGCTTACAGTAGATACAATAGACAGATACAAATCCGTTAAAGGGATACTTATCACAAAGCATTCAGTACATAACAGAGGTGGAAATAAAATCATGCCATACTTTTATATGCTAGTGGTGCTCAAGCGTGTAGCGTGTGTTTTGGAACAAGGAAGGCCTATGAGCTCAGACTGGTCTTCTCAACGCTCCACCACTGCTGTGTGATGCTCAGGAAGAATTAGATGGGAAGGACATATATTCAACTGGAGGAGGAAGAGAAAGCAAAAGGGAACCTCTGCTGTACAAATCCATCAGCAGTGCTGAGTTAATGTGTTGGCTGGCAAAGGGCCAGTCCCTCAGCATTTGCAGTCTGTGCTCAGCGTGCGGCGCTTCCCTTGCATCCGAAATGTCGTCTTTGCTGCAGCTGTGTCGCCGGCCCATGGCCTGGCTTGTCATGCCAGGAGGTGGGGGGGAGAGGAGCCACATCACGAGGATAACGGGATTACCTGCTCCTTATCTGCAGGCAATAGTCCGTACCTTTCCATAAAGGATACAAAGCAGGAAGAAAGGGCCTTTTGGCCTCCTGTTCTATTGTTGCATAGATCGTGCTTGCTTGTTATGGGGATAAACTTAGAGTCTGGCTAGCCAAAGTAATAGGACAGAAGGAAGGGGTGGAAGTCCAGTTGGAAAATCTGACTGAAGGAAAAGGGCAGAGGGCACAACAGATGAGAGAGAGGCCTCGTGATCAGCTCCTACAGCCCATATAAACCCCTCTTTATAGAGAAACTAGGTATCTGACAATGACTCTTTGGTGTAAGTGCTTATTTGGTACATAATGAACATGATGATCGTAATCATCAGTTACATTTACTGATTGTTAGTCGCCTTTCTAATACCACCTGTTTCTCTGTCTCTCTCTCTAGGTTATGTTTTGCTGCATCCAATAAAAATCTAGAAACGCTCTGTTGTTTGTCTGCTTGAAAGAACATTCTTATCAACTGTCTGCAGAACTGCTCCTTATTTGAAATTATGTGGGGGCGGCGGCGTTCTTTCAGGTCTCTTTTGCAAAGAGAGGCTGCAACAGCCATTTGTGTCTTTTTAAAAACTGCTCCAATGAAAGATTTGAAATGCAGCTCATGATAGTTCAAACACAATTCAACTAACTCTCCAAATACCTGAAAGATGGTCATAAAGAGGAGGGACATGATCTGTTCTCCAGCATCCCAGAGTGCAGGACTCGTAATAATGGGCTGAAACTAAAGGAAGCCAGATACAAGCTGAATATCAGGAAAAAACATCTTAATGGTTAGAGCAGTACAACAGTGGAGCCAACTGCCTCGAGAGGTGGTGAGTGCTCCAACACTGGAAACATTCAAGAGAGAATTGGACAGCTGTATGTCAGATCTGCTTTGATTCTGATTCCTGCATTGAGTAGGGGCTTGGAATTGATGGCTTAAAAGACCCCTTCCAACTCAGTTGTTATATGATTCTACATACGAGCCCCAGTTGTCTTAGAACTGTTTATGCAGGGCAATAGTTTCTTTTCTTCTTTCTACTGCCTGCCATCCTCTGCTCAGTTTGAACCCTCTTCATGCCTTTTCCTAACTCTGCCATGCTGAAAGCACATAAGGTCCTCAGGCTACCAGGTAGGAGTTACCATGTGCTCTCTTGATGCCAAAATCTTGTTGAGGTATTTACGTGCTCTCTATTAATGCCCTTTACATATTAGGAAATTAAGAGCACAGAAAATGTGTCACTAAAACTATGAGATCAGGTTTGAGTGGCTGAAAACAGCATAAATTGCTATCAATTGAGCTCTTAGAATGCACAAATTGTTGCCCACTAATCATGGCGACAATAAACTAATTAGTTCCAAAGGTGCCAAAGAACTTTCTGTCTTCTGGATGCTACAGCCTTGGCGCTTATTCTCTGCAACTGTAGATTTCATTTTTCCCTGGGCTTCACTCCCTCTTGTGCCTGTTTACTGAACTGTAGATTTGAGCCTCTGGTTTCTGCAGAAGTAAGAGAATAATTTGGGAGCATACTCCTTCTATGGATCAAGGAAGCCTTCCTAATCACTTTGACTATTGCTCATAGAATGTGTTTCCTTGGGGTGCAGTCGTTAAGATGTCTCACTGTGCACTAATGTCCTCATTTTAGAACAGGAGTCTATCTGTGGGTCCCACCAACCTGCTTGTTTACTGTTATCACCATCAAGACATTTTCCCTCAGGCCCATACTGTTCTTCCTGCCTCAAGCGGAACCATCTACAGTGATTTTTTCTGTCCCTTTCTTACAAAAAACCATAATAGCAACCTTGTTTCTTATGGTCTCATAGTTCCTTCTGTCAACCTCATCCTTTGGCCATTCCAGGAAGCTCAGGTGCCCATAACATTAACATTATTAATTAACCTTTCAATCTAAATTGTCAGGTTAATGGTTTTGTCCCAGTTTGATTTAAGATGTGGTCTTTTAGGAGTTGGGCATTCTAATGCATTCCTCACATCCCAGAAGTTTTGGCATCAGTGGTCTAGAGCAGGGGTTCCCAACCTATGGCCCATGGGCTGGATCCAGCCCCCAATGCCAATTCATCTGGCCCATGCCACTCTCGCTGCTTGCAGAAGCGGAAGTAAAATGCACCTGCACATGCACAAAATGCTGCCATAAATGAACTGCACAGCACTTTGTGCATGCACGTTTTACTTCTGCTTCTGGGTGGGAGGAACCACGTGACCAGCCCGCTCAACCATGTGACTGGCCCAAGGCCCTAAAAGGTTGGGAACCCCTAGTCTAGAGCATATCTCGAGAATTCAATAAAATGAGTGGCTTCCTTCCACGTGGCAGAAGAAAATCTAAACATATCTACCACATAGGTCATTGTGAAGCCAGC
The DNA here is from genome assembly GCA_035047305.1 of Bradypodion pumilum. Taxonomy (NCBI): domain Eukaryota; kingdom Metazoa; phylum Chordata; class Lepidosauria; order Squamata; family Chamaeleonidae; genus Bradypodion; species Bradypodion pumilum. The sequence goes on from JAWDJD010000002.1 coordinate 322,498,894, forward strand.
TTTTAATTTCTTTTGGTTAAGGAAGGGGCCTTTAGAGTTTGTTTAGCTGAAGAGGCATTACATGAAGGCAGAAAAAGAGTGAGATGAAAACTCAAGGAGAAAGCCAACATTTTGAATTTCTCCTGCCCTGGGAAACATAAATCCTCATTTATCTCATTCTTGCACAAGGAAAAAAAATCAATATTTCCCCCTTTCCCCCTGTAAAATGGTGAGATTATCTGTGCTATTTAAAATGAGAATTTCCTGCCTGCCACAATGATTTTTGCAGGCATTACAAAAATCAGGTGTTGGTTGTTGGTTTTTTTGCAAAGTACAGTCAGTAGCTGTTTTGTTGAACATATTTTTTTTTAAAAAAAAGTAGTAGCACTGAATGAGTTGCTTGTGTCTTTTTGTTCAGTCAGTCAGTCCTTTTGTGCTTGCTGCATGGGCATGTGTATTTCGCTTAATCCAGGGAAAAGACATGAGGGACACACAGAGACATTTTGCATAACATGCAGAAAGAGGGTTACATAAAGAGATGTTCTGCCATCTTGTTGCCATGCTGAAGGCAAGAATGCTTGTGAGATTAAGCAGGTCCTTAACAGGTCAACAGGTTAGCAGTTCAAGACCCAAGTGCTGCAGGACAGAATGAGCTCCCGTCCTCTGTCTCAGCTCCTGCCAACCTAGCAATTTGAAAGCAAAAATTGCAAGTATATAAATAGGTACCACTTCAGTGTTCCGTGCACTCCAGTGTCGAGGCATGCCTACCACATCCACAGACCGTTTTCATCATAGAATCACCATGGATATCTGGTTGGAACTCTTTAGTCACGCAAAGCTACCTCGTTGGTTGGTTGTGAACACCCAGGTGCTATCTCTCCATGAACATAAGGTAGATGCATTCCCAAGTTGTGACCTTGAGCGAAGTGGACAGAACTCTGGTGGCCAAAGAGACAAGAGGGATTCTTGCAACATAGGTCTCTCTTGGAAGAATTTCTGGGCTGATCAAAGCCTACATTACAAGAAGGAGTTATGATCCTCTACCCTTGATGTGATCTTGCACACAAGCAGTGTGTGTGTGTGTGTGGGGGGGGGGGACGATTCCTATAACAAGCCCAGAACAGAGGCTGCTGCTAAGTTTGAAGGAGTGATCCTTCTTCTTGTCCTGACTTCTGTGATTTGAACTAACCAGCTGGGTCAGCCTGTCTCTCTGCCCTCCATGCCATTTGCACCTTCACTGACACCTTCTGAAGTACAAACAGAACATGTTCCAGCATGTCGGCCAGAGCATTCTTCATGTAAAGGGTATGCCCTTGACCAGCTATTTAAAGGTATGTGTGCTGCCCTTTATTTTGCCACATTTCTTTGGATGGAAAAGGCCTGACCTGTGTATCTAGTTCAGAGAAGGAAGGAGGAACCAGCTTCCCTGAGAGGCACATCTTAGAAAGTCCCTTCCATTCTTGTTCTTCTCATTTTCTGCTTTTCTGTCAACTACGGAGGGAACAGCCAAGAAGGGCAAGGCTCTCTACAATCATCTTGCCTACAATAAATGGAGACAAGGCGTAACTGTATTTATCACATACCTGGCAGTATTAGTATCCTGGCAAGCCACCTATAGTGATCTGGACTTCACACAGGGTGAAGTCCAGATCACTATTTTGGGCCCTGTTGTACAAAAATGTTCTCCTGAGAGGAATTTTTTTCCCTATTAGCCTGCTGGGTTGCAAGCAATGTTTGGCCATGTTTTATGCCCTTAAAATGGCACGAGTAAAACTGGCAGGAAAAAGACCACAGATTCCCCCAACTGCTGGTCCATTCACTCTGCTGCTGCCATGGTCGTTTTTACCTCCAAATACAGGAAAAGAGAAGACAAGCCTAATCATGTTCTCTATGTAATGAAAAGATAAACATTGCTGTTTGGGGCCATTTCTGAAGCAACAACTATCACGGTTTATTTAAGATGTTCTGCTATTGCTTGGTATTGGGAAAAATATATGTCTAATGTCTTTGGCCACAATCTTTCTTCTTGTTGTGTCATATCTGATTCTGAATATAGGCTATAATCATCGCAATCAGCCATGAAGACTATCCTGAGAATATAATGCATTGGCCTTCCATTTGCCTTCTACATCACAGCATGGCACCCATTCCACTGATCCAGCTCCATGAGTCACTGTCACATTCTGAGCCCTTAAGGCACAACAAAGGCCTCATCAACCCCAGGCCAATATTGATGAAGATGCTGCCCTCCATCAAGATGGATTCAAGTGGGATTTAATCCACTTGGGGACCATCATCCTTCCCTGTGGACTTTGCCACCCAAGCCTGTTAACCCTCAGGGTTGTCAGGTAAGTTGACCACAGCCTGATGACAATCCTACCCCATTCCAATCACGGGGAGGTTTTATATTGCCTTCCACAGGAACAGAATTGCCCCCCCCCCGGTGTCCTCATAACTACCCTAGCAGGTAAGACACACTTTATCACAGGTTGAGCCAACATCATTTGAAACTCTTTGAGTATGATACATATGCATGGGTGAAAGAGCGGTACAAACAGCTGTGAGGGGGGAGTCTGGTGACAAATGCCCCATAATGATAAATGGACACAATGAAATAAACCCCTACACTTGCTGTGCAGCAACTCCAGTTCCGAGATAAACATGATCTAGGTGTCACTTACGCTTTGGCAGACCTTATATGTGCTAGTCACGAGCCTCAGCACTCTATGTGCCACTGTCGGGGGATCCAAGTCACAGGATGACATTGGGAGCTAAAGCCTCATCCTTGAAAGTAGTGCAGAAATGTCCAACATACCATGAGTGGCAGGTCTAGAGGCAGCAGCAGGCAGGGTTACCACTGAGTAGCAACTTGAAGGAGTGACTTCATGCAGTCATGAAATAGCCCTAACCCAAATCTTGCTGCAGCATAAAGAATACTCTCAGAATACCTACAATATACATGTAGTGGCTCAAGTGGCTAAGATGCTGACTGGAAGGCGGGAGGTCAGCAGTTTGATTCCCAAGTACTGCAGGATGGAATGAGCTCCTGTTGTCTGTCCCAGCTCCTGCCAACCTAGCAGTTCGAAAGCAAGAAATTGCAAGTAGATAAATAGGGACCACTTTGGTGGGAAGGTAACAGTGTTCCATGCGCTCTGGTGTCTAGTCATGCCTGCCACATGACCATGGAAATATCTGCAGAAGCAGACAGTGCTGGCTCTTTGGCTTTGAAACAGAGATGAACACTGAACCCTAGAGTCGGATACGACTGGCTTCCGAACAAGGGAAGCCTTTACCTTTACTTAACTAATTGCACAGGTAGTTTCAGGGGGAAACGTAGCCCACTATCATTATAGTTATAATTTATAAAACCAGCTCTTTACTCTCACATTTCTCCAAAGTAACTTAAGCAGTTACTTTTTGAAACACTTGAAGACAGCACAATGAGACAAAGCAGGAACCAATAATTCAACCCTGCGATATTCCTTGTCCTCCCTTTTCTAAGCCTAGTGGCCATGCTCCTGTATGAGAAACTAGTCTGCAGTCACATTATTTATTTATTTATTTATTTAATCTATTATTTTTATACCTACCCATCTATGAGATTTTCCTACTCTGGGTGGCAAAAGGTGTGAAGTTATTTCTTGTCAAGAATTGTAGTGTAATCTCTCATTTTCGAATTATAATTTGTCCTGTATTTCTGGACAAAGAAATTACTCATATTTATTCCATTATTCTTTCAAGGTTCCCAATTCAGAGTTAATTTTCAATAACTTAATCTTATGGTATCTACAAGGGGGATTCTACACAGTAGTAAAGGAAAGCGATTTCCGGGGGACATTAAAACCAAATAGCAAATGCTGCTGTTCTTTGTACCTCTGTTATGATGAGGGACTCAAGGTGGCTCACAGGAAAAATCTCTTCAAATCATGAGGCAAACCATTAAGTTCTAATGCTGCCTTCAGAAAAGACAGATGAAGTCATTAAGCCATCTGGTGGCAAAACTGTGAACATGCAGCTGCATCAGACATGTCGAGACAGGGAGAAGTTGTTCCTAGCCAAAGCTTGGGAGGCATCCATTTATATATAGCATAAGGAATAGTCAGAAAATCACACTTCAACACATCTCCATGCCTTAAGTAGAGGATCAATGCAGTTTATTTCTCACAATGAATGCATTGCAAAACAGCAGTTTTAAATAGAAAGCACCTAAGACCAAAATGCTGGAGGGAAATGTCCCAGTCGGGAAAAGCCCACACAAGAATCACAGCAGGCTGGTTAGTCAATACTGGTATCTGATGAATTCAGCAATTTCACAGGAACATCCACAGAGTGGAGTGTTTTGGAGGGAGACCAAGTGTCAAAGAGAATGACCACTCTGTACGGCTGGGATGTGCCTATGCGAAGTTCTTCTCTTAAGGGTCAGCTAGAACATAAGGCTATCCACTATCCCCAGGCTTGCATAATATGTTACACATTGAAGCACAATCCCATGCATTTTTCAAGAGCTATACCTGAAGAGCCCCTGCTAAACCTTTAAACAGTGTAAGCTGCATTCTGAGCCACAGCGAGCAGTGTTAGTACATCTAAATGTTCCACATAGTCTTACTCCCTTAGCTCAATGGAGACATGAGGTTTTTTTAAATGCTAGTGCCTAAAGCCTCATTGGTTTATTATAGGCCTGTAGATGTGGAAAAATAAATTCCTTTTACTGGCAGAAAGTACTTGATGCTCAGGAATACCTGCAGAACATGATGAACTCTCACTTGGCTTTCTCTTGTTTCATCTAGGGGACATTGTATGCATGCTGTTAAACACCCACCCACCCATTCTTAGTCTAGACTTTTCCTTATTAGTTTTTAGTGGTGGAACAATTCGGAGTTATATGTGTCTATGGGTGTGTGCATGCTTCTATAACTCTGCCTACAACAACAAATTTATTAAGCAGATTTACATTCCACAAATCACCCAGTGATTTTCATAAGTCAGTGAAGCACCCAACAGGGATCTCCCACACAGTCATCCAACACTCCATCAGCTACACCACACCTACTCTATTACCAATAGGTCTTAGGTTAAGGCCTCAATTTGTATCTCTTTCCTGCTTTCACTTTTTATTTTTCTCCTTTTGAATGAAAGCTTAGTAAAATAAATAAAAGGCACATGCTTGTATTACAATATTTTGTGTGAACCAGACCTCAGTACCTGGCACTTTACGTCCTCCATAATACTAAAAATGCTTTGTGGTCCTGTGTTCTCACCCAGAGGTAGGCAACTTAATACACACTTATAAATAAAGCTATCAAGGACATCCATGACCTTGGTTATTACTTCTTTCAAGTAATTTATCTTAGGTATTAAAGCAGCATTAATATCAAATCCAATGTGATTATACTTATAGCTAGCAAGTACTGCCATGTCTAGTACATACCTGTCAACCGCGGCTCCGGCCAATCCGGGACCTGCGCAGAACGGTTCTGTGCAGGTCGCCTTCTATGCATGCGTAGAAGGGTTTTACGCTTGTGTAAAACCCTTCTACACATGCATAGAAGGCAACCTGCGCAGAAGGGCTGCACAGTACCTCCTTTCCCCCACTGCCAAATTCCGGGGTTTCGGCAGTGCAGGGCAGGAAATGGCGCAAATTGGCGCCAAAAACCGGGAAATACCGGGAAATCCGGGAAGGTTGACAGGTATGGTCTAGTAGTTCATTGAATCTAGTTTATTATGAGATGGCAAAGGCTCGATTCAGCAGCTTAGGAACTGAACACTGGATATTAAGTGGCCAAAATTGAAGTGGTTTCTCTGGCTAACACAGGTGCAAAGAGAATGTATCACTTCAATGAAAGCAAAACAGGCTTTCTACTGGCCTTGCAATGGCCTCTTGGTGTTGCTGGTTAAGATGGTTGATCTGGAATGAATACATCAGCCTCCTATCCATCTAATGCACTGGATTAATTTTGCGAGGACTTTTGGTTTGAGAATATCTCTTTATCCAACAAGACCAAAGGTGCAGAGTCTAACCTTGCCTCCATAATCTATGGAGGAATCTTATCAGTAGCATTAGACCTAGAAAAACACAACAGCAAATGGCCCTCCCTGCCAGCAGGAGCAGCTGTGTTTCCATATACCTTCATATCATTTTAAGATACCACCATCCTCCAACAGATATGCAGTTGCTCTTGTTACCCATTGCCACTCCAATAGTCTCTTGCCACCACCACATGTCTCTTTCTTCACTGCACAGCATGACAAGCCACCATGGAGCAAATGGAAAAGGCAGAGAAGTGAAAGGGCAGCTGATTTCTGGAAATGAGCATTTCTTTGTTGGCTACGTATGGTGTGCTGGAAAGGGCAAAACAAGTGAGTTCCATCCAGGTGGCCCTGAGGCAGGCACCATCGCCAGGAAGCTTGAAGGCACATAACCCCTCTGTCCATTCACCTCCACCAGACTCCAGTCTTTGCTCCCCTTCTTATCATGAGGCTCCAACACAGTCACCGGCTGGCCTGCATGCATGCTCACTTCATGACTGCTCCTAGCTGTGAATGGGTAAGCAGCAATGACCTACGGAATAAGAGAAGGATGCATTTATAACACTGCACATGGGTACGGAAAGGAAAAAGCAGGGGCATCTCAGTCCAGGACTGACCCAAAGTGAAAGGCAAAATGGCATTCCATCCATTCCATGTACAGAACGGCAATTGTATCAGCAAACTGAGAAGGAAGGAAGGAAGGGCTATTGCTTTGTTGCTCAGCATTCAACAAAGAATAAGAAAAGGAGATGGCCAGTTGTTTAAGGGCAGCAAAAATACTTCCATCCACCAAACATGGAAATAACTGTAGACTGGAAAAATCTTTCTTTGAGTTATGTACATAAAAACAATTTCACAGATATGTCACGTCACCATTGAATTTAGTATCAGACACAGAACTAAGAATTTCCATTTTTAATTTGGTTTTTAAAATCAATTTGCTACCCATAAAGCTGGCAAAGCAAACCTTTAAAGCATGTAGATATCTACAATGATATCCTAGAAACTAAACTGGAGATGATGGAGAAAGAAGTTTGAGCATACTTTACAGTATATCTGATGTTGGGAACAGAAGCAGCTTAGCAGAAACAGCATAAATAATTCAGAATTACGTGGTGACTCTCACAAAGGGTGGCCAACCTTGGTGCTCCAGGTGTTCTTGAACTTCAATTCCCAGAAGCCCTGATCAGCAGGTGCACTGACTTGGGCTTCTGGAAATTGAAGTTCAAGAACACCTGGAGTGCCAAGGTACACCATCACTGTTCTATAACTACCATACAGGTACAACCGATGAGAAGTTTCTATATATCAATGCCCAATGGAGCAAAAGGTAGTGTCATGCTTTTTGGCAACATTTAGCTATGGCTCTTATTCATTAATTATACAATTCTATCTGTCAATCCCACTCTTTTGGAAGTTTGGGTCTCTTCTTGTATTTTTGTCAAATGGATGATATACAGTGGCAATTACAAGATGAAAACTGTGGTTTTTCAGACAGTCCTTCCTTAGACTGTGCCTCCTGGGTGGGAGGACTTTTAGTTGCACATCAACTATGAGTAACAGCTTGTAGTGTGCAGGTCTTGTCTCTTTAAGTGGGAGATGCCAGTAGCAACTCCCTCTCTCCTGTGAGTAAGTATGGTTTCCTTAGAGATCCAACTTCTTGGCAGAAGTTGGTTAGTGCAAGGTGCTTTGTGGCTATTGACTGTTTACTTTGTGTATTCATACAGTGACATCAAAAATTGTAGGCTTACATTTTTCAGTAAATATAGATTTTCTTAACATTTATCTATGTGTCTCTATTATTACTATTATTTTTTAAAAAAACATCAGGGAAACTGCCCAAAGAGGTTTTAAAAACTGTTCAATCTAAAGCAAAAAGTTAAAGCTGAAGTTGAAAAAGCTAGCAAAGTGATGCTCAAGATAATACAGGATAGACTGCAGTAGCATGTAGAGAGAGAACTAGTAGAGGTGCAGGCTGGGTTCAGAAGAGAAAGGGGGACTAGAGACCACATTGCCAACATACGTTGGATCATGGAGAAAACAAAGGAATATCATAAACAAGTCAATTTCTGCTTCATTGACTACACCGAGGCCTTTGACTGTGTGGACCACAACAAGATGTGGCAAGTTATTAGGGAGATGGGAATACCAGAACACCTTATAGGCCTGACTCATCTGTACATGAGTCAAGAAGCAACAGTTAGGACAGAGTATGGAATGACGGAGTGGTTTGGAATAGGAAAAGGAGTAAGACAAGGCTGCATTTTGTCACCCTGCTTGTTCAACTTATACACAGAGCACATAATGTGCAATGCAGAGATGGAGGAATCCCAATATGGGATCAAAATTGTGGGGAGAAACATCAACAATTTGAGATATGCAGATGATACCACCTTAATGGCAGAAAGTGAGGAAAACCTAAAGAAGCTCCTGATTAGGTTGAAAGAGGAGAATGCAAAAGCTGGTTTGAGATTCAATATCAAGAAAACCAAAATAATGGCAACAGGCCCTATCAGTCCCTGGAAAATAGATGGGGAAGAAGTAGAAGTAGTGACAGATTTTACTTCCCTAGGAACAAAGATAACTGCAGATGGGGATTACAGTCATGAAATAAAAAGGAGACTGATTCTTGGCAGATAAGCTATGAGAAACCTGGGGAACATAGTTAAAAGTAGAGACATCTCACTGCAAACAAAAGTCCGCATAGTAAAAGCAATGGTATTCCCGGTGGAAATGTACAGTTGTGAGAGCTGGACCATTAGAAAGGCTGAGCGCAGAAGAATAGACGCCTTTGAGATGTGGTATTGGGGGGGAGTTTTGAGAGTCCCCTGGACAGTGAGGGGAACAAATAGGTCAATATTAGAAGAGATTAGCCCTGACTGCTCCTTAGAAGGACATAACAAACCTGAAGCTGAAGTACTTTGGACATCAAATGAGAAGGGAGGATTCACTTGAGAAGGCCTTGATGCTGGGAAAGGTGGAGGGCAAAAGAAGAAGGGGACGGCCAAGGATGAGATGGATAGATGGCATCATGGATGCAGTAGGCACAGGACTGGGCGGGATAAGGAGTATGGTAGAGGATAGAGGTGCCTGGAGGGCAATGATCCATGGGGTCACAAAGAGTCAGAATCGACTGTGCGACTAAACAAGAACAAGGAGGGTACAGCTTCAACCAAAACTTTTAGCTTTCAACTAAGGATTTTCTTTCTTTGGGGAATGAGGTACAATATGCAAAACTGTATAACAATGTGCAATTATTCATATTCCAAATACAAAAGAAAGGGGGGAAGACCTCAAGTGCTTCAAAACCTTAAAGGTTAATGTAACAAAGTGCAGCTATTATCACTTTGCGTGGTTTATGTTATTAAAGCATTATCTGTGCAATATCGCTCATCGTACACACAGATAGTTTTTCTCTTTGCTTACTGAGAGAATCACAAAATATAAAAACAAAACAAAATATTTCAGGCAAAGATGTTAACTTGATAACTTTATGATTCTTTGTCCTCACATGTGAGAATGAGACAAGTGATTTACAGCCCCAGTTTTTGTACTGACGGTCATTTTGCTTCACACTGTTATTTTATCTCTCATTGTTAATGAAGCATCTCCTTGGCTTACCTCCTAAGCAAGACCTTAAGTCATCAGTCTTCCCTTCCAAGTCTATGTTGCTAAGGGTTACATCCTATATGACAAATATTTTAAAGAAAATGTCCACCAACTCACTTTGGAGGAATGTTTAAATTTCCACAATAAAACTACACTGCTGGAATACAAATCTGTACAACAGCATATAAAATGTCACAAGCGTCCACTCCCCCTGGCAAAAGAAATGAAGAATGTAATAATCCTTGACAAAATACTTCTTATCTAATAACAATTTTGTGCTGTCAAACCAATTCTGACTTATGGCAACCCTTTCCAAGTTTTCTAGGTAGAACATACAAATGGTTTAGCATTCTCTTCTCCTGGCGGTGCCCTGGGACTGTGCAGCTAGCCTATGGAATCAAACAGAGGGGGATCAAACTTCCAGGCTCTGGTTCTGCGGTCAGATAAGTATCATCTTCTCACCTGTAAAGATGGTGTGCCGAAATGTATTGGTAGATTAGGTGCTTGGAGTCTGTTGTAAGAACAATTCAAATTCTCAGAGCGATCATTTTGGGCTGGCATCTGTGTTCCGGGCTTTCGGCTTTGTGCTATGTGATACCTTTGGAGTTTTCCAGATGGGACGTAGCCTCGTGGGCCTGTAAGACATATAAAACGGCCTCAGTCAGACTGAGCACAGCCCTACCTTTTATTAATAAGTAATTATGGATGGGTAAACAGAAGGATGGATAGGTGTGTGAAAGGATGCATAGACTGCAACTAAAGATACAGTGAAGGGCCTGTGCATTGCTGAAAGGGGATGCTTCCAAAGAATAGGTTAAGGTTAAGGTCTCCCTTGCTTGCAAGCCAGTCGTATCCAACTCTAGGGGCAGTGCTAATCTCCGTTTACAACCAAAGAGCCTGCACTGTCTGTGGCTGTAGATGTTTCTAGCACATGGAATGCTGTTACCTTTCCTGCTGAAGTGGTACCTATTTATCTACTTGCAATTCCCTGCTTTTGAACTGCTAGCTTGGCCAGAGCAGGGACAGACAACAGAAGCTCACTCTATCATGCAGCACTCGGGTCTCAAACTGCTGACCTTCCAGTCAACATGTTCAGCATCTTAACCACTAAGCCACTGCACTCCCTTTCCAAATAATGGTTTATATTAAAATGAATGGACATAAAAGCCAAATAGGCAGGAGAGAGTGAAGAGAAGTTAGGGAAGGGCAGATGAGTGAAGAAGAAAGATGTACAGTGATTTAAGAAGCAAAAGTATAGGAGAGACAGAAACATACCTGTCAAGTTTTGGATTCGGAAATAAGGGAAATTTCCCGGCAAATATGGATACTTGCCAGCTATGCTTATCCTGTGCTGCCCTCCAATGGTGGCAGTAGGGCATTGCAGTCTAATTAATAAGGGATGACGGCGGGAAAGAGGGTAAAATAAGGGGTTTTCCCGGCCAATAAGGGATACTTGACAGCTATGGACAGAAATAGAGAAAGGTATGGCTTGGAGCAATGTTTGGGAAAGGAGGAGCATTGAAGCAATAGGAAAAGAAGTGCAGTGAAAAAGAGAAATCTTAAGTTAGGATGAGTTAAAAAGAACGGAGTAGAAGTGATAGGAAACAAGTGCAGGAAGAGACAGGTGGAAAGAGCAGAAAGAGAATCAGGAGATGACATCAAAGCCAAAACCATGGAGGCATAATAAAACAGGAGATGACATGATGTCACAAACTTGAAGCCGACTAATCTGACAGTCCGCCATGTTAGTTGGCCCAAAACATTGCCTTATGGTGCTTTGATTGTGTGGAGTCGTGAAAGTAGATCGGGGTTTCCCCTTTAATATCAGTGGGTGGGGGGTTGCGATCCCCCTCTCCGCTGGCTCCCCTGGGTCCAGAAGGGTTGGGGGGACAGACCTCTTTTGTCCCCCCAACCCTCACAGACCCATGGGACCTAGGAGAGGGGATCGAATCCACCCCATCCCCTGATATTAAAAGGGAAAACCCAATCAGAGTTTCCCCTTTAATATCAGTGGGTGGGGGGTTGCTATCCCCCTCTCCGCTGGCTCCCCTGGGTCCAGAAGGGTTGGGGGGGACAAAAGGGGTCTGTCCCCCCCAACTCTTCTGGACCCAGGGGAGCCAGCAGAGAGGGGGATCACAACCCCCCCAAACACTCTGTTTTTAAAGAGAAAAAACTAAGCAGTTTCTTCTCTTTGAAAATGGAGTGTTGGGGCGTGTGTGGAATCAATCCCCTCTCCCTGGTCCCCTGGGTTTGGGAGGTTTGGGGGCTGTTGTGTATGCATGCAGTTCAGCTGTTCGCCATTAGCGCAGCTGAGGGAGCTCACGTGGCTCCGATTTAACCCAATGAGTAACTAGCGCAGGAAACCTTCCTGCCACAGGTGAACTATGTCAGGTATGCAGTACGTCAGAAAGATGTCACTGATATCGTAACCAATAGGCACCTTCGGGCGAGATTCAAATGTATCAGGTACAATATATAAAGGGGCAAAGCTCCGCCATTGCCTCATGTACAGATTGACCATGCTGCATAAAGAAGTGTTTAGCCCATCTGCCAGCTCGTGTGCAATCAATCTGCCTACATCAAAGGGACAAAAGGGGTCTGTCTCCCCAACCCTCCTGAACCCAGGGGACCCAGCGGAGAAGGGGAATCCCCTCGACACCCCCCATATTAAAGAGAAGAAAGCAAGTGGTTTCTTCTCTTTAACAACAGAGTGTTGGGGGGGGTGGATTCATTTCCCTCTCCCTGGTCCCCTGAGTTTGGAAGGATTGGGGGGACAAAAGGGGTCTGTCCCCCTAACCCTTCTGGACCCAGGAGACCGATTCCACCCCCCTCCAACACTCCATTGTTGAAGAGAAGAAACCACTTGGTTTCTTCTCTTTAATAACGGGGTGTCCGGGGGATCCCCTCTTTGCTGAGTCCCCTGGCTCTGGAAGGGTTGGGGAGACAGACCCCTTTTGTCCCCCCAACCCAGGGGACCAGGGAGAGGGGATCGATTCCACCACCACCCCAAACACTCCATTTTTAAAGAGAAGAAACTGCTTGGTTTCTTCTCTTTAATAACGGGGTATCCTGTGTGTGGGGGGGGGAATCCCCTCTCTGCCGGGTCCCCTGGCTCTGGAAGGGTTGGGGGGACAGACCCCTTTTGTCCCCCCAACCCTTCTGGACCCAGGGGACCAGGGAGAGGGGATCGATTCCACTACCACCACAAACAATCCATTTTTAAAGAGAAACCGCTTGGTTTCTTCTCTTTAATAACGGGGTGTCCGGGGATCCACTCTTTGCCGAGTCCCCTGGCTCTGGAAGGGTTGGGGAGACAGACTCCTTTTGTCTTCCCAACCCTTCTGGACCCAGGGGACCAGGGAGAGGGGATCGATTCCACTACCACCCCAAACACTCAGTTTTTAAAGAGAAACTGCTTGGTTTCTTCTCTTTAATAACGGGGTATCCTGTGGGGGGGGATCCCCTCTCTGCTGGGTCCCCTGGCTCTGGAAGGGTTGGGGGGACAGACCCCTTTTGTCCCCCAACCCTTCTGGACCTAGAGGATCAAGGAGAGGGGATCGATTCCACTACCACCCCAAACACTCCGTTTTTAAAGAGAAACTGCTTGGTTTCTTCTCTTTAATAATGGGGTATCCTGTGGGGGGGGATCCCCTCTCTGCTGGGTCCCCTGGCTCTGGAAGGGTTGGGGGGGACATACCCCTTTTGTCCCCCCCAACCCACCCAAACCAGGAGACCCAGGAGAGGGGATCAATACACCCCCCCTACAACACAAGAAGCAATCGTAAACGGTAGTCTGCTAATGTTTTGGTCCACCTAATATGGCAGCAGGCCATGCCCAATGGCTTCAAAAAACTTACAGCATGAAGCCTGTAGTGCCATCTCCTGTTTTACTATACCTCCATGGCCAAAACAAAGGGGAGGAAAGAAGGAAAATATCCTCTGAACCCTTCCTGTTCATATTCCTCAACAACTGGTAAATAGAGGCCTAGTGACTCTGCTATCAGAAGGAATGGATAGTCATCATGACTAGGAGCCAATGATATCTTGATCATCCATAAGCACAGAAGTTCAAATGTGTGTGCAGTTTATAACTGCTCCTATGCATTGCTGAGACCACACATGGGAAAATGTATTTTTAAAAACACCGCTGAAGAAGAAGCCACAGGTTCCTTCTCATTTAGTGGCAAAATATCTAAGCAAACATACTTGGTCAAAAACATTTGGGGGCATGTACTTGGGGCAAACTGCTGTGGCCCTGGTCATAGATACCAACATGATGCCTCCCTTTAGAACCAAAGCAAACTTACAGTAGTCATTACAACCTTTACAGTACCTCCAGCATCCACCAGCCATCTGTCAGAGTTGCCCTTGGAGTCCTTGTCATGTAAGAGTGCCACAATCTGCCCCCTCTGCAGTGTTAAGTCCATCTCTTTGTTGCCACTGACGTTGCTTGTCACCTGATACAGCTTATCTGGACCATGTTTGTCCACAAGCAAGAGAACCTTCCTCTCCTCTGCAGGGGCAGGAGGCTGCAGGAAAGGCAGGGAAGAGGTGTGGGTGAGGAACTACCCGTAGCTGCTTATCCTATCAGGACGGTGTGCTGGAGAATGGGGAACGTTCAGGTTGATAGTCTAAACCAGAGTACAACCACTAAATGCAGGTGTCAAACTGCTAACCTGCCGACCTTCCGGTCATCAGGTTCAGTGTCTTAACCACTAAGCCACTGCAGTCCCGGATAAGTCCATATTATTACCATATTTGCCGACATATAAGACGCACCACATTTTTATATACTTTTTAAAGGAAAAATAATAATTTTCTACATTTTTCATGAATTTTGAAAATGATTTATTGTATGAAAAATGGGAGGGGGAGGTCAAGATTGGCATCAGCTGGAGATGGGGAAAAGGCAGCTTCAAAAAGATCCCTCTCCCTCTGGCTGGTGGGGATCGGTGGCAGCTGGAGATGGGGGAGGGGGTCTTTTAAACCTGAGAGAGGTAGGCTGACTGAATTTTCAACATGATAACAAGACACACTCCATTTTCCTGGTGCATTTTAAGAGGGGGGAGTATGTCTTATAAGCCAGCAAATATGGTATATTATTAGTCCATATTGGGGTGGGCAAAATATGGGCCATAGGCAACATGTCTCGGGGGCCCTGATCCCCAATATTTTGAACTTACAAAACAGGGTGATTGAAATGCAAAAATTGCATCCTATAAGGTGAGAGTGATCATCCCTATCTTTTAGGGCTAAATTCTTATTTAGGTTTGTTACAGGCATTTTCTAAAAAACAGAAGTAAACTTCTGATCACTTCCAATTTTGAAATAAGGTCTTTAATGGCCAAAAGACGATTGATTCAGTGGGTATACATTATTTGAGACTAATGACTGAATTTAGCCTAAACATTTTATAAAAAATGCCTCATTTTGTTCCTATCTGAAAAAAGAGACTGCTCACTAGACATTTTGGCATGTTAAGAGGTAAAGCTAGGAAGTTAAAATAATAGTATCAAAATATGTAACACTGTCCCAATTTCTACTACCTCGGGATCTCTGCCTTAACATGCCTAATGATAGGACTGGCCCTTGACTTCTCCTTTAGGATGACTGCATTGCCCAGTGCTCAGTATAAATTTCAATAAATTTGTCAACAGCAGAATCCAGCTATTGCTCTAAATCAGTCCAGCTACTGAAAAGGCTGTGAGGAACCGGATCACACCAGGTGCCATGATGATCATCTGGATGATATCAATAAGATCACTGGGAATTACAAAAAATGCAGGAGAAAGGCGATACCTTTATTGGATCACTGAAAATTAAAATGTTGCAAGCTTTCGAGATCCAGAATCTCTTCACACAGCTAATCTGCTTTGTTTGGCTATCACTGGGAATGAGCGACTTTCCCCTTCCATGTCTATGTCAAATATGTCACTCTCAATCAGGCTCCATGCAATTGGTGAGCATGGCTGGGAGAGAGGAGAGGGTTACATGAGGAGCACACCTTTCGACTCAGCCTTCGCCAACTAAACACATTCCATCTAGCTTGGACTACAGAACCTTCACCTAAGCTGGACAGCAAGCATTGTGACCCCAGCACTCTGATTGTGTTGGGGAGAGAGCTACCCTAGCTCCTCATTCTAGCATCATACCTGCGCCAGAGGGCTTGGCGTAACATTCTCAAATTTCTTTTGGAAAGAGGAAAGCTGGCCTTCAGCCTGGCTTAATGTGTCATTTACCATCTTCCAAAAATCAGCTTCAGGGAGGTGTCTGTGGGGCAGCTGTAGTGAAAAAAAAGAGTGCTAGGATTATGAGCTCTTTTGAAAACGGAGAGAAAAAACATTTGAAAATGTAAAAGAAAATGAACATTGAACTATCTATACCAAACGGACAGACAGTTTTATGTACAGGCACACATTTTGCTGAGGACTTTTGAAAGCAAAGTAGTTCACTCATAGGTTTCTAAGCCACAGGCTGTTGTGTCTCAGCTCTGCCTGAAGTAGTGCTTACTTTGTACTTCCTTTTGACTTGTTTTGGTTACAGTTGCTGCAACAGAGAGAGATATGCTAGGTGTGGTGTGCCATCAAGTTGATTCTGAAT
The DNA here is from genome assembly GCA_035047305.1 of Bradypodion pumilum. NCBI lineage: Eukaryota > Metazoa > Chordata > Lepidosauria > Squamata > Chamaeleonidae > Bradypodion > Bradypodion pumilum. The sequence continues at coordinate 322,515,109 of JAWDJD010000002.1, forward strand.
TACAGCAACCTTAGTAGCGTTTCTGAGGTATATGAGATATGGCCGAGCAGAGATATAAATCCAGGTTTCCTGAGTCCCTAGACCATGGGTTCTCAACCTTTTCAAGCCACGGGCCGGACCACACACCCTCAGACAGCTGAGTGGGCCGGACTGGTGGTTCCCCCTGCTGTAAACACTGCCGTAGAACGCATCTGTGGCTGTCATAAATGCATTTCTGACAGCCATTGGGTGCATTTATGGCTGTCGTAAGCGCTTCTGCTTCCGGTGGCAATGCAGGCCACATAAAATGGTGCCTTGGGCCAGGTCTGGCCCACAGGCTATAAGCTGAGAACCCCTGCCCTAGACCAACATTTTATTCCCTGCACTATATTCAAGTCAAAGATAGTCCACTTTTTAATTAAAAGGGAGAAGGTTTGGGAAGAAAATAATCTCATGTCGTTCACCATGCCCTGTTCTCAGTGCTACCCAGTATGGAAGTGGACAGAGATAACAATTTCCACTTGGAAATATCGTAGAACATGACATCATCCTTTGAGGAAAGTATTTCTTCATAATTAATTTCTAAAAGGCATTACCAAAAAAAATCTACTGGTTTAAAAATAAAGAGAGAAGAGAAAATGGGTTAAGTTAGCATTTTCATATTCCCTTATACACCAGCCAAAATTCAATTATACCTTTGTTAATCACTCTTTTTGTAATTTGCAGAGTAATTTCCCACCAAAGAGTGCATATAAATATGCATGTATTCATAAATAGGACATCTAAAAATACATGTTTGAGCAATACATCTTCCACACCCCCAAATTGTGTACATTAGGCCAAAACTGCATTTAAAAGGGGTTAATAGAAGTGAACACAAACAATATATATATACATTTTCGCATAGAATTTTAAAAATGTGGAAACTGAAGTGGAAAAGGAATGTAAGTTCAATTTGAAAACATGAAAAATGGAGCTGAAATATACACATTCATTTTTTTTAACCAAAGATCCTGGATCTATCAAGAACTATCTGCCTGGGTGCCTACATAGACTTTCCATGACCAAACATGGTATCATGCTTCTGAATGATAGCTACCTGTAATCAAATGGGAAGGAGGCATTGCCTTCAAGAGCAGCTGATAGGTTTCCCAGAATTACCTCTTTGGCCCTTGCAATAAACGTTACAGGACATGATACAGGGGGAATAGGTAAAGGTCACCCTTGCTCGAAATCCAGGTGTATCTGACTCTAGGGTGTGGTACTTGTCTCCGTTTACAGCCAGAGAGCCAGCAATCTCTGTGTCATTTGCATGGTCATGTGACAGGCATGACTAGACACTGGAGCGAAAGGAACACTGTTTACCCTCCCACCAAAGCAGTACATATTTATCTATTTGCAATTTCTTGCTTTCGGACTGTTAGGTTGGCAGGAGCTGGGACAAAGACAGGCGCTCACTCTGTTGTGCAGTACTCGGGTCTCAAACTGCTGACCTTCCAATCATGAAGTTCAGCATCTTAACCACTAAGCCACAGGAGGAATACTCTTGTGTATTTTTAGGTCTTAGCTAAGTTACTTTTGGAGACTTCCAAGCTCCAGCTAGTACAACTATTTTTCCAAACACTGTGTTTTTATTTATTAAGTTGATAAACATTTTCTGGTGAAATCTCTCAGCACTCCCTCTGAGAGATGTGCTAGTTTCTATACTTTAAGCAGATGTTTTTTAAAATGCATTTCTATAATCTCCATTTAGCTTGTCAGCTTCAATGGTTCTGTCAACTCACTGTTTCTGGCTGGACATGGTTTGAGATTAAATTTACAGATTTATCTGATAGCACATAACTTTGAAGACACAGCAGAAAGACAAACAAACCAAAGACAAACAAACAAACAAACAAAATATTGTTTATCTATAGCTTTGGAGCAGGAAACGAAGTACCTGTTTGAACTGAAAGAAAGAAAACAGGGAGGCAGTCTAGACTCCAGCATGGTACATAAATGATGTCGGGAAAATTCTGATGAAAAGAAAAGCTTGTGAGAAGACTTTAGTCTCTCTGAACATGAGAAATTTAAAATCTGATGAGTTCTTGGGACAGTCAAGAGAAGCGTGTAGTAGCTGAGTGACTCATTCAGGCAGAATCCCAAAAACACTGAAACGTGTTTCTGTTCAGGCAGGAGGAACAGCAGGAATTTCCCACAGAATAGTTTCTCACAAATAGAAATGGAAGAACAGTTATATATCTTTATTAGATGAAAGCAAACTGTCCTTTTTTATAATAGGAAAAAGGTAGCAAGATTACACTGATGTTAGAAAGACCTGAGTTACAATGGTAGGATTCTTTCATGAGGTCCCTGGGCAATTCAATGTAAGAGGGAAAAGGCATATATTGCTTTCTCACACTCTCCAAACTACCCTTTCTGTTTGATGAGTGAGGAAAAAAATGAGTATGGGGTGTGATATTTTTCAAAACATCTTTGTCACATTATAACAACTTTCCGAGGCCACACCTAATATCCAGTTCACAGTCAGTGCTAGAGCATAGCCATAGGAACAACCCAAGAATTGTATTTGTCAGATATGGTAGCCTTATAATAGAGGATTTTCAGAGGGGGTTTTCTAGTGCATGGGTGCCCAAACTATGGCCCACAGGCCAGATCCGGTCCCCGATGCCAATTCATTCAGCCCATGCTGCCCTCGTCATTCCCGGAAGTGGAAGCAAAACGTTCCTGTATGGAAGCAAAATGTGCCCGGATCTGGCCAGTGGGCCATAGTGTAGTGGGCACCTCTGATTTAAGCAGAGAAAATGGCAGCTTAAAATCTATCTAATCCTGTTGCAAAACAGATTGCAAGGCACATTTTACTTCCAGTTCTGGTTGGAGGAACCACGTGACCGGCCCGCTGAACCACGTGACTGGCTCACTGCTTGAAAAGTTTGGACGCCCCTGTTCTAGTGGTTAGATCTATGCTTCAAAGCCTGATTGGTAATTTTGTTAGCTCTAGGAAGGAATATTCCCCCACATACATATGAATCATTGTATTACTTCTAAATTTTTACCTGGGCAATTTCTCCTGATTTCTGGAGTACTTGTTTTGCCAGATCCTGCTGAATAGATACAAATGAACGCAGAATGTCCCCCAGCCACTGCAGGGCTACCTGGATGAACACTGGTAGCTCAGACAAAAGCAAGGAATTCATGGCAAGATAGGTATTCATGGCATCTCTTTCTTCATAGGTCACATTGCCTGTCTCATTCTGCTTCTCCATCAGTTCTTCGTAATCCAACCGCTTGTCGAAACGCTTCTTGATCAGCTTTTGAGGGCCTTTCAGGGTCTCTGACAGGTTGCACAATGGAATGTACACCAAATGTTCCAGCCGTTTCTTCTGTTTGGGAGCACAATCAAAGGTATTTGTGAGATCTTAATATTCTCTACAACAGGAGTTCCTGACCTACGGCCCGCAGGCTGGCTCTGGCCCATGGCACCATTTCATGTGGCCTGTGCCACCATCACCACACCTGGAAGTGGAAGCAGACACATTTATGTCAGCCATAAAACGTGCCCACGCATGCGTGAACGTGCCTGTGACTGTCATAAATGTGGAAATGGCAACATTTATGACAACCGTAAATGCACCCGCTTCCGGGATGTGTGGTCCAGCCCACTCAGCTCTCTGGGGGCGTAGTCAGGTCCACATCATAAAAAGGTGGGGAACCCCTGCTCTACAGCCTCAGGTGGGCAGAACTCTAGAGTTCTTTGGGGCTGAATCTTACAGGCATGTTCTCCCTAACCAAGTACAGTAATACCTCATACAACGTCAAATCCATACAACATCGCCCAATTCTTGGGGAAAAGTTGCCTCATACACCGTCACCGGAGGTTGTATGAGGTATTAGGTTTTTTACATTAGAAGTACAGGTTTTTGTTGTTGTTGTTGTTCAGTCGCACAGTCAATTCCGACCCTTTGCGACCCTTTGGCCCTCGCCCAGCTGTTCTTTGGGTGGGGAGGCCCGCAGCAAAGACGCCAACCATCGCCCTATGCCGGGGCTTGGAGGCCCCACGGAGCTCGACCAGCAGCCAGACGGAGGAGCGGGGAAAGAAAGAACTCGCCGCACCATGGGGCCTCCAAGCCCCAGCGACCGTGAGGTACGTTGGAGGTGGGGAGCTGCTTTTGGGGCTGTGGAGAGGCGAGCCCCAGGTGCGGCGAGTTCTTTCTTTCCCCGCCTCCTCCGGCTAGCTGCCGGTCGAGCTCCGTAGGGCCTCCAAGCCTCGGCGTCGGTGGGGTATGTTGGAGGCAGGGAGCCGCTTTTGGGGCAGTGGAGAGGCGAGCCCCAAGTGCGGCAAGTTCTTTCTTTCCCCGTCTCCTCTGGCCGGCTGGCGGTCAAGCTCCGTGGGGCCTCCAAGCCCCAGCATTGGTGGGGTCCGTTGGAGGCGGGGAGCCACTTTTGGTACCGGCAGCCAGCCGGAGGAGGTGGGGAAGAAAGAACTCGCTGCACCTGGGGCTCGCCTTTCTGCAGCCCCAAAAGCGGCTCCCCGCCTCTGGAGATGTAAACTGCATTGAGTCTCCCTTTGGGCAGAGAATTGCGGTACAGTATATAAATTATTATTATTATTATTATTATTATTATTATTATTATTATTATTATTATTATTATTATTATTATTATTATTATTATTATTATTATTATTATTATTATTATTATTATTATTATTATTATTATTATTATTATTATTATTATTATTATTATTATTATCGGGGGGCGCTGATGGAGAAACGCACCCCTTTGGCCCCTCTTAAAGTTCTGTCAGTTTCCTGTTTCTTTGACTTTGCCCTGCAGTCTGTGCTGTTACAATGTATCTCTATGGCAGAGATGGGCAGTCTTGGCCCTCCAGCTGTTCTTGGACTTCAATTCCCAGAAGCCCAAGTCAACACACCAGCTGGTCAGGGTTTCTGGGAATTGAAGTTCAAGAACAGCTGGAGGGCCAAGACTGCCCATCACTGCTCTATGGGAACAACGTTATACAAAGCATCAGTGGCAATAATTTGGACGTTGTATGAGGCATCACAGCTAGGATTTTGCATGCCTCATACAAAGTCGGAATTCATACAACATCCTAACTTGTGGAACCAAGTTTGGACGTTGTATGAGGTATTACTGTACAGTAGAACATTGAGATATGAAATTAGTCCGTTCCTCCGGGTTCTAAATATCTCAAAGTTTTTGTATCTCAATGCACGGTTTCTCATAGGAATGCATGGGAAACCAATTTATCCATTCCAGAGGTCCGAAAAAACCCTTTTTTTCGGGTGGTCGGCGGTCTGTTGCTGCTCCCCACTGCACCAGTAGAGTGTTGTGAGTGAATTTGCTTCAGTTTTGGGATTCTTCAGGATGTTTTCTCCCTGTTTTTTAACTTAAAAATGGCAAGGGGGGGGCAACTTCCAGTTTCTGTGAACTTCAATTCCCAGAGGCCAATGCACTGCCAGAGGCTCCAAATAGCCCAGGGACAGAAAGTCCCCCCCCCTCACTTTTAAGTCCCCCAAAACAGGATGAAAACACTAGGAAAATCCCAAAACCGAAGCGGATTAACTCACAACACTCTACTGGTGCAATGGGGAGCAGCACAGACCGCCGACAAATCCCCTCCCCCTTAAAAAAAAGCATATTCCGGAGGTCAGAAATCTGTACGCATCTTGGAAAAAAATCCTATTAAAAATTTGTATCTGGAACCTGATTTTTTCTGAGATTTCCATTTGTATCACAAGTTTTTACTGTCGTGCTGTTTATATCTTGAGGTTTCACTGTGCATCAAAGTTAAGAAATAATAGATCTGAAGAATTTTTGTTCAAACAACTGAAGGAATGTGCTAAGTCACTCTGCACTGGTGGATTAGTTATGAGACTGTATTCATTAGGTATCATGAAGAGCCTGCCCTGAAGAAATCTGGTTCCTAACAGTAATTTGGAACCATGTTTCACAGAAGCAGCATGGGGAACACTCAGGTTCACCTGGAGAGGTGTTGCTACTATTTGCTATTGTAAGAAAAGGTGGTGATGCTGCCAATACTGACACCAAAGTGCTGATTATAGGTGACAGCAGAAACACAAAACTCGAGTCTTCTTGGCTTCCCTTTCCTTCAAGACAAGACAAACTCACTGTGCGCTGCTGACCAGCACAGTTCTATGGTGTCAGAGGTCATACTGCCACTCTCTTGCAACCACAGAGATAAAGTTTTGCTACAAAGTGGCAATGGCAACTACAGCAAGCTTAATGGGAAACTTGGCAGCGACCACAATATTTCAGTGGCTACAGTGAGTGGTGGCACAACCCCATGCGGGCTAGGGTGATTCGGTGCAACACATTGTTCACCAACACGGACAAAGCAAAACCTCAGAGCTGTAGGATCAAGTCAATGTCATGGCTACGAGACTTCCCTGTAGAAAACATGTGAAGAGAAGGGGAAAGTCTCAGGAAGATGGGAAGGCAAATAAACTAGACTTTTTCTATTGCTCCTCTCCAACCTACAGAGCAAGGGAGAGAATGGGGACCAGTACTTACAAACTCTGGGAAGACAAATTCATGGAGTCTGCCTGCAAGTTGATAATATGGCTGAGTGGTCTCTGATCCAACATCCAGTTCATTCTCATGAGGTCTTGAACTGAGGAACACCTAAGGGATAAAGAAGTGAATCTAATAACATAAAATGCACGTATTGACATGATTTGGAGCAGGTGCTTGATTACTCAGAAAAACCTAGTGGAACAAAATCCACAGTTAGAAAATAACTGTATTAAGACTAACAAAAATACCACAAAATTGTGCCCATTGTAAATAAAGGGCCAACTCACAAGTGAACCAGCAATATTAATCAAGAACCATTCAAACAAGTTCCAGATTAAATCATACTGTTTAAATCATGGAAAGGCAATGGGAAGAAAGGAGGAAAGGGGACAACATATTGGGATATTAAATTTTAATTATTTTACCAGTTGACATCCTACTTCACCAAAAGGGCTGGATGATGATGATGATGATGATTGGAAACAAATCTATTATTTGATTCACAGCCGAGGACTGGAATAAAATTAACAGTTCAAGCCCTAACCTAAGCCCTAACCTACCTAAGAACTGTTAACTGAGTATATATACATTTCCTAGTAGAATTGGTTTTTTGGACAGTTAGGATGTTCAATTCCAATAAGTCCAAAAAATTTAAATATCTAGGGAGTCCTTTAGGTATTACTCCAAGGGCTCAGATCACAATGGGTACAACAGCAGATTTCTTCCTCCATGAACACTCAACTTCAATTTGCAAATCACAATATTTTATGACTTTCTCCAGTTGTTTATCTTCAATTTGTGCTTCTCCTGATAGAGCGATGTCAATAAACCAGACCTTCTTCTTTTCCACAACAGTTATATCAAGTGTGTAGTGAGGCAAATGTCTATCTGTTTGAATTTTAAAGTCAAGATCCCGGCGTCGGGATCTTGACTCTCTCATTTTCTAAAACCTTCTCTACTTGATGTTACTGCTTTCAAATGCAAAATTCTGGCAAAGTTTCCAATGGATAATTTTGGCAAACCTGTTATGGCATTAAGCACTTGTCTTAGAATTGGGGTTTTCAAAATATACTGCACTTAACAAGCAAGCTTCAATCACTATCTTCTTTTGGGAGATATCCTCGATAGTGAACATACCAAGTAAAACTAAATGCTGAAGGAACTTGAACTTTTCTGTTTCATGGGATATCCTTTCTGCACCACCTATGACTATTCAATACCTGTTTATTATAATGTTGTCACCCCAAAGAGTGGCCAAGATAGAGATAGCCACTTAAAAGTTAGCATTGCTAACATTTGAAAAGTACTTCTCCAATTCTCTTGGATTATAGCTCGCAGAAATCTTGGCCAGCCAATGATGAAAACTTCTGGACATTTAGTCTAAGAACTAAGGCTTTGTGCGATCAGACTTAATTGGAGTGACAATTCTCTGACCAATTAAATCTGATCTCACAGAGCCTTAGTTGTTCTTTGATTAAAATGCCCAGAAGTCTTCATCATTGGCTGGCCAAGATTTCTGGGAGCTATAGTCCAAGAACACCAGAGGTTTGGGAATCACTGCTCCAGGTTGACAGACAGAATGCTTCTGAATACAAGTTAGGGGTGTTCATGACCTGCCCATGGAACTTCACAGCATGCCTGCTGATTATATACAGCAGCGTTTGCCAAACTATGTTCTGCAGAACACTGGTGGATTTCAATTTCCAGAAGCCTAAGTTAGTACATTGGCTGATCAGTGCTTTGGAAAATTGACTTAGGCTTCTGGGAATTGAAGTCCAAAAACCAAAGACTGGGAAACACTGCTCTACAGGCATTTGGCTGACAGATGTGGGAAGGAGGATGCTGGGGAGAAGCTATTAAAGTCTGATGAAATAGGGTTGGTTGGTTGCATTTATAGGCTGCCTTTCTCCTGATGTGAAAGCAGTGATGCACTGCAGAAGGTTCTGTCAGGTTCTGCAGAACCGGTAGCGGAAATTCCCCCAGGCCACACCCACTTGGTTGGCCATGCCCACTTGGTTGGCCATGCCCATCTCCATAGCCCATAATGCAGGATATTTGGCCATGCCCACAGATTTGGCCCCACCCACAGATTTGGCCAGCCCACAGAGTAGGTAGTAAAAATGTTTGCAGTGCATCACTGTGTGGAAGTCCTTATAAATTGTCCTTATGACACTGGGGTGTAGCAATTTGGGGAGTGGGGGATAATGGCCTTCCAGGTTATGCTGGACTGCAAGATTTAGCCATGCCTGCTGTGACAATAATGGAAGATGCAGTCTGACAACTTTTGGGAAAAGTCACCAAAATGCCTGATTGATGCAGAGAATGCCCAAATCACAGAATACCAGCAAATAAAAAATAACCACACTACATAGTGCCGCATATAGACTATGCCACATACAGTAAAACCTATACGTACATAAAAAGTCCGTTCTTTAGGCTTTTGCTTAAATCATTTTTTAATGTAACTTGAAGCAAACCCACAGGAAAAATTTTTTTTACATAACTTGAAGCAAACCCATAGGAATGAAATTTTTATGTAAATTGAAGCAAACCCATAAGAAATCATGTTATGTAAATTTATGTAAATTGGGACATGGTTTTAGCACAAAATCATTATGTAAGTCGGATTTTATGTAACTCGGGGCATATGTAAGTTGGGGTTTTACTGTTCTTGGTTTCTCTGACTTGCTGTAGAAGTTAATTTGGATTGAAACAACTAGGGCATTTGCATTCTCACTAAAAGTTTTAAAACCTGACTTAAGTGGATATTCATGATGGTCATCAAAGTTCAGTTTGCTCAGTTCCTGAAGCTTAGCAAGAGACAAGGATGGGTGTTGTCAAGACCAAGCTTTGTAATTCTTGCTCATGATCTCATTGTGTACATTTACTATGCAAGCTAGTTTCAGTAGGAAATAAAGGAAAATTACCTCTATGTTGCTGAGGAAAGATGCCACATTCTCTTTCAAACCAATTACAGATGATACTAACCACTGGAGTTTTTCTTCCAGCTCATCAAATTCCTTGTCCTCTGTCTAAAGAACAGAGAAATGAAGAAACATTTTGGTTTTGCCATTAGTCTCCTGGTTGTAAAACACTGAAATGCAGCATTATAGGAAACAGGATTAGACACTGAATGGGTTTACATCAAAGCAGACATTACAGATGTCCATACAGATGTCTGAACAAGAAATGTATCCCGTTTGCATTTCTGCACTAATTTATCACATTCTCACTTCCTAAATGTGAGCATAAACTGGAACATATTTAGATGTCAAAACCCGTACTTCCTAAAGTTTCTGACACAGCTGCAGGCAGGGAAAGAAACAAAAGTTGCAAAAAAATGCGTACACCTGCACAAGTGTGTAGAGACTCTAGGCTGACACAGTGGATACAAAAATAACACATATCTGGGGGAAATCACACAGAATGCTGCACTCAGTACCCTATACATATAAAAATATGTACATTTTGAATTTTAGAGAGAGAGAGATGTTGGAGACTGCAACAGCTAACACTGATGCAATTGAAAGTACAGTATCTCTAGGGCATTATACTGGGGAAGACAGTCCTAGGCTCACAGGAAAATATATGCCATACACAGAACTCGATGTTACATTCTTCTTTTGTATCTCCTAAGTACGATGATGGCCAACTTGCCGAGATGGAAAATGAATTACAGCCTCCGGAATACTAGCCATAGTGGACTCAGTATCCTGGGAATTGTATTCGGAAAAAGTAAATGTCCCTAATTTGTAGCATTTCCCCATTGCACATTGGCAGTGTGTGGAAAGTTACATACAGGTATATACCGGTAATGCCATCCTTGAAACCAACCATAACTAAACAGATGCATGATGATGCTCTCAGTCTCATAGCATCATCATCATGCTCAGTTATGGATGGCTTCAGCATAACTGAACAAGTAAGGTGGGTTATTGTAAGGAATTTACTAAGTTTGATAGAAAGGGATCACTTCACCGAGTTTGTTTTAGTTTCTCAATTTCCCCCCAGGATTCATTCAATCCAATCCCAGACTTCAGAAAGGCATGGATACTTCATTTAATTGCCCTGAAACAACTAACAGGAAGTAAAAAAATTGTTATTTGAACTTGGCCCATTAGGCTAGGCTCTCACTGTAGCTAGTTGCTGATTAGCTAATGTGGAGCAGAGTCCAGTAGTTTCAGCATCTGTTAAAACAGGAACTGTCTTAAACTTGATCATTACAACAAGGATGTGCTAAGAATAGCAGAAATTTTGAAGTGGTAGCTGTTTTAGTCAGTGCAAACAAATCAGGCAGTAAATAAAATAAAAAAAAGAATATAGAAAGACAAACATATTGTAGCATCTTAAAGATTAACTGCTACATTTTAATATTAGCTTTTGTGGATCAAGTCTATTTCTTATGCATATGAGTGAGGCTTTATAGCAATAATTTATACATGGCCCTATGATCAGGTTGGAATATGGAAGGTCACAATGGTAGGTTAATACAGTAGATTGTATTGTATTGTATTGTATTGTTCGACTTATATGCTGCCCCACTCACAAAGTGACAATTACAAATCAGTATGGTTTTTTACACTTGGTGATAACTGAAGATCTCTCATAGCTATTTAGATTTATTCAGACAGCAGAGTGATGTGTATACTTATAGCATTTATTATGTGATCCCCTAGATGATTCTAAAATTGATTAGAGACACTAAAACATGCTCACTTGTTTCTATCCATGAAGCAGTCTGAAGTCACTGCTGGGCTGAATGGAAACTATGGATAATGTCATAAACACTTCTGGAAAACTTTCACCCAAGAGCAATAATTCTCAACAGTTATTTTATATGTTCTACATTCACACACATCACATAAATCACTCCAGGCCATTGCCATGGATTGCAGATGACAGAACAAAAGTACAGTACAAGAGACATGATGGTTACTCACTTTGGGCACAATTCCAGCCTCTTGCATAAAGAGGCGGCTCAGTCGCGTGGTTTTTTTTGCTATGGAGTGTGCATTGAGGCGAGCCAGGCGGTCTCGTAAGGTCATATACCCAGGCTTATTGTATTTATTTGCTGTTCCCAGTCACGTAGATTGGGAGGAAGAAACAGGGAAAGAAATACATTAAAGGGGAAAGCCCAGAACATTTGGAGCTACAAAGCATTGTTCTCATTCACAGAAGAAAGTCGTGAGACATGCTCAATGGTATGGAGGTTCTCTCTATGGACCAATCCTGTCAAACTAAACTGTAACAGTTTCTGTAAACTGAGACTGGATCCAGATTGCCATGGAAGGAGAGTTTGGACACTCTCCAGGAAGGAGCAAATAAAGTCTGAGAGAGAGCTTTCACACTTCCTGCATCTCCTGATAGATTCTTCAAACATAAAGGTAAAGGTAAAGGTTTCCCTTGCTCGAAAGCCAGTCGTATCCGACTCTAGGGTGCAGTGCTCATCTCTGTTTCTAAGCCGAAGAGCCAGCGCTGTCTGCTTCTGCAGACATTTCCGTGGTCATGTGGCAGGCATGACTAGACACCGGAGCGCACGGAACATAGTTTGTATTAAAGGTAAAGGTCTCCCTTGCTTGAAAGCCAGTCAAGAGCAACTCTAGGGGTCAGTGCACATCTCCATTTACAGCCAAAGAGCCAGCATTGTCTGTGTCTGCAGATGTTTCCATGGTCATGTGGGAGGCATGACTAGATATTGGAGCACATGGAGCAGTGTTACCTTTCCCACTGAAGCAGTACCTATTTATCTGTTTGCAATTTCTTGCTTTCAAAGTTCTATGTTGGCAGAAGCTGGGGCAGAGACAGGAGCTCATTCCATTATGGGGTGTTGACTCCCGCTCATTGGCTCTGTTAGAGTTATATGTTCCTCTTACTGAGTGTGGGGAGGGGAGGGTCTTTTTAGATATGGGATGGTTTTTAAAGAGTTTTTATTGCTGTTTTTATGGGGTTTTTAAATATTTTTATGTGATTGTGCGCCGCCCTGAGTTGCCCTAGGGCAAGATACAAATTCAGATATATAAATAAATAAATTATGCAGGACTCAGGTCTTGAACTGGTGACCTGCTGACCTTCCAGTCATCAAGTTCAGTGTCTTAACCACTAAGCCACTGCAGTCCCTGATTAGTCCATATTATTATATTATATTATTAGTCCATATCAGGAGGGGCAAAATCTGGTTTGTAGACAACATGTCTACCCCAACATTTTGAACTTACAAAACTGGGTGACTGAAATGCAAAATTACATCCCATAAGGCGAGAGTGATCATCTCTGTCTTTTTTTTGGGGGGGGGGGGAGGATCATTATTTCGGTTTGTTACAGGCATTTTCTCAAAGCCAGAAGTAAACTTCTGATCACTTACAATCAGAAGTTTACTTCTGACTTTGAGGAAATGCCTGTAACAAACTGAAATAAGGATATCACTTCCAACGGGGCACACAGAAAGAGCCTCCTCAAAGATTGTGGTATTTTTGAACCACAATCAGGCGTACCCTGGTAACAGCTACCTTGTGCTGCTGGCTAATCTTTCTTGCACTAGGTCAGGTGAAAGGAACTGCAGAATAAATTCACTAAAAGGTGTCTTCATTTTGGCATTTTCATGTCTGGCCTAGACACGGAAGAAGAATCACTTCCAATTTTGAAATAAGGCCTCTAAGGGCCAAAAGAAGATGGGGGCAGGAATGGCAGCGACTATCCCCTAGAAGCCACAACTGGCCAATTTTAATGGAGGACAACTGAGCTGGGAGCAGGTTTGGAGGAGTTCTCCTAGGTCTTTGGAGCAATGAATGTGACTTTTGGGACTCTAGAAATTTTCCATCTCAGGTATGTATTCAAGGACTCTCTTCAGCATGAACTCTAGGGTAGTGTTTCCAAACCTTTGGTTTTGGGATTTCAATTCCCAGAAGCTTAGGTCAATTCCTCAAAGCACTGAACAGCCAGTGTACTGACTGAGGCTTCTGGGAATTGATGTCTAACCTGGGGTGTGAGGCCCACATTGGGAATCGTTGCTCTAGGAGTAGAAAGAGAGGAAGAGATCTCTGGGAGCTGAGCGGAGAACTTCCACAGTCCAGATTTAGTCTACTGGCCAGTGGTTTTCTTCTGTTAACATATACATCTGTAGAAAGGTCACAACCCAGTAAGAGAATAGATAAGAGGTGATCTCTATTCTGATAGCTAACCTTTTTTGCTGTTAGGAAGGGCTAGCTGAAAATAAAATTTCACTATTGGCTGCTTCCAATCTAGTAAGCGATAAAAAATCCCAACCTTCAGACCCAAGGACCCAGCAGTCCAAATAAAAAGCTATCCCTTCAAAATCCCCCCACCTAACAGTAGGTTTTCTTCATATGGTTTGTCTAAAATCAGCTATCTGAGAATAATGCTCTCCCTATTTGGGCATTTAAAAAAGAGAAGAGCACTCTCACACATAATAAAAAGTTGTCACCCTGCCCCTCCACCCCTATTTCCCTCACCCTCTAACACAGGAGTTCTCAACCTTTTTCAGCCAGGGGCCAGGTCATGCTCCCTCAGACAGCTTCGGGGGCCAGGCAGCCATTTTGCCCTTCCTCCACCACTTGGTGCTTCCTGGTGTGGTGAAGGCAGTGGGGGCCACATGAAATGGCGCTGTGGGCCGCAAGTTGAGAATCCCTGCTCTAACACAAGAGGGGCTATGAGTCTGGAGAACTCTGCTGTCCATGGGGATTATTTATATGAAGAAGGGCTGATATTTCAGAGTCACAACTCACATGATGATAACCCCTCCCTTTAATAACAGCTCTCTCTCTTCAAATTCAGTGCCCTTCACGCATAGGATGGGAACAGATGTGGTATCAGAAGGGGCGGTATTAGAACCCTCCTGTCTACACATGAGAATTCCACATGTTTTTAAAATATCAAATACAGCTGCTGTCCATGGTGGAACTCTGAGTCTTATTAGCCTATTGATCTTCTAAGCCTTAAATGCTGGCCCAGCAAATTACACTCAGAGACGAACTGTAACTTATGTTAATATTATTTCCCAAAATTATGTTAGCTTTTGTCTGCATTGAGCAGGTTTTTGCATTGCTATTATTAAGGTGGTGTGTCCTCAAATCAATCCCCCAGTCTAGGAATTGGTGGCATGTAAAAAATTTGAAAACATACTATGTAAAGCAGAAATGGGGAAATATCTAGCTCTTTGTACCTCAGCTTTCCAGAAATCCTTGTCAGCACAGCCAGAGTGTGGGTTTATGGGAGTTATAATCCCAAACATATGGGGATTGTCTATTTTCAAAATCCAGCAGAAGAAATAGCCCCAAGAATCATAGGATAACTGGATTGGAAGTTAACTTTCAGGCCATAAAGCCAAACCTTCTGCTCAATACAGGAATCTGAATCAAAGCGGATACGACAGATGGTTGTCTAATTCTCTCTTGAATGCTTCCAGTGTTGGAGCGTCACCACCTCTCTAGGTAGTTGGTTCCACTGTTGTACTGCTCTAACTGTTAAGAAGTTTTTCCTGATATCCAGCCTATATCTGGCTTCCTGTAGTTTCAGCCCATTATTATGCTTCCTGCATTCTGGGATGATGGAGAACAGATCCTGCCCTTCCTCTTTATAATTATCTTCCAGGTATTGAGAATACTATTGTATCCCCTCTCAGTCTCCTTTTCTCAAGGGTAAATATGCCCAGTTCGTTCAGTCTTTCCCCATATGGCTTGGTTTCCAGTCCTCTGATCATCCTTGTTGCCCTTCTCTGTACCTGCTCTAGTTTGTTTGCGGTGCACAGAATTGGACACAGTACTCTAGATGTGATCTAACTAGTGCTGAAAGGAGGACTAGTACCTCATTGATTTTGGATACTATACTTCTGTTAATGCAGCCTAAAACAGCATGGCTTTTGTTACAGCCATATTGCACTGTTGATTCATACTTAGCCTGTGATCTACAACAATTCCAAGAACCTTCTTGCTCGTAGTATTACTAAGCCAAGTATCCCTATCTTGTAACTCTGCATCTGGTTCCCCCAACCCCACCTGCAGGTATAAAACTTTGCACCTATCCCTATTAAATGTAATTCTGTTGATTTCACCCCAGTGTTCAAGCCTATCAATATATTTATGAATTCTGCATCTGTCTTCCAAGGTATTAGCTATTCGACTCAGTTTTGTGTCATCTGCAAATTTGATAAGTATTTTCTGCATTCCCTCATCCAAGTCATTTATGAATATGTTGAAGAGCCCAAGACTGAGCCTTGTGGTACTCCACTTGTTACCGCCTCCCACCTTGAGGAGACATTAATAAGTATGATTCTGTAACCAATTGTATATCCACCTGACACTTGTGCTATCCAGACCACACCTTGTATACCGCTTTACTTGTCTACTGACAACTCAAAGCGGTTTACAGAGAATCCAATAAATACAAAACAAAACATAAGTAGGGAAAAGGGAAAGGGGAGGGGGATGTACAACACAATACAGTTCATTATCCAAAACAGTACAATAGCATCTTATCAAGTATAAGCACAATATAACAATTAAATACAAATTATGGGGCATTTGATCAAAAGGTTTGCTGGAGTCAACATATATTACATCTACAACATTCCCTCTGTCCACCATGGAAGTTACCCGATCTAAAAACAAAATCAAATTAATCTGACAGGATTTGTTTTTGACAAATCCATGTTGGCTTCTAATTTGTTTTCAGATTGCTTGCAGAGTGACCACTTTATACTCTCTATCAGACTTTCCCCTGGGATTGATGTCAGGTTGACTGGCTGTAGTTCTCTGGCTCTTCCTTTTTGCTATTTTGGAATTAGCTATACTTTAGGCTTATTGTGGCTTTGTTCCAGAAGGTTTCTGCATCCCTTACCTACTTCCTTCTGCCTTTTGTACTCGTTGATACTGGCGTTGATTTCTATCACGGCAGTGGCTGCAGCTTGAAGAGGTCTGTAAGCACTGTTGCTGTCCGGTGTGTTTTCCAAAATCTTTTGGAGCAGCAGTGGATATTTCATGACCCGTTGCACTGGCATCACCAGGAAAAAAGTCAAATCT
This sequence comes from Bradypodion pumilum, assembly GCA_035047305.1. Lineage (NCBI taxonomy): Eukaryota > Metazoa > Chordata > Lepidosauria > Squamata > Chamaeleonidae > Bradypodion > Bradypodion pumilum. The sequence goes on from JAWDJD010000002.1 coordinate 322,531,680, forward strand.
GAAGCACCAGTATGGGGCCTGCTCAAGAGATGCACAAGGAGATAAATGTATAAGGGAGATTTCCAATTTTTTCACCTTTTCCAAACTGCATGATGACTCCTAATTTTCTGTGCTAGGCAAAGAGGATGTATACCAGGGATTCTCAACCTGTGGCCCACGGCACCATTTCATGTGGCCCACCACCACCTCTACTACACCAGGAAGTGCCATGTGGTAGAGGAAGGGCAAAATGGCCATCCAGCCTCTGTAGCTGTCTGAGGGAGTGTGATCCGGCACCCAGCTAAAAAAAAGGTTGAGAACTCCTGATATATACCCTATGTTTGCTTCTGTTCATTGAAGCAGGAATAGTAGTACCAGCCTACAGATAGATTACAGAGAAAGGTGCTTCATTACTCCTGTGGGGCATGTGGCGCTATTGTGGATGGTGGTGAACTTTGCAGAACTTGGATTCTAAAAATGGTTATCCCCCCCCCTCCCACCACATCTATTCTGGACTAGATCTGAGAACATCATCTGAATGATACTTCCAAGACTTGACAAACTGTCTGATGTAGGGCAATTTCATCAATGCTGAGTTAGCTCATGTACACCAGGCAGCAGGGCTTAAAGATTTTCTGCTGCAGCAGCATTGACACAGCAAATGAGGCCATCTGTGCCACTGATTTGTTTGAGAGGAGGAGGAGAATGCACACAGACTAGGGTTCCAGAACGGAGATATCTTTAATATAAAAGCATAGCCACCATTGGACATTTGTTCTCTGCCAGACACAAGGAATCATAATTGTGTCCAAACTGCTAGACCTCATGGAACACATGCCTTTGCTGGAATCCTGGGAAGCATTCCAGCACATGAGCTTCATCATTCTAATTATTAACTCATATGTCACCCAAATAGTGCCTTAAGCCATGACCTAAGTAAAGGTAAAGGTTTCCCTTGCTCGAAAGCCAGTCGTATCCGACTCTAGGTTGCAGTGCTCATCTCTGTTTCTAAGCCGAAGAGCCAGCGTTGTCTGCTTCTGCAGACGTTTCCGTGGTTATGTGGCAGGCATGACTAGACACCGGAGCGCACGGAACGCTGTTACCTTCCCACCGAAGTGGTCCCTATTTATCTACTTGCAATTTCTTGCTTTCGAACTGCTAGGTTGGCAGGAGCTGGGACGAAGACGGGAGCTCATTTCCATCCTGCAGTACTCGGGAATCGAACTGCTGACCTTCCGCTTCCCAGTCAGCGTCTTAGCAACTTGAGCCACTGCAGTCCCAAGCCATGACCTGGCTGCCCAATTAAGGCATAACATACTGGCAACTGTGTTCTCCAGTTGCTGCTTTCCAGCCACTAGGATTCAACAACATATATACTGCTTCTGAATATGTAGCTCCTATGTAGCCACCCTGATTAATGGCTAGTCTTATCATCATACCAGTCTGGCCAGGTTATCCTACTATGGTAATAGAGTAGACCATACTGCCAGCGACTCAACACCGACAACCCTGAGGACTAACGGTCTTGGGCTGCCAAAATCCATAGGGAAGGGTGATGGTCCCTAAATGGATTAAATCCCACTTGAATTCCTCTTGATGGAGGGCAGCAGCTTCATCAATCCTGGCCTGGGACTGATGAGGATTTTGCGTGCCAAAAGGGCTCAGGACCAAAAAGTGACTCTCAGAACTGGATCAGTGGTATGGGGGTCATACTGTGATGCAGAAGGCAGATGAAAGGCCATGGCATTATATTCTCAGGACAGTTTTCATGGCTGATCGCCATGATGATCGCCTATATTTGGATTTGGATCCGGCAGAAGAGGAAGTCTTATCATCTTCAATTTTATCTAATCCTGTTTTCTGAGCCATCTAAACTAAGTGTGATCATTTTCTCACTGAGGCTCAGTAACAGAATTCCTGGGACGTTCAAGACCCACAAACCAAGGACTACTTGTGGCTATGAGTTTTGTAAGTTTCTTACACACTTTGGGAAGCGGTACAAAAGGATGGCTAAGAAGTCTCTTTTTGGTAATGGAAGACAAAAGCCTGAATGCTTATAAGTAATAATACATCATGGGTGCTAGGAATTACCAGAAAGTAGTACTGAGGTGACACACAGTTCCTGGTGTATACGCATATACCCTCTATGCAACCTTTCCTTCCTTCAAAAGCAAAACTCATTCAAACCCAGAGATAGCCATTTTAGTTGGTAGAAAATGATACACATCCTTTGTTATTATTATTTTGTGTGTGTGGAAGGAGGACCATTTGGGGATGCACACTGTCAGGTTTCAAAAGTTATCCTTGCTTATTTGGAACAGAAATCCATCAGCTCTCACAGCCATGCTAAGCCACTCAGATACCTATTTCAGTCAGCTAAAGTGAAGGAGAAACCCATAGGACAACCACTGCCTGATGCCCTTGCCTCATTACACACAATGTCATGTTTGTTTAGTTAAGAAACTACCTTTGGAGTTGATTCTTCTCTCTCCAACAGAGAGAGGAAATGACAACATCCTTGGAGTAGATACGTACAACCCATACAATAAGAAGTTACTGCTCCTTTGTGTACTACAGCTGGATAAACAATCATTGATAATCATTTTCAGAAATATATATTAAACAACATGCTGAAAAGAAGAAATTTTTACATCCAGGCTGGCTCAGTTCTTCTCACATTTAGATCAGCCATCAGTAGTGAATTAGCTAAAAGCTATTCCAGCAACAGAAAAGAAGTGATAAGGAACATGTATAGATATGTGTGCAGTTAAAAACAATCTAAATGGCCCCAGGCACACCACTCTGGGTGGTTTATTTATTTATCCAAGTCTGAAGCACTAAAATTTAAAACCAACATAATTAAAAACAACACAGCATAGTTGAGTCCAACCTCTCACGACTCAATGGACTACAGCACGCTAGGCTTCTTTAGCATTCACCATCCTCTGGGGTCCACCTAGATCCATACCCATTATGTCAACAATACTGTCTAGCCATCTCATCTTCTATCAACCCCTTCTCCTTTTGCCTTCGATCTTTCTTATCATCAGGGCCTTCTCCAGTGAGTCCCCTCTTCTTGTTTGGTGGTTGAAGTATTTGAGCTTCAGCTTCAGTATTTGTCATTCCAAGGAGCAATCAGGGTTGATTTCCTTTAGGGTTGACTGATTTGATCTCCTTGCTAGAGTATGGGATGAGTGCAATCGTACAATAGTTTGAAAATTCTTTGACATTATTTGGAATTGGAATGTAAACTGACCTTTTCCAACCCTATTACCACTGTTGTTGCCATACGCTATGTAAATAAATACCACTGTTGCGTTTTCCACATTTGTTGGCATATTGAGTGCAGCACTTTAACAGCAGCATCTTTTAAGGCTTTATATAACTCAATTGGAATACCGTCATATCCACTAGCTTTGTTGTTAGTAATACTTTCTAAGGCCCACTTGACTTTATACTTCAGGATGTCTGGCTTGAGGTCAGAGATCACACCATTGTGGTTGTCAGGGACATTAAGATCCTTCGTGTATTCTTGCCCTCTTTTCCTAATCTCTTCTGCTTCTGTTTGGTCCCTTTCATTTTTGTCCTTTATCATGGCCATTTTTGCTGTTCATTTAAGAAGACCACTTTATTTCTCTTTGCTCTTCTTTGGAAATCTGCATTCAGTTGGGTGAATCTTTCTCTTTCACCTTTGCCTTTCACCTTCCTCTATCCTTTGTAAAGCCTAATCAGACAGCCACTATTTTAATTTTTAATTTAATTTAATATTTCAATTTGTTTGCTGCCCACTCAGGGGGAACCCGACTCAGGGCGGCTCACATACTTAAAAAACCCACATAAAACCAGATTAAAACACCTAACCCACATTAAAAAATCCCACCCACCCCAAGAGGCAGAAAGAAGATACATTTCATGATAAGACCCAATGAGCAGGAGCCACATTGCCTTCAGGGCTCCACACCTGCCCCGCCAGCCAGGTCTTAAGTCCTTTCCTGAAGAGCAGCAACTCTGTCTGCAGGCGTAGTTCTACTGGTAGGAGGTTCCAAAGGGCCAGAGCGAACATGGAAAAGGCCCTTTTTCTTGTGCCAGAGAGGTGGGCCCCCCTGGCTGATGGAACAATTAGGGAGACCCTCCGGTCCACTCTGGTTGGACGGACAGATGTCCTCAGGGCAATGCGGTCTCTTAGGTATCCCAGCCCACTATCATATAGGGCTTTAAAGGTCATAACCAGCACCTTGAATTGCACTCGGAGGCAAACCGGTAACCAATGCAGCTCCTGGAGCAGGGGCGAGGCATGGGCATATTGTCCACATCCCATCCCCACCCAGGCTGATGCATTCTGGACCAGCTGCAGCCTCCGAATGGTCATCAAGGGCAGCCCCATGTAGAGTGCATTGCAATAGTCTAGTCTGGAGGTGACCAGGGCACGTGTGACCGTAAGCAAAGAGTCCCTATCCAGGAGCGGACGCAACTGGCATATTACACGAAGTTGTGCAAAGGCCCTCCTGGCCACCGCCACCACCTGCTGCTCTTCTAGCAGCAGCCGCGAGTCCAGGAGGACCCCCAAGTTGCACACTGGGTCTGTCTGGGGCAAAATAGCCCTTTTGCATTTCTTTTTCTTTGGGATGCTTCTAATTGCTAATTGTCACAAACCTCCATCCAGTTCGCCAGGCACTTTATCAAGCCTAATCCCTTAAATCTATTCTTCACCCCCACTGTATATTCAAAAGGGATGTGATCTAGGTCATACCTGAATGGCTTAATGGTTTTCCCTACCTTCTTCACACTAAGCCTGAATTTTGCAGACATTAGTCATGATCTGAGTCAGTCAGCTCCAGGTCTTGTCTTTATTGACTGTATAAAGCTTCTCCATTTTTGACTGCAGCCTACTGTTCTTTTCTTGGTCTCAATTCTTCACACGTGAAAGGTGTAGCAGGGTGGTCTTTCTCCTCTTTATACCTTTGGGAATTTGTTTCTCTGGGACTTATTGTAGTTTTCCCATTTAATAACAGTTGATGTGCAATTTGGTCAGGAGTGATTTTTCTGAATTCCACGGGGAGGGAAATTCACTTAAAACAGTGATCATGGGTAATAAACCTAACATGGCCCTGTACAATATGCTATATTGCATGTTCCAATATTCAGCACAGTAAAATCAGTCAGTTGAAAAATTATTTACCCTGTATTTCACTTCTCTTAAGCCAATATAATAAGTTTAAAAGAAAACTGGTTAAACCTCTTATTTGATTTGCAAACAAAGTGAAATTATGTCAGTCTTGTTAATGTTAAAGCAGCTTTCAGTACTGTTTTTCTTTCAACAGATTAAAATCCTGGAACACATGGTTGCTACTCTCAAGAACACTACTTACACTGTGGAAGACAAGGTATCCACAATTTCCTTTTGCAGTTCTGGATCTTTTCTATATAGCTCCAATAGCAGAAGTGCTTGATCATAGTCAGCACAATAAATCTTATAGACATTCTCCATTTCCTCTTTGAACTCTTGGAATAAGGCACCTACAAACAGCAAAGGTACAAGACAGTTATACAGGAGATTCATCCAGATTTTGAGAAGTGGTGACTATGAAAACCCTCAGAGCCCTCTGAGCTTAATTAGAAAAAAATGTCCTTAGGTCTCAACAGTTAATCCCTCAACAGTTAATCTTCCAGAAAATGAGAGAATGGGGAGAACAAAAGAAGAGTGGAACTTAGTGGTTAAGACGCTGAACTTGGAGACTGGAAGGTTGGGGTTTGATATCTGAGTGCTGCATGGCAGATCTTGGGGACATGAAAGGAGCCTCATTCAGGAATCCCCTGAGCTGAGTTTCTCCAGCAAAAGTCCTTTCAACCCAGAGTAATTTCTGACACAAAATTTATTTATTATTATTATTATTTTATTATTATTATTTAGATTTATATCCCGCCCTCTTGCTCCAGGGCAACTACAATAAAAAACTACAATAAAACTCTTTATAAAAACCACCCCATGTCTAAAAAGACCCACCCCTTCCCACAATCATTGAAAGGACAATGATATTATTATTATTATTATTATTATTATTATTATTATTATTATTATTATTATTATTATTATTATTATTATTATTATTATTATTATTATTATTATTATTATTATTATTATTATTATTATTATTATTATTATTATTATTTATTTATTTATTTATTTATTTATTTATTTATTTATTTTAAAAACTCCATTATTTTGAAGCTTGGGCATTTTTTAATTCGCTTCCTCCTCCTCTGACAGGGGGGGGGCAAAGGGAAACAAATGAGGGAGAGACAAACAAAGTCCCCCCCCCGCCTCCTCCAGTCCAATTTATTTTTGGCAAGAGTTGGCTAGCTAGTTCAAATCCTGCCTAGGAGATGGAGTGAGAGAAGCCGGCTAGCTAGTGGCTAGTCTCCCCCTCCATCACCATTTACTGCTTATTGGCCCTAAAGGTTGCTAGGTTATAATTCCACACTGACAGTTGAAGCCATATCAGGCAAAATTTACTTGCCATGGTCTAAGCAAGAGAAGAACAATGTGTAATCCACTGTCTGTTTTTGTGTCCACCATGCATCCGTCCCATTAGCATCTGCTCATGGTGCCTGGGGGAGGGGGGGGAGAGGACCACTTGTCTTCACATAATCTATAGGGAGAAGTACAGTATGTGCCTTTTCATAAGGTGCTTGATCAGCTTGGTGCAAAGGCACTGCGGGTAAAATCCTGCTCTGTTTCTTTGTCCAAACTCAGGGTGAAAACTTTATCTTGGTACTTATTAACATAGGTCTCTTCCCTAGACATGTAAATGATTCCATATTTCTTTTGCTATGGATGGTAGTTTGTTTTGGAATCACAGGACTAGTGAGTTACCAAAGATTACAAACATCTAAATCTTTCATTTGGGAAATTATTATCCCTGACTTGATTCCCCTTTTTTGAACTGGATGGGAGTCATAACAATCCACATCATAACATTTGGTAGCATTACAAGCAAGACACAAGGGTTAAGATAACCTGAGGCCTGCTAATGATTTAGGAGCATCTGTCCCAAACCTTAATGTACAGGAGGACTGATCCCTACTCACTGATGCGAAAAAGCTGGTCATCTTGATTCACTGTAGCTTCAAGTCCTTTCAAGAAACGTTTGGAAAGATGCAGGATATCATCTATATTCAAGAACAGGCCATCCAGGTCAATTGCGGGCAGCTGAAAAACACAACATTGTTAATTTCTTCCCTGTGCTCAATTTGTACTGCTCGACAACAAATTCCCTCTATATTTCAATGTCCTTGATCAGAGCCCTGGTTACCCTGTCACAGTTATGACTCTGACAGCTGCCATAGTTCAGTACTCACTGCCTATCATGAGAAAATCCCTAGCAATATAAACCAGTTGTCACTTCCTGGAAGACTCCGGAACAGACAGTCATCCCCCAACCCCCTTGCTGAAGAAAGAACTGAGGAAGGGACTTACAAATTCTACTCTACCCTACTCTACTCTACCACTGCTCACCAAAATGCATGCATGCCGTCTTAGGTTATGGAAAATAGTATGTTTCTGTTCAGTCCTCTCTCCCTCTTTATTCACTAACAAATCATCATATTGGTCCCTTATTCTATTTCAGATTCTGAATTTCACTACAACCCATGAATGCTTATCACCTTCCAAATGCATTGCTGTTTAATATACCATATGGGATAGCCAGCAGCAGATTTTAAATATTTTAGTACTAGCAGTTTTTGCCCGGCCCTGCCGGGCAGGTATAACATGTGTGCTGGTGGTTCGGGTGGTTTTGGGGGGTACACACACACACACACAACATAACAATACATGCAACACAGCCACACGCACACACACAATACACACACGCAACACATCCACACACACATCCACACACACATACACAGCACACACAACACAACCATACACTCATTCAGTACACACATACAACACAACCACACACACACAAAATACACACACAGCACACACAACACAACCACACACACACTCAATACACACACAACACATCCACACCCACAACACATCCACACACCCACACTCAATATACACACACACACACACACTCAATATACACACACACACACAACACAACCACACACACACACACACACAATACACACACACTGTATCTCCATGGGGAGAGGAGGGGCTCTTCCTCCGCTGAAGCCTCAGAGAGGACACACACACACGCACACACACACACACAGGCACACATGCCGAAGCTGTGCGGGGGGAGGAGGGGCTCTTCCTCCCCCCTCAATCTACAGCATTTCAGAGGGAAACCGGGTTGCATCAGTCTGCCATTTTTTCCTTCCCCGGCCACGGTGGCCGCAGGAACCCTCCCTTGCCTGGGACCGCTCAGCCCAGCCCTAGCCTTATTTCCTCGGTGACACTCAGCTGCAGCTTACTCCACAACTGAGCCCACGGCACGCGGTTCAGGTACTGCAGCCGCCCCACCACCAGCAGTGGGCAGCTCTGCAGCTCCGCCTCGCTGGCACTGGCCTGGAACTCCAGCCCCATGTTCACCATCAAGGGGAAGAAGGCAGGCAGGCAAGCGGGAGGGAGGCAGTGGCAGCACTGCTTCGGCTCCTCCCTGGCCAGGCTCCATGCCTGCCTCCCGTCGGCGACGACAACCAGGAGGCCTTCGCTGGGCAGGCGTGCACATCGGTTGGCAGCTGGGCCACCAGCTTTTGTTTTCCCCCGCCCGATTGGTGATGGCCTTGATGCTGGCAGGGACGGAAGACAGGCCACGCCACGGAGGCATGGAAGGTGAGTGGGCCAGGGCAGAAGGCTGCACTGGGGAGGCACAGAGTACGAAAGTCCCAGCTGACAATAGGTAAGTGGGGTGGGGGAGTTGAACTGAGGGGGTGGGGGTGGCAGGGGGTGGGTTCGTGTTCCCCTTTTTTCTCCATCCAGACCTGGGTGGGCGGCATGGTCTCTGGGCCCATTCCCCCCCTCAGTTCATCTCCCCTGCCCCACTTACCTGCGCTGGCCCGCTCACCTTCCGTGCCTCCGTGGCGCGGCCTGTCTTCTGTCCTTGCCAGCATCCATATCTTCGCCGGTCAGGCGGAGGGCACCAAAAGCTGGCGGCCCTGCCGGCAACCGACATAGCTGCCTGCCCGCCATGGTGAGGTGGCGATGGCTTCTCTCCAGGAGACGAAGTGTCTCCCAGAGGAGGGAAGTTGACGGCATGCTGCCCCACCTCCTCATGCTCACGCCCTTCAGCCTGATTAGTTGAGGGGTGGTGTGGCACAGAGGACGCTGGGCCTTGTAGGGTTTTTGGGTTCGCCTTCGTGGGCCGGCTGCCCCACTCTCGGTGACCGGACCCTTGCAGCTACCCTCACAGGATGGTAAGGTAAGTGTAGGCGGCTCGGTTCGGAATTGTTGGGCCGAGTATGGCTGTGTATGCCGGACACGCACGGCCCAACCCCCTCCTTATAGGTAAAGATATGATATCTTTCCAAGTAAATAGGCTGAGGAATGGGAGTTATCCCCCTTCCCACTCTCACCTGCTTTTTCTGGAGGTGGCTATGGATATCTGAAATGCACAGCTGAAGATTATGCACATAGCTTATCTCTGTATCAATGAGCTCCTCCACAGCCAGTCGCCGGCTCTGCTCTGTTTTGTCAAGCCAATCCACTTCATCATATATATGCTCTTCAGCCTCTGTTGCCTCCTTGACTGGCAGCTCTTCTGAACTGTTGTTCGCCATGCCAGGAGCTGCAAGGAGAGGAAATGCCATTACGGCCTGCATTTTAAAGGTCAGACCAGGCCCCTTCTAACTACCCTTTTAATTCCGGGATAATCTCCTGCTATATTTATAACAACAATTTGAAAATGCAAGATAATTTCAAAAGTAAGACATTGGCATATGAAAGAGTACAGTCATTATAGATGGGATGCACTTCAAAGGTCTCCCAGGTTATTACAAAGTCCAAGCTACCAACCAGCTTCTTCTTTCATGTCTAGGTCAGACTATAAACTGCCAAAATGAAGCCACCTTTGGGTGAATTCATTCTGCAGTGCCTTCTGCCTGACTTGGTGTGAGAAAGATTAGCTGACATAAGGTTGTCATTGCCCAGGGTATGCCCGATTGTGGTTAAAAATACCACAGACTTTGAGGAGGCTCTTTATGTGTACCCCTGCCAAAAAACTGACCACAAGTCACTGATAAAATCTAAGACAGGGACCTTAAATTTTCAAAAAGGAAATTTCCCAAAAATGAGGAAACTAGTAAAAAAGAAGCTGAAAGGGAAAATTGAGAGAGTCCAAACACTCCAAGGGGCATGGAGGCTGTTTACAAAAACAATAACAGAGGCCCAATTGGAATGCATACCCAAAAGAAAAAAGGGCACTGCCGGGTCCAAGATGACTCTGATGTGGCTTACAGGAGCTGTTCAGGAAGTAATCAAAAGCAAGAAAAGCTCATTTAGAAGATGGGAGACTTGTCCGAATGAGGACAGCAGGCAGAAACATAAATTCTGGCAGAACAAATGCAAGGCAGCAAACAGGAAAGCAAAGCAAGACTTTGAGAAGCGTATAGCTAAAAACACTCAGAGAAACAACAAAGACTTCTTTAAGTACATTAGAAGAACCAAACTAGGAGGCCATTGGACCATTAGATGACAATGGAAGGCAAGGGGTTATTAAAGAGGAAACAGAGATTGCAAGAGAGACTCAATGAATTCTTTGCTTCAGTATTCACTGAAGAAGACAGAGACCACATGTCCAAAACAGAGCCTATCTTCGTAGGGAGGGAAACCGAAGAATTAAGCCAGATAGAAATAACCAGGGAGGAGGTCCTTGCATGTTTTGTTAAACTAAATGCTAACAAATCACCAGGACCAGATGACATCCATCCACGAGTTCTCAGGGAACTTAAAGATGAAATTGCTGATCTCCTAGCCAAAATATATAATCTTTCCCTCAAATCAGGCTTTGTGCCTGATGACTGTAACACCAATTTTCAAAAAAGGATCCAGGGATGATCCAGGATTACCGACATGTCAGTTTGACATGTGTCCCAGGTATAGTGATGGAAACCATCCTAGAAGATAGAATTAATAGGCACATAGAAGAGAAGGTGCTGCTAAAGGAGAGCCAACATGGCTTTTACAAGGGCAAATCATGCATCACTAATCTGTTGGAATTTTTTGAGAGTGTCAACAAGCATGTGGATAAGGGGGATCCAGTTGACATTGTAGTTGACATTGTTTATCTGGACTTTCAGAAGGCTTTTGACAAGGTCCTGCACCAAAGGCTCTTGAATAAACTTACCAGTCATGGAATAAAGGGACAGGTCTTGTCCTGGATCAGCAAATGGCTAAGGGACAGTAAACAGAGGGTAGCACTAAATGGACACTTCTCCAAGTGGAGGGAAGTAAAAAGTGGGGTCTCCCAAGGTTCAGTATTGGGACCACTGCTTTTCAACCTCTTCATAAATGATCTAGAAGTAGGAGTAAATAGCAAGGTAGCCAAATTTGCTGACGACACTAAATTATACAGGGTACTGAAAACTGTGAGAGATTGTGAGGAGCTCTAGAGGGATCTCTTGACACTGGGGGAGTGGGCAAAACAGTGGCAAATGAGCTTCATCACTAGTAAGTGCAGAGTGATGCACGTTGGGGCAAAACCCCCCAATTACGTTTATAAACTGATGGGTTCTGAACTCTCTGCGGAAAACCAGGAAAGGGACTTTGGTGTCCTGGTGGACAGCTCAATGAAGGTGTCAACCCAGTGTGCCTCAGCAGTGAAAAAAGCAAACTCAATGCTAGGGATCATTAGGAAGGGTATAGAAAATAAGTCAGCAAGTGTCATTTTACCTCTTTATAAATCTATGGTGAGGCCCCATCTGGAATACTGTGTACAGTTCTGGTCGCCATACCTCCAGAAGGATATTATGGAGCTGGAAAAAGTGCAGAGGAGGGCAACCAGAATGATTAGGGGACTGGAACACCTTCCTTACCATCTGAGGCTGCAACGGTTGGGCCTCTTCACTCTTGAACGATGGCGTCTAAGAGGTGACCTGATTGAAGTTTATAAAATCATGCACAATATGGACAAAGTAGATAAGGAAAAACTGTTTTCCCTATCGCATAACACTAGAACTAGGGGCACTCCATGAAACCTTTGGGTACTAGTTCTCAAACAAATAAGAGAAAGTACTTTTTCACCCAGAAGATCACTGGTCTATGGAACTCCCTGCCAGAAGAAGTGGTGACAGCTGTCAGTCTTGACAGCTTTAAGAAAGGATTAGATAAGTTCATGCAAGACAAGGGTATCAATGGCTATAATTATGGATACCTAAGGACAACCTCTGGTAGGAGAGATAGGCAGGATACCTCTCAATGCCATTTCCAGAGAATCCTAAGCAGGTGAAGGCGTCTGCTTGGGAATACCCTGAAGTAAATAGTGAGCCACTGTGTGAGACAGAATGCTGGACTGGATGGGCTGTGGCCTGTTCCAGCAAGGCTGTTCTTATATGTTAAATAAAAAAGGCAGGTCGCGAAATACCCCCCCCCACCGCCGCATACAGTGGCAATGGGATTCCCGTGGTCCGGCCACCCAGGCCGGACCACGGAAATACCCCCACCCCAATGCTGCATCAAGCGGCAATGGGAATTCCCGTGGTCCTGCCACCCAGGCCCGCCCACGGAAATCCCCCCCACCCCAACACCGCATCAAGCAGCGATGGGAATTCCCGTGATCCGGCCACCCAGGCCGGCCCATGGAAATACCCTCACCCCAACGCCGCATGTAAGCGGCAATACAATTTCTGTGGTCTGGCCACCCAGGCCGGCCCACGGAAATACCTCCCCCCACGCCGCATCAAGCGGCGATGGGATTCCTGTGGTCCAGCCACCCAGGCCGGCCCACGGAAATACCACCACCCCAACACCGCATCAAGTGGCGATGGTATTTCCGCGGTCCAGCCCCCGAGACCAGCCCACAGAAATACCCCCACCCCAACACAAACCAACACAGTAGTAGGACACTGTCACAAACCTAAATGTCAATTGTCCCCACACCTCCATATTTACACTGGCAACTTTATCAAGTGTATCAAGAATGTCAGCCTCAACATCAGGGATTTATTTACTTGTTGATCATCTGCTGTGATTTAAGTCATCTCCTACCAACAGTGGATGCTACACAGAACATACAGGACAATGTGCAAAAGAATGAACAGGCCCCTCCAGTAACACAGGAGCATGCATCAGTGTATCAGCTACCCAGAAATGTAATTGCCCACAAGTTTTGGCTCTTGAGGTCACTCACTCCTACTCATCTAGGACAGTGGTGGTTAACCTATGGCACATGTGCCAGATGTGGCACTCCCAGCCCTTTTCTGTTGGCATGCATATCACCACTTACTTCCCCCAGCAAAGAGGTTGACCCGCACCTTTGCCCAGCTGCCCAATGGGAGTGCTTCTTTACTCCTCCAGTACAGAGTTCACCCTGCCCCTCTGTTTGGGTACTCGGTCTCTAAAAGGTTTGCCATCACTGATCTTGGATGTCTGAAGTTAACATTGAGAACCCTGTGTTGCATTTTGCCTCACAGGCCTAGACCAAGGCTCTAACTTCACCACCACACTGATTTTATAGCTGCATATACTCTAAAAGCAGGGGCATTATGTCTAGTCAATCAACAGACTGATTAGCTTTTTAAGTCGGGAGCCGGGTCACGCTCCCTCAGACAGCTTCTGGGGCCAGACAGCCATTTTACCCTTCCTCCACCACATGGCACTTCCTGGTGTGGTGGAGGCAGTGGGAGACATGAAATGATGCCACAGGCTGCATCCAGCCCGCGGGCCACATGTTGAGAATCCCTGGACTAGTTGATAGAAAAGTCTCAATTTACAAAAAAAAAAAGGATGCCCTAGTTAATAATGTGCTTACAAAAACTCAAGACAGCAGAGTGCCATTTTAGAAAAACACATTCAGAAAGCTGAATAGCCCTTCTATTCCACATTATGCTGCTAGGCACATAGGCTTTGAGCCCTTTGCTCTATTCTTGGAAGACAACAACTGTTATTTAGACTCATTAATAAGAGTTGTCACAGAAATAGGAAGACCTAAGGAAAAAGGATTGCATTAGCAAAATATCTTTTATGACAACAGATTTCAGGACAAACACACTTAAAAATATAAAGACTACCACATAATAAAAGTTTAATATTTCAAATAAAGAAAAATCAACACTCCCTCCCTGAATTAGACCTCTACCACCTTATTTTGGCTCCCAGTGCACTGCAATACACTTTGTCAGATGTATGAAGCCTTTATCAGACACAAAAAGAGTGGACTGAGAGAAAGTATGTGTAGATTGGAGTCAGCAAAGCATGGTCTTGGGAAATGCATATTTCCTAAAGGACTCACATCACATCTCCCAAGCCTTTGGGGCCCACTGATTTTTTTTTTCAACTGTGCTCTAAGGACCATAACTACTACTACTACTACTACTACTACTACTACTACTACTACTACTACTACTACTACTACTACTACTTTGAGTACCGTATCCTATTCTGAATATTGGCTATCATCATAGTGATGGGACTGTGATGGCTCAGTGGTTAAGAAGCTTGCCTTGTTAGCTGGAAGGTTGGCAAGACGGCAGTTCAAGACCAGAGTACTGCATGACGTAATGAGCGCCCGTCTGTCCCAGCTCCTGCCAACCTAGCAGTTCAAAAGCAAGAAATTGCAAGTAGATAAATAGGGACCACTTTGGTGGGAAAAGATCTTGGGGAGCATGAAAGGAGCCTCATTCAGGCATCCCCTGAGTGGAGTTCTGTTGTGTTCTGTAAAGCTGTGCCTTTAACAATGGACCTTTGCCATGTGTTAACAATGTAACCTTTCTTTTTTTTTTTTTTAATATTTTTTTATTGAGTTTTTAATAGACATACAGAAAACGAAAGGAAAAAAAAAAACATTAACAATACATTTACGATACAATACACTAACAAATTCTTAATATCATGTTAACAAACATTACTATATGCTAGCACATAACAATATCTATACTCATTAACTGCTATTTAACCACCAAATATTAAAAACCATTATTTCAATATCCTAAATGATAAAAAAAAAAAAAACTTTCTGTACTAGCACTAATCTTTTTTAACAAATAATAATCACCCAGTGTATATATACAATGCCCGGAGAGTTTATTTTTTACTCAGTTCCAGAAGCTTCTTTGTGATGGTACTGGTCCTGAACTATCGCTTGCCATAATAGAGTGATCCACAAACGGTTTCCATATATTCCAAAATCTATTCTCTTTTAAATTATCTCTTTTGACTTTAATCTCCCAGGTCAATTTATCATTCAGTGCTAAACTCCACATTTCTTTGTACCATTCTCCAATCTGTATATCTATATCGTTTTTCCAATTTTTTGCTATACATTGTCTACCTGTTGTCAATATAATTTCCAATAGTTCTTTTTCCTCCTTATTTAAACCCAAACCTTCCACATTCGTTAAAAGAATGGTACCCGACACCAACTTAACACTTTTACCCAATATTTCATCACACTCATTTTCTATTCTTGCCCAAAAATCCCTTATTTTTTTGCAACTCCACCACATATGTTCGTATGTTCCGTCATATTCTTTACATCTCCAACATAACTTATCTCTTTTGTTATCCATCTGGTAAAGTCTTAATGGTGTCAGGTACCATTGCCACAACATTTTGAAATTATGTTCTTTAATTCTTACAGACATTGTTCTCATAATTCTCTTTTTCCATTTGTTTTTCCATTCAATCTCCCCAATTTTTATATTCAAGTTTTGTTCCCACTTCCGTTTCAAGTCCTCCTGTGGATCTGCACCTCTGTTCAATATATTATAGAGCTTGCTTACAAGACCTTTAGTACTGCTTTCCCCTTTTCTAATCTTCCTTACCAATTCCTCAAATTCTGTATGTACTCTATCTATCCCTATTTCTTTTTTATATTTTTTATTCCAATTATCCACCTTTAACTTCTGAAACCAGTTCAAATTAAAAATCTCAAACATTTTTTTCCGCTCGTCATCAACTTCGCATGCTTTTAACCAATCCTTCAATAACAACCTCCCATTTTTATCCAATATTTCCATTTTTTCTTTATCTAATTTTATTGGGAAACACATCATATCAGTCAATTCCAAAATTGGAGAGAGATTCGGAACCATGTCTTTTTTTACCTTCTTCCATACCTCCATGAGACCTTTCATCATAGTATTGTTTGACCTTTTCACCTTATCCTTCATTCCCAAGAAAATCAAGTTTCCAATATTTCTGTACTCTTTCATTTCCAATTGTTCCCAAATCACCTTTTCTCTTGCCAAGATCTTCACAACATTCCTGACTTGAAATGCTCGATAATATACTAGCAAATTAGGCATACCCAGACCCCCTTTTTTCTGAGACATATACCATAGTTTCTTTGGAAGCCTAGATTTTTTTCCTCCATTACAGAACCCATTAAACAATTTTTGAAACTCATTAATTTCTTTCTCTTTTAAATGGATCGCTAGTGTATCAAATAGAAAATTAATCTTTGGTAACAATATCATTTTACACATAGCAATCCTACCGAACCATGACAGCTTTAACTTCTGGAGTTCTTGTATTTTATTCTTAAATTCAATTCTCAAGCTGTCATAGTTCAATCGTTTAAGATCTTCTAATTTATTTGAAATAATTATCCCTAAATACTTCAGCTTCTCTTTAACTTGTATATTAAGTGTCGACACCATCCTACCCATCTCGCTCACTTTCAAATTACACAACATCAGTTCAGACTTGTCCCAATTTATCTTTAATCCAGTTATAGCTTGAAATATTTGTAAATGATCTTTAATCCTATCCATTACCTGTTCCGGGTGCTTCACCATAAGCAATGTATCGTCTGCATACATACTCACTTTATTACCCATAATCCCTTCTATATTTGAGTCTTCCCTTATACTTTTAGCTAAAATCTCCATTGCCATTATGAACAAGATAGGGGATAAAGGACAACCCTGCCTAGTGCCCGCCTCTAGCTTTACCAGGTCCGTTAGCTCCTCATTCACTCTAACCTTAGCATTTCCTTTTTGATATAGTAAATCTATAACCCTATTAAATTTATCCCCAAACCCATATTTTCTAACTATTTCCTTAATTGAAGACCTTTCTGTGTGCAACATTATAACCATCAGCTGTATCAATGTAAACCTGATAAGGGGACGCGAGCTAGTGACCACTAGATGGCAATAGCAAGCGTCCAGCTCTCATGGCTCAGATTCACCTGGTTCAGCAGCGCGGGAAGATTCCCCGCCACCTCTTCACCTGGTCAAGAAGGGCGTGACCTTCTACGACGTCACGTAGGCAGCAACCAATAGTCTGTCGACAAGCCACATTCAAATGTATAGCCAGCTGTATATATTGAGCTACTCATCCGCCATTACCACATGTTCCTCCGGATCATCATGCAATAAACCTGTGTTAAGCCAACCCTTCGGCTGTTTCATTGTCTTTGGTCCCTTACACTAAACTGGCGACGAAGGTGGGATATGGCAGCCCACGGGACCAAGACATGCGCCGGTTTCGAAATCAGGAAACCGGGCGACTGGGAGATCTTCGAGATGGACTTCCAGGCAGCACTGATCGAGTCCGAAGTCACGGAAGAGGCAAAGAAAAGGGCCATCTTCACCAGGATGCTCGGACAAGAAACCAAAAGGACCTTGGTGGACCTGATTGCACCGAGGAGGGTGAGCGAATTCAAGGCCAAGGAACTCATGCAGATGCTGCGTGAGCACGTCCGGCCCGCCACGGCGATGTTTCCCGCTCGGAGTGCGTTCTGGAGGCGAGTCCAAGCGCCCGGGGAGACGGTCGCCGCATTCGTGGTGGCCCTGCGGCTGGCGGCCGGCCCGTGCAAATGGGAGAATGCCGAAATCACCCTCCGGGACTGTGTGCTGTGCGGCCTGAACGATGCCGAGACCCAGCGCACATTAATGAACCAAGAGCCGCCTCCCACGTTGCAGGAGGTCGTCAGAGCGGCCCAGGCCGCAGAAGCTACAAAGGCCGGGGTCCAAGAACTCCAGGACTGGCGGCCGAAGTCGAGCAAGGCAGAGGCTCCGGTACAGGCGGCCCGGCGAACTTCGAGGTCGTCCACAGAGAGCAGCGACGACGAGGACGTCCGGAGGGTCCGGAAGGAGAGCCGGCGATGCGACGGCTGTGGAGCGGCCCACGACCGCGTAAAGTGCCCGTTCTGGAAGGCCGAGTGCCACAACTGCGGCCGCCGCGGGCACATCGCCAAGGTGTGCCGGAAGAAGCGCGAGACCCGGAGGAGCTCCGCAGACCGTTCCGCGGGACAAGACCACCCAGCGAGAACCAAGGACGGCGCCCAGGCCACGCGGAAGCAGGACGGCGTGCGCCGCATCTCCGACGGCAGCGAGGACGACGCCCCAGTGTTCAACGTGTCTGCAGGACACCCCCGCTACTTTGTTGAGGTACTAGTCCAAGGGGTTCCCATTAGGATGGAAATTGACTCGGGGTCCTCATATTCAATCATTTCACAGAGGGAGTTTTTGGGAATTGCCCCCCACAAGCGACCCAAGCTCAAAGCATTGAGGTCCACACTACGGGACGTGCAAGGGAACAGTATTCCAGTGTTGGGGGTTGGAGAATTTCAGGTTAAATTCAAGAAGCACGCCGCGTCCCTTCCCCTCGTTGTGCTCAAAGGGGGAGATTGCAGCCTCCTCGGAACTCAATGTTTCCAGCCCCTGGGTTTGTTTATTGGGGGGTGCACGCCGTTGGGATGCACGCCATTGGGACTGATCCAATTCTGGAGGTGTGCGAAGTGCACCCCGAAGTTTTCAAAAAAGGACTGGGGAAATTCAAGGGGCCCCCAGTGACATTCGACCTGGACCCGGAGGTCCGCCCAATTCGTCTTAAACCACGCAGGGTGCCGTTCGCACTTAAGGACAAGATAGAGGCAGAACTGGACAAATTGGTGGGTCAGGGAATCCTTGTGCCTGTTGATTCCGCGGAGTGGGAAACTCCAATTGTAACCGCATTAAAGGCCAACGGGGAGGTCCGCATATGCGCCGACTACAAGTGCACCATCAACAAGGCGATCTGCCCGAATGCGTATCCGGTGCCGGTAGTCAGCCATCTGCTGGCCAGGTTACACGGGGAAAGTGTTTCGCTAAGCTCGACTTAGCACAGGCCTACCAGCAGCTTACGGTGTCCCCTGCCGCAGCTGCTGCGCAGACCATAGTCACCCATAAGGGGGCGTTCCAGGTGACGCGCCTCCAGTTCGGCGTGAATTCGGCACCTGGAATTTTTCAGTCACTCGTGGAACGCCTCCTGAAGGGACTGGAGGGGGTGTTGCCTTATTTTGATGACGTGTTAATAACGGGGGGGAGTCGGGTTGAATTGGCCAAGAGGTTGGGGAAGGTCCTGACAATATTCGAAAAGGCGGGGCTGAGACTGCGAAAGGACAAATGCGTCTTCTTCGCAACCGAGGTTGAGTTCCTAGGGTTTTGTGTGACTCCTGAGGGAATCAAACCATCCAAGTCCAAGGTGGCAGCCGTTAAGAAAGCCCCCCGCCCCACCTCCAAGCCCGAGCTGCAGTCGTTCCTAGGGCTGCTCAACTTTTACCACTCCTTCCTCCCCCGGAAGGCAGCGGTGGCTGAACCGCTACACAAACTGCTAAAGAAAGACCAGGCATGGAAGTGGGGCGATGACCAAGAAAGGGCATTTAGTGAGCTAAAAAGCCTCCTGGCGTCCGACGCCATACTGACCCACTTCAACCCCAAACGCCCAGTCGTTCTGACCTGTGATGCATCTCCAGTGGGGGTGGGGGCGGTGCTGTGCCACGTGTTGGAAAACGGAAGGGAGGCCCCGATAGCATTTTACTCCAGGTCCCTGTCCCAAGCGGAGAGAAACTACGCACAGGCAGACAGGGAGGCACTAGCAATAGTCGCGGGGACGAAAAAATTTCACGATTTTCTGTACGGCCGCCCCTTCACCATTGTAATGGACCACAAGCCCCTGCTAGGCATCTTTACCGCAGATAAGCCCACCCCACAGATCCTGTCCCCGAGGATGCTCAGGTGGGCCATTTTTCTCAACGCGTATCAGCACGCGTTGGTCTACCGGCCCGGGAAAGAGATCAGCCATGCGGACGCTCTATCTAGGTCTCCCCTCCCCCTAACGCCCAGCCAGGTGAGCAAGGGGGAGCGGGACCATCAGGTTCTCATGATAGAGGTACTGGATTCGCCCCCCGTAGTGCCCGCCGACATTGCCAAAGCGACAGAGAAGGACAAGACGTTAGCGGCAGTTAGCTCCTGGGTGCAGAAAGGGTGGCCGGCGTCCTCCCCAGCGGAGGAGTTCGCTCCATTTTTCAGAAAAAAGCTAGAACTGTCCCTAGAGAGGGGGTGCCTCTTGTGGGGGCAGCGGGTGGTGATTCCCTCTTCCCTTCGGCCGCGGGTGCTCAAACTGCTGCACGTCAGACACCCCGGCATCGTGCGATCCAAGGCGCTGGCCCGGAGTTACTTCTGGTGGCCCCAGCTGGACGCCGACATCGAGCACATGGTCGGCACTTGTGAAAGTTGCCAATGCTCCAGACCAGAGGAGGCCCGCCTTCCCCACAGGGAATGGGACGCGGCTAAGGGGCCGTGGTCCCGGGTGCACGTTGATTTCGCGGGCCCGTTCAGAGGCACCCTGTTCCTTCTCGTAGTGGACGCCTTCTCCAAGTGGTTGGAGGTTATCCCAGTCACGAGCACCTCCTCGGCCCAGACCATTAGGCATTTGCGGAGGCTCTTTTCCACGTTCGGCATACCCGACACATTAATTAGCGACAACGCTAGTTGTTTCACGTCCTCCGAGTTTAGGGCATTCATGGAGATCAACGCCGTTCGGCACATCACCTCCGCCCCGTTTCACCCGGCCACCAATGGCCAAGTAGAGCGCCTCGTCCGCACCATGAAGGACGCGTTGCGGCGCATGGGCCCCGGGGATCTGAACCTGCAAGTGTGCCAGTTTCTGCTAGGGTACAGGGTGACCCCGTTGGCGTCAGGATACTCCCCCGCACAGCTCTTAATGCGTAGGAAACTGACCACCATCCTTACTAGGCTAGACCCCACGAGAATAGAGGACAAAGGAAGGAACATCGGGCTAGAGGCTACAAAGAGTTTCAGTGTAGGCGCCCCCGTGCATTGCAGGAACTACGCCGGCACGGGCCCAGCCTGGGTACCGGGCGTAGTTGTGGAGCAAACTGGCCCCGTGTTGTACCGCGTGGAAACCAGCACAGGGCTCCTGTGGAGGCGGCACGCGGACCAGCTCCGACGCAGGGTCTCCGATGAGCAGGGCACAGACCGAATAGAGGAAAAATCAGCGTTAGGGTTCTCCCCCACCCGTTCAGCCCAAGGGGGAGGGAAAGGGGTCCGCGGGTCCCCACCAAGGGGGGAGGGGGATATTCTCGTAGATATCCTAGGAGATCTTTCTGAGGAGGAGGAGGAACCCGACCCCATACATATCTCGCGGAATGCCCCCACAAATGCGGATACCCCTACTAAGTTAGATTTTGATTTTCAGAACCGGGGGGGTTTTCGGAGTGGTCCCCCACCCGTCCAAGCGAGAAGAGGGGTTTTTCGTTAGCCCCGATTGCCCCCGGTCTGCCCACAATGGAGTTCTTCCCTTCCCCTAAAGCCGCCAGACAGCGGCAAGCCACTAACAAGTCTCCCTCTCCCATTTCAGGACAAGGGACCAGGGAACAAAGAAGCAGTAGCGCCCCCGGGGGGGGTCAGCCCTCTTCACGGCCCAAACGCACATGCAACAAGCCATCTTGGCTGAGAGACTTCGTCTCATCCTAGGGGGGAGGGATGTTGTGTTCTGTAAAGCTGTGCCTTTAACAATGTACCTTTGCCATGTGTTAACAATGTAACCTTTCTGTGTGCAACATTATAACCATCAGCTGTATCAATGTAAACCTGATAAGGGGACGCGAGCTAGTGACCACTAGATGGCAATAGTGAGCGTCCAGCTCTCATGGCTCAGATTCACCTGGTTCAGCAGCGCGGGAAGATTCCCCGCCACCTCTTCACCTGGTCAAGAAGGGCGTGACCTTCTACGACGTCACGCAGGCAGCAACCAATAGTCTGTCGACGAGCCACATTCAAATGTATAGCCAGCTGTATATATTGAGCTACTCATCCGCCATTACCACATGTTCCTCCGGATCATCATGCAATAAACCTGTGTTAAGCCAACCCTTCGGCTGTTTCATTGTCTTTGGTCCCTTACACTAAAAGTTCCTCCAGCAAAAATCTTTCCAACCCATAAAGCACCTTTGTGTGCTTTTGATATGATTTTTTAAAAATCATGGCGATCAGTCATGAAGATTGTCCAGGGAACAATATCATGCAGTGGCCTTCCATTTGCCTTCCACATCCATATCACTGATCCAGTTCTGTGAGTCACTTTCTGGTCTTGAGCCCTTTTGGCACGCAAAGTCCTCCTCAGCCCCAGGCCAGTATTGATGAAGCTGGATTCAAGTGGGATTTAATCCACTTGGGGACCATCACCCTTCCCTGTGGACTTCAGCACCCAAGGCCATTAGTCCTCAGGTTTGTCAGGTTAGTTAACCACTGCCTGATGATTGGTGTATAGTCTACTCTATTACCAAAGGAAGATAACCTGGCCAGACACTGAAGACCATAACTAGCCATTTTAAATCACCCCCTATCAGTTTTATTTATGTCCATAGTGGTCTTCTTTTTAAAATATCTGAAGTGATTTATAACCCTTGATATTTTGTGTGTGTAGCTCACATGGGCCTAAATAAGGTCACACTCCTCCCTGAAAAGGATATTATTTAAATGAAAATATAGAAATATGGGGAAACAGAGGGAAGCTGTAGATCAGTGTTCCTCAATCTTGAGTCACCAGGTGTTCTTAGACTCCCTGCTGTAGATAATGGTTAAATGCAACCCACAGTTATATCAAGATTATCCCTGAAGTGGCCAGTAATGTGGAGAGTAAGTTCAGATGGAAATTAAATGAAAAATCTGCAGTCTATGAAAATTAAACATTCCCACGCACCTTCCAGCAAAAACGGATGTGAACAGGATAACTATGCAGCTGGTTATGTGGGTGGTGGTGACGTAGAATTCATATTTGTGAAAAGGAAAATCACGTTTGCTAGGATTTTTTGCCAGAAAAAAATGTGCTCCAACAGGAGTGCATAACTTACAAAATAAATGGTATTTACAATCACTGCAGTGGCTCAAGTGGCTACGATGCTGACTGGGAGGTGGAAGGTCAGCAGTTTGATTCCCGAGTACTGCAGGACGGAGTGAGCTCCCGTCTTTGTCCCAGCTGCTGCCAACCTAGCAGTTCGAAAGCAAGAAATTGCAAGTAGATAAATAGGGACCACTTTGGTGGGAAGGTAAACAGCTTTCCATGCTCTCCAGTGTTTAGTCATGCCTGCCGCATGACCACGGAAATGTCTGCAAAAGCAGACAGCGCTGGCTCTTCGGCTTTGAAACAGAGATGAGCTCTGAACCCTAGAGTCGGATACAACTGGCTTTCAAGCAAGGGAAACCTTTACCTAACCTTACAATCACTGAAAGAGGGGGAGGGAGTCAAAAAAGATTTTTTAAATGGTAGAATACTGCTGCAGAAGCTTCTTTAGCATTCAGACCTGAATGTGTCCACAGAATCTTCACAGTAATTAAAATAATAGTGCTGTAAAAGCTTGGAGAGATTTGGATAGTGTTTAAGCTACATCTGCATATGTGCTCAGCCCATACATTTGTAAGCTAGCCTTACTATTAGGTAGGGTGGAGGGGTTTGCCGCAGGTAGCAGATTTTGGTTGTAATGAAAGGATACCAAATTGTGAGTTGTTGATGCTTTCACTGCGTTCTTACTACCAGAAATATGGGGTGATGTTTGTGGATTTCTTCACCAAGAATGGAAAGGGGCAGCAATTGCTGTTTTGCATCAGGATGCAAAATGACTTAGGCCAAACATCAACATCCCTGTAACCAGCTTGGGAAAAGCTGTCTTACTATCCCAGTGGAAACTGGATAATGTAAACACATCTTTCTCTTCATCCCACAGACACACAAACACACACCGGAACTTTTCTAGACTGACAAGCTGGGTAAAAACAGCTTATCCCCAATTGCTGCAGAATATGCGTTTCTTTAACAACACACCACATGACCATGTTCTCACACTGCATCATTGCATTCTAAAACGCTTTGCCAAAGCCAATCTGTGCTGTATGTCTATAATCTGGGGTTATTTTTATCTGATTGCTGCTAATCAATTGTATTCAGTGCAGGGTTGCTACTGTAAAAGACCTTTTAAAACCCATAGAACCTAAAAGAGAAAACCACAAATGGCTCTGACACAGAAGCATTCACTTGAATAATTTAATATCGACAATTAATGCAACAGAGAGGACTCAGGTAGAATCCTAGGACTTTTTGTTGTGGTTGCTACCCCCAAACCTTTGCCACTAAAAGGAACATCACCACATGAGAATAGTTCTGTTCCCAATAAAAAGTAATGTGCTCTTGTTTGTACTCCATCTGGTTTACTGACCGTTATCTTGCTGTGGAACCAGAGATTGGGAGTTCAGGTCCCCACTGTGCATCCCAGAAGAACCAGACTGTGTGGCCTTCAACAAGCTGCCCAGAATGCCCCCAGAAGATGGGAATGGTAAACCACTTCTGAGTACTGTATTCTCTGCCTAGAAAACCCTGAAAAGGGTTGCCATAAGAATTGACTCGAAGGCACACAATTATTATTAGGGACATTTAACAAAAAAAAGTGGTTGCAAAACAGTCTCTTCACCCCAAAGTTTCTTATTTCTAAAATATCACCTCTATTTGATAGGCGGGGGGGGGGGGGGGACCTCAGAATGCTTTAGTGTTGCTTCAACCACACAACACTTATCCTTTTAAAAATCAAGCTGTTCGGGATGCTTCCCCCTATTTCTTCCTTCAGCTTTGAGCACAAGATGTTCTGGTAGACACCTTGTTCCTCAACTATGGTTCTCTTCCTGCCATTTTCTCTTTACAACAAACCTATGAGTTAGGTGAGGCTGAAAGAAAATAACTAGCCCAAGATCAACTTGTGAGTATTTGAACCTGAATCTGCCAGGTCCTACTTCAACACTCTGGCCGGTATACC
This sequence comes from Bradypodion pumilum, assembly GCA_035047305.1. Taxonomy (NCBI): domain Eukaryota; kingdom Metazoa; phylum Chordata; class Lepidosauria; order Squamata; family Chamaeleonidae; genus Bradypodion; species Bradypodion pumilum. The sequence continues at coordinate 322,556,867 of JAWDJD010000002.1, forward strand.
ATATTGTCTCTAATTACACTGTATTTATTATAAGATCCAATACTTCAAAATTCATCTGTTTCTGTTTTGATCCTTGTCGGACTCTGAGGATGGCCTGAATCGGGCGGGCGGGGGGCACTCCCTATTCCAGCCCAGTTCTGCCTGCACCCAAGCCTGAGGATGTCCTGAGCCAGGGATCTCAGCCTGTGCCTGGCCCAAGTCTGTTTTCCCTGGCAGCTGACCTGTCAGATCAGCAGTCTGACTCTTACAGTGATCAGCTCTCAATCAGGGAGCGGTCCAAAAAGGAGCTACATCTGAGATGCAGGCAGGCTAGAGCGAAGTGCCAAAGAAGGCTCCCAGCTGATACCGATTAGCTGGGAGACTTATAAGCAAGCTTGTTGCAGCCTGCTAGCATCGGTACAACTCTCCTGTGAAAACCGACACCCAGCTCAACTTCAGACTGCCTGCTGTGACCCTGACTTCTCTGCCAACCCTGACGATGCCCCTGGACACCCTTTGGATTAGACGCTTGCTCAGACTACCGGTAAACAGACCTCAGCTTGCCTTTTGGACTTTGATATCTGGACTCTCCTCGAACAGACTCTCTGTGTAGCACCGTCATGCGGCAACCATGACCGCTCGGGTCAGCACACTTTCTGCCTTAGTTTCTTTATGTTATGTATGCATGTTCATTATACTGTAAAGGCAAGATTGTAACCACTCCAGATACAAACGATATCAGCGGTAAAGGAACGCGAGCAGACAGCCTATAGAGGGCAGCTGCGAGCGTTCACTCTCACATGGTTCACATTGCGCAATCACGGACAGCCGCGGGAAAACCTTCCCCGCAAACAGCAGCAGGAAAGGAGGCGTGCCTGGGCGAGGCCACGCCGGTAGCAGCCAATGAGCTACCGTGCTACATGATTCAAATGTAGAAGGCTACTGTATATATTGAGATGTATCACCGCCATTACCTCATGCTTAACTGGAACCTCATGCAATAAACCTGTGTTAAACCAACCCTTCGGTTGTCCGGTCGTCTTTGGTCCCATACACTAAATTGGCGACGAAGGTGGGATATGGCTGCCCACGGGACCAAGACATGCGCTGGCTACGAGATCAGGAAGCCGGGAGACTTGGAGCTGTTTGAGATAGACTTCAACGCAGCGCTGGTGGAGCTCGAAGTCTCAGATGAGGCCAAGAAGAGGGCCATTTTCGTCCGCATGCTCGGACACGAGACCAAGAGGACCTTGGTGGACCTGATCGCGCCGAGGAAGGTGAGCGACCTCAAAGCCACAGAGCTCCTGGCGGCGCTGCGCGCCCATCTCCGGCCAGCCATAGCGATGTTCCCCGCTCGGAGCGCGTTCTGGAGGCGAGTCCAGGCACCCGGGGAATCGGTCGATGAGTTCGCCGCGGCCCTGCGGTTGGCCGCCGGCCCATGCAAGTGGGAACTCCCCGACGTCACCCTCCGGGACTGCCTGCTCTGCGGTCTGAGGGACACAGAGACTCAGCGCGCGCTGATGAAAAGGGAGCCGCCTCCCACGTGGCAACAAGTCCTCGACGCGGCACAGGCCGCAGAGGCCACGACGGCCGGGGTGCACGAGCTTCAGGACTGGCGCCCGAAGCCCGCCAAGGCAGAGAGTTCGGTGCGCGCGGCCCGGCGGGTTTCGAACTCGTCTGCGGAGAGCAGCGACGACGAGGACGTCCGGAGGGTCCAGAGAGAGGGCCGGCGCTGCGACGGCTGCGGCGCCGCCCACGCCCGCACCAAATGCCCATTCCGCAAGGCCGAGTGCCACAACTGCGGCCGGCGCGGGCACATCGCCAAGGTCTGCCGGAAACGGCGCGAGGCCACCAGGAGTTCTCCAGACCGCTCGGCGAGGCAGGACCGCACCACGAGGCAGGACCGCACCACGAGGCCAAAGGACGGCACCCGGACCACGAGGACGCGGGACGGAGTAGGGCGCATCTCCGACGACAGCGAGGACGACGCGCCGGTTTGCAGCGTTTCCACGGAGCACCCCCGTTACTTCGTTGAGGTAGTAATACAAGGGGCCCCTGTTAGAATGGAGGTGGACTCGGGTTCTTCATACTCCATTATTTCCCAGGGGGAGTTCATGAAAATCGCCCCCCGCGTGCGGCCCAAGCTCAAAGCGTTGAGGGCCACACTGAAGGACGTGCAAGGGAACCGCATCCCAGTTTTGGGGGTTGGGAAGTTCCAGGTCCAGTTCAAAAAGTACACCGCAACGCTTCCCCTAGTCGTCCTCAAGGGAGGTAAATGCAGCCTCCTCGGGACTCAATGGTTCCAGCCCCTGGGTTTGTTCATTGGGGGGGTGAACGCCGTGGGAGCACACGCCGCCGGGACTGACCCAATACAGAGCGTGTGCGACGCGCACCCCGAGGTTTTTAAAAAGGGGCTCGGAAAATTCAAGGGCCCCCCAGTGACTTTCGACCTGGACCCTGGAGTGCGTCCAATCAGACTTAAACCGCGCAGAGTGCCTTTCGCACTAAAGGACAAAATAGAGGCGGAGTTGGACAAATTGGTGGGCCAGGGGATTCTTGTTCCTGTTGATTCTGCGGAGTGGGAAACTCCAATTGTAACAGCGCTTAAGGCCAACGGGGAAGTCCGCATATGCGCTGATTACAAGTGCACCATCAATAAGGCGATCCGCCCTAATGCGTATCCGGTGCCGGTAGTCAGCCACTTGTTGGCCAGGTTACACGGGGGGAGGTGTTTCGCTAAACTCGACCTGGCCCAAGCCTACCAGCAACTCCCGGTGACCCCCGCCGCAGCTGCTGCGCAGACCATAGTCACCCACAAAGGGGCGTTCCAGGTATCGCGCCTCCAATTCGGCGTGAATTCGGCGCCCGGGATTTTCCAGTCACTGGTGGAACGCCTCCTGAAGGGGTTAGAGGGGGTGTTACCCTACTTTGATGACGTATTAATTACAGGGGGGAGCCGGGCCGAATTAGCAACAAGGTTGGGAAAGGTCCTGACAATATTCGAAAAGGCGGGGTTGCGGTTGCGGAAAGACAAATGCGTCTTCTTCGCTACAGAGGTTGAGTTCCTAGGGTTCCGTGTCACTCCCGAGGGAATTAGGCCAGCCCAATCCAAGGTAGCCGCCATCAAGAAGGCCCCTCGCCCCACCTCCAAGCCCGAGTTGCAGTCGTTCCTCGGACTGCTCAACTTCTACCACTCCTTCCTCCCGCGGAAGGCAGCAGTGGCAGAACCGCTTCACAAATTGTTAAAAAAGGACGAGGCATGGAAGTGGGGCGACGACCAGGAGAAGGCTTTCAATGACCTGAAGCGACTCCTGGCATCAGATGCTGTACTGACCCACTTCAATCCCAAACGCCCGGTGGTCCTGATATGCGATGCATCCCCGGTGGGGGTGGGGGCGGTGCTATGCCACGTGCTGGAGAACGGCAGGGAGGCCCCGATAGCTTTCTACTCTAGATCCCTGTCCCAAGCGGAGAGGAACTATGCTCAGACAGACAGGGAAGCACTAGCAATAATTGCGGGGACCAAGAAATTTCATGATTTTGTGTACGGCCGCCCCTTCACCATAGTGACTGACCATAAGCCCTTGCTGGGCATTTTCACCGCAGATAAGCCCACACCCCAGATCCTGTCCCCGAGAATGCTCAGGTGGGCCATTTTTCTCAACGCGTATCAGCACGCGTTGGTATACCGGCCCGGGAAGGAGATCAGCCATGCCGACGCCCTGTCGAGGTCCCCCATTCCCCGGGATTGCTGCCACGTGGGCGGAGTAGAGAGGGACCACCAGGTCTTAATGATAGAGGTCCTAGACTCCCCTCCAGTAGTACCGGCCGACATCGCCAAAGCGACAGGCAAGGACAAAACGCTGGCCACAGTTTGCTCCTGGGTGCAGAAAGGGTGGCCCGTGTCTTCCCCAGCAGCGGAATTCGACACATTTTTCAAAAAGAGACTAGAGTTGTCCCTAGAGAGGGGTTGCCTTTTGTGGGGACAGCGGGTAGTGATCCCCACGTCTCTCCGGCCGAGGGTGCTTAAACTGCTGCACGTCAGCCACCCGGGGATCGTACGCTCTAAGGCACTAGCCCGCAGTTACTTTTGGTGGCCCCAGTTAGACGCCGACATCGAACACATGGTCGGCACTTGCGAGGCGTGCCAAAGCTCAAGGCCAGAAGAGGCTCGCTCGCCACCTAGGGAGTGGGACGCTGCAAGGGGGCCCTGGTCCCGAGTACACGTAGACTTTGCTGGCCCGTTCAGGGGAACGCTTTTCCTCCTCGTGGTGGACGCGTTCTCTAAGTGGTTGGAGGTCATTCCAGTCTCGAGCACCTCCTCGGCCACAACGATTAAACAGTTAAGGAGGGTCTTTTCCACGTTCGGTTTACCCGACACCCTCGTCAGCGATAACGCTAGCTGTTTCACGTCCGCCGAGTTCAGGGCATTCATGGAGCGCAACGCCATTCGGCACGTCACCTCCGCCCCTTTCCACCCGGCCACCAACGGCCAAGTAGAGCGCCTCGTGCGCACCACGAAAGACGCGCTACTGCGCATGGGTCCCGGAGACCTCGAACTGAAATTGTGCCAATTCCTGCTGAGATACAGGGTCACCCCATTAGCGTCAGGGTACTCCCCTGCGGAGCTGTTGATGCGCAGGAAGCTGGCCACGGGGATCTCCAAGCTAGACCCCACGAGAGTAGAGGACAAAGGGCGGAACATAGGGGTGGAACCCACAAAGAGTTTCAGCATAGGCGCCCCGGTGCACTGCAGGAACTACGCCAGCGCGGGGCCAGCCTGGGTGCCGGGCACCGTAGTAGATCAAACCGGCCCCGTCTCATACCGCGTAGAGACCAGTACAGGTTTCCTGTGGAGGCGACACGTAGACCAACTCAGGCGTAGGGTCCCCGGAGAGCAGGACGCGGACGAGAATAGCATCGAATCAGCGTTAGGGTACTCCCCCACCCGTTTAGCCCAAGGGGGAGGAAAAGGGGAACATGGGTCCCCACCAAGGGGGGAGGAAAGGCAATCGATCCACAGAGATCTTTTGCGGGAGTCCCCGTCAGAGAGGAGGAGCCCCGATCACACTCATACCCCGCGGAAGCCGCGGAAGTCTCCCCGAAATTCAGATGCCCATAGAAGTTTAGACGTTGATTTACAGTACCAGGGGGAGTTAGCGGAGTGGTCCCCCACCCGTCCTAGCGAAAAGAGGGGTTTCAGTTCAGCCCCTGGTACTTCCAGTCCCAGTAGCCCCTGTGAGTTAGAGTGCAATATAGCGCCAATGTCCCGGAGACCGACACCTCCAAGACGGGAGGCATCAGCGAGTCCGCCCACCACAGTCTTAAGGTCCCCCGAGCAGGGATCAGAAGGTAGCCGTTCCACAAGGGCGACCTCATCGGTTCCGCGGTTCACATTAGGAGGGTCCCCGGGGTCCGAGAGCAATAGGCAGGGGTTTACCTCCCAACTGTTCATTCCATTCCCATCCCCGAGCGCAAGGCAGGCACGGACGCCCCATAGAGCCACTAACGAATCCCCGTTTCCCGTTGCAGGACAAGCACCCGCGGAGTCAGGGATCACGGGCTCTCCAGAATTAGGGCAGACGCAAGCACGCCCCAAGCGAACGTGCGGCAAGCCACAATGGTTGCGGGACTTCGTCCCATCCTAGGGGGGAGGGATGTTATGTATGCATGTTCATTATACTGTAAAGGCAAGATTGTAACCACTCCAGATACAAACGATATCAGCGGTAAAGGAACGCGAGCAGACAGCCTATAGAGGGCAGCTGCGAGCGTTCACTCTCACATGGTTCACATTGCGCAATCACGGACAGCCGCGGGAAAACCTTCCCCGCAAACAGCAGCAGGAAAGGAGGCGTGCCTGGGCGAGGCCACGCCGGTAGCAGCCAATGAGCTACCGTGCTACATGATTCAAATGTAGAAGGCTACTGTATATATTGAGATGTATCACCGCCATTACCTCATGCTTAACTGGAACCTCATGCAATAAACCTGTGTTAAACCAACCCTTCGGTTGTCCGGTCGTCTTTGGTCCCATACACTAAACTTTAATTCTAATATTTGAAAGGAGTCTCGCTTATCAACTCTGAAGCGTTTGCAATAGATCCCCTGAAAGACATTTCTGCAGCTGATTTTAAGCTGCACAGCTGTTTTGTTACAAGGGGGGGATGAAACATTTACTGCAAGAAGTATGCCTCCTTCCATTGTCCTATTTCCTTCCTGCCAGTAGAAAATTGAAGGAACTGGACTGAAGTAGTTCCTTTCTTAAATTCTGCTTAATGCTTGTTTCAAAATGAAAAAGAAAGAGACACTAACAAAACATTCCAACCAGATCCCCACTGTTAGCAAGATCCTTGAAGGAGAATAATCAAAAGAAATACATACACCTGCTCTCATCCAGAATGTGGAACAGTTTGTTTTTTCCTGGAGCATCTATTGCTTCCAAGGCAATATGAAATGGTAAGCCAAAAGATGACAAATCATGCATCTCTTCAGATGGTGTGATCAGTGGAAACAGTGTGTAGGGCAGACAGCTTCAAGCAACAGCAGTGAGAGAGATAAGGCAGTAAGGGAACTGGCAGCTATTTGAATGCCCTCATACCTTCCCCATACCTGGTGCATGAGTCCACTTTCATTTTCCCTTCCTGTTCTTTCTTTAATTTTAAAGACTTGATAATTTAACAGGGGCCAGCTGGCCAACCCAAAAGGGGAAGGGGACGTTTTAAGGCAGCTCTCCATGTGCCTAGTCCGGATCTGGACAACCAGAGCTGAACAGAGGCATCTTAAGAAGCTGGAAACAAGGCTGAAAATGTCCTCCTGTCTCTTTGCGAATTTCTTTCTTTCTTTTGCTTTTTTTTGTCACCTAGGTAATCTAGCACTAGGAAAACAAACCTTTAAAATGGAAAGAAAGAAGGAAAGAAATCAGAAGGGAAGGGAGAAACAAGCAGTCCCAGACACCAGCTATGTGGGAGAGGTTTCAGACTGTAAACCAACTGCTTTCCTCTCCTCTTTCTGTTCTCTCTATCATTTTTTAAGATCTAGAAAGCTTGGGATCAAGATACCTGACTGAAAAACATCTCCCTTCCATTTATACTTACCTCAAACTTAAAGCTATGTTCTGTGGGTCTCTTACAAAATAATCTAGGAGGATGACCACTAGGCAATGTTCCTTTTTGATACTGACTTCCCAGTTATGGGAAAGACTTTTCAGAGATGCTCACCTGCTGCCATTGTTGATGCTAGTGGAAGAATTACCTTGTTGATCTAATCTTGTCAAGTAACTTATTTAGGAGACAACTATATTGACAAATGCTGGCAGGATAGCTCAGGGTTTTGGGAATCTGGCTGTGGAGCCAGAGGTTGTCAATTCGATCCACCACTGTGACTTCTGGGAGGACAGCCAGCATGTGTAGTAATGGGCAAACTGCACAGTTCCAGGTTGGCCCCAGAATTGGCAACGGTAAACAAATTCTGTGTATTCTTCTACCATGGGAAGGGAATATTATAAGTTAAAAATGAATTGACAGCAAACTATTATACTGATAGATAATGCAGAAAATGGAATGGTCAGACTCACATTATTTCTCACTGACTATGTGATGTATAAGTCAATGCAAATCAGCCAAGGGACTGCAGTAGCTCAGTGGTTAAGAAGCTTGCCTTGTTAGCTGGAAGGCCGGCAAGTCAGCAGTTTGAGACCTGGGTACTGCATGGCAGATTGAGCACCTGTCTCTAACAGGAAATTATTATTATTAGCCTGAAGGTTCTTCCTATTATCCATATATTTTCCCTCTCCCACTGATGCATCTACTTTTTTTTGCAAGCATATCTTTTGGAACCAGTTCAGTTCCCTTCAACCAACCATCCCTTATCTCCAAACTATTTATTTTTTGTCTTTTTAAATAAGGTTTGTGCCATCCCTGGAACAAAACTGCACTAGAGCACAAAAGAGATCAAAGAGAGAGAAGGAGCATGAGCAAGAGAGAAAAAGGTCAGTCAGCTCTTGTTTGCAGTTTGTTAAGGCAGCTTCTGCTGCAACCATGCTTCCTGCAAATGAGCTACAGCAGAAGTTGCCTTACCAAGCTACAAACAAGAGCTGATTGGTATTTTTCCCTTTCTCCCTGCTGATTCATGCCTGGATGACTGAACCAAAATCAATCAGAGAAACCCAACTTTCCAGGTGTGAGTTCACAGTGGGTCAATATTCCTTCCCCACACACACACACCACCACCACCACTCCTGAGTCACCCACCACTTCACCCTGATGACGAGAACCACCCCAAGCCACACACCACTTCACCCACACCATTGCTGCAACCAGCAGCCACCCTGAGCAACCCACCACTCCCCCCTCCCATGCTGCTTCCCTGCTTACTGGCTTGGAGGAGCTGCAGGGCACCAAATCATCTGGCCCACGCCCTTGTTTCAGCCACCGATTCCAGTTCTGCCACAGCCACCTCACTCCTTGTCCCCTCCACTTGGCTTGGCATGTCCCTAACAACGCTCCATAGTAGGATGGATGTTGTAAGCCTTACTACATCCACCCTGTTACAAAGCATCGGCAGGGACACCTCAAGCCAAGTGGAGGAGATAAGGATTGAGCGGTGGCAGCAGGAGTGAGGTTGCGAGCTGGATGATTTGATTTCGGGGCAGTGGGGCGAAGCTTTCCCCCAGCCACTCCACACACACACACCCTGCACATCACACGCGAGCACTGCCAGTCGTCCTGTATAACGAAAAAATCATACAACAAAGAGCCCCGTGGAACCGATTATTTTCGTTGTATGGGGTACCACTGTACCTTCCAACACTGAATAAAAGAGTAAACAGGGTATTCTGCCTTGGCCTGTATAATCTGCCTGGATGTTTAGAAGAAGCTTGTGGTAGAGCTCTCCTAGAGCTGGACTTAAGAATGGCCATGGAGGCCTATATGTGTGAGTGCTCTCTGGACACTGAAAATCCCCTGTCTATAAATACCAAGTTTCTCAAGTGTGAAAATAAAACCGCACCTTCTCTTCCACACACTGCCTTTTTGTGTGATGGGAGTTAATATGGAATAGCAGAAACATGCCACTCCTTAGCTAGGCTCTGAAATGGTATTTTTCCTAATAGAACTATATTTTCCTTTCTCTAAATGCCTAGCATCCAGAAGAGAGCTTGCACTATTCACAGAGAGTGAAACACACTCCCCCAACACACACACACACACACACACACAAGATGCCTCTGTTCTTAACAGTTGCATGGTGGCAACAATCAAGCACTTTCTATGGTACGCAGCATCCAGGACCGTAGCCAGGATTCTATATGGGGGGCGAATATTTTTTCAGGAGGGGCAACAGTGTCACACACATATATATAACATTGGCACTTTGCCCTTGGTGTGTGTGGGGGCAGCTGTTAGCTGGGTGGCGGGGCTGATTCGCCCTCCCCTGGCCACCCTCTGGCTATGGCCCTGGCAGCATCAAAGATTAATGTTATCTAATTTTTGCACGTCCCTTAGCAGTTAAATCCACAAGAGTTCTGCCAGAAAGAGCGTGATTGGCAAAATTGCTAGGTTTATGCAACATGCAAAAATAACTGCCCCCCCCCGCCCTTCTCCTGGGACAAGTACCTGCCCTTTTCCTTCCAGGCAGTAGGGAATCTGGAATGTGGTTATGCAGCAGCCTTTCCTCTCCCGCCAAGCAGGAAGAGACAGCCATTCCTGATTAATAGCTTCTGCCCTGTTAAGATTTCACTAACTGCACATGTTTCCAAAGGGCTTGCTTGGCTGTGCTTTGTCGAAGAATAAGTCCACTGTCGTCAAAGCCCTGGCTGTCGAGTTCTCCTGCTTTTTAGCCTTGTTAATTTCTTACCTCCTAATTAGCCTGGGACTTCAAGCCTGTTCAAGCTGCATCTGCTGGAGCTGCTGCTGCCTTTAAGGGAATTAATGATCAACTCGCTGCGTTTCACTTGCAACAGCATAGCCTCCGTGGGCTGAAGGGACCTGCCCACTCAGCTGTGAGCAGGTGCTTGCTGCCTGCCAGGCTGAGCTCTGTTCATTTGCTGCAGCCATTGCTTTCCCTGGGTTGTTTACTACACACAATGCAGGCTGTATGGAAGTCCAAGAGAGTCAGCTGAGTGTGTTGTGCCTGCCCACTACCCCTGTGCTGTAAAACGCAACCAAGGCAACAAACGCCTGCCTTGTCCACATGGCAGCAGGCCAGCTGTGGCGATTGCTGGAGGAAAGCAGTACAATGACACCCTGCTAGTGAAACCAGCAGACACAGTCCTGACAGGAGACAACATTGTGTGGGAAAACAAGCGCCTCTACAAAGTCGGAAACTGGGCCACCATCAGCAGTTTTCCTCTGGCTGCTGTTGCCCCTCCTTTGTCCAGGGCATTTCCCCTGCACCTGCTTGCTAAGTTGCCATCCCTCAGCATGTTCCAGCAACAATATCCCTTGGAAGCTTCATTTACCTTTATTAATCAGCACAGTTAGGTGCTTCATGACAGCCATAAGCATGGGGGCTTGCCTTTTAAAAGTAACCATAAGTCTATAAATGGCCTGTACTTTTGATGCCAAAGCCTGACAGGTAGGGACCTAAGCTCACCCCTGGGCTTGATTTCTGTGTGTTTGATAGTTTGCACATTTTGTTTGCACTGTAATAGCCCCAAATCAAAACAGATTTGATTGGGAAGGTGAACAAATTGTACACCAGATGAGGCATTTTTCATGTTTAATTCATGTTTATTAAATTTTCACATCTTTATAATCATGTTCAGGAAGCAAGGGGAGTGGAAAAGAACAGCATAAAGCAGCAGCCAACCCAATAATGCTTTTAAACCACATGATGGCCTGGTTCCCACAAGGGTATTTTGTCTTTTTAATGATAGTATAATACACCTGGCCATTTTTAAGGTATCTTCAAGGTGACCTAAGAAGATGGAGCAGAACAAGTATACCTGCAGCTTCCACAGTTCTGTCAGAGGTAGCCTGTTATGTGCTATACAATCTCAGCTGCATTTGAATTCACATTTGTTTCATGTTGAATTATGCCTTGTGTCATCTTCTTTCTTCTGTGTTCCCATATCAGATGAATAGATCCTTCCCTTCTCCATCTATCAGTGTTTAACAAGACCATTAAAATTGGAATTTGCTAGGGTAACAACATTATCAGGTTTTGCTACTTTTTTCTGGTTTTGAAATTTTATACTTCGAGTTTATTGGCCTTTATCTGTGGTATTGCTTTTACAATAGATTAAATTTTGTACAGTGGAACAGAATGGGAGTTGGATTTAGGACTTCTGCAGTGCCAAATAAAGCAACACAACTCATAATGTGCCGGGCAAGGAGGAGAGCCAATGGGTTGCAGTGGTTAAAAAATACCAGACAAGGACCTGGAAGATCCACATTCTGATCCTTCCCCCACTGACCACTCACTCACACACTCTCTCTCTCTCTTTCAGCCCCAGCTACGTCAAAGGCTCATTACGAGGGTAATAAAGAGGAAAGGTAAACCACCTCTGTGAGCTCACTGGAGGAAAGACAGTCTAGAGATGTTATCTGTATCATATTGATAAGTGAAGAAAATCAACTCCATGGGCAATCTGGTAAGTGGTAACAACTCCATTATCTGTTTCAGGGAATTTGCTAGCTGGCACTTTCAGAAACTGGTCCCATGTCTGGCATTTTGCACTAGGCTCACTTCTGCCCTATTGCATATTGATTTAATATTTCCTTCTATGCCACCTTTGATGTTCGGGAATTGAAGAGAAGCAGCAAGCATAAAGGGGCCAAATACAACTTTATTGTAAACAAACCGAACATGAACAATGGCGCAACAGCTCTTTATATACACTGTACAATGGATACATTTGAGCGGGAAACAATATGATTGGTTAGGAGAGGAGTAGAGTGATTGTGGGGTTACTGAACCTGAGTGAAGACTTCGTGTGTCTTGTTAGAAAGGGCGGGAACGCAAGTCCCACGATAGTTCAGTACCAAGAAGAAGACAAAATGGAGGATCACCCCGATCCCATAATAACAATTACACAACTTTAGAGCAATAATTAAAGTTACATACACAACATCCCTCCCCCCTAGGATGGGACGAAGTCCCTTAACCATTGTGGGGGCCCACAGACTCTTTTGGGCCAGACTGACACTTGACTGGGTTCTGTAGACCTAGGGAGACTTGGTTCCATTGAATGATTCCCGGCACTGGGGTTTCTGCTAAAGCTATTAGCATTTTGGGAGCAATGTCCCGACTCTGAGTTGGAACATACCTGTCAACCATCCCGTTTTACCCAGGAAAACCCCTTATTTTTACCCCTCTTCCCGCCCCTCCCATTTTATTAATTTCCCCATATTTTCCCTTATTTTTTAAAAAGAAATATCCTGACTGGACCCCTCACAGGTGAAGCTGCAGTATTTCTTTCGGCCACCAGAGGTCGCTGTGTGGCTTTTCGCATGTGGAAGGGGAGAGAGAGAAGGTGTGTGTGGGGGGGGGGGCGTTCTGAGTTTCTCTTTCATTTTCCTGCCAGCCACATGACCAATATGGCGGCTTCGTTTCATGCTGGGAAGGACGGGAGTCTTCTCTAGAGGTGAGCAATATTTCATATATGCAGGGGCAAATCAGCTCTTGGTCTGGGGGCAGAGACTTCTCTCTCACTCTCATGCTTTATTAAGCTGTTTCTCCCCCCTGCCTCTGTCCTGGCTGGAGGATTCCATTTCTAGAGTTCTAGAGTTAACTTGGGAGGGGTGGGGGTGGTGGTGCTTGCTCACTATATGCTAAGGGTAAAGGTTTCCCTTGCTCGAAAGCCAGTCGTATCTAGAGTGCCAAGGTTCGCCATCACAGTCATAGATTCCTACATTATATGAGAGAGAGAGGGGAGGATCCCAATCCTATCGACTCTAGGGTTCAGTGCTCTTCTCTGTTTCAAAGCCGAAGAGCCAGCATTGTCTGTGTCTGCAGACATTTCCGTGGTCATGTGGCAGGCATGACTAGACACCAGAGTACACAGAACACTGTTACCTTCCCACCAAAGTGGTCCCTATTTATCTACTTGCAATTTCTTGCTTTCGAACTGCTAGGATGGCAGGAGCAGGGACAAAGACGGGAGCTCATTCTGTCCTGCAGTACTCGGGAATTGAACTGCTGACCTTCTGCCTCCCTGTCAGCATCTTAGTCACTTAAGCCACTGAGTAAACAAGAAAGAAAACAAAACAAAAGTCCCCCAAGAAAATGGGGAAAGGGTTCTTTGGCCCACATAGCTTTGTTCCCATTGCATCTACAATACCATCTAGCCATCTTATTTTTGGCCACCCCCTTCTTTTGTCCTCCACCTTTCCCAGCATCAAGGCCTTCTCAAGTGAGTCCTCCCTTCTCATTTGATGTCCAAAGTACTTCAGCGTCATCTTTACTATTTGACCTTCAATGAGCAGTCAGGGTTGATTTCTTCTAGGATCGACCGATTTCTAACACCACATTTCAAAGGCATCTATTTTTCTGCGCTCAGCTTTCCTAATGGTCCAGCTCTCACACCCATACATTACCACCAGGAATACCATTGCTTTGACTATGCATTTTTTTGTTTGCAAGGTGATGCCTCTACTTTTAACTATGTTCCCCAGGTTTCTCATAGCTTGTTTCCCAAGCATCAGTCGCCTTTTTATTTCATGGCTGCAATCACCATTTGCAGCGATCTTTGATCCTAAGAAAGTAAAATCTGCCAGTCGTATCCAGCTTTAGGGTGCAGTGCTCATCTCCATTTACAGCCAAAGAGCCAGTGCTGTCTGTTTGCAGACATTTTCATGGCCATGTGGCAGGCATGACTAGAGCCCAGCAAGTCACATGGCTATATTTGGCCACGCCCACAGATTTGGCCACACCCACAGAGGGGTGTGGCCAAAATTTCCCTTATTTTCAAATCCAAATGTTGACAGGTATGAGTTGGAACCAGGGAGGGGAAAAAGTGAATCATAACCCCATTTAGATGAAGCAGGATCAGGGGATCGCTCGAAATTCAAACTCGAATTAGAGGGGGGGAAACTCGATGGAAAAATCCCTCCTTTGAGAAGTTTGAGTAGGGGGCGACTCAACAAAAACTTGCCTCTTCTGGGTGGGAGTAGAGGATGTGGGGTCTATGGATAGAAATTAAAGCCCCGCTTTTCGCTCAGATGAATGGGGAAACACTCGGAAAACTCCCCCTGATCCTATAACTCTTAAGGCACACTTCCACAGTCTAGGCTTGCTGACGGCCTCCAAAGAAATTGTGGCTGGCTCGATTTAGAAAGCTGGGGCTACAGCTGATTGCCGAGCCGCCTTCCTCGTCTCCCCCTTGGGATAAGCGGGTGGGAGAGGACCTTAATGTGGAATTGCCCTGAGTAGTATCACTTTATACCTCTTGAAACTCCATAATCCTATGTCTGAGCTGGTCGGTGTGGCGCTTCCATAGCAAACCAGTACCTATTTTGACCTGGTAGGACACAGGTCCTGTTTGTTTCACCACAACCCCTGGAACCCATGCTGATCCTGCGGCCACATAGTTCCTACAGTGCATTGGATCTCCAGCTGAGAATACCTTATGTGCGGAATTTCCATATTAACACTCCTATCCTCCACCCTGGAAGGATCCAACCGGTCGAACAGAGAGGTGGGTCTCCTGCGCATTAAAAGCTCAGCTGGAGATAGCTCTGAGGCCAGGGGGGTTGTCCGATAGCAAAGGAGGAATTGGCAAAGCTGCAAATCAATGTCCCTTGACCCATGCGGCGAAGAGCCTCTTTAGTAGTGGAAAAGTGTGTCTGGAAAATTAAATTAAAACTTAAATAACTGGTGCAGGGAGAAGGTTTTTAAAACCCTCCATGAACAGGGTTGTTTTAAGTCTTAAAGTTGATGTTTTTTACATATGTCCAGGGACGGGGCCTGATGTAGCTCCACAAGTAGGGTGTTCTATAATATGTGTGCCACCACTGGGAAGGACATGATCTGACCATGACAAGGTGGTGGATTTAAGGTCCACCTTCAGATCATGATTTGCAATTTATTAAGCAAAAACTAGTATTGGTTGATGGCTACAGTGATACTATAGCAGACCAGAATTAGGATAGTCTAACAACAAACATGTATTTTATATTTCCTTCCAGCCATTGTGATCTTTCTCCGATAATTAATTAGCTAAAGTTTTAAACTACTATTCCACACTTGCTTTCTTGGAGGTAGGCACTTCAGAACTCAGATTTGCATCTGATTATATCTGAATGAGATTCGAATTGTAAGTCAATTAATCTACTAATTAACTAATTAATTTGCCTCACTACGTTTGAATCTTTTCAGTGTACAAGAAGCCTAGACGAATATACAAAACTATTTCTTTTATCGCAGACTAATAGCTATACATTTAAGGCATCCATAGCATTCTCAAACATGCTGATACATCTTAATATTCTTTCCAACTCAACTTAAAAATTGCATTTGAACGGCAAGAGAGGTTGTATCTTATGTTGTTATTCTAACTCTATTGATTGTGTGAGCTGTTTCAATCAGTGCAAGCAGCCAACAAGAAAGAAAAGGAAGATGTTTTTGAATATTAGTGGAGAGGATCTGAAGTGTGTAGAATATACTAAATGCCAGCATATTAGTTCTAAAGGGAATATGTATAAGCTTGAATATCATAATGAACTTGACTGCTATGAAGTTTGCCCTTTTAAGACAGGATAAAGGCCTCTTTAGTGATCAGACATGCCCTCATCAGAACATTATCTTTCTAGGTTTCAAGTAACCTTCCCTCTAATTTTACCACCACTGACATAGTTTTGCCTATTCTCTATCTGTTTTCTGCTTCTCACTCTTTCTCTCCCCCTTGAACTTCATAAAAGAATGTAAAATCATGACTGAAGACCTAATAATTATCTCCCAAACAGAAATGGTTACTGTTAAGCTTCTTCCCCTGATCTTTCCAAAGGTCTCCACCTGGCTGATTTAATTGGCTCATCAGGATGATAAGAAATAATGTCTTCCCTTTTTCAGTAACTGGACTGCTGCTTCCAGGATACAGGGACTTCTCCTTTGTTTCTTATTATCTGACTTTGCCAGTCTAACATCTTCCAATAATTTCATTGCTTTAAATCCAGTACTAAATCGCAGGTAGAGTAGGCCCACTGAATCAGTAGAATTTACAGAGAGGTTGACCCGCCAAATCCCCATTGATCCAGTGGGCCTAATCTAGTTGATAGTCATACTACTAGATTTCAGCCAGCATGTCATAGCCTTCATTTTGCAGTTTGTTGATCATCATCTAAGGAATTATTAGATCAAGAAAGATGGAGACAAGGGTAAGAATGGCCTATAGTCAGAGAAGATAGAGTGTCTCATTTCAAAATGGCATGGTGATGTACTCTACTTTTTGGACCACAGGTTTTTCATAGGTGAGAGAAACAAATAGGCTTGTAGAACATATTTATGGTTCCAGAATGTCAACACTGTTGACAGTATATCCCCAATATGCCAGTGCAATATATATGTAAATCCAGCAACAACACAGATTAGATTATCTCCAGGGTCCTTTCCATTTTAAATTCTGTGATTCTAAATGATTTAAATCCTTTGGTAACTCAAATAAAGCCAGCAAGCAGCTTTTTTTTGGGCCAGTGAAAGGAAAGAGAGCCATTGAAAGGAGAACAAGCCATAGACTGATAAGTAGGAGATTAGCATGTAGAACTCACATCTAATGGACACCCCAGAAAGAACACTGAATCCACTTGCAATTCAAGGGAATTGCAAGTGGATTCAGTGTTCTTTCTGGGGTGTCCTTAGAACATTCAGAATAATCCTTGTACTGGTGGGAAACAGGCATTTTGCAAAAGAAAAGAAAACAAGCTACAGTACTCAGGAAAGCAAGGTATAATGATTTTTTGTGACTTAAGCAGCATAAGAATGTACCTCAAGTGATTACAACTGTGCCCATATGACCTGTGCATACCTGTCAAGCTGCGGTTTTCAAAATCCGGGAGCCGGGCATGCATGCGCAGTAAGTTTCCAGGCGCCGAGCAGGAAATGGGTTACTGTGCATGTGTGGCCATCAGAGGCAGCAGCGATAACCCCTGTGCACATGTGCAGTAACCCCTTTGGCCAGGAAAGGGGTTACTGCACATGTGCAGTAACCCAGTAACCCCTGCGCACATGCATAGTAACCCCTTTCCTGTCTGGTCAAATTACGGGATGGCCGCAGGAAGGAGCGTGACGGAGCGGTGAAATACTGGATTTCCCAGCAAACCCGGGATACTTGACAGGTATGGACCTGTGTGTTAGCTGGATTTGCTGTCCTCTCTCCATTGTGGATGGGCCGCTTCACAGATCTATGACAGGGCTTCCCAATTTAAGGCCCAAATCTAGCCCATGGTGCCATATCATGTGGCCCCCCACTCCTCCAAGGGCATTCACGAAACAAAATGGCCACCCATTTGAAGCTTTTGGGACAAAATGGCCCTCTGGCCCTCCAAGCTGACTGAGAGAGTGTGACCCATCCCCCAGCTTGAAAAGGTTGAGAACCCCTGATCTGTGATGTCCTTTGCTCGGGTTCTTTTATTGTTAAATCATTTCTAATAGAAGAGATGTTCAAGAGGAGGGTTATCATCAAGCAGCCCTTCAAATGAAGGATGGTCCTCTGCTAAATAAAAGATATGGCTACCCAATATCTTAATAGGAAAATGGGCGCAAACGGTATAGGGCTCAACAGATAGAAAAACCGTTTGAGATGAAAAATGATGAATGACTATGTATTTTCTCAAAGAATATGATTTATGTAGTAATAAAAATTAAACAAAATGTATCCAACTTGGTAGAAAACTAAATATATATAGTCTTTCTTCTCAATTCAACCCAGTGGTCGATGATCCAGCGATTGAAGTTTTTCAAAGACAGGTACTGCGAGACATAGGCAACATTGAGAACAATCATATCAAAGGTTGGTGCAATTTATCTAGAGAGGATCATAAAATCTTACAAAATTTAGCGCACTTCCATTATTGTGAAACAGGCAGACAAGGGAGGAGGAATAGTTGTGTTGGATACTACTGATTACATTGCGGAAGCTTCTAGGCAGTTGGGGGATGCGTCATCATATAAAAATATTAGTCTTGACCCTACTCACCATGTAATGAACATCATTAAAATGGTGATATACGAGGGCATTGCTCTGGGATATATTACAGAGAAAACTGCCAGGTTCTTGCACAATGAGTACCCGAGAACCCCCATATTCCATCTTATTCCTAAAATACATAAGAAGAAAGTGGAGGGTGTTCCCACCCCCGCAAGACCTATTGTCTCTGGAGTAAATTCTGCCCTCGAACCCATCGCGAAATATGTAGATTTCTACATTAATAAATATGCTAGGCAAACCCCTTCTTTCATACGAGATACCACTCATTTTATTTCACAAGTTGAAGGTTTAGAGGTACCAAAAGAAGGTGTTCTGTTAACATTGGATGTAGAGGCATTGTACACAAATATCCCCCTGGAGGAAGCAAGAATGATTGTTGAGGACAAGTTAGACACAAGGGACATGCTTCTTCCCCCAACCCATTTCTTAATGGATTTATTGGATATAATATTTGAACACAACTATTTCCGATTTGAGAAGTCTTATTATATGCAAATTAAAGACATGGCAATGGGGAGTCCTTTGGCCCCCTCAGTGGCAAACATGTACTTGAATAATTTTGAAAACCAACATGTGTACAATTCAGCTTCCAACCCTTTTTTACCGCACATAATTCATTATGGTAGATTCATAGATGATTTGTTTTTCATCCTCGACTCTAAGGACATAGTCACCAGTTTCGTACGATGGATTAATTCTATCAACAACAATTTGCACTTCACTCCTCATATTGACTCTGTATCTATCCCATTTTTGGATGTGGAGGTTTATATTTCCGACTCTAGACGAGTAGCGGTTAGGCTATATAGGAAGCCCAGGGATAGGAATCCGTATTTAAAATACACCTCTTATCATCCAGCCTTTGTGAAGAATAACATTCCATTTGGCCTGTTTGCCTGTGCCAAAAGGAACTCTACGGAATCCGCTGATTTCAACAGATCCGCCCTAGTGATTCAGAAAAAACTCGCACATAGAGGTTACCCAATGCACGTAGTTAACAAAGCTTTCCAGAGAGTAAGGGACACACCCAGAAAGCAGTTGTTTGACAGGAAACAGCGGGGGAGGGGGGAGGTAATATCATTAGATGCTCTTTTGAGTTCTCGCCAGTAGCCAGTCAAATAGAGAACATTATTTACAGACACTGGTATCTGTTTAGTGACCTTTCCGGGTGTAACGATAAACCGGTTGTAGGCTTTAGGAGGTCTAAATCAATTAGCAATATTCTTGTACTGTCAGACCATGCTGCTAGGGTAACTATGAAGGAGCAAAAACAGTTTCCTACAGGACACTATAACTGCCACTCATGTATTGTGTATCAATTTTGTTGGGAAACTAAAGAGATTCGCATTCCAAAGAGGCAATTAACTTTCACTTTAAGATCCCTCACCAGTTGTGCCAGCAGATGTGTCATTTATATGTGGGAATGCCCTTGCTAAATGCGTTATGTCGGACTTACCAGTCGGTCACTGAGGAAGCGGATATCAGAACATAGGAGTAAAATCAGAAACCAGGTGACTGACGCACCATTGGTAAACCATTACATGGAAAAACACCACTCGGACAGGGATTTCAGATTTGTAGCGTTAGAAATGGTCAGACCAAAACAATATGAGAGGTGCGACACTAATAAAAGATTAAGACAGCGGGAAGCATTTTTTATACACTTCTTTGATACCATGTATTCAAAAGGATTAAATCAGGAGCTGGATCTCTCAACGTTCTTATAAGAATTAGTATGCAGGTCATAAGTGTTAGCGGTTTCAGCATGAGGTTAGAGAGTCTGCAACAATTGGTTACATGTGTGCCATTATTCACTCAGCATAAAGGTAGCTGCTTTACAACCATTATTAACGTCCATACGCACCTAATAGATTGAGCGGAGGCGAGGACGCGAAGTAAAGAAATAACTTATAAATTGGTAAGCTTCTTTTCTTGACATTGCATTTGTGTGATAGACCAGATTTGTATTGGGGGTGTCAGAACTAGTACTAACACTAACAATCATTTAGAAGAAATTATATCACATGTACTAGCAGTTCTGACCATATTTTTATGTTAATTATCATGTTATTTACAATCCTTTGTGTGCAGATTTCCTGAGGAAGAAAAAGTAGTTCAAAAAGTCGAAATAACTGGTATCGACTTTGGAAACAATAGCTGTATCAGTGAATCTTTCATTTACAAAACACCCATAGAGGAATTCTTTTCGTTATTAAAGAACTTTGAAAAAGCACCCATAGAGGAATTTTTTTCATTATTAAAAACTTTGAAAATTCAGCCTTTTGTCCGTGAGAAGAAAGACTATATATATTTAGTTTTCTACCAAGTTGGATACATTTTGTTTAATTTTTATTACTACATAAATCATATTCTTTGAGAAAATACATAGTCGTCATTCATCATTTTTCATCTCAAACGGTTTTTTCTATCTGTTGTACCCAATATCTTAACCACTTTTGCCCTGTGTGTACATACTTCTCAGTGTCTGAGCAAAGTTGGGGCAAGACGAAGACCTAAATATTACTTACCTACTAAACCATGTCTTTCCACCCTGCTATACAGCAGGTCAAAGTCTTTTTTCAGATCCTGAGGCATCACCTGACCTTCTCTGCTTGAAGAGTTGAGTGCAGAGACTTTCCAGGCAGCAAAACTTCTGTGTTATATTATTTGAGATATACTGGCACAACAGCAGATTTTTTAAAAAGACAGAGAGAGGGATAAAGGAGCTAGAAACCCAAAAGCCTAGCTACAAATGAAAGGATGGGGCACTGCTGAGAAATGATGATAGTGTTGCTGCTGATTCATATGTTACTGCAATTTCAGAGTTTCATCAGCATCCCTATTACTGTGTGGTTTAGAGCAGGAAATTAACGGCATCTGAAGTTTTTTTTATTATTGTTTTAAAGACTACAGGCATAGAAGAAGGAGCTGTGCTGCTCATCATTAGCCTTCATAGACACTATCCAATAGCAGTCTGCAACGTTAATATAATATTGGACACAATACTTGCTGTCTCAATAGATATACTAACCAGGTGAAAAATTTATTTCCTAAACAAATAGAGCTTTAATATTGAGAAAATGACTCCCCCCCCAATCAGGTGCTAGCGGTGATATGTTTCAACATACTTTCACAAGTACTGTATGTGTTTCTTGCACCATAAAATGATGATTTTCCTGGAACAATTACTACAAGAGTCCACTAAGTGGATTTTTATTGGGGGCAGAAGGGCCTTTTCAATTGTGGCTCTCTACTCATGGAGTGTCCTCCTTGGGAAAGCTATCCTGTTGCTGTCTTTGATGTAATCCAAAAGCTAGAAAAATCTTTCTCAAGGCATCAGTTGAAGTATCAAGGAACTGCATGCTTCTGCCACTCTTGAGGTGGAAAGAGATAAAACTCTGGGTAAGTAGGACTGGGGAAGGACATTTGTACATACAGGGTATCTCCCAAGCAGGGCCGTAGCCAGGGTGAGTGTCACCCACCCTGAGTTACCAGTTTGCCCATCCTCAAACTCCCGGCTGCTTATATATGGCATATATAAAGTCTATCCTCTGTGACATCATAAGGACCCACTCCAGTGTCAGGTTTTGACCCTGAACTCTAAAGAATGGGATGCTGCTAACCTAACCCCAGCTAAAACCAGGGTCGTAAGTCATAAAAACCCTACTGAGCTAACAGCCTGTCCCTCACAACCCACCCCAAGGTGCCGATGTTATATATGTGAGTGTGGCATTATTGCCACCCCTGGGAATTTTTTGCCCCTCCTGAAAAAAAATTCACTTACACACCAAATCTAGAATCCTGGCTACGGCCCTGGCTAAAACCAATGAACTACACAGTGTTTTTAATCTGTCATGTTAATCCTTAATGCCCAGTCTTGTTTGTAATTTATAATTTATGCTCATCTTTTATCATCTTTATAGGATGCCTTCCTGTTTATTTTATTTAAATATTTAGTCTCATTATAGTATAGACTAAATCTTTTAATAAAGTAAAACAAAAAGAAGAAGACATTTTTTATTCAGGTACACAATCTGTTTTATAGATAAGGTCAGCACAAACAAAAAAATCACCATAAACCACTCCTGAGATATGTAAGAAAAATATAATGTGGTTACCATGGAGCAGTCTCATCCATTTAGGACTTAAAGCTAAGAGTCAAGGTCAGAGGGTGGCCACCTGCTCCTCAAAACTGGAAATATATGTTTTGGACTACAAATCACAGAAGTGCTCACCCAGCATCCTTGGTAGCCATGTTGACTGATGGACTCTGGGAGTTGCAGTCTAGCTGTCCTACCCCCTACCCCGTCTGTCAGTATATGCCTAGGACAGATCCCTTTTTCTGCCCAAAAGCTTCTAAGCCTTGCTCTCTTTTCAGAAAGGAACCCCTTTCTCAAAACTTTCCACAGCCAAGGCCTTCATCTTCATATCATTACCATGCCACACACACTGGCATCATTCAGGGAACAATTTTCAAGTGAAATAGCAGCTAGAATCCAGTAGCAAGTCACAACTAGAGTACAGTATATTCTTGAATCAGTGAGGATTTAACTCCTCTGAAAGTTCCATCAACGTTCCATCGATCTAATAGGCATAGTCTAATTGTGACTTACTGCTGGATTTCAGACATTGAGCAATTCCCAGCCAAACAAGTAAAGATCACAAATAACAACCTAAGGCTGCAATGCCTCCATAGCTGGTGGCAAGCCTCATTAGGCTCAAAGAAATTTACTTGTGAATATACATGAACAAGATTGTGCAAATATAGTAGATGATCATGAAAGAAAAGCATAATAATAATAAAGAAAGAGACACACGCATAGAATCATAGAGTAATGAATCTGGAAGAGGCCACATTGATAATGGTGAACAATGTGAATGTGAGTGAGAGTCAAGACTGTGAATATCTGCTAATCGTGGCAACTTTCCAGAACAGTGTGATATTGAGGATTCGATGCAAACTGCTGAATATGTAAGCACATAGCTTATGTATGCATACGCTTTTAGATGATTCTTTTTTTAAAATTATGTTGGTTTAATATTTTAGTGCTTCATACTTGGATAAAGCTTTGTACTTGGATAAATCTTGACTGTTAAAAGAATTGGGATTCGAATCAGATTTAAATACTGTATATGAAGGTCATGTGGTACTTGTCTTAGTTTCAATATGCATTGAAGAAACCTTGACTGAAAAGATTTTTTTTAAAAAATGAGCCACCTCTACAAAGCACTATCCTGACAGTTTTTTTTAATAAACTTAACCCTATAACTACCACACTCCATTCCAAGTTTTGAGGGAATCTGTTGCTACCACACTGACCAATTCTGCTATACCTCTGCTGCAGAACCATTTGGCCACAGCCCCTGTTGCCACTGCCACTGTGCCCAACACATGGTTTTATATTACTGTTATAGTATTACAACAGGTTTTTTTAGTGGTTTTTTTTTTTTTTGCTACGACAGCTTGCCATTGAACTGTCATAACACTAAAACAGTAAGGATAGGGGAGGCACATTTTCAGGCTGCAAGGAATCCTGAAACCATAGCAGGGTGAGAGGCACAATATAAATTGAAAAATGCTTGCACACAGAAGATGACAGTGGTTTAGGAACTGGTACAAAATAAATGCCTCCTGCTGCGTAGTTTAAAATAAACCACATTCCAGCAAGATAATGTGCACCCCAGCTGTGTGTCATGGATTCTTTGGCATCTGAATTTATTCCAAAACTGGCAAAACTGATGCAAATGTTTGCTTTTTACATCCTTACTGCACCAAGCCTCTTCCATCTTGTAACAACTGTGTGTTTGGTTTTTTCTCTCTCTTAGATGTATTGCTTTGTACTTATGCCTTTTAATTTTTTTTCTGTTGTTTTCAGCCCAGTTACCAAACCCATCAAGAGCTCTCTGAATTTTGTTTCTGTTTTTCAGGGTATTAGCTATTGCACCCATTTGTTTGTCATCTGCAAATTTGATAAGCATTCCCTGCAGCCCCTTATCCAAGTCATTAATAAAAAATTAAAGAACACCAGACCCACAATGAACCTTAAGGTATCCCACTTGTTCCTTCCTTCCAGTTGGAAAAGGATCCATTGTTAAGCACTCTCTGAGTATGATTCTGTAACCAACTATGTATCCATCTGACAGTTGTTCTATCCAGCCCACACCTTGTTAGCTTGCTAATCAGAATATCATGAGGCACTTCATCAAAAGCTTTGCAAAGTCAAGATATATTACATTTACAGCTTTCCACTATTTACCAGGGAGGTTACCCAATTAAAAAATGAGATAGATTAGTTGGGCAGGATTTGTTCTTGACAAATCTTTGCCATTGTCTAGTTATTACTGCATTGTTTTAAAGGTGCTTGCAGAGTGTTCACTTTTTTAAAAAAGTATTGTTTATATATAGCTACCATTTCAAAATGTCTGAAAGAAAGTGAGACACCTGCGATTTTGTTCATATCATATAATAAGTCTAATAATAATAATATAAAGTCTCAACAACAGGTACATGTAGATCTCCAAAATACCAAAGTGTGACCATGAATTCCAAGTGTACTTTTTGGTCATGTAAGCATTCTATCCTGTAAAGCAACTTACTAACTAGAGCATGTTGCTATACAGCAGTGGTGCCCAAACTTTTTTTCCCATGGGCCGGTCCTGCCCCAACACACAGCTTTGGGGGCCAGAGGCGGGCTGCTCCCACTGCTGACAGTTTTGATGTAAGCGGTGGTGGCGGCAGCGATTGCGCTTTGTCCCAGCTGCTCTGAGCAGCCTCTGACTCAGTCTCATCCCCTCTGCAGCCTTTGCCAAAGCCAATCGCCGTGTCGGGGAATTTTTTGAAGCCTCCTCTGTTTTATTTATTTTATTTATTATTTATTTTTCTGATTTATATTGCCGCCCAACTCCAAAGACTCTGGGCAGCTCACAGAAAATAAAACAAAACACATTTTAAAAACCAATAAAAACCCATTAAAACTGCCACCAAAAATATGTTTCAAAATCCGTGGTGCTGGAAGGGTAAACCTGGCGCGCTGTGGTGATGTCATCCCGGATGCACCATGTGGCTATCCTAGCACGGCAGATTTTGAAACTGAGGAGGCTCCAAAAATTTTCCTAACATGGCAATCGGCTTTGGCAAAGGCTAGAGAGGGGATGGGACCGAGCCAGAGGCTGCTCGGAGCAGCCAGGACAATGGACGCGCGCCAGTGGGCCCTCCACCTGGCACGCGCTTTGCCGCTGCCCCCACCCAGAGATGGGAGCATGCAATTTTCCCGCCGGTAGGGCAGGGAGGAGCCAGCACCCCTTTATAGGGGAGGCTCCTCCTCACCTGGCCTATTCGGCTTCCTTGTCTCCAGAGAAGTTCCCTGCATGGCTGACTGAACCTTCTGGTTCCTCCCAGCCCTGCTGCCTGTTGCTGCTGAATGGCTCCTCCTAGCAGGGCCCCATGTGGTGGGCACTCCTACCGACGACGCCAGCCTCTCCCAGCCAGACTTTGCACCGCCCGGGCTTCCACCCACCTCGTGGCCTGTCACAGCAGGGTGGTGGTGCTGGAGGCATCCATGCCTGCCCCCCCCCTCCAGCCTCGGACCTCGTGGAGGCCCTCGCGCAGGCTCCCCCAACGACAGCCTCCGATCTGGCTGATTGGGCCTGCAGCCTGGCCTCGGCCTCTCCTGGTGGCTTTGCAGTCACCCCTCCTTTGCCTGGGCCCACTACTCAGGGCCTTCATGAGTATGGTTTGACACCAAACACAATCTTGCCCACTGGCCTGGCGCCTGGCACCCTGCTTCCTCAATTCTCCTGTCCCTGGCCCCAATAGGGACAGCCTTTCTCCCAGAGTGCCATTGGTTATGCAGGATTTCCTTGGCCCCCCTTTGCATGGCTGCAGCACAGCCCGGCTGGGCTGGACATGGGTGTGGTCCCTGTACAGGCTCTGCCCCATGGCGATACTGCCCTTCCCCTTGATGACCATCTTACCCAGTCCACCAGTGTTGTGTTCTAATGGTTTTACCTTCCACATGGTTTACAATGTATCTGAGCCAATGTAACCTTGCCTATAGCAACAATGTAACCTTCAGCTGTATCATATAAACCCTGTAATAGGACGCGAGCTAATGACCACCAGCTGGCAGCAGCGAGCGTCCAAGCTCTCTTGGTCCGAACTCATCAAAGGCAACAGCGCGGGAAGCTTTCCCGCCACCACCTACACCTGGACAAGAAGGGCGTGACCCGCAATGACGTCACGCAGACAGTAGCCAATGGGCTACCATGGCACCACGTTCAAATGTATTACTACTGTATATAAAGAGCTATCGATCCGCCATTACCTCATGTTCCCTCTGTCCACGATGCAATAAACCTGAGTTAACCCAGCCCGAGGCTGTGTCCTGTGTCTTGGTTTCATACACTAAACTGGCGACGAAGGTGGGATAATGGATCCCCAAGGAGCAGCCAGGGCACAGAGCGGGTTCAACATCACCAAACCGCAAGACTGGGAGTTATTTGAGATGGACTTCCATGCGGCGCTGGTGGAACTCAAAGTCAAGGAAGACGATGAGGAGAGGAAGAAGGCCATCCTCACCAGAATGCTCGGGATGGAAACCAAGCGGACGCTGGTGGGCATCATCGCTCCGAAGAAGGTGAGCGAATTTAAGGCGGACGACATCATGAAGCTGCTACGGGAGCGCTTCCGACCCTCGAGGGCGATGTTTCCCGCTCGGAGCGCGTTTTGGAGGCGAGTCCAAGCGCCGGACGAGTCGGTCGAGGCATTCGTGGCCGCCATGAGGGTAGCCGCCGCCCCCTGCAAATGGGACAACATCCTAGAAATGGCCCTCAGGGACGGCGTGCTGTGTGGCCTGAAAGACAAGGAGGTGCAGCGCAGCTTGATGAATAAGGAGCCGCCACCCACGCTGGCAGAGGTCGTCGAGGCCGCAGAAGCCGCAGAGTCCACGAATGCTGGAGTGGACGAGATGCACCAGTGGCGTGAGTGGCGTCCCAGAGCCGGCAAAGCGGAAAAATCGGTGCACGCAACTCAACGGGCCTCAAAGTCGTCCTCAGATGGCAGCGACGGCGAGGAGGTCCAGAAGGTCCGAAAAGGGGGGCGCCGCTGCGATGGTTGCGGAGCGGCCCATGAGCGTGCGAGGTGCCCATTTAGAAAAGCCGAATGCTACACCTGCGGCCGTCGGGGGCACATCGCCAAGGCATGCAGAAAACGGAAGGAGGGCCGGAGGCAGTCACCAGACCGTTCGACCAGGCCGGACCGTTCAGCGAGGACCAAAGATGGCGTCCAGACCACGAGGAAGCAGGACGGCGTGGGCCGCGTCTCGGACAGCAGCGAGGACGACGTCCCAGTGCTCAGCGTGTCCGCGGGACAGTCCCATTATTTCGTTGAGGTACTAGTACAAGGGGCCCCTATCAGGATGGAAATTGACTCGGGGTCCTCCTATTCTATAATTCCCCAGAAAGAGTTCTTGAAAATCGACCCCCACGTGCGGCCCAAACTTAAAACATTGAGGTCCACGCTACGAGATGTGCAGGGAAACAGTATTCCGGTGTTGGGGGTCGGAAAGTTTCGGGTTGAGTTTAAGAGACACTCTGCGGAACTGCCCCTAGTTGTCCTCAAGGGGGGAAGTTGTAGCCTCCTAGGGACACAGTGGTTCCAACCTTTAGGCCTGTTCATAGGGGGAGTACATGCAGTGGGGGTGGACCCAATTCAAGCGGTGTGCGATGCGCATCCCGCCGTTTTTAAAAAAGGACTTGGAAAATTCAAGGGACCCCCTGTAGCCTTCGACCTAGACCCGGAGGTCCGCCCGATAAGACTCAAACCGCGCAGGGTGCCCTTCGCACTAAAGGACAAAATAGAGGCGGAACTGGACAAATTGGTGGGCCAGGGGATTCTTATTCCTGTTGATTCCGCGGAGTGGGAAACTCCAATTGTAACAGCTCTGAAGGCTAACGGGGAGGTGCGCATTTGCGCTGATTATAAGTGCACAATTAACAAGGCGATCCGCCCTAATGCATACCCGGTGCCGGTGGTCAGCCACCTTTTGGCCAGGCTAAATGGGGGAAAGTGTTTCGCTAAGCTCGATCTGGCACAAGCCTATCAGCAGCTCCCCGTAACTCCCGCCACGGCCGCGGCACAAACGATAGTCACACATAAAGGAGCGTTCCAGGTGTCGCGTTTACAGTTCGGAGTGAACTCGGCACCCGGCCTTTTTCAGTCGCTTGTGGAACGCCTCCTGAAGGGGCTGGAGGGGGTGTTGCCTTATTTTGATGACGTATTGATAACAGGGGGGAGTGAGGCCGAACTGGCAAAGAGATTGGACAAAGTACTAACTGTGTTCGAGAAAGCGGGGCTGAGACTGAGGAAGGACAAATGTGTTTTTTTCGAAACCGAGGTCGAGTTCTTAGGGTTCCGGATCACACCCGAGGGTATCAAGCCATCCAAATCTAAAGTAGCAGCCATCAAAAAGGCCCCTCGCCCCACATCCAAAACCGAGCTACAGTCATTCCTGGGGCTCCTCAATTTTTACCATACATTCCTTCCGCGGAAGGCGTCCGTGGCCGAACCGCTTCATCGGTTGCTTAAAAAGGAGGAGACTTGGATGTGGGGTGACGAGCACGAGAGGGCATTCAAAGAACTAAAGCAACTCTTGACCTCTGACGCAATTCTAACGCATTTCGACCCCAAACGGCCGGTGGTCCTAGTCTGTGATGCATCACCGGTGGGGGTGGGGGCGGTGCTTTGCCACGTGTTGGATGACGGAAGGGAAGCCCCGGTTGCGTTTTATTCAAGGTCCCTGTCCCAAGCAGAGCGAAATTACGCACAAACCGACAGGGAGGCATTAGCAATAGTAGCGGGGACCAAAAAGTTTCACGATTTTCTGTATGGCCGCCCGTTCAAAATCGTGACGGATCACAAGCCCCTGTTAGGGATTTTCACGGCAGGCAAGCCCACCCCGCAGATCCTATCCCCGAGAATGCTGCGGTGGGCTATTTTTCTCAACGCATACCAACACGAGTTGGAGTACCGGCCCGGAAAAGAGATCAGCCATGCTGATGCACTTTCGAGATCCCCTTTGCCCTTGTCGGACGACCAAAAGGCTAGAGTAGGAAGGGACCGCCAGGTGTTACTAATTGAGGTTTTAGATGCACCCCCAATAGTACCAGCCGATATTGCTAGGGCGACAGGCAAGGACAGAACGCTGGAGAAAGTCAGCTCATGGGTACAGAAGGGGTGGCCGGCATCGTCCCCAAGCACGGAATTCGACCCATTCTTTCGGAAAAAACTAGAGTTGTCCCTAGAAAGGGGGTGCCTGTTGTGGGGCCAACGGGTGGTGGTTCCTACATCCATGCGGCCGAGGGTGCTCAAACTGCTGCACGTCAGCCACCCGGGCATCGTTCGTTCGAAAGCGCTGGCCCGCAGTTACTTTTGGTGGCCACAGCTGGACGCGGACATTGAGCACATGGTCGGCACTTGTGAGGCATGCCAGGGATCCCGACCAGAGGCGGCCCGCCTCCCGCATAGGGAATGGGACACAGCAAGGGGGCCGTGGTCCAGAGTACATGTAGATTTCGCTGGCCCATTTCGAGGAACCATGTTTCTCCTGGTGGTGGATGCGTTCTCCAAGTGGCTGGAGGTTATCCCAGTAAAGAGCACGTCCTCCGCCACGACAATTGGCCAGCTACGGAGGGTCTTTTCCACGTTCGGTTTACCCGACACTTTAGTCAGCGATAACGCGAGTTGCTTCACCTCCTCGGAGTTCGCGGCATTCATGGAGGCAAACGCCATTCGGCATGTCACATCCGCGCCGTTTCACCCGGCCACGAATGGCCAAGTGGAACGGTTGGTGCGTACAACAAAGGATGCGCTGCGGCGCATGGGCCCGGGGGACCTGAATCACCAAGTATGTCAGTTCTTGTTAGCGTATAGGGTGACCCCCTTAGCGTCAGGTTACTCGCCGGCAGAGCTCTTGATGCGGCGAAAACTGACCACGATTCTGTCCAGGCTAGACCCGACGAGAGTCGAGGATAAAGGAAAGAACATAGGGTTGGCAGTCTCGAAAGGGTTCGCCGCCGGCGACCCTGTTCACTGCAGGAACTATGCAAGCGCAGGGCCAGCCTGGGTGCCAGGGACGATAATAGAACAGACGGGGCCAGTGTCATATCGGGTGGAAACGAGCACCGGCCTCCTCTGGAGGAGACACGCTGACCAACTGAGGCGCCGAGTGAGTGAAGGGCCGGTCAGTGGGGCTCAGCAACAGGATTCAGCGATAGGGTTCTCCCCCACCCGTTTAGCCCAAGGGGGAGAAAATGAGGGACATCAGTCCGAAACCGGGGGGGAAAGCAGTGATCCCGACTCATATCCTTTTGATACCCCAGTCCTATCAGAGCCCGGGGGGAGGGGGAAGGAATATGCGGCCGCCGCCGCGCCCCCTGAATGTAACTTTGATTTTGATTTTGATTTTGCGAGCCGGGGGGGTTTTCAGGAGTGTTCCCCCACCCATCCAAGCGAGAAGAGGGGTTTTTCGTTAGCCCCCAGTGCCCCCGGT
Organism: Bradypodion pumilum; assembly: GCA_035047305.1. NCBI lineage: Eukaryota > Metazoa > Chordata > Lepidosauria > Squamata > Chamaeleonidae > Bradypodion > Bradypodion pumilum. Next base: position 322,587,539 of record JAWDJD010000002.1, read on the forward strand.
TCTTCCCTGAGAAAGAGCACACCTCCCAACAACGCCGCGGAGCCGCGGCAAGTCACTAACGAGTCTCCCTCTCCAATTACAGGGCAGGAAACCAGGGGACAAAGAGAAGGTAGCAAACCCGGGGAAAGGCAGCCCGCATCGAGACCCCAGCGTGTTCGAAATAAGCCATCTTGGCTGAGAGACTTTGTCTCCTAAGGGGGGGGAGTGTGTTTTAGTGTGGGCTCGAGACATTGTCTCGTCCTAGGGGGGAGGGGTGTTGTGTTCTAATGGTTTTACCTTCCACATGGTTTACAATGTATCTGAGCCAATGTAACCTTGCCTATAGCAACAATGTAACCTTCAGCTGTATCATATAAACCCTGTAATAGGACGCGAGCTAATGACCACCAGCTGGCAGCAGCGAGCGTCCAAGCTCTCTTGGTCCGAACTCATCAAAGGCAACAGCGCGGGAAGCTTTCCCGCCACCACCTACACCTGGACAAGAAGGGCGTGACCCGCAATGACGTCACGCAGACAGTAGCCAATGGGCTACCATGGCACCACGTTCAAATGTATTACTACTGTATATAAAGAGCTATCGATCCGCCATTACCTCATGTTCCCTCTGTCCACGATGCAATAAACCTGAGTTAACCCAGCCCGAGGCTGTGTCCTGTGTCTTGGTTTCATACACTAAAACCAGGGACAAAATGTTACGGGGCACGTACATCGACCTCTTCGGCCTACTCAACCGTGATTGCCCCAAGACTGACTTAGATAAACTAGAGGACTCGGACAATGGGCTCCTTTGTCACAGGAAGCCCCTACATACATGGGCCAACTGCTCCCTGCTTTTCTCATTTATGTTGCTGTCTCAGTACGGGCCCGTCCAGCCCTTGCTCTCCCACTCCTACAATATTTGGTCTTGATTTATCATGCTCACGTGGACTTCCTAGGTGATGCCTGGAAGGCCTATGATGAGAATTTCTGCATGAAGGCCACTATCCAGCCCGAGATGCGGTGGGATGAGCCTAATTCTCTGCTTTGGCTCCAATACATGACTCCATCCTGCCCGGTCCTTGGGGAAAGGTATGACTGTGGCCACCTGGTCCATCTCCCTTCCCCCTTCTTCCCTATCCACTCCTGAGACGCCACCCCTGGCACTTCACACTTACTGCTGGGAGTTTGCTGCCCAGGGGTGTTGCTTGAAAAAACAGTGCCGTTACAAGCACGAATGCCTTATTTGTTCTGGCACCCATGGAGCATCCTCATGCCCATCTTTGGCCACCACCCACCCTACTGCAATGGCCTGTGCACTGGCACGCCCTGCAGCCACTTCACAGGGTGCACCGCCCTCTCTGCCTTCCGTTCCTCTGAGCACCTGAGGCTCCTGGCTCTTTGTCTCAATTTTCTTCTCTGGTTGTTTTTTCCACAGGTTCCCAGGGTGAGCCGGTCTGCCATTCTCCCCGTCTGGCCTGTTTGCTGTTCCTGCTCCTCACAGGGGTTTAGTTTCTTCACACTTATTTCCTTGCAATGGGGCCACCCCCCAGTCTGCCCGGCACCGCTGGGGCTGCTTGCACATCCCCGTGTGGTGGTCAGTGCAAGTGATTAACTCAAATTCCACATCCCCATCGGGTATTGGCTGGGGTTGTTGCAGGAGCTGGAAGGGTATCATCTAGGGATGTGCCTCAAGGCTCCTGTAGCAACCTTATACCGGAGCTGGCTTATCGGTAAGCCTCTTCTTGATCTGCCACTCGTGTGGCCCTTTATTGTACTCTGGTGCATTTGGCCCATAGTCCTTGCTCCTGATGACATTTGTTACCCTTATTCTTCTCCGCACCCGCACTACTGGCCCAGTGCAATGTTGTTTGCATATTTCAATAAAGTGGTCCGTTATTCAATCCAATCACTGCGTAGTCTCTTCACGGGGAGAGGGGTATGCTGGCAAAGCGCGATCGGCACCGCCGCTGCCACCAGGCGTTGGGGGTGGGTGGAGGGGCAGTCCACGGTGAGCCCGGGTACTCACCGTCGGCCGCATTAATGATATGCACAGGCCTAATTGGGCCTGTGGGCCCAATTGGGCCCATGGGCCATAGTTTGGGCGTCCTTGCTATACAATGATATTCAACCAGTTATGCTTCCATGTTGTAGATGATGATCTTTTGTATGTAAACATCAATGGCTAATCTATACTAGATACTCTCATGGCATTGTAACATATGGCTCAGTTGTGTGGCAGACGTCAGACTCCCCAAACTACTGTTCTCCCACTATCTTGGTCCTTATACTCCTTGTTTCTTCAGGCTACCCTGTGACTCTAAACCACTGTATTTTTTGTCCAATACCAATCTTTTAATAGTGTGCCTTCGTATAGAGTTTTAAATGTCACACAAATACCTTCTCACTGTTCAGAACCATTTCTTCAACTCTCATGCTACTATATGCTTCAGTATTCACTGAAGAAGACAGAGACCACATGCCCAAAACAGAGCCTATCTTCGTAGGGAGGGAAACCGAAGAATTAAGCCAGATAGAAATAACCAGGGAGGAGGTCCTTGCATGTCTTGTTAAACTAAACACTAACAAATCACCAGGACCAGATGCCATCCATCCACGAGTTCTTAGGGAACTTAAAGATGAAATTGCTGATCTCCTAGCCAAAATATATAATCTTTCCCTCAAATCAGGCTTTGTGCCTGATGACTGGAAGGTAGTGAATGTAACACCAATTTTCAAAAAAGGATCCAGGGGTGATCCAGGAAATTACCGACCTGTCAGTTTGACATGTGTCCCAGGTAAAGTGATGGAAACCATCCTAAAAGATAGAATTAATAGGCACATAGAAGAAAAGGCGCTGCTAAAGGAGAGCCAACATGGCTTTTACAAGGGCAAATCATGCATCACTAATCTGTTGGAATTTTTTGAGAGTGTCAACAAGCATGTGGATAAGGGGGATCCAGTTGATATTGTTTATCTGGACTTTCAGAAGGCTTTTGACAAGGTCCCACACCAAAGGCTCTTGAATAAATTTATCAGTCATGGAATAAAGGGACAGGTCTTGTCCTGGATCAGCAACTGGCTAAGGGACAGGAAACAGAGGGTAGCACTAAATGGAATCTTCTCCAAATGGAGGGAAGTAAAGAGTGGGGTCCCCCAAGGTTCAGTAGTGGGACCACTGCTTTTCAACCTCTTCATAAATGATCTAGAGGTAGGGGTAAATAGCAAGGTAGCCAAATTTGCTGACGACACTAAATTATACAGGGTAGTGAAAACTGTGAGAGATTGTGAGGAGCTCCAGAGGGATCTCTTGACACTGGGGGACTGGGCAAAACAGTGGCAAATGAGCTTCAACATTAGTAAGTGTAGAGTGATGCATGTTGGAGCAAAAAAAACCAATTACATTTATAAACTGATGGGTTCTGAACTCTCTGCGACAAACCAGGAAAGGGACCTTGGTGTCCTGGTGGACAACTCAATGAAGGTGTCAACCCAGTGTGCCTCAGCAGTGAAAAAAGCAAACTCAATGCTAGGGATCATTAGGAAGGGTATAGAAAATAAGTCAGCAAGTGTCATTTTGCCTCTTTATAAATCTCTGGTGAGGCCCCATCTGGAATACTGTGTACAGTTCTGGTCGCCATACCTCCAGAAGGATATTATGGAGTTGGGAAAAGTGCAGAGGAGGGCAACCAAAATGATTAAGGGACTGGAACACCTTCCTTACCATCTGAGGCTGCAACGGTTGGGCCTTTTCACTCTTGAACGATGGCGTCTAAGAGGTGACCTGATTGAAGTTTATAAAATCATGCACGGTGTGGACAAAGTAGATAAGGAAAAAGTGTTTTCCCTATCGCATAACACTAGAACTAGGGGACACTCCATGAAACTTTTGGGTACTAGTTCTCAAACAAATAAGAGAAAGTACTTTTTCACCCAGAGGATTACTGGTCTATGGAACTCCTTGCCAGAAGAAGTGGTGACAGCTGTCAGTCTTGACAGCTTTAAGAAAGGATTAGACAAGTTCATGGAGGACAAGGGTATCAATGGCTATAATTATGGATACTTAAGGACAACGTCCGGCTTGGAGAGATAGGCAGGATGTCTCTCAATGCCATTTCCAGGGAATCCTAAGCAGGTGAAGGCATCTCCTTGGGAATACCTTGAAGGAAATGGTGAGCCACTGTGTGAGACAGAATGCTGGACTGGATGGACTGTGGCCTGTTCCAGCAAGGCTGTTCTTATGTTCTTATAGTGTTAAACTATTCATCAGGGGGAAATCTTCCTTTTAACATTTTTGCATACTTTTCTGTACAGAATGCATGGAGACAAGCTTTATTTTTAAAAAACCGAGGCATTCAGGAATGCAAGCAAGCATGGCTTTTATGGATGTTCTCCACCCACACACAATTCAACAGCCATGACTATATAGCATATGCCTCTTACCACTGCTGGAAAGAATGATGATTAACAGCAAATAACGCAATATCATTAGCATTAGTCATCCCATATAAGGATAGTAAGGCAGGGAGCAATTATCATCAGCAGATAATTCCAAACTCTTGGCAACAGATGTTTTGGATTACAACTCCCATAACCCCCAGTTGCTAGCTATTCTATCTGGTTTGATAGCAATTACAGACCAAAATACCTGAAAGAAGCCAGTTTGCCAAGCCCTGTTATACAGACATCTTGGTAGACTGGAATCAAGGCTCTGTAGCAAGGGTGGCCAACCTTTTTACAACGCAGGTCTGACCATGCCCTCGGACAGCTGAGCAGGCCTGACCACGCCCCCCAGAAATGGAAGCGGGTGCATTTACAGCTGTCTTAAATGTGCCCACTTCTGCATTTACAACAGCTGTGGGCACGTTTGCGCATGCGTGGGCATGTTTTATGGCTGATGTAAATGGACCCGCTTCCACTTCCAGGTATGGCAGAGATGGCGATGGGGTGGATGGAATGGCATCATGGGCCGGGTCTGGCCCATGGGCTGTTGGTTGGAAACCCCTGCTCTATATTATATGAATTTCAGATGACTTGCAGGAGTGTTAATCATAACATATTCTACAAGTCATTAATTCCTATGACCACTATAAGTCTGAGGTGAAGTGCTCTGTATTTCATGCATACTTTAGTTTTGATGGGCAAATCACAATTTACTGTAAATAATGAAATGAGGAAGTCTTGCCTGCTTTACTTATTTACAGGACACTAGTTTGCACCCAGGTAAGGTGAGATATCTTCTTGCATAAAACATCCTGACATTCTAAGACCCAAGAAACAGGACTGGGCAAATCTGTTAAATTTTGTGATGAGAAGGAAGACATAGATATCCAGGTATAGCAGTGCATTTATCTCTATATGCCTGCTATAAATCAATGTATGTTTATATTTGTAGCTTCAGCTGTATAGCAATGCACCGGGTTTAAGATCACTGAGTCTAATGTATGTATCCATTGGCAATTCATGATGCATATCTAAAACAGTGGATTTCTTACACTACTTTAAACCCTGCTCTGGTTAGTGTTCTACTTTCACAATTGTTTGTTTAAAAGTCAATACTATGTTAAAGGTAGTGTTAAGTTTCTCACAATATCTCTCATGTAAAGAAATCAAATAGGGCTATCCTTCCTGCTCATTATTGGCTCATATCTTCTTTGCCATGAGACTTTTATTATTTTTTAAAAGAATACATTTACTGTACTCTTCTGTACAGTATGGCTGTATGGCTAACTGGTGGCCTCCTATCCTGATGTATCATCAGATCTCATTCTGCACCACTGCCAATATAATGCTGGTCTTGCAAATTAAAATATTTTATTTTCTTTTTATGAATTCTGACTTTACAAAATCTGACTACGCTTCTCATTAATGTTCCATGCCTCCTTTCCTTCCTCCTCTCCTCCTTTCAAGACTGTACAATTGGATGTTAACATTGCTGGTTCCAAGCCTGGATGAGAAAGGAGAAGGGTTGGGCATTGGGCTAGCAACCCATCCCTGTAAAACCTATAACCACTACAGAAATAGCAAGAAGAATTTAAAGTAGTTCTTGTCTACTAGGCAGAAGATTTTTTTCAGGTTGTATGACTTGTATGACAATACCAGATCAAACCAGTGACAGAGTCAGGTGCCTGAAGTTGAAAACAACCTACTCAGCCAAAAACATCATAAAAATTGGGACATGGAATGTGCGATCGTTATACCAGGTTGGACGGGTTGTCCAGCTTCTACACATTTTCTATGATTATAAGCTAGATATCTTGGACTTCAGTGAAGTTAGAGGGAAACAAACTAGATGGAGTTGAGAAATTAACAAAAATGGTAAGAGAGTGGCATAGCATGAGGTTAGCCTCATGCTGGGAGAGCGAGCAACAAAGGTGCTTTTTGCATGGAAACCTGTCAGTGACCAAATAATTACAGCTCTTTTTGCCCATGGACATGTCAAAGTGACCATTGTACAAGTCTATGCACCAACAGACAGCTCAGATGATATGACAAAGGATGAATTTTATGATCAGCTACAGGACACCTTTGATAGTATTTCTAATCATCACCTGAAGGTCCTGATCAGCAATTTTAATGCATAACTAGGTGTTGACTGACATGGGTTGGAGAACACGATTGGAGCCCATACGTTTTCAGCTCAGCTTAGAGACAATGGTGAGTGACTGGAACAGTGGAAACAGGACAGGACATGGAAGCTGATTAATGAAAGAAAAGTTATTAAATTAAAACGGAACCAGGCCAAAGATGCAGAGGAAGCAGAGGAAATGAGCTGAAGATATGCAGAACTCAACTGAATGATGAAGAAAAGCTGCTGGAAAGATAAGAAAAGTTGGAACAGAAACTATAAGAATGTTTGAAACATTGAAGCAGAAGAAGCAGTCAATCGAAATCATGCTAAAACTCTCTACCACATTGCCAAAGAAATTGACTGGAACAAGATACACTTTCAAACAAAGATAAGAGCAAGTAGTTCCTGACCACCCAAGAAGAGCAGAATATTACCAGGAAACTCTTAATCAGCCAGCACTGACCACTACATTGTAAGGAAATGAATTATACCCTGTGCTTTAGTCTCTTTCAAAATGGCAGTTTCAAATCAGGGGGAGAGAGTTTGGAATGGAAACAATATGGACCTCATGGGTGGGATGAAAAGAAACCTGAGGTGTGATGGACATGTCATGCTGTCCATCATTGGTTGGAATCCCTAAGGGGGAGGGCCAGAGGTGGACCCTGTGGGAGGAGATATAACCCAGAGACTCATGCACACACACTGAGACACTCTCTGGAATGCTGTGCTTTTGAACTGCAATCATGTAGCCTACTTAGCCAGAAGGGGGGCCATTGGCTTGCTTTATTTCCTTGCTTTGAAATGCTTTCTAATCTTTTAATTTAATTTAATTTAATAGATTTATATGCCACCCTATCCAATGGACTCTGGGTGGTGCACACAAGTTAAAACCAATATAAAACAATTTTTTTAAAAAAACTTTAAAAACATAGCAATATTACTTTAGTGAATGGGACCAAAGACAACCGGACAACCGAAGGGTTGGTTTAACACAGGTTTATTGCATGAGGTTCCAGTGAAGCATGAGGTAATGGCGGTGATACATCTCAATATATACAGTAGCTCTCTACATTTGAATCTTGTAGCACGGTAGCTCATTGGCTGCTACCGGCGTGGCCTCGCCCAGGCACGCCTCCTTTCCTGCTGCTGAATGCGGGGAAGGTTTTCCCGTGGCTGTCCGTGATTGCGCAATGTGAACCATGTGAGACTGAACGCTCGCAGCTGCCCTCTATGGGCTGTCTGCTCGCGTTCCTTTACAGCTGATATCGTTTGTATCTGGAGTGGTTACATTCTTGCCTTTACAGTATAATGAGCATGCATACATACATACATAACATCCCTCCCCCCTAGGATGGGACGAAGTCCCGCAACCATTGTGGCTTGCCGCACGTTCGCTTGGGGCGTGCTTGCGTCTGCCCTAGTACTGGAGAGCCTGTGATCCCTGACTCCGCGGGTGCTTGTCCTGCAACGGGAAACGGGGATTCGTTAGTGGCTCTGTGGGGCGTCCGTGCTTGCCTTGCGCTCGGGGATGGGAATGGAATGAACAGTTGGGAGGTGAACCCCTGCCTGTTGCTCTCGGACCCCGGGGACCCTCCTATTGTGAACCGCGGAACCGATGAGGTCGCCCTTGTGGATCGGCTACCCTCTGATCCCTGCTCGGGGGACCTTGAGACTGTGGTGGGCGGACTCGCTGATGCCTCCCGTCTTGGAGGTGTCGGTCTCCGGGAAATTGCCGCTATATTGCATTCTAACTCGCAGGGGCTACTGGGACTGGAAGTACCAGGGGCTGAACTGAAACCCCTCTTTTCGCTAGGACGGGTGGGGGACCACTCCGCTAACTCCCCCTGGTACTGTAAATCAACGTCTAAACTTCTATGGGCATCTGTATTTCGGGGAAACTTCCGCGGGGTGTGTGTGTGATCGGGGCTCCTCCTCTCTGTCGGGGACTCCCGCAAAAGATCTCTGTGGATCGATTCCCTTTCCTCCCCCCTTGGTGGGGACCCATGCTCCCCTTTTCCTCCCCCTTGGGCTAAACGGGTGGGGGAGTACCCTAACGCTGATTCGATGCTATTCTCGTCTCCGTCCTGCTCTCCGGGGACCCTACGCCTGAGTTGGTCCACGTGTCGCCTCCACAGGAAACCTGTACTGGTCTCTACGCAGTATGAGACGGGGCCGGTTTGTTCTACTACGGTGCCCGGCACCCAGGCTGGCCCCGTGCTGGCGTAGTTCCTGCAGTGCACCGGGGCGCCTATGCTGAAGCTCTTTGTGGGTTCCACCCCTATGTTCCGCCCTTTGTCCTCTACTCTCGTGGGGTCTAGCTTGGAGATTCCCGTGGCCAGCTTCCTGCGCATCAACAGCTCTGCGGGGGAGTACCCTGACGCTAATGGGGTGACCCTGTATCTAAGCAGGAATTGGCACAATTTCAAGTCGAGGTTTCCGGGACCCATGCGCAGTAGCGCGTCTTTCGTGGTGCGCACGAGGCGCTCTACTTGGCCGTTGGTGGCCGGGTGAAAGGGGGCGGAGGTGACGTGCCGAATGGCGTTGCGCTCCATGAATGCCCCGAACTCGGCGGACGTGAAACAGCTAGCGTTATCGCTGACGAGGGTGTCGGGTAAACCGAACGTGGAAAAGACCCTCCTTAACTGTTTAATTGTTGTGGCCGAGGAGGTGCTCGAGACTGGAATGACCTCCAACCACTTGGAGAACGCGTCCACCACGAGGAGGAAAAGCGTTCCCCTGAACGGGCCAGCAAAATCTACGTGTACCCGGGACCAGGGCCCCCTTGCTGCGTCCCACTCCCTAGGTGGTGAGCGAGCCTCTTCTGGCCTTGAGCTTTGGCATGCTTCACAAGTGCCGACCATGTGTTCGATGTCGGCGTCTAGCTGGGGCCACCAAAAGTAACTGCGGGCTAGTGCCTTAGAGCGGACGATCCCCGGGTGGCTGACGTGCAGCAGTTTAAGCACCCTCGGCCGGAGAGACGTGGGGATCACTACCCGCTGTCCCCACAAAAGGCAACCCCTCTCTAGGGACAACTCTAGTCTCTTTTTGAAAAATGTGTCGAATTCCGCTGCTGGGGAAGACACGGGCCACCCTTTCTGTACCCAGGAGCAAACTGTGGCCAGCGTTTTGTCCTTGCCTGTCGCTTTGGCGATGTCGGCCGGTACTACTGGAGGGGAGTCTAGGACCTCTATCATTAAGACCTGGTGGTCCCTCTCTACTTCGCCCACGTGGCAGCAATCCCGGGGAATGGGGGACCTCGACAGGGCGTCGGCATGGCTGATCTCCTTCCCGGGCCGGTATACCAACGCGTGCTGATACGCGTTGAGAAAAATGGCCCACCTGAGCATTCTCGGGGACAGGATTTGGGGTGTAGGCTTGTCTGCGGTGAAAATGCCTAGCAAAGGCTTATGGTCAGTCACTATGGTGAAGGGGCGGCCGTACACAAAATCATGAAATTTCTTGGTCCCCGCAATTATTGCTAGCGCTTCCCTGTCTGTCTGAGCATAGTTTCTCTCCGCTTGGGACAAGGACCTCGAGTAGAACGCTATCGGGGCCTCCCTACCGTTCTCCAGTACGTGGCATAACACCGCCCCCACCCCCACCGGGGATGCATCGCATATCAGGACCACTGGGCGCTTGGGATTGAAGTGGGTCAGTACAGCATCTGATGCCAGGAGTCGCTTCAGGTCATTGAAAGCCTTCTCCTGGTCGTCGCCCCACTTCCATGCCTCGTCCTTTTTTAACAATTTGTGTAGCGGTTCTGCCACGGCTGCCTTCCGCGGAAGGAAGGAGTGGTAGAAATTGAGCAGTCCGAGGAACGACTGCAACTCGGGCTTGGAGGTGGGGCGAGGGGCCTTCTTGATGGCGGCTACCTTGGATTGGGCTGGCCTTATTCCCTCGGGAGTGACACGGAACCCTAGGAACTCAACCTCTGTAGCGAAGAAGACGCATTTGTCTTTCCGCAACCGCAACCCCGCCTTTTCGAATATTGTCAGGACCTTTCCCAACCTTGTAGCTAATTCGGCCCGGCTCCCCCCTGTGATCAATACATCATCAAAGTAGGGTAACACCCCCTCTAACCCCTTCAGGAGGCGTTCCACAAGTGACTGGAAGATCCCGGGCGCCGAATTCACGCCGAATTGGAGGCGCGATACCTGGAACGCCCCTTTGTGGGTGACTATGGTCTGCGCAGCAGCTGCGGCGGGGGTCACCGGGAGTTGCTGATAGGCTTGGGCCAGGTCGAGTTTAGCGAAACACCTCCCCCCGTGTAACCTGGCCAACAAGTGGCTGACTACCGGCACCGGATACGCATTAGGGCGGATCGCCTTATTGATGGTGCACTTGTAATCAGCGCATGTGCGGACCTCCCCGTTGGCCTTGAGCGCTGTTACAATTGGAGTTTCCCACTCCGCAGAATCAACAGGAACAAGAATCCCCTGGCCCACCAATTTGTCCAACTCCGCCTCTATTTTGTCCTTTAGTGCGAAAGGCACTCTGCGCGGTTTAAGTCTGATTGGACGTACTCCAGGGTCCAGGTCGAAAGTCACTGGGGGGCCCTTGAATTTTCCGAGCCCCTTTTTAAAAACCTCGGGGTGCGCGTCGCATACGCTCTGTATTGGATCAGTCCCGGCGGCGTGTGCTCCCACGGCATGCACCCCCCCAATGAACAACCCCAGGGGCTGGAACCATTGAGTCCCGAGGAGGCTGCATCTACCTCCCTTGAGGACGACTAGGGGAAGCGTTGCGGTGTGCTTTTTGAACTGGACCTGGAACTTCCCAACCCCCAACACTGGGATGCGGTTCCCTTGCACGTCCTTCAGTGTGGCCCTCAACGCTTTGAGCTTGGGCCGCACGCGGGGGGCGATTTTCATGAACTCCCCCTGGGAAATAATAGAGTATGAAGAACCCGAGTCCACCTCCATTCTAACAGGGGCCCCTTGAATTACTACCTCAACGAAGTAACGGGGGTGCTCCGTGGAAATGCTGCAAACCGGCGCGTCGTCCTCGCTGTCGTCGGAGATGCGCCCTACTCCGTCCCACGTCCTCGTGGTCTGGGTGCCGTCCTTTGGCCTCGTGGTGCGGTCCTGCCTCGTGGTGCGGTCCTGCCTCGCCGAGCGGTCTGGAGAACTCCTGGTGGCCTCGCGCCGTTTCCGGCAGACCTTGGCGATGTGCCCGCGCTGGCCGCAGTTGTGGCACTCGGCCTTGCGGAATGGGCATTTGGCGCGGGCGTGGGCGGCGCCGCAGCCGTCGCAGCGCCGGCCCTCTCTCTGGACCCTCCGGACGTCCTCGTCGTCGCTGCTCTCCGCAGACGAGTTCGAAACTCGCCGGGCCGCGCGCACCGAGCTCTCTGCCTTGGCGGGCTTCGGGCGCCAGTCCTGAAGCTCGTGCACCCCGGCAGTCGTGGCCTCCGCGGCCTGTGCCGTGTCGAGGACTTGTTGCCACGTGGGCGGCGGCTCCCTTTTCATCAGCGCGCGCTGAGTCTCTGTGTCCCTCAGACCGCAGAGCAGGCAGTCCCGGAGGGTGACGTCGGGGAGCTCCCACTTGCATGGGCCGGCGGCCAACCGCAGGGCCGGGGCGAACTCATCGACCGATTCCCCGGGCGCCTGGACTCGCCTCCAGAACGCGCTCCGAGCGGGGAACATCGCTATTGCTGGCCGGAGGTGGGCGCGCAGCGCCGCCAGGAGCTCTGTAGCTTTGAGGTCGCTCACCTTCCTCGGCGCGATCAGGTCCACCAAGGTCCTCTTGGTCTCGTGTCCGAGCATGCGGACGAAAATGGCCCTCTTTTTGGCCTCATCTGAGACTTCGAGCTCCACCAGCGCTGCGTTGAAGTCTATCTCAAACAGCTCCAAGTCTCCCGGCTTCCTGATCTCGTAGCCGGCGCATGTCTTGGTCCCGTGGGCAGCCATATCCCATCCTCGTCGCCAATTTAGTGAATGGGACCAAAGACAACCGGACAACCGAAGGGTTGGTTTAACACAGGTTTATTGCATGAGGTTCCAGTGAAGCATGAGGTAATGGCGGTGATACATCTCAATATATACAGTAGCTCTCTACATTTGAATCTTGTAGCACGGTAGCTCATTGGCTGCTACCGGCGTGGCCTCGCCCAGGCATGCCTCCTTTCCTGCTGCTGAATGCGGGGAAGGTTTTCCCGCGGCTGTCCGTGATTGCGCAATGTGAACCATGTGAGACTGAACGCTCGCAGCTGCCCTCTATGGGCTGTCTGCTCGCGTTCCTTTACAGCTGATATCGTTTGTATCTGGAGTGGTTACATTCTTGCCTTTACAGTATAATGAGCATGCATACATACATACATAACAATTACCCCCCGCTGTGCCATTTACTATCTAAAAACAAATATAAAATCTAAAAAACCTTAACATTAAAAAAATTAATTACAGGAGGGGGCAGCCTCAGACGAGCCAGAAAGGGGAGCTTGTTGACAATGTGGCCCCCAGACGCATTTTGCCAACCAGGTCTTCAATTCTTTCCTAAACGGTAGCAACTGGGCCTGGAGGCATAGTTCTACCAGGAGAAGGTTCCATAGTGTGGGGGCTACAGCCGAGAAGGCCCTTTTTCTTGTGCTTGAGAGGTGAGCCTCCCCAACAGATGGTACCTGAAGGGTGCCCTCTCGGTTTGCTCTTGTGGGACAGGTCGATGTCCTAGGGACGATGCAGTCCCTGAGGTATCCTGGTCCGCTATCATGAAGGGCCACCACATTCTGAACCAGATGGTCATCAAGGGCAGCCCCATGTAGATCGCATTACAATAGTCCAAAAGGGAGGTGACCAAGGCATGGGTGACCGTGAGCAGGGCCTCTCAGTCCAGGAGTGGGCACAATTGATTAATAACATGCACTTGCCCAAAAGCCCTCCTGGCCACAGCCGTAACTTGCTCCTGGAGCAGAAGTTGCAAGTCCAGGAGAACCCCCAGGTGGTGCACTGGGTCAGATTGGGGCAACAATGCCCCATCCCAAACCAGCGGTGATAACTCCTTATGAGGACTAGGTCCCCTCACCCACAGCCACTCAGTCTTGCTAGGATTCAGCTGTACTCCGTTGTCCCCCATCCAGACCCTAACCACCTCCAGGCAACTTGTCAGGACCTTGACTGCATCACTGAGATCACCATGGGCAGAGATATACAACTGAGTATCATCAGCATACTGAAGATATATCACCCCCTGGGATCAGATGATCTCACCCAGCGGTTTCATGTAGATGTTAAAGAGTATGGGCAAGAGGACCAAGCCCTGTGGCACCCCACACGTGAGATGCCTCGGACTTGACCCACACCCCCCACCCACACCGAATGGGTCCAGCCACTCAGGAAGGAGGAGAACGAGGCCAACACAGTGCCCTGGATCCCCAACCCCTGTAGCCGGTCCAGAAGGATACCGTGGTCGACAGTATCGAAGGCCGCTGAGAGGTCAAGAAGAATGAGAATGGATGGGTACCCCTCTGGAGCTGCCGTGCCACCGCTTTCTTGACAATCTTCCCCAGGGTGGAAATTGGACAGTATATTCGGATCAAGCGATGGTTTTTTTAGGAGGGGCACACCAGTGCAAGTTTGAGTTGTGGTGGGAACACCCCCACCCTCAGCAAAGCATTGACCTCCACTCAAATCCAAACGCCCATCATGGTCCTGCCCACTTTCACGAGCCTGGCCAGACACACTGTCGATCCAGAGGGTGACCAAGGCCTCAATAGTATCGTGCAGCCGATCCATAGGAAACTCTCCCAGCTCCCTCTGAAATCCTTCTGGCTCCATCAGGCACCAAGGGTGGGCCAGAATAATAGGCCCCACCTCCCCACAGTTAGGAGTTACTCCTGGGAGTTCCAAGGTCACCAGATAGTGGTCTGACCATGGCACAGGGATAATGTTTGGGTGTTGTAATCCTGGACCATTTCGCAACAGCTCCGAGAGAAAAATTAAGTCAGGTGTATGGCCACTGCTCTTGGTTGGGCCCTGAATTACTTGAGCCAGGTCCATGGCTGCCATGGAAACATAAACTCCCTCGCCACCTCGGACCCCAATCCCAGGGAAGGCAGGTTGAAGTTACCCAGCACAATAAGTCTAGGGAATTCCACCACCAATCCCGACACAGTGTCCAAGAGCTTGGACAGGGAATCAGCTACCCTACAGGGGGCAGGTATAGGAGAAGGATCCCCAACTGACCCATAGGGCCCAGGCACAGTAACATGGCCTCACATGGCCTCACAACCCACTATTTGCAGTGCCATTGCCCTGGTGCCTATCAGAGACTCCCTTGCCAAAACAGCAACTCCCTGCCTGTCCCCTCCCTCCTAGGCTGGTGCCAAACCTCAAACCCAGCCGGACACATCTCGGACAAGGGAACCCCATCCTCACTGGTCCTCCAGTCTCGGTAATGCACACCAGGTCGGCCTGTACCTCCAAGATGGCATCTGCAAATACAGGGGTCTTATTACAGACCGACCTGGTGTTCACCAGCAGCAGTCTAGAGGAGGGGTCACTAGGTATCGGTTGACCAGGTCCACAGGGTACCACCGAGGGGACAGAACAGGGGACCACTAACAAACAGTGGTCCCCAGTTCTCCGAGTGCAGCCCACCCCTCGGCGTCCACCACAATGTCCCATGCCCATCACCTCACTTATAGCAGCCCCTGGAACCTCTCTGCTCCCCCTCAACAGCTCATCTCTCCCCCTCGGCACAGCCTAACAACCCTCCCCAACCCCAACCTGGTACCCACCAGCACCACAAAAGACACATCGCTAGCCGTGGGAATCTTATAACCCTTAGGGATCGCCGGTCCTGCATGATGGGTCCCTGCCAAGGGCCCCTCATGCCTAACCTGAGATATTTGCCCTGATGGATAATGAGCAGGGCTGCTGCCACAAGCCCTGGGCTTATGGTGGGACAACCCACAACCGCTGGCTCTGCATAACCTTCCACAGGGGTGCTGCCACCACCCCCTCTTCTGAAGATGTTGAGTGCCGACTTGGTTTGCCCCCCTACTATACCTCCTCCTTGGGGGGGGGGGGCTGCCACCACCACCCAGGTTCAGCCCTGATCCTGGATGGACTGTATCCTGTATCTTTCTCTGCTTTCAATATATTTCTAAAATACCTGAAGAGACTTGGAGTGATTACTTGGCTCACGTTACCTGAATCTACACTAGTTTTACATGCACCCTTTGTCACCACCTGTATTTAGGTCAGGAGTGACATGGCACACTGATAGGAGAAGCCTGAACTGCTGGGTCTGATCTGGACCAGGGAAGCAGGATCAGGCACAATCTCATTGCCTTGAGGCTGGAGGACTCCCAAGTCCTACCTGGGAGTAAGTGGATTGTCATAACATATAGTTTTAATGGTAAGAAAACCCACTAAGAGCTCCAAGTGAATACTGGCAAGAATACCATGGAAGTAGGGATAACTATTAAAAGCCTTAAATCAGGGGTTCACAACCTATGGCCCGTGGGATGGACCCAGCCCACGGTGCTGTTTCATGTGGCCCACCGCCATCACTCCTGCCGCTACTGGAAGTTGCAGAAGCAGTGAAAACAGCTGAAAACGCACCACCCTTGCTCCTCCTGCCGCCGCCAGAAGCGGTGGAATCAGCAAAACAGCCAAAAAATCCCCGCCGTAAATGCGCCCGCAGTTGTCATAAACATGTTTACGACAGCCACGGGTATGTTTTATGGCAGCGTTTACACCATAGCTGTCAAGTATCCTGTATTGGCTGGGGAAACCCCTTTTTTACCCTCTTCCCTGCCGTCATCTCGTATTAATTAGACTGCAATGCCCTATTGCCGCCATTGGAGGGCAGGAAAGGATAGGCATAGCTGTCAAGTATCCCGTATTTGCTGGGAAATTTCCCTTATTTCCAAATCCAAAATTTGACAGGTATGGTTTACACCAGGGAGAACCATGTGCCCAGTCTGCTCAGCTGTCTGAGAGGGCATGGTCTGGCCCACATCATGCAAAGGTTAAGAACCCCTGCCTTAAATGCAACAAGGCAGCTGGTTTGGATGAAATACAGAGATATGAAAACACAGTAGCCAGGCTATAGTGAAAGAGGAAAGGAAGAGAAAAAGAGAAAGACTGAAAATGGATGGATTGACTCAGTAAAAGAAACCAGAGTCTTTATTCAAAAGACCTGAGTGAAATAATTAATGGGAGTATCATTTGGATGTAATTAATTTATAGGATGGCAAAATCAAGGAAAAGAGGGAGAAGGAGGCCAAATATTGTGGCATTTTGTGATTAACAGATTTATTTCAATGTGAGCTTTCATGGACCAAAATGTATTTTCAGACATAAAGATCACAGATACTATGTCCTCTTACATTTACACATATCTCCATGCTAGGATGCTTCATGACCAAGATATAGGTAACAAAGAGATAATGGTTCATAAACACAGGAATGGGGCTATCAAGCTGTTGAGTACTTGAAATTGCAAAGTGTATGACACATAGCTGTGATGTGCTGCCATAGAAATGCTAATAATTGTTTCTGTGACAGAAGTCAGAGTTTGTCAAGGAAGACAACTATTTTGTACCCAGAAGATATTACAGAAACTGGGCTATTAATATGCAACGTGTTGAATGTCACTGTCTTGCCAGTCAGATAAGTCTGGGAGTTGTAGTTTAAAAATAAAAATAAAACATCCAATTTCTGGAAAATGCTGTTCTCTCTCCTCCCTGTTAACTTTAATAGTGATAGCTGCATATTACTGTGACCAAAATGGTGAACCTCTGTTTGTGTGATTGTGGCATCAACAAAAGCAAGTGCTATAAGCCATATAGATTTCATTTCCTTGCTATTTTTAAAGTCTAATGCTGAAGAATATTACTGGTGGTGTTGCTGTTTTTTAAGGATGTTAAACAACCTATAGGGTGTGCATGATTTCTCAGCTAGGCTACCAAACTGGGCAAAAGCTCAGGTAATCTACTGTATTTTAAAATGCTGTGCACACTTTATAAAAGACCCAGCTCTCAACATCTTGCAGTTTTGGGAGCACTGTTTTTCTCCTTTGATTTTATTTGATTTTATTTCACAAAATGTGTGGGTGGACAGCTATTTTGGAAGTGCTGTGTTCACTATTTCAGTACTGAAACATTTATTCCCCTCCCCCACCCCCACCCAACACCTTCAGTAAATATACCAGAACTTAGAACATTTCTTTTTGGGGAGTTATAGTCCACAGAATTGGTCAGTTGCCATGGCCAGCAACAGGGATGGTGCTGACAGGTTTATTAAAAGAACATAAACTGACACTCGGCTTCCTTGAACTCAGATCCTGCCACCATCCTGCTAAATTTATGCCACACGCCAAAGGTTCACCACACCTCTTTTCATGAGCATCTGCTTCTGTCACAACACAACACCATTATATATAGATATAGATAGCAGTAACTTTGGAAGCACAAGTCCAGAGAGATGCTTACCCTACTACTGCACCTTCTTTCTGAAATCTTCTAGGGATTCCTGCTCATCCTGATCCACCTGTCAACCATTCTCTCGGTTACCATTTGTGTTTTGTACCACGTTTTCTAAGAAGCCAGCCTGCTGGAGCTAGTCTCGGCTTGCAAAATATGATCTCTGTGTTTCCTGATTTGCTGGATTGGAATAGAAGGTTCACAAAGGCTCAGCATTTAAAGGAGGAGGAAAAAAAGTTGTTAGGCTAGTTTCATCACAAATTCTCCAGGCAACATTCTTGCCTGAACTGATGCAATGCAACACCTAGAGCCCAAGAGGAAGCCTTTCTGTTGTACATTGGCTTTTCATTGGCAAGAAGAGGTAAATAGCAATTATCTTAACCTATAAAACCAAGGGTTAACCGTTGGAACTTGCTATAGGTTCCTAAGCCTCGCCCCAATGACCCACACCCACCATCCGTGCACACGGCCGAACTGGGTCCGCAGGTCAACGAAGGATTGAGAAAACCGGCAGTGGGGCAACAGCCCCACAAATGCAAAAAAAGGGAAACAACTTCATTTCCCAACGTTCTTTGCACCGCACTGCGCCACAGCCAATCAGGCTGAGAGGCGCAACCAAAAAGAACATTGAGAAATGTGCCGCGGCCAATCAAAATCAAGCGGCAGAAAAACAAACGCACCACAACCACAAATCACAAACCCATAATTACAAGCCCCAGAGTCCTGTGCGACATGAGCATGCAGAACGCTGAGGAAGCCGGTGCCTGAAAAATTAAAAAAAACAATAACTCACTGCCTCACAGCCACGCAAACACCAACTGCCCTTCTTTCCCTCAACCACGGCGCCTGAAGGTCCCGACTGGAGTTTCCCCTTTAATATCATTAGGGGGGGTTGCAATCCCCCTCTCTGCTGGCTCCCCTAGGGTTGGGAGGTTTGTGGGGAGAAAAGGGGTATGTCCCCCCAACCCTTCTGGACCCAGGAGACCAGGGAAAGGGGTTCGATTCCCCTCCCCCCCAAAAACCTCTGTCTTTAAAGAGAAGAAACCAAGCGGTTTCTTCTCTTTAAAAACAGAGGGTTTTTTTAAGGAGGGGGGGGAATGGATCCACTCTCCCTGGTCTCCTGGGTCCAGAAGGGTTGGGGGGGACATACTCCTGTTGCCCCCCAACCCTCACGGACCCACGGGACCCGAGAGAGGAGATCGATTCCAACCCAACCCCCTGATATTAAAAGGGGAAATCCAATTGGAGTTTCCCCTTTAATATCAGTAAGTGGGGGATGGCCATCCACCTCTCTGCTGGCTCACCTGGGGTTGGGAGGTTTGTGGGGACAAAAGGGATCTGTCCCCCCCAACCCTTCTGGACCCAGTAGACCAGGGAGAGGGGATTGAATACACCACCACTCCCCAAAAAACTCTGTCTTTAAAGAGAAGAAACCAAGTGGTTTCTTCTCTTTAAAAACAGAGTTTTTTTATTTGGAGAGGGGTGGAATCAATCCCCTCTACCTGGTCTCCTGGGTCCAGAAGGGTTGGGGGGGGGATATACCCCTTTTGTCCACCCAAACCTCCCAACCCCAGGGGAGCCAGCGGTGAGGGGGGTCGCAACCCCCACACACTGATATTAAAGGGGAAACCCCGATCTACTTTCACGACTCCACACAATCAAAGCACCATAACACAATAAAGCCCCCTCCCCACCACCTAGCCCACCCTTCCTAACCCCCACCGACCACACACCCCTCCCCACCACCTAGCCCACCTTACTAACCCCCACTGACCATGCCCCCCTCCCCACCACCTAGCCCCCTTCCTAACCCCCACCGACCATGCCCCCTCCCCACCACCTAGCCCACCCTTCCTAACCCCCACCAACCACGCCCCCTCCCCACCACCTAGCCCACCCTTCCTAACCCCCAATGACCACACCCCCTTCCCCACCACCTAGCCCACCCTTCCTAACCCCCAACAACCACACCCCTCCCCACCACCAAATAAATAATTTTTAAAAATTACTAAAAACACAGTCAAAAACATCCAAAAATACACAAAAACAACACCAAAAGTACAAAGTAAACAAAAACACAATCAAAAACAAAACAAACAGACAAAAATACAAATTTCAACCCCCCACCCCCCCACCCCCCCACCCCCCCCCACACACACAAGAAAGAAAACAAGCAAACTTACCAAAAGATGTCCAACCTCCACAAGGACCAGAAAAGAAATGAATAAAGAAAGAGACTACTTACCAGAAGAAGCTCCACCCGGAGGCCAGGAGAGAAAAAAACAGTCAAAATACAATAACCCCTACCAGCACCACTTGCTGGCCACAATAGTAAAAACAATTCAAAAACACACAACAGCCCCAAACAAAAGGCCACAAGAGTAAAAACAAATCAAAAACATAACACAAATTCACAATTTTACACAAAAGGTCACACCAATAAAAACAAGTCAAAAAAATTACACTAAAACACACTTTAACACAAATCACAAACATATGTCAATAAAATACAATAGAAACTTTTAAAAATCCTGTACTGAGTTTTAACTCAAATTAAAACCAAAAACATCTTAAACACATTTTAAAAACATTGAATGTAAAAAACATTTACTTTTACATTATTAAAATTATTACCTACCATACAACTAATTTAAAAAAATCAAAAAACTAAAACATTATTCGCTTACATAAAACAATTTGAAAAAATTATATCATACTTTGTTCTTTTATTAATCCTCAAAAAAAAACCAAAAAAGCAGATCACAGTTAATAACAGCCAAGTGATTTTTTTTTACATAAATAAACATTTTAAAAATTAAAATTACAGACAAAGCAATTTTTTAAAAACATTAACACAATTTAACCTTCCAACACAATTTAAAACAGCCCGGCAACGCCGGGCAACCTCTGCTAGTATGTATATAATATAATTAGCCCCATAGAGTTTAGTAGAATCTCTGGGCGATTCACAAGGCAATAAATAAATTAGCATTTCCCCCCAGTATGCTGGGTACTCATTTTACTGACCACGGAAGGATGGAAGGCTGAGTCAATCTTGAGCCCCAAAATGAAATAAACAATTTAAAAATCGGGTAAGACAACATTCCCCCTTCCATGTTCTCCCCTCTCAGTAACTGATCATTTTATTATTTTAAAAACAACAACACATTTTATTTTATTTCAGTTTAGCACTCAGTCACATCTGCACTTCTTTAAAAAAGCATAAAGAGAATTTTTAGCAACTTAAAAAATTGGGAATCATTGATTCACCAGCTGACATAGGGGTGACACAAGAGGGAGGGGCTGCAGGAGAGTCTTGAGTCACACTTTGGCCACCTCCAATTTTTAATATAGGGGAAGAGACACATAATGCATAATATCCTGGCAAGAGGTAAAAAACAGTGACACTCACTGGTGAACTGTGAAGACTCCACACAGTTTATATCTCATAAGGTCACACAACTCATGCAGGAAAATATCAGATTTAGGTGGTTTGTGGCATTTTTGAACCACAATCAGGTATACCCCAGGCAACTGCATCCTTGTTGTGCCAGCTAATCTTTTTCACACTAGGTCAGGCAAAAGGAACTACAGAATGAATTCACCAATGGTGGCTTCATTTTGGCAGTTTAACATCTGACCTAGACACAGAAGAAGATGAAGAAGAAGAAGAAGAAGAAAGTGAGGGTTTTGAACAAGGAATTTAAGGAATGTGTGGTGAGCTGTTTCCCCCCAAAACAGAACACCCAAGTGGCACACTGTACTTCCATGAAAACAAGCAAATTCTTCAGAGGGCCGTTATAGTTGCAGAACTACTTTTTTGTTGCAATGACAAACACTCTGAAGGTTGTTAATGCTCAAAATGTGTGTGTTAGGGAATGTGGCTGAGCTGTATTTATTTTAAACCTCTACTCAATGTGTGGCAAAGGGTGTGAACAAGGAGTGATTCCACATATTAGTTGGTTTATTCTTAGCCAAATGTAGAAGCATGATTCAGTAGTGGTATTCAGTGTTGGTATGCCCCTGTACACACACAAGTTCCTGGTGAAATCACATCTCTGAGATGCTGAATTTTAAAGATATTGTCAAGGCAATTCATATAACAATCCAGACAATATTATAACCATTCTTCAGTATTGTCTATCTATATTCTGCATAGGGGGAAAAGATTGAAATTTTAAAATTCAAACCTAAAATTGTTACTGTGAATTTTCTAGTTTATTTATTACATTTCTACCACTGCCCCCTTGGCGAGGCAACTCTGGGCGGCTTGCACATAAAATATGACAACTAAAACTTTACAAAAACATTTAAGAAAACATTAACAATTAAATTGTTTGAATTTAAAATTTTAATTTTTAAAAAAAATGCCCTCCCAATGCTGCATTACCAGATTTACTAAAACTGACAGCCCAGTCAATACTTAAACAAGCCAGCCCAGGGTGGCTATCTCCCCAGTCGCCCCCCACCCCACCCCCACCCCCCACCCCCCCACACACACACCCATTGTGCTAGCCAGGTTTTAAGATTCTTGCGAAAGGATAAAAGCTCTGCCTGGAGGTGAAGTTCAGTTGGCAGGAGGTTCCACAGGGCTGGAGCAGACATAAGACTAGGCCCTCCTTCTTGTGCTAGTGAGGCGAGCCTCCCTAGCAGATGGAACAATGAGAAAGTCCCTCCGATCTAGTGGGATGGGCAGATGGCCTTCAGGTGACACGGTCTCTTAAGTACCCTGGTCCACTACCATGTAGGGCTTTAAAGGTAATTTTATTTTATTTTATTTTATTTTATTTTATTTTATTTTATTTATTTATTTATTTATTTATTTATTTATTTAACATGCTTCTATTGCCGCCCATCTCGACAACACCTCACCTCACTTGAATTGCACCCAGAGGCACACTGGCAACCAATGCAGCTCCTGAAGCAGTGGCGAGGCACAGGCATAATGCCTGCACCCCATCACCACCCGAACAGCTGCATTCTGGACAGTTGCAGCCTCCGAATGGTCATCAAGGGCAGCCCCATGTAGAGTACATTGCAATAGTCAAGTCTGGAGGTGACCAGGGCATGCGTCACCATAAGCAAGGAGTCCTGGTCCAGGAGCGGGCGTAACTGGTGGATCACACGAAGTTGTGCAAAAGCCCTCCTAGCCACAACTGCCACCTGCTCATTGAGCAGGAATAGTGAGTCCAGGAGGACCACCAGATTATGTACCGGGTCTGTCTGAGGCAAAAAAAAGCCCCATCCAGAACCAAAGATGGTAGATCCCGTGATAATGCGGGGCCCCTAATCCACAGCCACTCGGTCTAGCCAGTATTCGGTCAGAGTCACTCTTGGTCTTCACCCAGAGGCGCTCTTAGAAGTCTCTTTGCACATTTAAGTGGGGTCTATGTTCATTTAAATGGGGTCTATGTGCACAGAGACGCCATAGCGATGTGATTACGTCCAAGGCAGTTGCTGCCCCCTCATTCCAGAGGGCAACCAAAGCCTCAGCCGAATTGTGCAGCCAATCTATTAGAATAAAAAAACAGTTCGCTCTGGAATCCCACAGGATCCATCAGTCACAGAGGGTGGAACATTTTTATAGGTCCAGCCTCCCTATGGTGGGTCAATGCCTCCAGAAAGTACAGAGTCACCAGATAGTGATCCAACCATGGCGCTGGCGTTATGTATAATTGCTGTAATTTCAGATCACTCAGCCACCATTCCGACAGGAAAACCAAATCCGGTGTGTGACCACTGCTCCTGGTCGGGCCTTGGATTACTTGAGTCAGGCCCACAGCTGCCATTGTAACCATGAACTCCTGAGCTACCTCAGAGTTAATGTCTTACAACCCAGGCAGTATCTTACAACTGATGAGAACACATCATCATGGCATGGTTTGCAAGCCTCAGGGTCTGCTGCATAAACACAAATGCTCACCTGTAGTGTTTTTATTATTCCCCCTACTTTCAATAAATTCACCCCACACATTGTATCTTACCTGTGCTGACCATCACATTAGCTATCCATGTGTGTATGAAACCTCCTAAAATGACAGTAACAACATTTAAAAAATAATTGTGTGCCATCAAGTCAGTTCTGACTTATGATGACACTTTCCAGGGTTTTTCTAGCTAAACAATACTTGGAAAGGGTTTACAATTTCCTTATTCTGGGGATGCCCTGGCATTGTGCAGGTTGCCCATGCCGACACAGGCTGGCTCTTACCCCGGAGGCACAGTGGGGAATTGAACTCCTAATCTCTAGCTCCGCAGCCAGATACCTAAACCATTGAGTTATTTTGATGTTCAGGAATTGAAGAGAAGCAGCCAGCATAACATGGCCAAACACAACTTTATTGTAAGCAAACTGAACATGAACAGCAATGGCATAGCAGCGCTTTATATACAACTAGCATATTTTGCCCAGCCTTGCCGGGCAGTTTTTTTTGTGTGTGTGTTTTTGGTTAGGGGTGGTTTGGGTGGTGGTGACTTGAATTTGTGGTTTTTGAATTTATTTTATTTATTTTATTTTATTTATTTTTTATTTGGATTTTTAAAATATTTTTTTGACTATTGCATACTCTTCTGGCCTCTAGGTGGGGCTGTGATTAAGAGTGCAATTGTTTTTCTTTCTTCAGTTCTGTTGCGGAGGCATGGAGGGAGGATGTCTTTCGTAAGTGCTCTTGACTTATTATTTTATTTTTATTTTGTTTTGATTTTGGTGCTGGGCTGGGGGGTTTAAGTAGAGTGTTTCTTCTTAACCCCCCCCCGTGTTTTTGCTTGTTCTTTTGGATTTTTCCTGTATTTTAGATGTGTTTTATTGATTTGGATATTTCTGGTTGTTATTTATTGTTTTGATTTTTCCGTATTTATTTTTGTAATTTGTGTTATTGTTTTTTGAGTAAGGTATTTTCGTGTTGTTATGGTGTACATAGGTGTTTTTAGTGAGTTTTCATTGTTTTTCGTTAGCCTTTGTTATTTTGGATGTGTTTTGTTGAGTTTGTTGTTTATTGTTTTGTTATTTACTGGGTTTATTTGAATTTTTTGTTTATTTTTTGTGCTTTTTTATTTTTGATGGTTGGTTTTATGTTAAACTGGTTTTGTTTTGTTGTGGTTGTGTTTTGCGGAGTGAACAATGGCCTGTCTGTCATTTTCTCTTTTCCCCATTGCTGTTTCGAAGTTAGGTTTCGATGCAGCGATGGGGAAAATGAAGAGCCGGCAGTCAGCTTGCTCTTCGTCTGGAAAGGTTTGTTAGGTCGGTCGGGGGAGAAGGAGGCAGAGAAGAGCTATCTGCTTCACAATGGGTCTCTCCTCTCGGCCTTCTTTTCCCCGGCTTACCTAATGGGAGATCGGCAGGCAATAATCCATAAGGGGTGGTGCTCTTCCTTGCGAATTGTTGGCTGCTGCTTTTCTATTACCTCCACCTCTGTTTCATGCTAGTTTTCGAAACAGTGATGTGGGTAGTACAAATGCAGCAATCAGTCATTCGCCAGGGAGTGTGCTTTCCCTGATGAAGTGCTGCTTGTTGCTGGTTTCCCTCCCTGCCTCAACTTACCTTGAGGGTGGTGGTGGTCTCACCATGTCTTCGGCGGGGTGGCGGGGAGGAGAGGGAGTCCCTCTTCTCCCTGTTGCTCCAGGAAAGATGGCCGGAGGTTGTCTCATCCTGGTTTTTTGCATGTTTGGGTTAGCGAGGCCGTGAGGCACTGCATCCACCTACAGCGGCCTTGCGCTCCCATTGTGTGAGCTGCTGCGTCTGCCTGCGGCGGCCTTGCGCTCCCGTTGCATGAGGTGTTATTTTATTTTATTTTTCACGTGCCGACTTTTTCAATGTTCTACGCGCTCGCGCCCTTCAGCCTGATTGGCTGAAGTGGTCACGGTGCGGAGGATGCTGCCGGCTGCCGGACCCTTGCGGCAATGGTCCGTCAGTGAAAAGACAAGTGTACGGGGCTCGGTACGGGATAGTATGGACAGGTGCGGGCGTGTATGCTGGATTCTAATGGTTAACGTCCCTCTTTATAGGTATAGATATACAATGGATACATTTGGGTGGGAAATAACAGGATTGGTTGGGAGAGAAATATGGGTGATCGTGGGGTGACTGGATACTGGAGAGACTTCGTGTGTCTCGTTAGAAAGGGTGGGAATGCAAGTCCTGTGATAGCTGAGCACCAGGAAGAAGACAAAATGGAGGATCACCCTGATCCCACAATAATAATTACAAACTGTTTAGAGCAATATTTCAGTTACATACACAACAGTTATCAATACTGATAAAATCTAAGCTTATGTTCTTTCCCCCCTAGCAAATGGCCAGAAGACAGAAACATTTTTTAAAGAACTGCACAATTCTGTTTTTGCTGGTTTTCTTGAAACCTACATTTGTAGAAATAGTCTTTATGTTCCTCATTTAGAAGGCATCCTCTCATTGTGCAATCCCTACAGTTTCATACACCTAAGTCTGACCATCTCAGTCAGCTAATTTTCCTCTCAGATTCTCAAAAAATGATAAAGATGTCAATGAAAGAAGGTTTTCTCTGAGCCTTGCATCAGTGTTGCTTCTTCTATTCAGTCAGGACCAAAAGGTGACTCCTTACTCCTGAAGAACTATGAAGTCCATGGAAACATGGGGAATAAGAGAAAAGTTCTGTGCTATAACAAAAACTTAAATGAAGTCCCAGCTCATCTGTCAAGTGGTGTTCCTCTTGGATTTGCTTGAGAATAAATGGGGAAGAATGCTTTCATGTTCACAGGCCACCTGGAGATCTTGAACCCCATCACAAACCAGCTGTATATTCTTTCCAGTCCCATGCTTTATAGACTTACAAACTTCACCTCTTGCTGTTTTGCTACAATCAAATGCACAGGATAGAATTAACTTCAAACAGATTGAATACCCTTAATGTGTTTAAAGTGGAGTCTTTGGAGGAGCTACACACTGCAGACAATGGCTTGCAGAACTTTTCAACCAGAGAGATCATTAGTGTGCCTGTGATGCTCCATGAACTAATGCAACCCATGACCCAATTTCTTTTTTTGGCATTACACCCCCAGCTTTGAAAAACATTATTTAATTTGATTTATCTTTCTCTACACCCACAGTCTCTATTGTGTGGCTAATACAAGATTTTTGCTTCTTAACAGGGTTAAACACATTATATTTGGGAGCGGCAGATATGAAATCATTAGATATCTACAATTTAATCCAAACACTAAATTGCACTTTGCTACAAGAGATCCACCTAGACCACTTAAATTTGACTGAGTCATATGGCCTTATAGAGTGGGTGTCTCTACAGCACCAAAATGTCAAGACTCTTAACCTACCATGTTCACAAATGTTAACGGAAGAGCTTTTGAAAACTGCACACAACTAAGATACTTGAATCTGGCATTTAACAAGCTGGAAGTGCTGCCAGTAACCTTATTTCAGTCACAGAAGTATATGCAACTTCTCTTTTTGGCAAACAACAAATTCATAATGGTACCTAATGCTGACATAGTTAGAAAGCCTTGACATTAGTTTTAACAAGATCCACAGGACAAGATTCTCCCTGAGGACTGTACCCATCTAAATGAAATCAAGAATCTCTACATTACAGGGAATTGTATCTATCATGTCAATTCAGATTTCTTTACTGACTTTCATGGATTACAAGAATTGGTTCTGGGAGAAAATGTTTTAATAGAAACCAAAGAACCTTTCTCAGCAAGCATGAAGATGGTTGAAAACTCTGGTGCTAAATCGCTACAGCTGCGAGGGGTCCCCGCCCTCCTCTCCCGTCCCTTGCAAGGAGGAGATAAAGGGCCGTGGGCCGCCGGGCCAGGCCGAGGACTGCCGCCGCCCCAGGACCATCGCCGTCTTCGGCTCCTTCCCGTGGCTGCCTTGGCTCATTTTGAGACTGAGACGTGGAGCTCCTTCCCCAAGTTGTCGGGGGAGTGGTAGCTCCTACGACTTTTCTCCAGTGGACATGGGGGTCTTACTACGTTGGGTTTGCTGTAGTATAATTATATTTATTGTATTTTTATTGTATTTTTATGACCTAATTATGTAGTGTAGTTTTTTGTATTTTGATATTATGCTTATCTGGATTGTTTTCCATTTTGAATTTATTGTATCTTTTATTGTTACTTTGTTGGATTAAGTTGTTAGCCGCCTTGAGTTGGCCTCGGCTGAGGAGGGCGGGATATAAATTAAACTGATTGATTGATTGCTAAATCAAAATAAACTGGATTTCATTTTAAAAAGGGATTTTAAAAAATCTCACTGCTCTTCAGCTTCTTAATCTTGCAAACAACCAAATAATCACCATAGAGCCAGGAGCCTTTGAAGGTCTTAGTAACTTGCAGACACTTATTTTTGGAAGCAATAAGATAACCAAGGACACTTTTATAAGAAATGATTTTCCAAGGAGTAAGCAATTTAGTTTCTCTTCTGCTTTTTGGCAATCACATCAGTTATGAGTCCTCACAAAAGCTTGTCAACACACCTTTTCAGCTTCTGAAGTCCTTAAAGAAACTATCCATGCAGATAGTGACAGGATACCTTAAACCTACACCAGTTGAGAAGATATGCCCCTTTGTTGGTATTGCTGCACCTAAGATCAGGAACAAGTAGCAGAAGATGCTGAGAGCACTAAGCAAGACACCCTCTGAATGGATATGAGTCTCAAGTGTGTCGGCTCAGATCCAGGAAAAGCTTTATGGCAAGAACAACATTCTTGAGGGTACACAAGAGCAAAACCAAATTAGAAGATGGAGGAAGGAGCTCACTGGGAAAGGAACATCATTAAAGGTGGATATAGCTGAAGATCTCAGTCTCCCCTATGTCACCTGGAGGACCCTGAATAGGCTGAGGGTTGGAGTCCCTAAATGCAAGACCAATATGCTCAAATGGGGACTGTTGGTGGACAACAACACACAGTGTGAATGTGGAGAGACACAGAGTCTGGCCCATTTGCTAGTTTGCCAATTGTTGCAAGAGAAATGAATCGATGAGGACTTGCATCTGGGCAATGACAAAGCAAAGAAAGTGGCTTCATTTTGGCAGTCCAGGGTCTGTTCAGAACACGAAAGAAGGACAATCATAATGGATTTAGAAAATTTCTAGTTAACTTCTTGTAAGGATTGGAGTCTGTCATGCAAATCCATGCAAGCAATTTGGCAATCTCTCTCTCTCTCTCTTTTTTGATCCCAAGAGTTTCCAACATACCCCTACTCTTCAATAATTTGATCTGAACAATAATAAAATTACCACTATCAGCAAAATTACCACTACCAGCCTCTTTGCCGGCTGGGGCGAAGAGGCCCTCCTTGGCCACTCCACATGCCGGGTCTCTTGCCCCCCCCCAGACTTCAAAGGTGGGAGGCAGGCTGGACGCCGGACGCCACCACCGTGGATCCTGGCCCCGGCTGGGGTGAAGAGGCCCTCCCTGGCCACTCCGTCTGCCAGGACTCTTGGGCCCCTCCCCTTCCCACTTAAAAGGCAGGGGGCAGGCTGGATTTCTGTGCTGGAGTAGAGATAGATAGTTGTTCTATTATATTACATATTGTATTGTATTTTGATATTCTTGTATTGTATTTTATATTTGCATTGTATGCTATTATAATTTGCATTTATATTGTTTATTATTATTGTATAGTTACTATTGTATTGTTGCTTTAATATGTTGGGGAAACGCTTTGAGTCGCCTTTGGGCTGAAAAAAGCGGTATATAAATTAAAAATGAAATGAAATGAAATACATTATTTGCTTCTGTATCAAACCTTACAGAACTCCTCCTTAATAAAAATAGACTAAATTCTCTCTGCTTTGTTTCCTTGGTCAAACCTCTCTGTTCAAATCGATGTTGTCACAGAAAGGCAGATAAGACCATTGTCATTTCTTCTTTTCATAGATCTCAGGCAAAATCCATTTAGCTGTCAGTGCAATAATCAAAAGTTCCTCAGGTGGTCCTTTTCCTAGAAGACATTACCAGAGATTATCTGTTGCCCTACTACAAAATGAGAAAACTTGGAAAGAATAAAACATACCTCAAATGGCGCCAGAATGAGCAGGAAATGCCACTGTTTTTGGCATAAACTCAATATGGTTATGAAGACTGGGGAAGACAAGAAATAGGAAAATTCTATTTTGACTGCACTTGTTTCTGAAGTTCCATAAAGAGACTGAGGGCCATCTATTGATAGTAGGCATAAAGGTCTTGTGACCTTTAAGTTACTGTATTATTAGACTTCAGTTTCCACCATCCCTAACCAACAATAGTGAATAGGGAGTTATAATGGGAGATACAGTTCAGCTACATCTGGAGAGCCACACAATCTTTGATGTATAGTATACTAATTCCTATTCATTCATTAGAATAGGAATTCCTATTCCTATTCACTCATTCAAGGATTGCAGTGCCTCAAGTGCCTAAGACGCTGACTGGGAGGTGGAAGGTCAGTAGTTCGATTCCCGAGTACTGCAGGATGGAATGAGCTCCCGTCTTTGTCCCAGCTCCTGCCAACCTAGCAGTTCGAAAGCAAGACATTGCAAATAGGGACCACTTCGGTGGGAAGAAAACAGCGTTCCGTGCACTTCGGTGTCTAGACATGCCTGCCACATGACCACGGAAACGTCTGCAGCAGCAGACAGCGCTTGCTCTTCAGCTTTGAAACAGTGATGAGCACTGCACCCTAGAGTCGGATACAACTGGCTTTCGAGCAAGGGAAACCTTTACCTTTATTCACTCATTCAGAAAAAAGGCATAATCTGAATATGCGAACAGGAAGAGAGTTCTCGACTCATCTTCCATTGGTGGTTGATGGTATTTGGGGTATAGGATCCATCACTTCCCATAGCCCCTGTCAAGTTCAGTCTAAAACCTGAGGTGATTTCAGGTCTGAGGTCTTGAACAAGAGAGGTTGGAAATCTGCACGGGATTACCAAACCTTTGTCTCTAGTGAAACAGAATCCTATGGAGTGATATCTGTAAGACATTTCTAGTTTGCTTTCAGTATGCCTTCAACCAATGGGTATTTTACAATGTTGCTGTAGTTTGCCTTTTTAAGAATTTAATATTTTTGTAGGTTTTGTTTATGCATTTTCTTATAATGTCTTAGACTCAAATCCAACAGTGCATTGCTAGGACAATGCAAGTTCCTCCTCCTTTGTATTGTATCTCTTGGAGTCTCCCAGTAATGGACTGCAGGTGGAATCCCACTCTCTGGAGCAGTTTTTGAGGTTGCCTGGAGGAAGAGAAAGTGAAGAGGAAATTGTCTTCTCACCCAATTGCATTAGATTCCATCATCAATCTATAACACTGCTCTCATATTCATATTGAGCTTTTTTTAAAAAGGACTGCAGTGGCTCAAGTGGCTAGGACACTGACTGGAAGGTGGGAGGTCAGCAGTTCGATTCCTGAGTACTGCAGGATGGAATGAGCTCCTGTCTTTGTCCCAGCTCCTGCCAACCTAACAGTTTGAAAGCAATACATTGCAAGTAGATAAATAGGGACCACTTCGGTGGGAAGGTAAACAGCGCTCCGGTGTCTAGTCATGTCTGCCACATGACCACGGAAACATGTGCAGAAGCAGACAGTGCTGGCTCTTCGACTTTGAAACAGAGATAAGCACTGAACCCTAGAGTCAGATACAACTGGCTTTCGAGCAAGGGAAACTTTTACCTTTCTTTTTAAAAGCCATAAAGCTCTTGATTAAAAAAAAACTGTTTAATGTCAAGATCTTTTCAATCAATCATGAAATAAATTGTATACTAGCTTTACTAGAGGGTGTGTTATATTTTATATGCTTTTTAAAAAAATCTGAACGATAGAATAGAATGTTTCTATTAGGGATGAGAATATCCCTACCCAAAATTAGTCTTGTTTTCTCTGTCATTTGAATTTTGTAACTGTCGCATTCTTTCTACATGGGATGTGAAAGAAGTATTCAGCATGTTTGTAAATAACATAAACTGATATATATATATATATATATATATATATATATATATATATATATATATATATATATATATATATATATATATATATATATATATATATATATATATATATATATATATATTAAAAAAATCCATTTCCCCTGGACAAATTCAACAGGCACACCTGTTCCAATGTGGAGAGGATCCTATTGAGCCTGTTTGCAGCAAAAGTATTACAGTTGAAGGCTTCTCTCTCAAAATAAGGTAGCAACTCTAATTCAGTGCCAGCATAATTTAAAACACAAGGATTCAAACTCAAAAATGCAGGTATCAAGTGTTCAAACACATGGTCTTTCAGAGGAACTTGTCAGTTACAATTTCTTTCTCTCATGTGAATGTTTAAGGTCTTGGGGTTTTTCCTTCCCATATGGAGCAATTTTCACCGGAATGGGTAGCTGAATGCAAACAAGGAAGAAAGGGTTTTTTTTTCTTCTCATCCTTCACAACATAGCTATCTACCTACCTTTGCTCTGCTTCTGCCCTTGGACTTCAGTGTTTACTGATGACGTCTAACACTGCAAAAGCTTGCATTTTCATTTCCAGCCTACTTCCTTGTAATGAAACGGACAGCTTTGAGTGTAACCTAATAAACAACCTTCCATCTCTTATAGCAGTAACAATGGACCAGCCAAGGTCATGGACGTGCCACCGATCTGCTTCAGAATAGAGGTTCTTCTGGCAATGGCTGTGTCCTTGTGTGAAGGACATTATGTAGGCATAATGGCAAGAGGTGGGGGGGATGGAGCGTGTGCTTGTATACGCTAGCACACAATGGGTGTCCTGAAAGCAATATCCTGCCAGGTTTGTGAAACCAGTGAGCCAGAGATAATTTTTATACATAAATAGCTATACTGCTGCAAAGAACGCTGGCTGCACAAAACCCCACATGCGGAAACAAAGTTGCTGCAGTGGCATAGAGAATATTTTCTGAATGCCACTTCCTCTTATTTCTTTAATGCCCATTTTCTATACTATCGTCCTAATTCTCATGTAATGCTAATTGACATGTTACGGAAGGAATGCAACTTAAAGCTCTAAACTGTAATCACGGGGCAGCAGCTGTGAGGTTTTTGGTGCCAGCCAACATGAGGCATCATGGCACCAGCAAGGACAAAGGTATGGTGCTTCAGGTGAGCCACTTTCTTCTTGTCTGTGAGCCAGGTTTTAGCTTTGAACAACAAAAAATATATAGAAGGAATGTCTTCCACAATGAAGGATGAAAATGAGGAACAAAATATCTTTTAAAAGGGAGGGGTATATAATAAATACACCTGCAATTTGAATTAGAGGAACCATATATCTCACCTGCTAGGTGAGAGCCTTGTGGGGGCACGGAGGGCTTGAGCAGTGTTGCCCATCTCTGGTCAATGATGTTAGGTTGGGACTAAAACTCACCAAAGTGTCCTCTGTCAGATCCTTTGGGCAAGGTGAAAGTGGAGGACACTCGTCATGGTCCGCCTAGCCATCACCAGGTGATGTGATATCCAAATAGCTAAAAAACCACATGCAGATAGACTTGATTACTCAGGTCCATTTGCATGTGCAGAATGCCATCACGGGGATGTCTACCAATGCATGGACTCCCTACTGAATACGACTCCAAGGTATCCAAGGTATATATCTTTACAGATGAGGACACTCCTCTGTTTGAAGGAGTCTTCAAATCATCCAGCAATATTTTAAGTAGGAAATACTGAGTTACTTATAGCTATTACTCCTCACCCCTTTCTCAGGACTGTTGGAGGGGGCATTTGGATCCGAACAAAATAATGAACATGAGCTCCAGTGCAGACCATTGGTTGTTTACTAGAACCTCCAACACAGGGGTTTGTTTGCAGTGGCCGGTTGTGTGTGTGTGTGTGTGTTTTTTTTTTTTGGCAGTTTCACACCCGGTTTAGACACGGAAGAAGAAGAAGCTTGAGTTACTATTTAAACTTCTGAATGGGTAATCCTTCTCTTGGGTTATTTCTATCACTAGCTCCAGTGAATATCCAGCATTCCCTTTTACATTACTGCTTTAACTCTGCTGACCTCACACAGACCTTTTGTTTTCAAAAAGTAAGAATGGTTGTTGGTCTTGTAGGTGTTTTTGGTGAAACACAGGCTTGCTTATTTCAGTGACATCACACAGCAGTGACTAAGAGTATTCATAAATATAGTATCTTGTGACTCCTATCTATAAAAACAATCAGCAGCAGTTATAAAGTTTTTAAAAAACCAAAAAAGGAATAAAACAATTCAGTGAACACGTAAAAGAAAAAGAAAATAAGATTTAAACTGTCATCTTCATTACATAATTAAAAGGCTTTCCCTTTTTCTTAATGCTATTTTAATAATAATAATAATAATAATAATAATAATAATAATAATAATAATAATAATAATAATAATAATAATAATAATAATAATAATAATAATAATAATAATAATAATAATAATAATAATAATAATAATAATAATAATAATAATAAGTTTAATTTATATACCGCTTTTTTCTGCCCAGCGGGTAACTCAAAGCGGTTCATACAGGTACCTACAACAAAATCAAAATATACAATACAAAACAAAATACAGTACACAATATAGTTCAAACAGCAGAAAGCAAAATTTTACAAAGTATTAATAATAACATAATTCATATAAGCAAAACAATCAATCAATAAATCAATAAAGTCCCATGAATACTATTACAACTTCCTATCAAGATCAATAAGTCAATGAAGATAAAACAGTGGGACTGACCATCTGCGTATCCACTACCGCTCTTACCCCTCAAGTCCCAGCAGGGCGGCGGGTCTCAGAGCACTGAGGGTGCAAACAGTCCTTGCCCCAGGGATCATCAACCACATATGCCTTTACCTCCCAAGGTCGGCCAGGCCAAAGGAGGAGCCGGGATGGCATTAGCCAGAGGAGCGCCGGAGGTACCTTTCGAGGCCAAAACCCCCTCCTGTCATGCCAGCTCTCATCTCATTGGTTCAGCCTCAGTAGTGGAGGGGAGTGACTTCTGAAGCTACTGAACCAACCCCAGCTGCGGCTCCTCACTTCCAGCCGGCTGCTCGCCAGCTGCCACCACTTCCCAGGCCATGGGAAGGAGTGCAGGGCTTCACCGGTGGTGTTGGCGGGGCGTCTTTTGAAGGCAGGGAGCCGCTCGCCAGGTGCTTCCACTTCTCGGGCCATGGGAAGGAGTGCATTATTTTAAACAAATAATGTTGATCTTTATGTGGACAAAGTAGATAAGGAAAAACTGTTTTCCCTATCGCATAACACTAGAACTAGGGGACACTCCATGAAACTTTTGGGTACTAGTTCTCAAACAAATAAGAGAAAGTACTTTTTCACCCAGAGGATTACTGGTCTATGGAACTCCCTGCCAGAAGAAGTGGTGACAGCTGTCAGTCTTGACAGCTTTAAGAAAGGATTAGACAAGTTCATGGAGGACAAGGGTATCAATGGCTATAATTATGGCTACCTAAGGACAACCTCCGGGTTGGAGAGATAGGCAGGATATCTCTCAATGCCATTTCCAGGGAATCCTAAGCAGGTGAAGGCATCTGCTTGGGAATACCCTGAAGGAAATGGTGAGCCACTGTGTGAGACAGAATGCTGGACTGGATGGGCTGTGGCCTGTTCCAGCAAGGCTGTTCTTATGTTCTTATGTTCTTATGTTCTTATATATTGACGAGCAGTGGTGCCCGGCTTCGCCCAGGTGGTCCCAACCCAGCTAGCTGAGTGCCAGTGTTGCCCGGGAAACCCACTGGCCAGGGGTGGGCCTGTGATATGAGCTCGGCGGTGATATCACAATCCCCCCTGGTTGGCCTAGCACTGGGGCAGACACAAACCTTCCTGTCAACTATACCCCCCTCTGCAGATCAATTTAGGGGGTAACCACCCCCCTGGGCTTCAGGACCCTGTAAGTGACCTACTCACGTGTGCAAGGTACGTGTGTGCCGAATTTCATGGGGTTTGGTCAAGGGGTGCAGCAACCCATTCTGGATACTGCACCCAAATCTCTGCTTTTTTTAGATAGACTGATACTCTGACACACATACTATCAAACTGCACAGTATCAAATTCATGGCTTCTTCAACAATAGACACTCTCATTTTATCTCATAACTCTATCTGACATCATTAACTAATCCACAGCTCTTACTGACTGAGGGTATGTACAGACAATGGGAAAGGATTGTGACTGATCACACTACAAACGGTTTCTTTGCTAGGATTGATCTTTTTTAAAGTAACCCTTTCCAGTGAATGGGGGAATCTGTACAGCCTGGCCTCCTAAAAATAGTAGTCTTTCTGTACACGCCTGTGTTTTGAGGTTCATTTTGTGCACTGTTTGGGGTTGGGCTAGATTGTTACTGCCTGTATGTTGTGTGATTGCTAGGAAATAGCTTGCAATGGATCGAACCACAAGTAGTTCAAAATGAGACCAGTTTCCCATCTGATTGTGCCCTAACTTCTGACACATTCACCCTATATACAAATCAAAATCTCTTCAGTCAGGAACCATATGGACCAAGCTGCTTGCAGTTCCATTTATAAACCTTATTTTACATTTCTCAACTGTCTTATCTTCCACTCCTGGCACACATTCCCCCCCCCCAGAACTATTAATTTGCTTAGACACATTATACTGTATATACAGCTCAAAATTGCCACAGGAAATGAAGCCCACATCTCTAAGAGCAAGTAGTGGCAGATAATTAATCTGATAGAGCTCAAGGAAAGAGGCCCCCATGCCAAAGCCAAATAAATACAGTTCACAAACCATGACGAGCTTGCTGAAGCCAACATCCTTACCTTGTCTACTTCTTGTTACTGTCCTCAGCTTTCCATGTTTCTTGCCTCTCAGTCTGACTGATTTCTTGCTCACCTGACCTGGACTGTTTAATGACCTTGCTTCTGACTGTTCCCCATCTGTACTGCCAACTTGATATATGAGCCATTTATGGATTGAATCTAGCTCTGGACTCTAACAATTCTCTGCATAATTCTTGAAGTCTGGTAATAGAGTTCAGGATAAAGAGACAGAACTGATTGTGTATCTGTATGGATGTTGGGGTATATATATTCAATGTAGAATATAATAGAGAGATCAGCATCTGCTGGCATATACATTCTGTGGCTCATACTATATCTCTGTGTAAGTTAACTACATATCACAAAGACATCATATGGCCTGCTCCCTATGACTGTATCTGAAGAAGAAAAGAGATCCTTAGAAGATTGCCATGGACACAGCAATATATGCCCTGGGGTTTCAGGGAGATAGAGAAAGAAACACACACAAAACCCCTGAGGATGGGGAACAGTCATTCTGATCTCATGGGGTAGATCCCTGTGATGTCACAGAGGCAGGGCAGGTAAAAATTTTGGAGGGGCAGTTTTCCCCTAGAACTTGTACCATTGCTGCCAGGTCACTCTTTGTACCACAAGAAGGTTCATGTGTTGCATGCAATGCTAGTTCTCTACCATGTTAACACACCAAAAAGCCAGGAGTAGGGGAGGAGACTACAGAGAGACCTGGCAGGGCATGCACTTTAGCCCCATAGTGCCATTTGGAGCAACATACACACAAACCACAGAAACACTTTCATGCTGCAATGCTAAGCCAGTGTGTCAGATGAGAATTGGTGTAGACAAGTGCCCAAAGGAAAAAAAATCTCTTCTATTGCTGCTTGACCTAAGATTTGTCTCCCTACCTGGAAGTCCAGAAACACACGGTAATTCCTTCATTCACTGCCCTGAAACATAACAAACCTAAAGACATATTGAGACTACAAGGAAGAAACTCTCAAGTTTATTTCTGCATTTTTTGTGGCTTCATATACACTAGATCCATTTTTTTCTTTACTGGAGTATAGTTTTGGTTCTAGGGAAAGCAGAAGCCCCTGTTGTTTCTGTATTATTAGGCAGGACCCCAAAGAACGATACAGGGGTGTGCTGGCCACCTTGGGAGGGTGCTGGACAGGAAGCGTCATTCACTGAGCAGGGTGGCAGGGCGTCCGCCAGCCCAGCGTGGGCTTTTCTCCTCCATGGCAGTGGCGGTGAGAGACCTGCGAGGCTCGGTGCTCCTCCAGTCCCTGGATGCAGAAGCAGGGTGGATGGGGAAATGTTTGCTCCACGCGAGGCGCAGGGATGGCATATGTCCCAGAAAACCGGGATTGTCCCGGATAAAAGATCAAACAAATTATCCTGGCCGGTTCAATAAAAATAATGTTAAAATCCTGGATTTTAAAAAAACTTACTGATTTGTATAACACCCAGAGCCTTGCTGCAACGCACCACACATGGAGGGAGAGAAGGTGGGAAGTGCCTCTGTTGTGTTCTGTAAAGCTGTGCCTTTAACAATGTACCTTAGCCACGTGGTAACAATGTAACCTTTCTGTGTGCAACATTATAACCTTCAGCTGTATCAATGTAAACCTGATAAGGGGACGCGAGCTAGTGACCACTACATGGCAATAGCGAGCGTCCAGCTCTCATGGCTCAGATTCACCTGGATCAGCAGCGCGGGAAGATTCCCGCCACCTCTTCACCTGGACAAGAAGGGCGTGACCTTCTACGACATCACGCAGGCAGCAACCAATAGTCTGTCGACGAGCCACTTTCAAATGTATAGCCAGCTGTATATATTGAGCTACCCATCCGCCATTACCACATGTTCCTCCGGATCATCATGCAATAAACCTGTGTTAAGCCAACCCTTCGGCTGTTTCATTGTCTTTGGTCCCCTACACTAAATTGGCGATGAAGGTGGGATAATGGCAGCCCACGGGACCAAGACATGCGCCGGTTTCGAGATCAGGAAACCGGGCGACTGGGAGATCTTCGAAATGGACTTCCAGGCAGCACTGATTGAGTCCGAAGTCACGGAAGAGGCAAAGAAAAGGGCCATCTTCACCAGGATGCTCGGACAAGAAACCAAAAGGACCTTGGTGGACCTGATCGCACCGAGGAGGGTGAGCGAATTCAAGGCCAAAGAACTCATGCAGATGCTGCGTGAGCACGTCCGGCCCGCCACGGCGATGTTTCCCGCTCGGAGTGCATTCTGGAGGCGAGTCCAAGCGCCCAGGGAGACGGTCGCCGCATTAGTGGCGGCCCTGCGGCTGGCGGCCGGCCCATGCAAATGGGAGAATGTCGAAATCACCCTCCGGGACTGTGTGCTGTGCGGCCTGAACGACGCCGAAACCCAGCGCACATTAATGAACCAAGAGCCGCCTCCCACATTGCAGGAGGTCATCAGAGCGGCACAGGCCGCGGAAGCTACAAAGGCTGGGGTACAAGAACTCCAGGACTGGCGGCCGAGGTCGAGCAAGGCAGAGACTCCAGTGCACGCAGCCCAGCGAGCTTCGAGTTTGTCCGCAGAGAGCAGCGACGACGAGGACGTCTGGAGGGTCTGGAAAGAGAGCCGGCGGTGCGACGGCTGTGGAGCGGCCCACGACCGCGTAAAATGCCCGTTTCGGAAGGCCGAGTGTCACAACTGCTGCCGCCGCGGGCACATCGCCAAGGTGTGCAGGAAGAGGCGCGAGACCCGGAGAAGCTCGGCAGACCGTTCCGCGGGACAAGACCGCTCAACGAGACCCAAGGACGGCGCTCTGGCCACGCGGAAGCAGGACGGCGTGGGCCGCATCTCCGACGGCAGCGAGGACGATGCCCCAGTATTCAGCGTGTCCGTAGGACACCCCCGCTACTTTGTTGAGGTACTAGTTCAAGGGGTTCCCATTAGAATGGAAATTGACTCGGGGTCCTCATATTCAATCATTTCCCAGAGGGAGTTTTTGAGAATTGCCCCCCACAGGCGACCCAAGCTCAAAGCGTTGAGGTCCACACTACGGGACGTGCAAGGGAACAGCATTCCAGTGTTGGGGGTTGGAGAATTTCAGGTTAAATTCAAGAAGCACGCCGCGTCTCTCCCTCTAGTCGTGCTTAAAGGGGGAGATTGCAGCCTCCTCGGGACTCAATGGTTCCAGCCCCTGGGTTTGTTTATTGGGGGGGTGCACGCCGTTGGGATGCACGCCGTTGGGACTGACCCAATTCAGGAGGTGTGCGAGGCGCACCCCGAAGTTTTCAAAAAAGGACTGGGGAAATTCAAGGGGCCCCCAGTGACATTCGACCTGGACCCGGAGGTCCGCCCAATTCGTCTTAAACCACGCCGGGTGCCGTTCGCACTCAAGGACAAGATAGAGGCGGAACTGGACAAATTGGTGGGCCAGGGAATCCTTGTGCCTGTTGATTCTGCGGAGTGGGAAACTCCAATTGTAACCGCACTAAAGGCCAATGGGGAGGTCCGCATATGCGCCGATTACAAGTGCACCATCAACAAGGCGATCCGCCCGAATGCGTATCCGGTGCCGGTGGTCAGCCATCTGCTGGCCAGGTTACACGGGGGGAAGTGTTTCGCTAAGCTCGACTTAGCACAGGCCTACCAGCAACTTAAGGTGTCCCCTGCCGCAGCTGCTGCGCAGACCATAGTCACCCATAAGGGGGCGTTCCAGGTGACGCGCCTTCAGTTCAGCGTAAATTCGGCGCCTGGAATTTTCCAGTCACTCGTGGAACGCCTCCTGAAGGGGCTAGAGGGGGTGTTGCCTTATTTTGATGACGTGTTAATAACGGGGGGGAGTCGGGTCGAATTGGCCAAGAGGTTGGGGAAGGTCCTGACAATATTCGAAAAAGCGGGGTTGAGACTGCGAAAGGACAAATGCGTCTTCTTCGCGACCGAGGTTGAGTTCCTAGGGTTTTGTGTGACTCCTGAGGGGATAAAACCATCCAAATCCAAGGTGGCCGCCATTAAGAAAGCCCCCCGCCCCACCTCCAAGCCCGAGCTGCAGTCGTTCCTAGGGCTGCTCAACTTTTACCACTCCTTCCTCCCCCGGAAGGCAGCAGTGGCTGAACCGCTACACAAACTGCTAAAAAAAGACCAGGCATGGAAGTGGGGCGATGACCAAGAAAGGGCATTTAGTGAGCTAAAAAGTCTCCTAGCGTCCGATGCCATACTGACCCATTTCAACCCCAAACGCCCGGTAGTCCTGACCTGTGATGCATCCCCGGTGGGGGTGGGGGCGGTGCTGTGCCACGTGCTGGAAGACGGAAGGGAGGCCCCGATAGCATTTTACTCCAGGTCCCTGTCCCAAGCGGAGAGAAATTACGCACAGACAGACAGGGAGGCACTAGCGATAGTTGCAGGGACGAAAAAATTTCACGATTTTCTGTATGGTCGCCCCTTCACCATTGTAACGGACCACAAGCCCCTGCTAGGCATTTTTACCGCAGATAAGCCCACGCCACAGATCCTGTCCCCGAGGATGCTCAGGTGGGCTATTTTTCTCAACGCGTACCAGCACGCGTTGGTCTATCGGCCCGGGAAAGAGATCAGCCATGCGGACGCTCTATCAAGGTCTCCCCTCCCCCTGACGCCCAGCCAGGTGAGCAAGGGGGAGCGAGACCATCAGGTTCTCATGATAGAGGTGCTGGATTCGCCCCCCGTAATGCCCGCCGACATTGCCAAAGCGACAGAGAAGGACAAGACGTTAGCGGCAGTTAGCTCCTGGGTGCAGAAAGGGTGGCCGGCGTCCTCCCCAGCGGAGGAGTTCGCCCCATTTTTCAGGAAAAAGTTAGAGCTGTCCCTAGAGAGGGGGTGCCTCTTGTGGGGGCAGCGGGTGGTGATTCCCACTTCCCTTCGGCCGCGGGTGCTCAAACTGCTGCACGTCAGCCACCCCGGCATCGTGCGATCCAAGGCGCTGGCCCGGAGTTACTTCTGGTGGCCCCAGTTGGACGCCGACATCGAGCACATGGTCAGCACTTGTGAAAGTTGCCAATGCTCCAGACCAGAGGAGGCCCGCCTTCCCCACAGGGAATGGGACACGGCCAAGGGGCCGTGGTCCCGGGTGCACATTGATTTCGCGGGCCCGTTCAGAGGCACCCTGTTTCTTCTTGTCGTGGACGCCTTCTTCAAGTGGTTGGAGGTTATCCCAGTCACGAGCACCTCCTCGGCCCAGACCATTAAGCATTTGCGGAGGCTCTTTTCCACGTTCGGCATACCCGACGCATTAATTAGCGACAACGCTAGTTGTTTCACGTCCTCCGAGTTTAGGGCATTCATGGAGATTAACGCCGTTCGGCATATCACCTACGCCCCGTTTCACCCAGCCACCAATGGTCAAGTAGAGCGCCTCGTCCGCACCACGAAGGACGCGTTGCGGCGCATGGGCCCCGGGGACCTGAACCTACAAGTGTGTCAGTTTCTGCTAGGGTACAGGGTGACCCCGTTGGCGTCAGGATACTCCCCCGCAGAGCTCTTAATGCGTAGGAAACTGACCACCATCCTTACTAGGCTAGACCCCACGAGGGTAGAGGACAAGGGAAGGAACATTGGGCTAGAGGCCATGAAGAGTTTCAGTGTAGGCGCCCCCGTGCATTGCAGGAATTACGCCAGCACGGGCCCAGCCTGGGTACCGGGCGTAGTTGTGGAGCGAACCGGCCCCGTGTCGTACCGCGTGGAAACCAGCACAGGGCTACTGTGGAGGCGGCACGCGGACCAGCTCCGACGCAGGGTCTCCGATGAGCAGGGCGCAGACCAAACAGAGAAAAAATCAGCGTTAGGGTTCTCCCCCACCCGTTCAGCCCAAGGGGGAGGGAAAGGGGGCTGCGGGTCCCCACCAAGGGGGGAGGAGGATGTTCTCGTAGATATCCTGGGGGATCTTTCTGAGGAGGAGGAGGAACCCGACCCCATACATATCTCGCGGAATTCCCCCACAAATGCGGATACCCCCACTGAGTTAGAATTTGATTTTCAGAACCGGGGGAGTTTTTCGGAGTGGTCCCCCACCCGTCCAAGCGAGAAGAGGGGTTTTTCGTTAGCCCCGATCGCCCCCGGTCTGCCCACAATGGAGTTCTTCCCTTCCCCTAAGGCCGCCAAACCGCGGCAAGCCACTAACGAGTCTCCCTCTCCCATTACAGGACAAGGGACCAGGGAACAAAGAAGCAGTAGCGCCCCCGGGGGGGTCAGCCCTCATCACGGCCCAAACGCACATGCAATAAGCCATCTTGGCCGAGAGACTTCGTCTCATCCTAGGGGGGAGGGATGTTGTGTTCTGTAAAGCTGTGCCTTTAACAATGTACCTTAGCCACGTGGTAACAATGTAACCTTTCTGTGTGCAACATTATAACCTTCAGCTGTATCAATGTAAACCTGATAAGGGGACGCGAGCTAGTGACCACTAGATGGCAATAGCGAGCGTCCAGCTCTCATGGCTCAGATTCACCTGGATCAGCAGCGCGGGAAGATTCCCGCCACCTCTTCACCTGGACAAGAAGGGCGTGACCTTCTACGACGTCACGCAGGCAGCAACCAATAGTCTGTCGACGAGCCACTTTCAAATGTATAGCCAGCTGTATATATTGAGCTACCCATCCGCCATTACCACATGTTCCTCCGGATCATCATGCAATAAACCTGTGTTAAGCCAACCCTTCGGCTGTTTCATTGTCTTTGGTCCCCTACACTAAAGCCTCCCTCTTAGTCCCTCGCCATCTTGAGTTTTCACTTGCTCATTCACATACATGGAGGGAGAGAAGGTGGGAAGTGCCTCACTCTTAGTGCATGCCTGTTGTGAGCTCTCATTCACATGGCCACAGCTCTGCAGGTTAGGAGGGGAAAGCAGCACCCGAGGAGAAAGAGAAGGGAAAGAAACATGCCGGCTATCAAGCCGGAGAGAGCCACCTGCGACTCAGTCTTGCCTGCACCTTGCTTCCAGTGTGTGCATGCCTGGAGGAGTGTGCATGATTAGACCGAGCCTGGCTCTCACCAGTGGCGCAGCAGTGGCTGGGATTATTAAGGTGAAGGCTGTTTTGTAGATAACTCACCCATTTTTTTATTTTTTTATTTAATTCCACTTGTACCCTGTCCATCTGGGATGTCTTCCCCATTCTGGGCGGTTAACAAACAACACATTAAAAAAGTATACTTCTGTCCCAGATTTGTGGGAGAGAATTATGGCAACTCTAGCCAGGCGGTACGTTCACTGAATCCGCTGCTATCTGTGACCCCTCTGTCCTCTTGTTGGCTGGGGCTGGCCAGGGCTGGCTGGCTCTCCCGCACTTCCTGCTTGTGGGGCAGCTCTTTCCCCGCCGGTGGCATGGGTCAGCTCAGCTCAGCCTCCCACCCCACAGCCCCTGCCTCACATGTCCTCCCCTCACTTGGTCCACCCAGCGCACAAGTGGGTGCAGGCTCCTGGTGGGAGCAGTTGCCATGAAAGAGAAGAAGCAACAGGCTGTTTTCCCCCCCAAGCCAAGAGGCGCCTTCTAGTCTGAAGGGAAAAAAAACAGCCTGGTGCTTCTCCTCCTTCACAGCATCATCGAGGTGGCTTCTCCTGCTGCTCGCTGGGCTCACGTGCATGCCAAACCAAAGGGCACGCCACTGGTGCTGGGAGGGAGGGTGCCCCTGGATGAGTATCTATAGCCCAGTGGGCCAGCCCACCACTAGAACCATACTCTCAAATCATAGAGGCATGGGAGAATCTCACCTCCCACGTCGGTACGTCAAATCTCCATGCCTATAGCACAGAAACGT
The DNA here is from genome assembly GCA_035047305.1 of Bradypodion pumilum. Classification (NCBI taxonomy): domain Eukaryota; kingdom Metazoa; phylum Chordata; class Lepidosauria; order Squamata; family Chamaeleonidae; genus Bradypodion; species Bradypodion pumilum. The sequence goes on from JAWDJD010000002.1 coordinate 322,632,056, forward strand.
GCAGCAATGCCTGGTTAGATGCAACAAAACAAAATGACAAGAATCCCACAGTACAGAAGGTAGGAAGTAATTTGCAATCACCATTCTTTCTTGCCAGGAGAAATCACTGGTAACAGCTACTCTCATGTAGCTTATCTGTCAAGAAACAGTATGTCAACAGCAATCTGTTTACTGACATAAGTATTAGTCATCATAACTCATATCCCTAAACAAGTTATAAGCACAATCAAATAATTGCAGTGCTAACCTAAGTGTTTAGATATGCCTGCAGAGGTATTTTGGAAATGCAGGCATGTATGAAGGAGGAAATGTTTTACAAGGAGTTAGCATCCAAGGAATATTTAAGTGTCATGAATAGAATAATGGAAATATTATTTTAACCATTTCACTATCATTTTTTTGCACCAAAATAAAAAAGATAAACAAATTTCAGGGCAGAAACCATTACATATGTAAGAATTCAAGTTTCCATTACAGTATAATGCATCAAAGAATCGCAGTAGAGATGCAGTGACAGAACCTAGATCTTGATTTCTCCAGAAGTCACCCAGAAGAACAAGCTATGGACTGTACTGTTAGAAATGTTTCAACTATTGTCTTAAATTTCATTTTTGTACAAGATGCTAGAGCACACGATTTTCTAGTTTCTGGGGATTTTTGATTACATTCATTTCAACATGTCTTCAGAGTTGTTTATGGAACGTGAGAGGAGCGTGCGTGCATGCACACACACACCTGTATAGGTTCCAGTTCATATGGGGGTGGTTTCAGGTGTCAGTGAGATGCAGATGATTTCACCACAGCCTCAAGCCCTCTGTCCCGGAGGTGACCACTTCACCCTAACTAATACCAAGACCAGCTCTAGTTTGCATAGTTAAGGATAGCCCACCAGCTTTATCCATTAGATATCTCAGATCTGACCATAAAAACAACATGCCTTGCTTACGTGCTTACTATAATATGTCTACAGCTTTTGGAAAGTTTTTGTAAGCTTCAACTGGACCAGAACACTTCAACCTCACTGCTGCCAGAGTGGATCTGCTGAAGCAGCAGAGATGCTGTGGGATAAACTGGCTAGTCTCCCCCAACCAGTTGGAGCTTATCTCTACTGCCAGGGCAGCCACTGATCAGCAGAGACAAGCTCCAGCTGATTAAGGGAGACCTTTCCCCAGCTGATCAGCTATATCGCCTCTCCACTGCAACCAGTGATCATTTTAAGAAATATTTAGTTGAAGTGTCATAGCACTATGATATTTTGAATAAATACTTTTTTCAAAAAAACAGTCCACTGGAGAGCCAAGAGAGGCTCCACCTGATCTGCAGCTGCACGGAGATGTAGTTGTGGCTGTCCCTGCCAATCTGCTGGAGCCTGTGTCAGCTCCTGCCACAGGTTTACCTGGGATTTCCAGATAAACATCAACAAAGCCCAAATTGTCTTATTTTACACCAATTTAAGTATCAGTGAAAACTAAATGACTCCCCCACCACCACCAGCAGCCAGCAGTTTCAGATAAACCACTTGGCAGCCAAAATAAATCAATTTTGGCTCTGTGTCATATAATTCTTGATCATTGCATTAATTGGGAAGCAACACACATATGGGGTGTTTGCAATTCAATATACATTCTCATTGAGCTCTTCAGCCAATTGTTTTGTCCTACAATTGCTTAAAAGTCAGGATGTGGATGAATATGTGCTTTGGGGGCCCTCAATCATTCCTGAGCCACTGGGTCATTTCCTGCAATATGCTTCTCCAGCAACCCTGAAAAAGAGGGGATTGGGGAGGGGATTGCCACATCATACAGTTAATGAGGCAGAAATACTGGGATGTTTCTTTTTAAAAGATAGATAGCAGCCCTATACTTTATAATGATAGTATAGATTACACTGACAGATTGCTTACTGTGGACCCAAAATTTCACCATATTAATGTGCAGGCTGCTGTGGAATAGAGGAAGCTGCCTTATATTAATTCAAATCATGAGTCCCTCTAGCCTTGTATTTTCAGGTCTGGCACTAGCTCTCTGGAGTTTCAGGCAAGGTGCTTCCTTTGCTGTATTTGGATACCTCTTCTTCTTCAAGTACTGTATCCAATTCCCAACATTGGCTATCATCACGGCAATCAGCCATGAAGATTGTCCTGAGAATATAATACAGTGGCCTTCCATTTACCTTCTGCCTCGCAGCACAACATCCATACCATTGATCTAGTTCTGCAAGTCACTTTCTAGTCCTGAGCCCTTTTGGCACACAAAGTCCTCATCAGCTCCAGAACAGTATTGATGAAGCTCTTGCCCTCTATCAAGATGGATTCAAGTGGGATTTAATCCACTTGCACCAGATACAGCCATTACCCTTTCCTGTGGACTTCACCACCCAAGGTCATTAGTTCTCAAGGTTGTCATGTTAGTTAACCACCACCTGATGATTGGTGTTGAGTTGCTGGTAGTATGGTCTACTCTATTACCATAGCAGGATAACCTGGCCAGACAGCATAGAGACTTCTAGTATACTCCAATGGTCTCCCTTTTAAGTACTTACCAGGCTCAACTGTGCAGAAAAGCTTAGGTGTCTTCAGGGTATTCTTCTTGTTTTTTATTTTAAAGATAATCCAGGTGTTAGTGATAACTTTTCAAGCCCTATATGGGTTGGGACCTTCTTACCTTGCAGAACGTCGTCCCCTCAGGTCTGTAGCCTGCATCACTCGCTCCTCTTTGTCGGTGCAGCTTCAGGTGCTGACCCCAAGACTGGCTAGGAAGTTTGGGATGAGAAGGGCCTTCTCAGTGGCGGCACCAATGATGTGGAATGGCATCCCACCTGAGCTGCGCCAGGCCTCTTTGCTCCAATCCTTTAAAAAACTACTGAAGACATTGCTTTTTCGAGGAGGCCTTTATAAATGTCCTACTGATCTCTGGCTTTTAGATTGGGACCGCTACATATTTCTTCCAATTTAGCTGCATGGTCATGTCTCTTGACTGCAGTACTTTGGCCCATTATAATGGTCGATGTTGATTGTAAATTTTTATCGTAGGTTTTATGTGGTGTAGGTTCTATGGGGTATAACTGTTTTTAATAAGTTTTGTTAATTGTATGGGGGATTTTATGATGTGAGCTGCGATGTGAGCTGCCTTGAGTAGCATACCTGTCAAGTGCGACTCCGGAGAATGCGGGACCTGCGCAGTAGCCTTCTGCGCAGAACCCTTCTACGCATGCGTAGAAGGGTTCTGCACAAAAGGGGATGCGCAGTAACTACTTTACCCCGCCATCAAATTACAGGATGGCAGCGGATAGCGGCGGGAAAGTAGAGTTTGCAGTGCTGAATTATGGGAAATCCCAGCCAATACGGGATACTTGACAGGTATGCTTGAGTAGGGATGTATTGTTCCCTAGAGGGGTGGGATACAAGTGTAAAATTCAATTCAATTCAATGATGTACAACTACTTCCACAAACTGCAGTGTTTAAAACACACAACACATTTATCCATACACAAGGAGAAACATGTATTTCATTATCTTTAAAACACATGTTCACCTCTGTCTTTTGTGTCTGTCACAGTTCAGTTTTGAATTAATGCTTTGTTTCACTCTGATAAAATTTGTTTACGGAAAAAGAAAGGACTCAGGATTTTTTTTTTACAGACCTTGACAATGTTTTAAGTAGCTGAAGGGAGTGAAGAAAAGGGACTATAGTTGGTTATAGGAATCCTATCCCTTTGCTTAACAGAGTACCTTTCAGAAATTATGTAAGCAACATTGCACATACCCATTAGGTGGCAGTGTTATACAACATTGCAAAGAGAAGGCAGACAAGTGAGTCACAGTTATTCTTACACAGCCATATATGGTCTACTTAAGGGCCCATAGGTGAAGACCTGTTTTTCTTGAACCTCCAAGTTGGTATGACTCAAGCTGTAAGTAACAGCTTCCAAAACCACCCATATCTTACAAAGAGCACTCATAAAAACAAGGTGCCAGTGCTAGTTTGTGTGCTCTTCAGCGGTAAACAATTTGGACACTGTGATCCAAAGAACAAATTAGAGCAAAAAGAAAAGAAAGAAAAGACAAAAGTTCTTCATTTAGCTAAGTAAGATTATCTGAAACATCTCAACCATCTCTGAAAAATCTATTTTTGGTATTTCTTGAAATGGTATTCAGTTTGACTCTTCCATCAGTGTTATTTTGAAAGTATTGGGTGGGCTAAATCTAAAGTAGAAACAACTTACAAATATCCTAAAACATCAACTTCCAAGCAATGAACATTTTTCCAAATCACATATTTTACAGTATTGTAAAGAGGCCGATAGAGAATGAGAACAAAGGGGCAGGACAGTTTCTTCTTCTTCAAATAAGGCTGAGGTGGTAGAGACAGGAGAATATTCTTAGGCTCCAAATCCATTAAAATGCTTAGAAAGTTCACTGTGAGAATATACTACAACATACGTAGAAATTAATGGTGCATACATATTGTAAATGCAATCAAAAGAGGCTAGTAGCTGGTCAAGGATGTGAGAGTTAAATTAAATTATACCTTCCTCCTAGATATGCCTGAGAAATATAGTGCTGCCATAATATCTGCTAATGAAGCTGAGAAGGGAAACACAGCTACTCAACTCACAGTTCAGCCTATTTTGTTTCTTGAAGAAGGACCTCAGCCATCTCAAAACAGCAGTCAATCTGTGATGCCAAATATAACTCACAATGTGTTTTTTCAAGGTACTGTTAGACACTTAACATTAATTTATCTAGTACAGTACTTGTAAACCTATCCATGTCTACTCCAGTCAGTTCTGCCAGTTTCAAGGGAGCTTGCTCTAGGTAGACAAAACAAAGAGTCTTGTAGCACTTTAAAGACCACTACATTTTATGTGGCATAAGCATCTGTGGACTCCAGATGCAGGTGAAGTACACACCTGAAGAAGTAGTCAGCAGTCATGGTAAAAATCCCTGTTCATGCTAAATAAAACCTGTTCGTCTTTTAAGACACCACAAGACTCCTTACCAGAGATACTCCAATATAAATGCACATAAAATGTATGCCTCAGCCTCCTTGACGTAGCGTGGGATCAGAGAAGGCATTAAAAAACCCTCTTCCATTTCCAGCCATGGTTGAGACAAGACTCTGAGAACCAGCCACATATTTGTTCTGGAAGATGCTACACAAGATTTGCTCTTCTGCAATAGATTCCCTCTTTGATGGGTTGGGGTGGGTGGGTATTTTTTTAACAGATTGATTTTTTAATTGATTGATTTTATATGATTTTATTGATTTTAAACATCTTTTATGTCATGTTGTGAGCCGCCCAGAGTCGCTCCGGTGAGAGGGTGGTGATATAAATTTAATAAATAAATAAATAAATAAATAAAAATTATTGGATCCAACTTGCTGAAATTTTCTTATTAATAGGAACAAGCAAACATATAACACAGACTATAACAAGTTCAATGTCTCCAACTCCTCCTGTGATAGGCTAATCCAGTGATGGCGAACCTTTTGGAGACCGAGTGCCCAATCTCAACAGGCTGCCATATGTGCTGCAGAGGGGCAAGGCAAACTCTATGCTGGAGGAGGTAGGAAGCTCTCCCATTGGGCTGCTGGGCAGCGGGCCAGGGCGAACTCTGTGCTGGGGTGATGGTGCACGTGCCCACAGAGAGGTCTCTGAGTGCCCCCTCTGGCACGTGTTCCATAGGTTCGCCACTACTGGGTTTATCTATGTTATGGTGGAGCCAGCTACTGCTAGGAAGCCATCAACAGTGTGCAGGCCAGCAGACGGCAGCCAGCTCCTAACACAGGGATTCTCAACCTGCGGCCTGTGGGCTGGATGTCACTCATGGCACGATTTCATGCGGCCCTCCACCACCTCCACCACACCAGGAATTGCCATGTGGTGGAGGAAGGGCAAAATAGCCATCTGGCCCCCAAAGTTATCTGAAGGAGCATGGCCCGGGCCCTGGCTTTAAAAGGTTGAGAACTCCTGTCCTAACAGAAGATTGCCACTAGCAGAAATTACTAGGACATACCTATGTAGAATCCTTTATCTGCATGGGCAGTTATCCACAGTGAAACTAGTGCAATCTTATGCAACCAGAAACTGTGGTGGCAGCAGTGGTGAAGTAGCAAAAGACCAGGGCTACCAAGGACATATGATAACAATGAAGGAGCAGAAACATAACAAAAAAGAGAAAGCGAAGAGGAAGACAGCAGAGTAATGAAAGTGGGGAGGAAATGATTCCAGCAAATGTACATTATATTTTACCTTTACACTCACATGAAAATTACATTCGAATAAATAAATAATGCATACACAAACTTCTTGGAAAGTCTCTTTTCTTTTTTAAAAAATGAGTTACCATTACAGTTTTTAAAATAAATACACCAAATAGTTTGTTCCCATTTCTTACATGTTTTTGAAGCGTGTATTTTTGTCATTCAAAAGATAATATAGCTAGCCCTCTACTTGTAAAAAAATGAATGCTACAAGCTGCTGGTTTGTGATACAAACACATCTAAGTGATAAGCCCATTCATAAGACTATCCCCATAACTAGAAGAATAGTGAAAACGTTTGTTTATTACTTGCTCACTTGCTCACTCACTCACTCATATCATGCCCAGTTAGTGAGACTACTCCTCTGGGTGGCTTACAATAAAAATTAAGTATAATAAGACAACCAGTACAAAAAACCCAATAAAACAAATAGCAATATATAACAACATAAAACAAAAATAATTTACAATTACATTGGAAAGGGAGAGAAGATAATCCTTGGTGCATTGCAATTGTCTTATGGTCTTGGTTACTCATGGGGAAGACTCATACAACTAGCTTGTTTTTTTCTCACCATCTCTACACAAAACTATGTGTCTGCCCACTACAAACAATTATGGAAAAGACAAGAATAAACATGTACGAAAACAGTGGAGGTGAAAGTTCTGAAACAAAGCATTTCAATATAAAGAATGTGCTCGGACTACCATCCAACATAGCATATTAAAACATTTAATCCATTCTTATGACTAGAAAAAATGAGGTAGCAAATTCTTGTTGATTTGTTTACTATATACTGTGTGTTGTGTTCTAATGGTTTTACCTTCCACATGGATTACAATGTATCTGAGCCAATGTAACCTTGCCTATAGCAACAATGTAACCTTCAGCTGTATCATATAAACCCTGTAATAGGACGCGAGCTAATGACCACCAGCTGGCAGCAGCGAGCGTCCAAGCTCTCTTGGTCCGAACTCATCAAAGGCAACAGCGCGGGAAGCTTTCCCGCCACCACCTACACCTGGACAAGAAGGGCGTGACCCACAATGACGTCACGCAGACAGTAGCCAATGGGCTACCATGGCACCACGTTCAAATGTATTCCTACTGTATATAAAGAGCTATCGATCCGCCATTACCTCATGTTCCCTCTGTCCACGATGCAATAAACCTGAGTTAACCCAGCCCGAGGCTGTGTCCTGTGTCTTAGTTTTATACACTAAATTGGCGACGAAGGTGGGATAATGGATCCCCAAGGAGCAGCCAGGGCACAGAGCGGGTTCAACATCACCAAACCGCAAGACTGGGAGTTGTTGGAGATGGACTTCCATGCGGCGCTGGTGGAACTCAAAGTCAAGGAAGACGATGAGGAGAGGAAGAGGGCCATCCTCACCCGCATGCTTGGGATGGAAACCAAGCGGACGCTGGTGGGCATCATCGCTCCGAAGAAGGTGAGCGAATTTAAGGCGGACGACATCATGAAGCTGCTACGGGAGCGCTTCCAACCCTCGAGGGCGATGTTTCCCGCTCGGAGCGCGTTTTGGAGGCGAGTCCAAGCGCCGGACGAGTCGGTTGAGGCATTCGTGGCCGCCATGAGGGTAGCCGCCGCCCCCTGCAAATGGGGCAACATCCTAGAAATGGCCCTCAGGGACGGCGTGCTGTGTGGCCTGAAAGACAAGGAGGTGCAGCGCAGCTTGATGAATAAGGAGCCGCCACCAACGCTGGCAGAGGTCGTCGAGGCCGCGGAGGCCGCAGAGTCCACGAATGCTGGAGTGGACGAGATGCACCAGTGGCGTGAGTGGCGTCCCAGAGCCGGTAAAGCGGAAAAATCGGTGCACGCAACTCAACGGGCCTCAAAGTCGTTTTCGGAAGGCAGCGACGGCGAGGAGGTCCAGAAGGTCCGAAAGGGGGGGCGCCGCTGCGATGGTTGCGGAGCGGCCCATGAGCGTGCGAGGTGCCCATTTAGAAAGGCCGAATGCTACACCTGCGGCCGTCGGGGGCACATCGCCAAGGCATGCAGAAAACGGAAGGAGGGCCGGAGGCAGTCACCGGACCGTTCGACCAGGCCGGACCGTGCAGCGAGGCCCAAAGATGGCGTCCAGACCACGCGGGAGCAGGACGGCGTGGGCCGCGTCTCGGACAGCAGCGAGGACGACGTCCCAGTGCTTAGTGTGTCCGCGGAACAGTCCCATTATTTCGTTGAGGTACTAGTACAAGGGGCCCCTATCAGGATGGAAATTGACTCGGGGTCCTCCTATTCCATAATTCCCCAGAAAGAGTTCTTGAAAATCGACCCCCTCGTGCGGCCCAAACTTAAAACATTGAGGTCCACGCTACGAGATGTACAGGGAAACAGCATTCCGGTGTTGGGGGTCGGGAAATTTCGGGTTGAGTTTAAGAAACACTCTGCGGAGCTGCCCCTAGTTGTCCTCAAGGGGGGGAGTTGTAGCCTCCTAGGGACACAGTGGTTCCGGCCTCTAGGCCTGTTTATAGGGGGAGTACATGCAGTGGGGGTGGACCCAATACAAGCGGTGTGCGATGCGCATCCCGCCGTTTTTGAAAAAGGACTTGGGAAATTCAAGGGACCCCCTGTAGCTTTCGACCTAGACCCGGAGGTCCGCCCGATAAGACTCAAACCGCGCAGGGTGCCCTTCGCACTAAAGGACAAAATAGAGGCGGAACTGGACAAATTGGTGGGCCAGGGGATTCTTATTCCTGTTGATTCCGCGGAGTGGGAAACTCCAATTGTAACAGCTCTGAAGGCTAACGGGGAGGTGCGCATTTGCGCTGATTATAAGTGTACAATTAACAAGGCGATCCGCCCTAATGCATACCCGGTGCCGGTGGTCAGCCACCTTTTGGCCAGGCTAAATGGGGGAAAGTGTTTCGCTAAGCTCGACCTGGCACAAGCCTATCAGCAGCTTCCCGTAACACCCGCCACGGCCGCGGCACAAACGATAGTCACACATAAAGGAGCGTTCCAGGTGTCGCGTTTACAGTTCGGCGTGAACTCGGCACCCGGCCTTTTTCAGTCGCTTGTGGAACGCCTCCTGAAGGGGCTGGAGGGGGTGTTGCCTTATTTTGATGACGTATTAATAACAGGGGGGAGTGAGGCCGAACTGGCACAGAGATTGGACAAAGTACTAACGGTGTTCGAGAAAGCGGGGCTGAGACTGAGGAAGGACAAATGTGTCTTTTTCGAAACCGAGGTCGAGTTCTTAGGGTTCAGGATTACACCCGAGGGTATCAAGCCATCCAAATCCAAAGTAGTAGCCATCAAAAAGGCCCCTCGCCCCACATCCAAAACCGAGCTACAGTCATTCCTGGGGCTCCTCAATTTTTACCATACATTCCTTCCGCGGAAGGCGTCCGTGGCCGAACCGCTTCATCGGTTGCTTAAAAAAGAGGAGACTTGGATGTGGGGTGACGAGCACGAGAGGGCGTTCAAAGAATTAAAGCAACTCTTGACCTCTGACGCAATTCTAACGCATTTCGACCCCAAACGGCCGGTGGTCCTAGTCTGTGATGCATCACCGGTGGGGGTGGGGGCGGTACTTTGCCACGTGTTGGATGACGGAAGGGAGGCCCCGGTTGCATTTTATTCAAGGTCCCTGTCCCAGGCAGAGCGAAATTACGCACAAACCGACAGGGAGGCATTGGCAATTGTAGCGGGGACCAAAAAGTTTCACGATTTTTTGTATGGCCGCCCGTTCAAAATCGTGACGGATCACAAGCCCCTGTTAGGGATTTTCACGGCAAGCAAGCCCACCCCGCAGATCCTATCACCGAGAATGCTGCGATGGGCCATTTTTCTCAACGCGTACCAACACGAGTTGGTGTACCGGCCCGGAAAAGAGATCAGCCATGCTGATGCACTTTCGAGATCCCCTTTGCCCTTGTCGGACGACCAGAAGGCTAGATTAGGGAGAGACCGCCAGGTGTTACTAATTGAGGTTTTAGATGCACCCCCAATAGTACCAGCCGACATTGCGAGGGCGACAGGCAAGGACAGGACACTCGAGAAAGTCAGCTCATGGGTACAAAAGGGGTGGCCGGCATCGTCCCCAAGCACGGAATTCGACCCATTCTTTCGGAAGAAGCTAGAGTTGTCCCTAGAAAGGGGGTGCCTATTGTGGGGCCAACGGGTGGTGGTTCCTGCAGCCATGCGGCCGAGGGTGCTCAAACTGCTGCACGTCAGCCACCCGGGCATCGTTCGCTCGAAAGCGCTGGCCCGCAGTTACTTTTGGTGGCCACAGCTGGACGCGGACATTGAGCACATGGTCGGCACTTGCGAGGCATGCCAGGGATCCCGACCAGAGGCGGCCCGCCTCCCGCATAGGGAATGGGACACAGCAAGGGGGCCGTGGTCTAGAGTACATGTAGATTTCGCTGGCCCATTTCGAGGAACCATGTTTCTCCTGGTGGTGGATGCGTTCTCCAAGTGGCTGGAGGTTATCCCAGTAAAGAGCACGTCCTCCGCCACGACAATTAGCCAGCTACGGAGAGTCTTTTCCACGTTCGGTTTACCCGACACTTTAGTCAGCGATAACGCGAGTTGTTTCACCTCCTCGGAGTTCGAGGCATTCATGGGAGCAAACGCCATTCGGCATGTTACATCCGCGCCGTTTCACCCGGCCACGAATGGCCAAGTGGAACGGTTGGTGCGTACAACAAAGGATGCGCTGCGGCGCATGGGCCCGGGAGACCTAAATCACCAAGTGTGTCAGTTCTTGTTAGCGTATAGGGTGACCCCCTTAGCGTCGGGTTACTCGCCGGCAGAACTCTTGATGCGGCGAAAACTGACCACGCTTCTGACCAGGCTGGACCCGACGAGAGTCGAGGATAAAGGGAAAAACATAGGATTGGCAGTCTCGAAAGGGTTCGCCGCCGGCGACCTTGTTTACTGCAGGAACTATGCAAGCGCAGGGCCAGCCTGGGTGCCAGGAACGATAATAGAACAAACAGGGCCAGTGTCATATCGGGTGGAAACGAGCACCGGTCTCCTCTGGAGGAGACACGCTGACCAACTGAGGCGCCGAGTGAGTGAAGGGCCGGTCAGTGGGGCACAGCAACAGGATTCAGCGATAGGGTTCTCCCCCACCCGTTTAGCCCAAGGGGGAGAAAATGAGGGACATCAGTCCGAATCCGGGGGGGAAAGCAGTGATCCCGACTCATATCCTTTCGATACTCCAGTTCTATCAGAGCCCGGGGGGAGGGAAAGGAATGTGCGGCCGCCGCCGCGTCCCCCGAATGTAATTTGGATTTTGATTTTGGTTTTGCGAGCCGGGGGGGTTTTCAGGAGTGTTCCCCCACCCTTCCAAGCGAGAAGAGGGGTTTTTCGTTAGCCCCCAGTGCCCCCGGTTCTTCCCCGAGAAAGAGCACACCTCCCAACAACGCCGCGGAGCCGCGGCAAGTCACTAACAAGTCTCCCTCTCAAATTACAGGGCAGGAAACCAGGGGACAAAGAGAAGGTAGCAAACCCGGGGAAAGGCAGCCCGCATCGAGACCCCAGCGTGTTCGAAATAAACCATCTTGGCTGAGAGACTTTGTCTCCTAAGGGGGGGGAGTGTGTTGAAGTGTGGGCTCGAGACTTTGTCTCGTCCTAGGGGGGAGGGGTGTTGTGTTCTAATGGTTTTACCTTCCACATGGATTACAATGTATCTGAGCCAATGTAACCTTGCCTATAGCAACAATGTAACCTTCAGCTGTATCATATAAACCCTGTAATAGGACGCGAGCTAATGACCACCAGCTGGCAGCAGCGAGCGTCCAAGCTCTCTTGGTCCGAACTCATCAAAGGCAACAGCGCGGGAAGCTTTCCCGCCACCACCTACACCTGGACAAGAAGGGCGTGACCCACAATGACGTCACGCAGACAGTAGCCAATGGGCTACCATGGCACCACGTTCAAATGTATTCCTACTGTATATAAAGAGCTATCGATCCGCCATTACCTCATGTTCCCTCTGTCCACGATGCAATAAACCTGAGTTAACCCAGCCCGAGGCTGTGTCCTGTGTCTTAGTTTTATACACTAAACTGTGCACAACCAAAACAGGTCCAACGAAACTGACATCTCAGCTTTCAGTATGCTTAAAAATATTTCCCTACTCTGGCAGTTTTGGCCTTACAGAAAGGGAGACAGCTGCAGCCCAATATTTAAGGAGGCCAACCAACATTGTTTCTCATACTGAGCCATATCCACACAAAAGCAAAAGAAAGAAACAGAAACAAAAATACAAAAATAGAGTCACACCCGAAAGAGTTTTATTTCCAAGACAGTACTCCTGGATCAACTTGCTTCTTCAGACAGGGTGTGGTATTCCATGCACAATTAGGTTACTAGTTCTTACAGGGAGTAAAACACCCATCTCTATGGGAGACATAAATGGTCTTGGACCCAAGGAAGTGAAGTCATAGTATGTACAGTCAGACTCATAAATGTCAGGTAAGGATACAGATAGACAATGGGCATAGTTACACACTTAAAAAGTAACACATTTGTATTGGGATTGAATCTGCTGAGATTGATTTAAATGTATTTATTTACATGATACATATAAAATCTTGCATTATATGCTGCTAACGTGGGTTATCAGATACAGTCTTCAGAGGTTTTTTAATTTTAACCCAAATGTGTGTTGTGTTAATGTACCAATTGTGTGTGTCCAGGCGAATTTATGTATATTTCCCCGCAGTGTATTTAGAAATTTGCTTACTGAGGAACAAGTTCATGTTTATATCCGAAGGGGAGGACGTGAATATGTCTGTGAATCTTTTAACCCACACCTCTGTTACTGCAAGAGAAAGAGGAGAACCAAAAGCATAACACATGCAGAATCTATTTTAAAAAGAAACCACTTGCAAAGCAGTGTTACCCATATCGCAGTTCCTTCAAGCCTGCCACGTTCTGGGGGTGGAAAGTCTCTATACAGTGGCAATTATGTTGTGAAAGTTGTGATTTTCCAACTCCTCTCCACCAGATAGGACTAGCTTTTGGTGGAATACATTTGAACTTTGAATATTTCCTGGGGCAAAACTTTGAACAACATACCAATTGCTTAAGGATATAGATTTTTGTGTAACACCTTAATGGAGGGTATGTCTCTTTAAGACAGAGGCTTAGATGACAACTTCCTCTCCTTTGTAAGAATGGTTGCCTTAGAGATCTAATTTGTTTGGACAAACTAAGTTGCCATGTTGCTTTTTTTTAAAATCTCTTTCCAAGTTTTTGTCTCTTTGTTTTACAGGAATTTTAACCTCCATTTGAAAAACAGGAAAATTGCCAAGGAGAAAGAACCTTCACTTTAAAGCAAAAATAGATGGTTGAAGTAAAACTTGCCAAAACTAAGGGAATTAAAACTGCAGATCAATTCCTCTCTTGCTCAATGAAAACATGGGCACACGGATGCACCATTCTTGCCCTTTAACTTCCACCCTAAGTAATCACCACATTATAACCCACTAGCCACTCCACTCTTTTTTGGACATCACTAGCAATGTGGAAAAGCTGGAAGGGAGCTTATGCTTTGGTATTGTCAATAATTTGAACCAGCAGATTTGTAGAACAATCCTATCTAGGATTATACAGTACAGGTATAACCTTCACAATCCCAGTCCACTTGATCTGTGATTGTGGGAAGGAAGTCTCTTTGGCCAGTATCTAACTACCTTTCCAATAAATGTGGGGTCCCCAGTGTAAAGACACTAGATTCCTCTGTTTTGCTGTAGGCAAAGAAAGGTTGGTTTTATTCATGGAGACCACCACTTGTGCAGTGTCATTGCTTTTGTAAATAGCACAATCTCACATTAATATGCTGGTTGGACTTTCTGTGCTGTGGAAAACCAGTAAGATATTTACTGATGTGTTTAATGAGCTTATTCCTAGGTACATGAAATGTTTTTGTCTTTAAGGGATCAAAAGTTTGCTTTTTGTTGTGACAAAAGATACAAAAGTATGGATCAATGTGCCTGCGTTCTGAGTGGGGAAAGGCGGTTGATCTGTGGTCCGAATTTACTTAACGGGAGGTTTAGAATTAAGCATACATTTAAAATGAAAGTCCCCCCCCCCCTCTTTGGGGGAAATAGGCCAAAAACCTGGTAGTTAAGCCTGGAAACATAACAGAATTGGTGTTACTTCTGGAGATGAATTGTCACAAGTTACAAAGCCAGTCTAGACATCATCTGTTGTGGGCAAGATTGTGTGACTCAGTGTGCCATAAAATGACTATGGAGGCTTCTTAAGGTAAAGGTTTCCCTTGCTCGAAAGCCAGTCGTATCCGACTCTAGGGTTCAGTGCTCATCTCTGTTTCAAAGCCAAAGAGCCAGTGCTGTCTGCTTCTGCAGACGTTTCCGTGGTCATGTGGCAGGCATGACTAGACACTGGAGCGCACGGAACACTGTAACCTTCCCAACGAAGTGGTCCCTAGAAAGCATGCCCTCTCCATAGAAAGAAAGCTTACTGGTGGAAGAAGTTAGGCTGAAACTCCTTTCCTTGAAATCATCTTTTCTATATGCAGAGAACATTTTAAATTAAATCAACTATGTTGGCTGAAACCGGACTGTTAAGTGTTACACAACTAAACACAAGTCTGGAATTTCAGTAAGGAACAACCTAAGAATCGCATTTGGTTGCAAACCAATCACCAATCTACAAACTTTTATTAAGAATTGGAGAAAAGGTGACCATGGGGGTATAAAGCTACTAAACCTTTATTCCACTCAGCTGCTTTCCTGCTTAGAACCTCCCCCAACATATTTTCTACTGAAGTTCAACAAATCCTGGTGAATGTATATTTTAACTGGAACAAACAAACAAACAAAAGAAATGACCAGATAAAAAAGTCTAAACAGATTCCCCTTCACCATTATCCTGTTCAAAGCTTGTAACCTCCAATTACTGCTTTTCTTTTAAAAGAAAAGGAGGGGGTGGGGAATCAGCAGGCTAGTAAACATATCTCCCAGGAGGTAGACCTACTCTTTAGGATCAAAGCCAGATACTGTATTTTGTTTGGTCACAGATAGTAGGCCTAACACTGATTTTGCTATTCAAAATTCTGCTTGCGAGTAATTGTTTATTGCGTATTGCACAATCACGTGTTGCTTCATTAGGCAGATGCTTCCTGTGTTCTACATCTGTAGCAAAAAAGAAGAAGTAGAAGCAGAGAGAACTCTGAAAATCAGGTGTTTTTGTTTATTCAAGACTAATCTTAAATGAGAAAAAAGAGGCTCTTACAGTGTAAAAAACTGTTCATTATAGAAAAGAAGCTAGGTGATTATGCACAGATAATTTAATGGGTTGATAGATAAATGCAGCTGTTCATAGACCACCCCATTGTGCTAAAACATTCTCTGGACTGTTTACAAAGTAATTGTGCAATCTACTCTTTGCCTCCAACAAGCTGGGTACTATTTTACTGGATTGCTGAGTCAACATTGAGCCCTTGGGATCGAACCCAGTTTGGGAGCAGAGTTTTAGTTGCTTAACCATTGTACCACAGGGGTTCTTCTAAAGCAAATGTGTACATTTTTTTGTGTCCAGGAATTCCCACTGAATGACAGATGCCTTACTGTAAAATGTGAGTTGCCATGATGTATAAGCTCAGACTATAAACCAATGTTTGTCTTATTACATTCAACACCTTTTATAAGTAAGCGTGGATAGGATTGCCCCTTCCAATCAATTTAAACACAGCTGTTCAATTTAAAATTCTAATTATGACCACAAATCAATACCAATTCATAATGATCCTTTCCAGGGCTTTGCAAATGTAGTGTAACCATGAGTAGTTTACCATGGCTTTCTTCTGGGGATGCTTTGGATTTATGCAAGGTGCCCAGGACTGTTTAAGATGGCCATTCTCCCATAAGGAACAGTGTGGAATTAACTTGCAAACCTCCAACTCTACAGCCAGATACCTAACACACTGAGCAATCCAATTTAGTAGGGTTGAAAGTAGAAATATCGGCATAATTTCGTTCATTCTACATATTGTTGTGATCTGTAGGTGGGAATGTATACAGTTTGAATCAATCTATTTTAAAGCAAGATCTTTTATGGAGATTTCCTACTTCTGCAAACTTTTTAAGTGATTGTTCCTCTTGAGTTACTTTATAATATGTTTTATTTCTCTGTTATAGCACAATGATTAGTATAGTATAGGAATCAACAGCTAGCTATTAAATGCTGATATGTCTTAGTGCTACTACCCTTAGGATCTAGAACACGAGATCATTGGTGGGAGTGGGAGTCAATATTCTGCAATCAAAGCTGCAGGTAGTATCATGAGTGAAGAAATCCAAGGCAGAACTACATATCAACACATGTGTGTGTGTGTCGTGAAAATCTTTAAGGGAAGTTATTTTTTTCTCAAGTTACTCTGTTTTTACTTCAGTTACACTGTAGTTTTTCTTAAATCTCTGTAGTCTAATTAGGCTAACACTGAGAAGTGGCTGTAATTCCATTTGCATTCCAATACAGGCACACTCCACATTAACACGTTATTAAGACAAAGGCTTGCCAACAAAGCAAGTGCGAACTCTTGGACATCAATCAAGAGAGGGGAATCTTAGATGGAGCAATGAGATAAAGTAACACCTGCGAATGTTAACAAACATGATAGTGGTCACACCATGTAGCTAGAGGGTGGGTGCGAGACCCAAAAACTGTATTTAAGATCCGACATTTCGGATCTCAGGGGAGGCTTTTTCCGATGCCAGCGGGAGCATTTCTCATTCAAAATAATGGCTTAGCTGAACTCATGTCCTGGATGAGGGCTAACAAGCCCACCCGAATCCATATTTTGATTAAGTTAGTTATTGAGCTATTTTGTTATTTTATTAAGTTTGTATTTCAGTTTAGTTTAGATGAGATCTTTGCACTTTTGTCTTGCATATTCTCGATAATTTCTATGCTACAATAAAGCTGCTAAACTCCAAATTGCAAGCAGCGTCATTACTCTAAAAAGGGAGTATTCACGGAGAAGCAATAAGACAACAATAAGTCGCTTTTCTCACACCGTCTACTTCGAGGGTGTCGGAGGAATCCTAAAGGGATTTCTAAAGTCCCAAAGCTAGGAAATTTTCTAAGTGTTGAAGTTCTAAAAACTTCTAAGTCCACAGCTTTCCTCCCACTTCGGTGATAATCTCCATGGTGACGGCCTTTTGAGGCCGCATCTGCCTCAGAGTTTCATTTCTCCGCTGTGCTGCATCTTCTCTCAGGAATGCACTCCTGTCGGTCGCTCCTCCCTTTGCTCCCTTCTTATTTGGGCGGCTTGGGGTCCCCTTTTTATACACTTAGGTGTTGCTCGCCTCCTCCTTTAGAATGTCAAGCATCTAAAAGGTTAGATCTTTATCTACCTGGAGTCACTCTCCCCCCCCCCTCAGAAGTGGGTAGTCACACTCTAACCTGGGGAGGTGTCTGCGGGTTATGGGGAAGTACTTCCTCCACTGTCCTTTTCCCTCCTCCTTCTCTTTGGGTGGATGACACCTGAGATCAAAGTGTGTGAACTCACGTGTGTTTTGCTGGGTAAATTCTCCCTTTAATAATTAAAAGATGCCACTAGAGGCACTAATCTAAGTGACATAATGATTTTCTATGGAGACCTCTAAGCACAATGTAACTCGATGCAAACCGGCATAATGAACTAAATCACTCTAACCAGTGGCGGGCATCAGCAGGTTTGCACCAGTTTGCCAGAACCGGTAGCAGAAATTCTGATTGGCCCCACCCATCCAAGACTTGAAATAAAGTAGTCCTAATTCAGGTTCAACACAGGCCTTTCCCCCTGGCCATGCCCACCATATCACGCCCACAGTGGTAGTATTTTTTTGGAGCCCACCACTGACTCTAACACACATTAAAAGCTTATTTACATCAATACTTCATTCAAATTCCTGACAAATACAACTGAACCTGAAGAATACAGCAGTTTGGGAATTGGTACAAAATAACATGGCTCCTGCCATGTAGTTTAAAATAAACCACATTTCAGGCAGAAAATGTGTCCCCCAGCTGTGTGTCATGTAAACCATGTGATCCCTACACAACAGCTGCCACCTGTATTGAATCACAAAAAAAGGAAAAGAATCAAACATTAAGCAAGTTTTTTGTGATTCAAGATCACTTCTTCAGGCATAGCACCAATTTTTTGTATATACCTTGGAGTTGTTATTCAGTGAGGAGTCCACACACTGGTAGATATCTCTGCGATGACATTCTGCCCATACAAATGGACCTGATAAATCAAGTCCATTTGCATGCAGCTTTTTAGCCATTTGGATATCATGTCACCCACTGGCTAGGCGGACCATGACATGTGCCCACCACTTTCACCTTGAGAATGCTTTGGTGAGTTTTAGTTCGAGCCTAACATCATTGACAAGAGATGGGCAACACTTCCTAGTTAGACTGCTCAAGCCCCCACACCTCAACAAGACTCTCACCTAGTGGGTATATATAGTGCAGGGAAATTATCAATGCTAGTCCCAAAAGTTCATGACAAGATGTTGTGCCAGCCTTAGTTTCTTGGAAGTGAGTTGGAAAAAACAGCAACTAATTTCTGATGAGCAAAGCCTAGCACATCTTGCTATGTATTCTTCAGTATTTGAGTTGATTTTAATCCTGGTAAAACCAACACAAATGCAGGACTTTTTACTAAGCAAGCAGCTGTGGTGGAGCCATAATTCTCCCCTCACCCTGAATTGGTGGGATTGTTCTGCCTAAATGTGCAATGACACACAACCACAATCCTCTTATGAAATCAGAAGGAAAATGTGAAAAAGTAGCTTGGGCAATGATTTGTGGATGGCTTTTTTTTTTTTGCCAAATCACATTCCACATTTTTACACACTGCTTCTCATCTAAGATTTTTTTTTGGTTTCTTTTTATGTAAGACTAGCAGATTTTGCCCGGCGGTGCCGGGCATTTTAAAAATGTGTTGGATAGTTAAGGGGTTTGTTTGTTTTCCTGAACAAATGGTGCTGGGCTGTGTTTAATGGTTTTTAAAGGTTTTGTGATTTTGTGACTTTGAGGTGCTGCGTCCGCCTGCAGCGGACTTGCGCTCTCAGTGTGTGTTTATTTTATTTTTTTTGTGCGCCGGCTTCCTCAGTGCCGGGCTCTTTAAATTTGGTTTTGGAGAGTGAAGGGTTTCATTTGTTTTCTTGAACAAATGGTGCTGGGCTGTGTTTAATGGTTTTGAAAGGTTTTGTGATTTTGTGGCTTTGAGGCGCTGCGTCCACCTGTGGCGGACTGGCGCTCCCAGTGTTTGTTTGTGTTTTTAATTTTGATTTTATTTTTGTTCATGCAAACTTTATTTTGATTTATTTAATTTAATTTTTTTTAATTGTAAATTTAATTTTGTTGTTTTATTTTTTGGTTTGGTGTTTTGGTTTTTTGGAGTGAAAAGTGATTTATGTTTTTTTTGTATTTTTTGAGAGTAGTGTGTATATTTTTTGAATGTTGTGCTAACTTATTTTTTGCATTTTTGAATTTTGAATTTATCTTTGCAGTGGCAATGTTTTTGGATGTCTTTTCTCTTGTGGCCTCTGGGTGGGGGTGGTGAGCTTTGCTTCCTCTCTACCATTCTCCTCTTCTGTCCTCTGGGTGTCGCTTCCGGTAAGTGTTGCTTCCTTTTTTAGCTCATTCGAGTTCCTGTCGCCATGAAGTCAAGACGTCTTCATGGTAAGCTCTCTGATTTATTTATTTATTTATTTATTGGGGGGTTTTGGGGGGGCCTGTTGTTTTTTGTTGTGTGTTTTTTGTGGATGTGTTTGTGTTTATTTTTTAAAGGTTAGATTTTTGTTTTTGACTGGTTTTGATTTTTGGTTCGTTTTTGGTGCGTCCGTGTTTTTTTTTTGGGGGGGGGGGGTGCCTTTCATTCCCACAGACCATGCTGGGTGACCGTGGGAAGGAAGGGCACTGGCGGCAGGGGTGCCTTTTGTTCCCACAGGCCATGCTGGATGGCCCTTGGGAAGGGAGCGCAGTTGCGGGGAGGGTGCCTTTTGTTCCCACGGGCCATGCTGGGTGGCCCATGGGTAGGAAGGGCACTGGCGGCGGGGGTGCCTTTTGTTCCCATGGGCTATGCTGGATGGCCCTTGGGAAGGGAACGCAGTTGCGGGGAGGGTGCCTTTCGTTCCCACGGGCCATGCTGGGTGGCCCGTGGGTAGGAAGGGCACTGGTGGCGGGGGTGCCTTTTGTTCCCATGGGCCATTCTGGATGGCCCTTGGGAAGGAAGCGCAGTTGTGGCGGGGGTCTTTTGTTCCTACGGGCCATGCTGGATGGCCCGTGGAAAGGAAGCGGAGCGGCGCAAGGAACGTTGGGGCTTGAAGTTCTTTTCTTTTGTTCGCTGCCCCCGGGTCGAAAATTTCAATCCTACAGTTATCTGCGAACCCAGTTCGGGCGAGTGCAGGAAGGCTCGGACGGGGTTCATGGGGACCGGTGCAACATCCTTTGTCACATTCCAACGGTTAACGCACCATTTTATAGGTATAGATGTGAAACAAGGAACATAATATCTTTGAGGAAAGGAGCATGAAAACATTTCTAACAAAAAAGAGCGCAACTACTAGACTTTTAAAAATCTGCTTCACGTATTACAGCTTCTGAAGACACTTTCCTGTGTGACTGGTGTATAGTAAAACCCCGACTTACAAATGCCTCAAGTTACATAAAATTCGACTTACATAATGATTTTGTGCTAAAACCATGTCCCAATTTACACGATTTCCTATGGGTTTGCTTCGAGTTACGTAAAAATTCATTTCCCTATGGGTTTGCTTCGATTTATGTTAAAATTTCATTTTTCCTATGGGTTTGCTTCGAGTTACATTAAAAAAATATTTTTTCCTATGGGTTTGCCTTGAGTTACATAAAAAACGATTTAAGCAAAAGCCTATGGAATGGACTTTTTTCGTAAGTAGGGGTTTTACAGTTCTTCTCTCTTCTCTTGTCTGCAATCTGGCTCGGCTAGTTGTTTAGAAATAAATGGGACTTGTTTCCTATTATATTAGGAAAGCTGATCCAATGAAAAAAACCTAATACCTTTACCTGGCCATCCTATCTCACTGGCCAACTTCTTTATTCTTTTTGTGGGAAGTCAGACATAAACCGTGTGTGTGTGTGTGTGTGCGCGTGCGTGCGCGTGCGGTGAGGTTTAAAGTCAGAGATGTCTTCTCTCCAGTCCTTCAGATTAAGCATTAGTTTGTGACTATAGAACAGCAACCTCAGTCTTCCAGAAGTTCTTTGTATTGAAAGGTGAAGATATTGGAGAGAACACACACCCTCAGCTACCTTTTGCACACGCACATCCTTTGAACCAATCATTGCATTGTAGTTGTGAGAGGGCTTGTGTGGTTCAATGAAGCTATGGGCTATGCCTTGTAGGGCCACCCAATACAAATAGGCCTTAGCAGAGAACGCAGGCTAAGTGTGAGAAGGAAATGGCAACCCACTCCAATATCTTTGCCAAGAAAACTCAACATCAAAAAACAAACAAAAACAAAATCATGGCATCTAGCCCCACCTATCCCTGGCTAAAGGAACTGGAAGACATGGAAGAGAGGATTCACTGGAGAAGGTCCAGTTGCTGGAAGAGATGGAGGGTAAAAGGAGAATAGGGTTGCAGAGGATGAGATGGCTAGACAGCATTATTGGCATGGTAGGCGTGGATCTGGGGGGGACTCCGGAGGACAGTGGGTGACAGAGGAGCCTGGTATGCAAAGGGTCACAAAGTGTTAGACGCGACAGTGTGACTGAACAAAAGAGCTCTTCCATAGAGAAAGGAAACTGATTTTGTAAAAGAAAACCCAGAGATTTAGTCTTGACAGCTTTTTCACTGCAATACTCTGATATATTCTATGTGCTCAAATGATGACAACTTGAAGGCTTCAACTAAAGTAGCATATCAGTCCATCTTGTGTCATAATGAAAACAATGGAAGCACTGGACCACTGCTTGTCTAAAGATCCTCTTGATGAGAGTGAAGGAGAGCATAAAAGTTGGCTTGAAACTCAACATAAAAACCCCAAGAACATGGCATCCAGCCTCACCACTCCTGGGCAAATGGAAGGGGAAGAAATGGAAGCAGTGACGGACTTTACTTCCTTGGGACCCAAGATCATTGCAGATGGTGACCGCAGCCATGAAGTAAAAATATGCTTACTCCTTAAGAGGCAAGCTATGGCAAACTGAGGCAACATAATAAAAAGTAGAGACACCATCCTGCCAACAAGTCCATATAGTTAAAGCGATGGTTTTTTCCAATAGTAATCTATGGCTGAGGGAGCTGAGCGCAGAAGAATAGACACCTTTGAACTGCGGTGCTGGAGACTTTTGAGAAGCCCCTGGACTGCAAGATCAAATTAGCTGATCCTAAAGAAAATCAACCCTGACTTCTCTTTGGAAGGGCACATACTGAAGCTTAAGCTAAAGTACTTTGGACATCACATTGAAGGTAAAAGAAGAGCCCTAGTAACACAGTGGTTAAATTGCTGTACTACAACTAAAACTGCTGACGTTTGCAAGTTCAATCCTGATTCAGCATTCCGTGGACGGTAAAATGAGTACCTAGCATGGGACAAAATGATAATTACAGTAAAACCCCAACTTACATATGCTTTGAGTTACATAAAATTCGACTTACATAATGATTTTGTGCTAAAACAGTGATGGGTAGTCTTGGCCCTCCAGCTGTTCTTGAACTTCATTTCCCAGAAACCCTGACCAGCTGGTGTGTTGACTTGGGCTTCTGGGAATTGAAGTCCAAGAACAGCTGGAGGGCCAAGACTGCCCATCTCTGTGCTAAAACCATGTAGCGATTTACACAATTTCCTATGGGTTTGATTTGAGTTACATAAAGATTCTTTTCCCTATGGGTTTACTTTGAGTTACGTAAAAAATCATTTCCCTATGGGTTTGATTGATTTGATTTGATTTATTAGATTTGTATGCCGCCCACTCAGCATACGCCGACTCAGGGCGGCTCACAAAAATCGCAAGACATCAAACATTACAGTACAATATGGTATCAAAAACAATTACAATTACGTAACATCAAACATTTCAGAAACATTTCAAACAACAAATATTGCAATTACAAAATATCAAACCAGCACAATACAAAAACACTTCAATAATAAACTGAGATAATTAAACCATGCAAAAACACATCTGATAATGGCGGCGGTGGCGGTGCTTTTGTAGCCACCCGAGCTGCACAGCGTAGGAAGACATTCCTTTCCGCCCCCACCCCCCACCCCATGTTCCAAGGCCACAATTACATTAAAATTTACATTAAAATTTCATTTTTGCTATGGGTTTGCTTCGAGTTATGTAAAAAATGATTTTTCCTATGGGTTTGCTTCGAGTTACATAAAAAAACAATTTAAGCAAAAGCCTACGGAATGGACTTTTTTTCTTAAGTAGGGGTTTTACTGTACATTGTGAACCGCCCTTTGCTATTGCTACAAGAGGGGGGAGAGCAGAGGATGACATGGTTAACTTTCTCTAACTCGGGGTGCCCAAACTTTTTAGGGCTGCAGGCCAGTCACGTGGTTCAGATCCGGCCCCTGGGGCATACCTGTCAAGTTTCAGGAAATTTCTGTAACCCCCCCCCCCCCCCATTTCACACTCTTTCCTGCCGCCATCCCGTATTAGTTAGACTGCAATTAGTCGGGTTCGCCTGATTGGGCGGCATATAAATTTGAATTATAAATAAATATAAATAACTAATTAGACTGGAGGCCAGCAGAGGATAAGCATAGCTGTCTAGTTTCCTGTTTTGGCCGGGAAATTTCCCGAAACTTGACTACGGCTGGGGCCGTAGTTTGGGCACCCCTGATCTAACCATGGACATGAGGGGCATGGATCTGGGCGGACTGCGGAGGATGGCAGAGAAGCCCTTTCCATGCCGTGTTGCCCATCACGGGGTCGCAAAGAGTCAGACCGAATCAGAACCACCACACCGCAGCCTCGCCCTGCCCAGGCGTTAAGAGCAGGCGCGCGCATGCGCGCGCACCTCCTCTCCGTCGTCGTGCCTCCTCCTCTTGCTTGTCCTCTTTTCATCCCCCTGGGAAACGCATGCGCAGCGAGGCCCTCGCCGCCTGCGTTTCCCGGCGTGCTTTGCGCGGTGAAGAAGCGTCGGTCGTGGGCTGGAGGCATTTTGTGTCCTGGATATCGGCAGCGAGGAAGAGGAGGAGAGCGGCAGAGAAGATGGCGGCGGCCGCCGAGTGAAGCGCCCGTTGGCGGCTGAGGCGGCTGGTTCCGCTTGCACTTCCCTCACAAAGCCCACCAGGACGCCCTTTCTTTCCCTTCGTTCTTTCTTTCTTTCTTTCTTCGGAGGGAATATTAAACTGCGCTGACGCGTCTCTGGGACGTCCGCCTTCCGAGACTGGGCCTGGCGTGGAGGGAGCCGCGGGGGCCGGAGTCCTCCCCTCTCCCCCCGGGGAAGCTACGGGGGCCAAGCCAGGGCTCCTCGAGGAAGAAGGTTCCCTCGGCGGCGTGTGGATAGCCCCTTTCCTTCCCTCGCCCGCCCCGTCGCCCCTCGCCCGCCATGGCCAGCAGCAGTGGCTCCAAGGCCGAGTTCATCGTCGGGGGCAAATACAAACTGGTGCGGAAGATCGGCTCTGGTTCCTTCGGGGACATCTACCTGGCCATCAATATCACCAACGGGGAGGTAAGGGCAAGGAGAGGCACACGGCCCGGGGCTTTGTCTCCTGCCGCCACTCAGTTTTATATTTCATTTCATTTCATTTATTTATGTTACATTTAGACCAAGCACCACTCCCTAATGCGTCTCTAAACAGGGGTCGTTTTCACACACCCACACACACCCGACTCACTTTGAGACTACTAGGGTCAGAAACACACACACAGAGACACACACAGAGAGAGACACACACACAGACTCACTTTGAGACTACTAGGTTCAGAAACACACACAGAAACACAGAGAGAGAGACACACACACAGACTCACTTTGAGACTACTAGGTTCAGAAACACAGAGAGAGAGAGACACACAGAGACACACACACACACACTCACTTTGAGACTACTCGGTTCAGAAACACACACACACACACACTCACTCACTCACTTTGAGACTACTCGGTTCAGAAACAGACACACACACACACTTTGAGACTACTCGGGTTAGAGATCCTTCCTACGATCCTTCTGGCCTCTTTTCACTTCTGTACAAAGTAGGCGTTTAAACACTTTTAATCTCGGACTCCACTTAATGCTGGTGGTTTCTAACCCCCTCTCTCCCTCCCTCCCTCCCTTTTTATTAATACCCCTTGGAAGGTTCTGACGTACAGATTTGATGACCTGAATTATAGGTCTTATGGGAAGGGGGGTAAAAGCTTAAGGGAGACTCTTCTGACGTGGCTTTGCGGTGATGAGACTGCAGTGGTTGAGTCAAAATTTTGAAAATGACTCTCCCTTCCCCCCCTCCCCCCCAAAAAAACTGTATTTTAGGGAGCGTCGCAGAGTTTGTACTGACTGAACCACGTTGTGAGAAAACAGCATTTTTACATGATTTCATGTAAAAGCCCGTTCAAGCTTTTCATGTGGTTTTTCAGGGAGGCAAAGAAAGGATCTCCAGTTAATTTTTCTCGCCCTTCAGGGAATGATGGGCAGCCATTAGGATCCTAATGGTTTTCTTCCTTAGAATGGAATACTGAAATGTACGTTAATCTAATCACAGCGCCAAGTGATAACAGCACTTGTTAGTTCAGAGGATGATAATCACTCACAGAAGACTTGCCTTTCATTCTTAAACCTGAGAGAGATAGTTAATTTTCTTCCCGGTAGAATATCTTACCCATGTCCCTTCTCCACTACAGGAAGTGGCTGTGAAGTTAGAATCGCAGAAGGCCAGGCATCCCCAGCTGTTATATGAAAGCAAACTGTACAAGATCCTTCAAGGGGGAGTTGGCATCCCTCACATACGGTAAGAATAGTCCTGGAGAGGCAGAGACCTATTATCACTTTCCTCCCCCCCCCCCCCCTGTAAGCTTTCCGTAAGAGTTAGAGTACTGTACATTATTTCCGGGTGGGGTGGTTGGGAATCCTGTAAGATATTTTCTTGCTAGTGACATATTCCCCTTCCCCATTCTAGGGAAACTAAATTTCTTCTGGAAGAGATTGTATTTTCTGAAGTAGTAAGAGGAGTTGACTTCTTTGAGGATTGGGATGTGCCAGTGGAAATGGCTGCTCTCTTTTGTGTTTTGTTCCAATATGTCTTCCTCCTCTGCTTAGAAAATGGCGGATGTCAATACTTTAAACATTCCAGGGAAATGGGGCATGCTTTTTAATGCTCTCCTTTTCCCTCTAGCATCAATATTATATTCAGGAAGGCTACAGCTTTATAGAACTGGGAGAGAAGGGAGTAGAGGAACATAGCCTTTTTCCTCTCTCTCTTGGTGATGGTGCATGCTGTTCTTTAATTATTCGCTCTTTTTCGAGCAGTTTCTTTTCTGTTTGGTCTTTGAAAATGGCAGTTTTCTCAAACTTAAAGATATATTTAATGCTGACCTAACTAACTAGTGAAATTGTGTAGTAATCCGCAGGAGAGTAGGTAATGTGGTGGCTCACAGTTAGAGATGTTCACAAAATTGGTGTTTTTTTAAGAAGGTGTACCAAGTCTAAATTCAGGGAAACTATTTATTTATAATGAACACTGTACTCATATTTTGAAGTTTGGTATCCACTCTAAAAACAGTGGAAAACTGAAAAATATGCTTGGATTTTACTGTTGAATTTTGTTATAGTAAGAATATATGTGAATCATAATCGTTCTGAAAGCGAAATGAAGTTAGATGGATAATTCTCTTTTGTCTAGCTTTCATTCTCTGTGGATGGTTATTCTGAAGTTTTACATCTCACTTGTTTGTATAGGGCTGTGCTACCTTACCTTTACACATAAAGGCCAAAGAGTTACAAACATAAGCAGAGAATAAAGTTTGGTACTATCTGTATATAGAGAAATCCATTCCTCTCAGTTGTAAAACATCTTTTACAGTTTAAATGAGTAGGAAGTGTAATTTTTTGGGGTCAGAACAGATATTTGCTGGTCATGAGTTGTGAACTACATAGCCAGCAAAGCCATGTTATAACATGGATAAGTCCTTTGCTAAATAGCCACAGAAATTGATGACACACCTGGAAAAAGGAATACCCTCCCAGGTTTAATTACACTCTGTAATAGTAGGGATAAAACTGCAATTACTATGCAGCAAACTATTTTGGTTTTTGTTGTTGTTGTATTTTTATACTTCAGGTTCTGTTTCAGCCTATTAGATGTAATACGTATAGTATAAATATAGATATTGGTTGATCTTGTTTTCTCCTCTATTACTTGAATCAGTTATTTGAATGTTTGTCACAATGCACATGTCAAAATGAAGTGCTGTAGATGCTGTGAAATAATTTGATTGTATTAAGTTTCATGTCAGATGGAAGTTTTCATGAGTCCATGTACTCTATTTTACTGCTACATGCATCATAATATTCATTTTATAAAAATAGGAGTTAATTTTTAAAAAAAAAAAATGAAATTATCGAAGAAGTAAAAAGAAAAGAAGATATTTCTCAGGAAATAGAGAGCATACAGTAGCGATCCAATTTATATTAGCTTATGTAATAGAAGCAGTTCATGTCAGTTTTCAGAAATAAATTGATTTGATGGGTCAAAGTATCACATCACAGTAAGAGATTGCTGGAATATAGCACATTTGTTGAAATAGTGATGTTGTTCAGCCTCAGAAATCATTTGTCAAAAGTTTTACTGCATTAAAGAGTAAAAATAATGACTGCTGGTGAGGAGGCAGAAAAACACAATCTTCTTGTTGATTAAATATTTATTTGCTCTAATTGTCATATTATTTGGCTTTGATTATCTGATTAATTTAAAATCTCTTTGAGAGGATTTAACTAATTTACTGTTTAGTTCATATCTCAGTTGGACATAATGCCATATTATGTGTGAGGGAATTCCTCCATTGATTTGGGGTGATACTTGAATTGACAAACTTTGGTTTCTTTCTGTTTCCCTTGGCAAATCTGAGCTCCATATTCATGGTCTGAAATGGCTTGTGCTGACTAATACTTGATGCAGTATCTGAACTGACAGCATTTGCTATTGCTTCACCTTGCAAGACATCTACACTGTGGAGATGGAATGAATTTAGTTTTATTGCACTAAGGCAGTGGTGGCTAACCTTAGCACTCCAGCTGTTCCTGGACTTCCATTACCAGAAGCCCTGATCATCAGGTGTGCTGACTTGGACTCCTGGTATTGAAATCCAGGAACAGCTGGAGTGTCAAGGTTAGCCACCACTGCACTAAGGTAATGATTTGCTTCAATATTTGAAAGCCTAGACCAGGGATGCCCAAACTTTTCAGGCCTTGTGCTGGTCACCCGGTTCCTCCCATCGGAAGCGGAAGTAAAACGTACCCACGCATGTGCAAAACACTGCCATAAATGCACCTGTGTTTGTCATAAATGTGTTTACAACAGCCACAGGTCATTTGTGGCAGTGTTTTGTGCAGGCACGTTTTACTTCTGCTTCTGGGATGGATAAGGGCAGCGCAGGATGGATTCGGCCCATGGGACGTAGTTTGGGCACCCCTGGCCTAGACTATGGTTTGGATTATATATATATATGAAGTAAGTTCAAGGTTGTATTTATCCTTTGTGGCTAAAAGTTTTATTCTCACAATAACCTTATGGGGTAGGCAAGGTTGAAACAGCATGATTTGCTAGTGTTGCGCAGTGTTTTATGGCTGATGGGAGTCCAGTTCTAATCAGTATGTTATATTGGCTTATTGCTACTTATGGATTTGTCCATACAATTTTTAAAAATTGTGGTAACTCAACTACTGTAGTCCAGAATAGAAATAAAACATTGAAGTGAACCTTTCAGGTGCATTTTATACATCAGCATCTTACAGTGAAAGTCTATAGATTCTTTTGTTCATTGCTGTTGACTTGATGTACATTAATTTGATTTGTATTTTAAAAAAACAGTTTTGCCTTCTTTTATTTCCTTATCTTCATGTTACCCTAAGAGTGTGACTAAAAGGTGGTCTTCAAATAAACGCTTGCCTAAGATTGGATGGGATTGAAATGCAATGACTTTAATGGAGAAAGTGATGTAACAGGAAGTGCTGGTCCCTTTACTATTGCTAACAAAATGGTGCTGCCGGTTTATGCTCACCCAGAGAAATAGAATTAGAAATATGGATAGCCTTTTCACAATATTGTACCTTATACAGTGAAACTCTGCATAACAAAGGGCTCTGATAGCGGAAAACTGGCATAACAAAAGGGAATTGAAAAATGGCGCCTCAGATAGTGAAAATTTCATTATGTGAAAATAGTGTTCCTATGGGAAATTTTCGCATAACGAGGGAGTCTATGGGGAAATTTGCATAACAAAAATATTTTCGCTGTGTGATTTTCCCCATAGGAATTTTTGTTATGCGGAAAAAAATTTCACCCAATGAAAAAATCGCATAGTGAATAACCTCGTAGAATGGATTCTTTTCATTATGCGGGTTTTTACTGTGGTTAGCAAATTATGAACTGCATAGAACAATAATCAAACATATGTTCTCTAAAGTTATAACTGGGTCAAATGGTGTCACACACTATTTCCATACAGTAAGATACAGTAACTCAGTTTTACTGCAGTTGGTTCATTCTCAATTGTCATACTAGTTCAGAGATGGGCAGTCTTGGCCCTCCAGCTGTTCTTGGACTTCAATTCCCAGAAGCCCAAGTCAACACACCAGCTGGTCAGGGTTTCTGGGAATTGAAGTTCAAGAACAGCTGGAGGGCCAAGACTGCCCATCTCTGAACTAGTTAGAACTTTACTATATTCAGTGACATAATTTTACCCATTGTGTGCTTACCAGTCATGAACAACAGGCTAAA
Organism: Bradypodion pumilum; assembly: GCA_035047305.1. NCBI lineage: Eukaryota > Metazoa > Chordata > Lepidosauria > Squamata > Chamaeleonidae > Bradypodion > Bradypodion pumilum. The sequence continues at coordinate 322,662,260 of JAWDJD010000002.1, forward strand.
CCATTATAGAATTACACTGTTAGTTTGTCCTGTTGCATAGCATTATTTTGTAAGCAGCTCAGAAACAATTGCCAAACAAACTCCTCAGGTAATACTTTGCCATTCATGTGGTAACACTTTTTGTCTGCTCTCTGTATAACATAATGGCGCCATGAAGTGAATAAGAGGATTGGTTTCAAAAAACTGAAATAATAGTGCAACAAAATATTTTGGGTTTATGGACCTTTGCTAAGTTTATCAATTATTTACTTAGTACATGTGTATTCCTTTTGAATGTAAGCTAAAATTGTTATTCCAAGAATCCATTTAAGCATACAGTGGTACTGTACCTCATACAACAATTTTAATCTGTTTCATGGGGCTCGTCGTTGTACGAAACAATTGCTATACGATAAATGCACCATATAGTGATTTTTCCCTATGGGATGCATTGTACAACAATTTAAGTGTTTTTTCTCATTGAAAAAATTGTTGTACGGTTTTTTCCACAGGGAAAAATTGTTATGCGGGACACCAGTTCCCCCCAAAACCTAATTGTTATGCGATTCCGTTGCTATATGGGACAATTGTTGTATGAGATCCCTCTGTATATCTAAGCAACTACATGCATTGTTTCTCTTCTCTTTTTTATGGAGTAGCCTGTGATGATTTCAGTTTTACCTTAACTATCAAGGATGGCTTGTTGGGAATATGACAAGCTTTCTTCCAAAAGAGACCTCTGAGTACGGTCCATTGCTTGGTGGCCTCGGAGTACTGCAGCATTTCAGGCTGAGTATCTCCTGAGGGTTTGATTTAGCCGGCTGAGTCATACTTATTCAAGTGTTGACGTGCTTAACTGTCCTTCATTTGATGTAAGAGTACCTGATGATTGCTAGATTGAAGATTCCGAAACTCCCCTGAATTGGATGAGTCTAATTGTGTACATAAATAACTTCCTGTTATCTGTCACTTGTTCATGTGATATTAGGTAGTGAATTATGTTTGCTAGGCCTAGGCTATACATACATTGAGCTTTGAGATTATGATGGTGTTTTCCAGCAGTCTCATGTCTAGGGAAGAATTTGTTAATAGGTGTTTAAATTTTTGCGAGCCAGCTAAACTGTAAGTGGTTTCATTGTTCAAATAGTTGCAAATGATGACTGTTACATCTTGGACACTGTTGTGGGAGACTGATACAAATTGGGGTGATTTCTAACAATAGCCTTGTTTATGCTGAATGCTTGTAAGGCACAAAGTACAATGGTAACATGAGCTCACAAATAAGCTCCATCATGACATGGAAGTTGCAGGTGCAACATAAAGATTTGCATGTGTCTTTTAAGTGCATTCAGGTGAATATACCTACTGTGTTTCTGTGATGAGTAATCCTGGTAAGGATAGGCTGATGTTCATGGAAATACTGAATGTCCTAGCTGAATGCAATCACATTGTCTGCATATCTGCTTGCTGAACATGTAAAGATCTACATACAGTACTAGCAAATGGAATGGGAAGCATTACATATGGATGCACACTGCCCTAATAACTTTTAAACATTATACTATACTGTATGCTTTAAATTTGCCATCTGAATAAAGCTTATCTATTCTCACTATTTTCTTCTGTAGGAGATTTTGGCTGCAAGCTTGTGTACAGGTGTAGCAAGGTTGACATTGTTGTCATCAGCAAATTGCCACTGATTAAAGGCCTCAGAGGCATTCTGTGCTGAAAGTTGGACAATTTTTTTAGCTTGACCTTCATATTTTTTATCTGGGATTATAAAAAATAGACAAGTGACCCTAATAATTTAAGCATAAACTTACTCTGGATTCCCTGTAGAATTATATTAGTACAGTAGTTGCCATTTCTTCCTTTAAAGTTGTGAAAGATAAAACGTTGCCTGCAAAATCATTTCCTTAATGTGATAGTGGATTGTGTAGAGTGGCAATACATCTTGTATGTTTGCCTTTCCAATACTTAATATTTAAAATGTTTTAAATAAAAGTTTAGATCCCAAATTGCTCTTGTGTTTATAGAGGTGAGGTGACTGATCTAAAGGAGAGACCAAAGTTATTGTTAATTCCTTTTTCTACCAGCACTCCTGCATACATATGCTACTATTCTGGAGGGTTTTTCCAATCTACCAGGGCAAATTTTGATGACCATAGGCTAGAGCAGGGATCAGCAAACTTGGCTCTCCAGGTGTTCTTTATCAGGGTCTTCTCTATTATAGTGTTGAGGCTGGCACAGACGGCCCCGTCGTAGCCTGAAAATTTTTACCTTTGGCCTTGACCAGGGCTAGCGTGGCTAGGAGAGTTTTTTCTGCATGTGCAGACAGCATTTTGAGCTGCGCTGACCTCTCGGAGCCCAGAATTAAACTGATTAATAAAATGACGATTCTGGACCCTTAAAGGTATCCAGTTTCCAAAATAGCCCCTCTAATCCCCCCCACCCCTTGAGATGACACTTGGCAGAGATCAGCTAGCCTTCAGGGTGTTGGGGAGCTACCTAGGATAACGAAAGTCCTGCAGTCCAGATAACACTCCTTGCAAAGAAGCGAAACTCTCAAGGCCGTTTTCCCTTCTTCTGGCAACCCCTTCGTTAGAGACCTTTGAAGAATAGTCCATTGATGGCCTCTAAGCTGACCTCTGGAATTTCCCCTCTCTTCTCTTTGAGGAGAAAAATGACGCTATGAAGATTCTTCAAATTTAGCATCGATTTATTGTTACAAAAATAAGTTGAAATCGTGCGCACATAAAGGCATTTAAAATGAATGAAATAACAAATACAAAAGAAATTAAATGTTTTAGGCAAAGCTAAATAAGTGAAAAGTGGGCATCTCCCTGCCCCCATGAATGTTCGACTTGAGTTCTCCCATTCAGGGCATATTGAGAGAAAAATGCACAGGGGTTCCCCCCAAATTGGAAGTCTGCTAACGAGGTGCAAAATTTCTCAGGTTTTTATATATTTTTGCCACTCACACCTCCCATTGGAATTTTGAGAAAATTCCCCAAATGTGACGTTTGGGACATCTGGCCAGTGCAGCTGGCCATGCACCTGTAAGTTACGTGAGGCGCTTATCGGCATCTTCATGAGATTGATCAAATTGTCAGATTCCCAGACTGAGTGTCCTTGGGTTGACAACAGTGAGTGTGTGAGCTGGTATGCTAACTGACCCACATGGTGTTTAAAGCAATTCACTTGTTTGACATGTTGTCTTAATGCTAATTGGCTACACATTCTACAATACACAAAGTAATTTAAAATGACCATTACATTCTTGGATTTCAACTACTAGAAGCCCAAGTTAGTACACCTGCTGATCTGGGCTTCTGGGAACTGAAGTCCAAGAACATCTGGAGAACCAAGTTTGCTGACCCCTAGGCTAGAGCAAGAAAGGAGATTCATGGAAATTGACTTCTGTTTCCATCAGTATTCATTTCCTGTGAATATTTATTGAAATTATGTTAAAAACAATTCTAGGACAAATAAAGTACAAATCTGCCTGACTAATAAAAGTGGCCCCCTCTTAATACTTTAGTTACAGGCAAGTCTTCTCAAAACATTTGGCCCCTGTGGCTTGAGAAGAGTGGCTTTAAGATTGACTGTGGGTTTCAGTCTTTAGAACTAATCTACTGTATTTTCTGCTTTTTTTAAAAAAATGTGTTCAATATGGCATTTATTTATGTAAATGAGACTGCTGAGGCTTGGAATTAGCCAGTTCATAATTCCTGACTGCCAAATGAGTCTTGACTTAAATTTATCAACCCTTAGTAATGTACTTTAAACCAAGTTGCACCTGTGCAGTTTGCTTGATTCAGCAGCAATATTCTTGTTTTTGTGCATACAGATGTTGGTTGCAATGTACATATATGTAGAATGCTTTTGTTCAAACTGTTCAGTTAATCTTTGCCAATCAGTGTAATTGTTTGGATGTGAAATCACACAAACAATGTTTGCAAAATGTGTAGATAGTTGTGAGTCACTGTCTCTGTGTTCATATACTTTTCTAAATAAACCACACATTGGGATGGTCAATCAGAGAAAGATTTGTTGTGATGTATAATACTGTGGAACACATCACTAATCGTATAATGTTCCCAGGATGCTCTTTTGTGACATGCCTGCACCAAGTTTAGATGGTACCTTGCTATAACTTCACCTTTTCTAAGTTTATAATCCTTAGTCGATAACTTGGTAAGCAAGTTATGAAAGGTGATAAAATCAGCCATAAACTAAGATCATTGGTCAGAAGCCCTAACCCACGTTGGGATGGGGTGGCATGGAATGGAATGGAGTACTCGCAGCAAGAGGCAACTTTAATACTATATTAGTATTGTATATAAAAATGATGCTTAAAACAATGTTAAATCTGAGTGACAGTCCTTGCATATCAATATGAGCTCTACCTATCCACAGCATAAAGGAATCAACAACCTCCGGTGAACAATATTTGCAACATAGTTTCTGAAAAGGAAGTCCCCAGCCTCCAACAACTCAATGAGAACTGAGCATGCTTACAGGCACAATATGCTGACAGTTCAAATATGGTAAATAATTTGAACAAGACCTCTACAATATTTTTGTACAAGTCCCATTTGTAAAATACTGTTTAGTTTTGTAAACTCAATACCAGTGTGATATTCTCAGTTGGTAGTGGGTCCATCTTAGTTTCTGTTGGTCAGAATTCTGTGGTGACTGGACACTGGGTGGCGATTCAGAGAGTTCAGGTAGTTCTTAATGCCTGGTAAGATGAATATAACATACAATTTTACCTTGCAAGAACAAAGAGTTAATGGCTCTAACTTCACTCTACAGATTTTTCTTCATGTTAGTAAGAAACAAAGACCCCCCCTTTTCACAAAATGGAAGCTTCCACTAACAAACGGATAGCTGCTCACAGATTCTGGGCTAGGATCTGTGATGGAGAGGAAGAATAAAAGAGTGAAGGAGAAACTAATGGACTCTTACGTCTAATGATCATTGTCTATGGCGTGCATTTTGCAAGCAACAATTCCAAATATGCACGACTTAATTTTCAATTAAGAGAGGACGAGAGGGTAGATTGCTCCACCCCCATGCTGAGTCTTTTCCAAGTGGACCTTTCAGAAAATCAGAGCGCTGAGAAAGAAAGATGAGGGGTGAAGACAAAGTGGAGAATTAGGAAGACGAAAGGAAAGGGGAGAAATTAGATGAGGAAGGGAATATATTAATGGTATGGAAACTCAAGTCAGAATAATATGTATTTATAGTAACCTTACTTCACGTAGGAAGCTTAGAATGAGTAGATATGGATCTGTGGAAAAGGCCAGGGTCCCAACCTACATGGATCCAATTTTTACACTTTGTCTGGCCAGCCCTTATGTGTCAGTAACATATCATAGGCATAAACATTGAGCCTTCTTTTGAATTACAATACCTAGGATTCTTTGAAGGAAGAGGTGGGAAAACCTAGTTTCTGCTCTACTAAAATAATTGTTTAAAGCTAAATCACTTAGTACATCTGAACATTGAACAACACAACATGAAAACTGGGCAAAATTACCCACATAAGATAAAGGCATTCTTAAATTGCTATGTCAAGTTTTCTTCTCAGAATCTGTTTCTGAAACATTACTAGTTTCTGATTTTGATTGTTCATTTTTATTTCTATGAGCTTCAGCAGATTTATGAAAGTTGACACAGGGTTTTCCACTCATATACATTCGTTTACTTCTTGATTTGTGTATTTCTGGATATAGATTACATTTTTGTACATGCAGCAGAAAAATTTGGGTGGAGTGAGGAATTAAGAGTTATAAATACTGTACTGTGTACAGGTCTACTTGTTTAATACAGTACTATAGATTCTCATGGGCTATCCCATTTGGTAGAGTAGACAGATCTGCACCAAATCTCCCTCCTCCCACCATGGAAGCTCACTGGGAGTGCTGAACTGGCAAAACTCCTTAAATACTGTATATCACCGTGGAAGCCCTGTTGTGACTATACATTTGTTCTGACTTGATGGCACAGGACAACAAATTTACTATGGCGTAGGTGTCCAAAAATATTTTGAAGGAGATAAGCTAAAATATTGCTTTCAAGCATTAAACTTGTTCTGAATGAGGAAATATTTAATGACAATTTTTAAAAAAAATCTTATAAAGGTTTTTTTCTCTTTTTCTCATGGGAAAAATGGAGAAAGGCCTGGCAGAAAGTTTCCCCAATTGTTTCTGTCTTTCACATCTCTGTATATTAAGTTGTTAATAGAATGGAGGAACAAGTCTCTACTTGAGAATCCCACTTAAATATTGTAGATAAGTAGATAGGAATGCAGCAACCATGCATAATAATGTTCTCCTCTGCTCAGAAAATCCTGCCCACACTCACTGCAGAGTACTGCGTAGGTAGAAAGAAATTATTGATGAAAGTGGGATGTACCAGGGTGGATTTTATTTAAATCACTGGTCAGTAAGACTAGATTTAAAACAAGGTTTCCTGTATAAACTCACAAAGGTTCAAAGTTTTCACTTTCATTTATACTTCTTGCCTCACCCTCCTCACACATAGTTTCTTGTCTAGATCTATTCTACTTCTGACAGTCTTTTTCTATTATTATTATTATTATTATTATTATTATTATTATTATTATTATTATTATTATTATTATTATTATTATTATTATTATTAGGTTTATTTCTATACCGCCTTTCTTCCCCAACGGGCAACTCAAGGTGGTTCACAACAGAAAAAAACACTAAAACAAAATACACTAATACCTCATACAATGTCCAAACTTGGTTCCACAAGTTTGGACATTGTATGAATTCCGACTTTGTATGAGGCATGCAAAATCCTATCCGCGATGCCTCATACAACGTTCAAATTATTGCCACTGATGCTTTGTATAACGTCGTTTCCCTTGTGAGTGCGGGGAGGCGGGGCGCTAAAGTCTGGCCCAAGCTGCGAGGCAGCCAGAGAAGCGACCATGGGGGAATCCCCCAAAATATCCAAGCGGCCCCGAGCACCCTCGCCCGAGGACAGGAGGGATGGGGCGAGGAGGAGGATTGGCGCTTCCGGGGCGGCGGCGGGAGACCTGCTATGAGGTGGCCAGAGAAGCAACCGTGGGGGAATCCCCCAAAATATCCAAGCGGCCCCGAGCACCCTCACCCGAGGACAGGAGGAATGGGGCGAGGAGGAGGAATGGCGCTTCCGGGATGGCGGCGGGAGACCCAACGAGTCTCCTCCTCTTCGGGCACTGGTTGTTTCTCTTGCTCCCGCCGGCGAGTCTCGCTCCCACCTACCCGCTCTTAACCAAGGGTCGCTTCCCTAGCAAGAGCGGGGAAGGGAAGCGAGAGGCAGCATGGCGCATAAGAAGACCAGCCACGCCGGAGTCTCGCTCCCACCTACCCACTGTCAACCAAGGGTCGCTTCCCTAGCGAGAGCGGGGAAGGGAAGCGAGAGGTAGCATGGCGCATAAGAAGACCAGCCACGCCGGAGTCTCGCTCCCACCTACCCACTGTCAACCAAGGGTCGCTTCCCTAGCGAGAGCGGGGAAGGGAAGCGAGAGGCAGCATGGCGCATAAGAAGACCAGCCACGCTGGAGTCTCGCTCCCACCTACCCACTGTCAACCAAGGGTCGCTTCCCTAGCGAGAGCGGGGAAGCGATTGAGACTCCGGCGTGGCTGGTCTTCTTATGCACCACGCTGCCCGCCTCACAGATGAAGCCAGTCTCCAAGGGATGCTTCCCTGGCGAGAGCAGGGAAGGGAAGCGAGACTGGCTTCAGTTGTGAGGCGGGCAGCGTGGCGCATAAGACCAGCCACGCTGGAGTCTCGCTTCCCTTCCCTGCTCTCGTCCGGCGACGGTGTATGAGGCATCTTTCCCCCCAGAATTGGGCGACGTTGTATGGATCCGGTGTTCTATAAAGCGGACGTTGTATGAGGTATTACTGTACAGCAATACAATAGCAATAATACAATAATTAGCAAAATACAAGATAAATAAATAACAAGATAATACAGTCAAATCCATATAATCAATGACATAGTAACAATAAATAAGATCCCCTGAGATACAATGTATAACAGATCCTCACCCCATACAGTGCGATACAAAGTGTCTTGCCTCACAAACCACAGCCCTAACAGAGCACAAGTTATACTTCCCTGGACGATGGAGTGGCTCCGGGAAGAGGCGAGGAAGTCCGGCTTTTTTGTATTGGCCTGAGGCAGGGCCCAGGAGCGCGAAAGAAAGAATAGGCGCTCCCCCCAGCTGCAGCAGCAGTTCTCGGGCGGCGGTGGTCTTCGGCCCGGCCCGGTAGCCCACGGCCATTTATCCTCCCTGCAGAGCAACGGGGAAGGAAGGGTGGGGCTCCCCACAGCTGCGGGAGCAGTCCTTGGGCGGCAACAGATCTTCAGCTCAGATTATTTGAAGTCAAGCACTTGCTTCAAGCAGGACCATTCCAGCTTCTATTCTGAGTAAGCATTAGGGATTCAGTGTGATCTTAACCTATAAAACCAAGCATTAACCGTTGGAACTGGCTATAGGCTGCTATGCGTCGCCCTACTGACCCACACCCACCCTTCGTGTGCACGGCCGAATTCCCTACGCAGGTCAACGAAGGATTTAAAAATCCGGCACGGGGGCCTCAGCCCCACAAACGGCAAGAAAGGGAAAGAACTTCACTTCCCAACATTCCTTGCGCTGCGCCGCGCCAGAGCCAATCAGGCTGAGAGGCTCTCGCACGGGGCAGCGTTCGGAATCGCGCCGCAGCCAATCAAAACAAAACCATTTTAAAAAAACGCAGCACACACAGAAAGCACCAACCCATTACTACAATCCCCAGCGTCCTGCGCGCCATGAGCACGCAGAACGCTGAGGAAAACGGCGCCCGAAAAATTAAAAAGAAAAACAACTCACCGCGTCACAGCCAAACACACACCAGCCGGCTTTCTTTCCCACACCCACGGCGCCTGGAGTTTCCCCTTTAATATCAGTGGGTGGGGGCTTCGACCCCCCTCTCCGCTGGCTTTTCTAGGGTTGGGAGGTTTGTGGGGAGAAAAGGGGAATGTTTCCCAAACCCTTCTGGACTCTGGACACCAGGGAGAGGGGATCGATTCCCACCCCCTCCTTAAAAAAACTCCGTCTTTTCTACTCTTTAAAAACGGAGTTGTTTTAAGGAGGGGGGTGGGAATCGATCACCTCTCCCTGGTGTCCAGAGTCCAGAAGAGTTTGGGAAACATTCCCCTTTTCTCCCCACAAACCTCCCAACCCTAGAAAAGCCAGCGGAGAGGGGGGTCGAAGCCCCCACCCACTGATATTAAAGGGGAAACCCCGATCTACTTTCACAACTCCACACAAACAAAGCACCATAAAACAATACAGCCCCCCTCCCTACCACCTAGCCCACCCTTCCTAACCCCCAACGACCATGCCCCCCTCCCCACCACCTAACCCACCCTTCCTAAACCCCAATGACCAGGCCCCCCTCCCCAACACGGGCCGGCAGCGTACATATTCCAACGAGTCTGCCTTGCGAAAAAAAACCCAACACATGCTATTTCAATGGGCCACCCAGCCACCGAGGCCGGCCCACAGAAATAACCACACCAAACACATAAAATTTACACAGAAAATCGCCAACAAACACACACAAAAAAAACAAGGAAAAACACAACCCCCCACGCCCCACAAATCACACCAAAACCACCCATTACATATTGGAAATCACAACTTACCAAGAAAGGTCAAGCCTCAACGAGAAACAAAATTGAAATGGCAAAAGAACAGGAAGAAAACACAGGAGAGGACAAACATTACGCAACAGCACCACCAAGTGGCCACAGGAAAAATGACACTCAATGAATTCGAATTACACTTACACATTTTTAAAAAAATCTTATCCAAAGTACACCTATCACCAAAAAAAAAAATATTTTTAAAAATGCAATTATTGGGGAAAAAATATATCAACCTTTCAACTTTTAAAAATCCAAATTTATTTAAAACAGTTTAAAAAACTACCAATGTATAAAAAATATTTTAAAAACATAACATAACTCATTTAAACACACATACAACAAAAATCATCCAACACCATTTCTCATATTTTTTTAAAAACAAAACCCCCAAAAAAGCCTGGCAACGCTGGGCAACCCTTGCTAGTATACTATAAACTAGTGATATATAAACTATTCAATGATTTTTTTTTAAAAAACTAGCACTTAAGAACTATGTACAGTGGAACATCGCTTAACAAATTTAATGCGTTCTCCGTGACCTTTTGTACTATGTAAAAATTGTAAAGCAAATTTCCCATAAAAATGCATTTTCCCATAGGAATGCATTGAAAACCAATTAATCTGTTCCAAAAAAAAGGTTTGTTAACCGAGCCACTATTTTCCATGGATTTCCTTTTGTTATGCGATTTTTGTGTTAACAGCCATTTGTTAAAGCGAGGTTCCACTTTACATAGATTTGCAGAGGAAAAATGGATTAAGTCTTTTTCTCAGTTCTGTCTGCTTATTTGATAATATTTTGCTGAGATTTTTTTAAAATTTCTGTTCCTACTATCAGTGTTTAGTTTATGATAAAACAATACTTCCTGCATTTTGAAATCTTTTTCACTCTATACTGGTTTTCCTGTTACTTCCTAATGTATATTTTCCTGATAGTTCAGGTGTTTAAATATTTACCTGTGGAGCCAGAGTTTGGGAGTTTAGTTCCCCACTATGCCTCTCAAGAGAAAAGCCAGACTATATAGTCTTAGCAAGTTATCCAGTCCCAACACCCCCCTCCCCCCCAAAAAAAAAAGAAAAAAAGAAAAGGGAATGGTAAACCACTTCTGTGGGTTCTCTGCCTAGAAAACCATGGAAAGATCATCATAGATCAATATTAGCTTATAATCTTCATCATTATCCCTAGTTACTTGTAAAGTTAAAATTCAGATTTGGATAGTACTAATCTAGTTATATTTTAGTTAACCTATTAAGAACAGGTCTCTGAATGTGGAGTCCTGGTCCAAATACTGTTAAGATGTTTCAGATTTTTTCATAGATTTTCTAGATATTTTAACTTCCTGATTTGGGATCTTGGTCCTCCTATGCCAAAGGGAAGATACTGCAGTGGTTGTATTCCTGAGATGTAGAGTGGCAGTGAAGTGTTCATTACGGTATGCGTGAGATTTACATATTATAATATTCTGTCCATGGAACAGACATTTACAACACAGTCTCATGATACATGATGAAGCAATTCTTTTTGATAGCCAGTGGGGGGAAACTAGCATATTGTCTTTGATTACAATCTGTTAGAGCCACGGTTCCCAATGTGGGGCAATTTGATTTTTAAGGGGGGCAATTCGAGAATGAGTTATACTAAGCTAATGGCAGTTTTGGCTTTCTCCACGTGAATAGGAGTTCACTTTTTGAATAATAAGAATTATATGTCGTGTGTGTGTGTGTGTGTGTGTGTGTGTGTGTGTGTGTGTGTGTGTGTGTGTGTCAGGATTTTAGAGATGCTTAGGTGGGGAATGGCCAAAAAAAGTTTGGGAACCACTGTGTTAGAGGTGTTTGTGGTATAGTATTTTTAACCAATGAAGTTAGTCTTCATGGAGCTATTCAAGTTTTCTAGCTATTTCTGGAGTTACCACTTTTGTTCAGTCAAATTTGTGTTAATGATACCTATACCTATACTTGTATTTCAAAGTATTGACACCGCTTGCATTTTAATTGACCCTTAAAAACCCACTCTTGTATGCATTGTTAGACTTGGTCTACTCTTTTTGTAGTTCTCATATTTGTGTTTTTAATTGGTATGTTGATGGTCTTCTTGTGATCCTCGTGATGAATCATGATTCATCCATGATTATGTTAGAGTATGATTAATCATGAGGATCACAACAAGACCATCAACATACCAATTAAAAACACAAATATGAGAGCTACAAAAAGAATAGACCGTCTAACAAGAATGTTGCAGCTATGAATATTATTGGTTCAAATGAATTTTAACAAACTGGATTACATGCATATGTTTAAACTGTGAAGTTCTAACAGTTTCTGCTTTTCTGCAGGTGGTATGGCCAAGAAAAAGATTACAATGTTCTAGTTATGGACCTTCTTGGGCCCAGCCTTGAAGATCTCTTCAACTTCTGTTCTCGCAGGTTCACAATGAAAACAGTACTTATGTTAGCAGATCAGGTATGTAAATCTGTAAATGTTACACAGTGAATATTGTAGTGCCTTAAAATGATGCTTCATATTTCCAAGTAGGTCAGACTGCAAGATTTGGTATTATATGTGCTCTAGTGAATACTTGACCCAAATAGAGAAGGAGTAATAATGGCTGATTACTTAGTGTGAAGCACAAAACTAACATTGAAGAAAATGGTTGACAAAACCATGTAAGGGGCAATTTTAAATATTTGGCCTAATACAAGTACAGTAATACCCCGGATAACACTAAAACTTGGTTCCACAAGTCTTAGCGTTATCCGGTTTTCAACGCTGTGCGATGCATTGATTTCGCAACATTAAAAAAAAACAGCCCGGTTCCCTTTCCGAATAGGAAAGGGAGCTGGGGATTGATCCGCCTCCCTCTTTGGAAAGGGCAGCGGGGATATTATTTGTGGAATCCCTGCTGCCCTTTCCAAAGAGGTAGGCAGATTGAGCCAAGCCCCAAAGTTGGCAGGACTGGTTGCCTGGGAAGCGCCTTTCCAGGGGGAGACCATCCCCGCCGGCTTTGGGGCAGAGACCGCCGAGGTGCCTTCGCTGTTTTGAGGCTTGGCTCGAAAAAGCAAGTGCACCACTGGAGATCCAAGCCACAAAGCCCGCAAGGCTGGTCTCGGCCTGGGAAGGCGCTTTCCACCTGAAAAAAGATCAGACACTTCCTTTATGGAGAAATTAAATACTGTTGCTCTGTGGAGATTAGATTGGACTTTAGAGTTGTTATTGTTTTAATACAAGTTATTATTCAGAAATCATTAAATAAGGATGATTTTGTAGCATTTCAAAAATCTCAAAGCAGTTTATAAATTTGTGCTGTTAAAACCATGAAATGTAAATAAAACCAGGTAATAAAACAGCAGTGAAACAACAACATAATTCAGGATTTCTCAACCTTGGGCCCCCAGGTGTTCTTGAACTTTAGTTCACAGAAGCCTAACTCAGTACACCTGCTGATCGAGGCTTCTGGTAATTGAAGTCCAAGACATCTTGGGGCCAAAGATTGAGAAGCCCTAATATAGTTCTAGGCACAATTTGCTAGGTTAGTGGTCAGAAGAATGTGTGAGCAAGCAAATAAGACTTCAGCTGATGGTGCAACATAGTAGTGGTAGCCTACTGAGCCTTGGTGGGTTTAGCATTCCATGTTTAAGGATTCTGCAGTGCAGGAAAGCCCTCTTCTGTACTGTGGCCAAACAAATGTCAGAAACTATTAGTGTCTAGAGAAGTGGTCTTTCAGGTAAAATGGGTTTCATGAGGGGTCTTACTGCCTGTTTTTGATTACTGGCAAGTAACCGTATCTCAAGGATCATATCTTCCTACATGAGCCTATTTGGTTCTTCAGTAGAGGTCCCTCCTCTTAGTCCTATTGCTAGTGAAGATACACTTGATGGGGACATGGGAGAGAGCCTTTTATGTGCCAGCTCTCAGAAAATGGAATAGGCTTCCACCTTTTATCCTTCTACCGACAGGTGAAAATCTATCTCTCGAGTTCTCAACCTTTTAAAGCCAGGGGCCAGGTCACGCTCCCTCAGACAGCTTCGGGGGCTGGATGGGCATTTTGTTCTTCCTCCACCACATGGCACTTCCAGGTGTGGTGGAGGCGGTGGAGGGCCACATGAAATGGCGCTGCAGGCCACAGGTTGAGAATCCCTGGTCTATCTCTTCAGACAGGCTTTTTAACAGCTATAACAGAGTCCTATGATGCTCATTTTAGTTAAGTTATTATCTTTCCTAATGTTTTGTCTGTTTTTAAAGTTTTAATCCTTTTTAAATTATTTGATATATTTATTTTAATTGTTACTCAAGTTTAATTATTTTCTAATTGTACAAATAGTCTGTTTTAACCTGATCTTTTAATGTTGTAAGCCACCTTGAGTCCACCTTGGGGACAAAGGTGGCCTATAAATAAAACAAATTAAAAAATAAATAACCAGCTGTAGTATTGCTGCAAGAACTTGTATTTTTAATGTTGTAGAGTGCTGCCAAACATGCTTAAATATGTGTTTAAAATACTGTTTCCTTCAAAGCCTTGATCATTTTCTTTTTCTTTTTTACAGATGATCAGTAGAATTGAATATGTGCATACGAAGAATTTTATACACAGAGACATTAAACCAGATAACTTCTTAATGGGTATCGGGCGTCACTGTAATAAGGTTAGTCTAATATTCTTTTTGCATGAAAGAACAAAAGATAATGCCTCTAAAAACGGCAGTTCATGGAAATGCTGTGCCACTAATTGCTTGTCATTAGTAAACATGTCAAATTTGGCAAGACATGGGAATTGCAGTTATGTTGCTACATGCAGAGGTTAGCTGTGGTTCTAGCCTTTGGCCAGATCTTAAATTAAACAAATAAATATGTTGTGTTGATGACTTCTGATTGAGTACCTTAGCTCAGTCTGTTCGATGATATTTTTGATTATTCTGAATTGATAAATTGCAGTAGCACCACTTACCATAAACTGCAATTTCCTGTTGTACACTGCATTTATGCCAGCATGGTGGAGCCTCAGCTACCAGTTACATACATTTTTAATTGGCTGCAACTGATTTGTAGAAAAAACCATTGGCTTCTAATAACACAAGTCTCTTGACTTCACTGCTTCCTGTGCTTTCACAGCCTTGTGGAAGTTCAGAATGCAGTTCATGTGTAGATCGTAGATTAACAGCTGCAGATTTGAACTACTGTTAACCTTTTAAAACTGAGTTTGGGGCAAAAGAGGCTAATGCATTAATTTAGCTGGAGGTGCATGTTTCCTTCTGAAACCTTGATAATTTTGTTGGAAAATATTTTTCTTGATTAGCTTGTGGGAGTAAAGTTTGCTATTTCTGAGCTTGGGCAGACAGGCAGCATTGGCAGTGCATTAAGCATGCTGTTAATCAGAAATTCCAAAGTGCAGGACAATTGTAATAGATTTCTCTTATTGGGAGCAAGATTCCCACATGGGTTCTTCAAGACCATCATTGTTGATCTTTTCAGATACTACTATCTATAAAAATGTTACCTTTGTTTGCCTGTATGAATGCCAACTTGAGACCATTATTTTAGGGGGAAGAAAATCCAGCCACCACATGTTGAATTTTGGTTTAAAGGAGTTCACCATAATAATTTATAACAATTATTTCAGGGATACGGGGTAGGAAGAAATTTCAGTAGTTAAATGCAAAAGGAAAAATACCTTCCTGTAATGTTATTTCTATTAAACTTCATTTATCTATAAATTTCATACTCTAGCATTCTGTGTTTTTTTTTATAGCATAGTCCGATTCTTTAACTGTTTTTGGCAGAAAAAAGGAAATATAATTAGAAAACTATACCAGTTTTTATTCTAATTTTTCTTCTCATTGGTGCCCCTGTACCTCAATTTTGACAGTCATACTGGACTGACATTCTAGCACCTTATTTTTCTTTCCAAGTGGAAAATGGCCTGGAAAACATGATTGCGCTTTTGTGGGTGATCTTGTTAGGATCACGATGGAAGATGTAAACTGCAGCATATCTTGCTTGTTTTCAAGAAGCCACTTAAAGTTAGCATCAAATACTGTATTCGAATAGTGGGCACCTGCTTTCTGTTTAACATTTCAAATAATGTTGGATATAGGAGTGTAAATCCCTTGGTTTAATCTAAGGAGAATTAAATTTAATTTTGTTTTAAGCTTGTATAGTCACTTGCTCCTTTCAAAAAGAAAGTTAGCTCTTATTTGCAGCATGCAGTTTTCTTCTACAAAAATGCAGGTAAATTTTTGTTCTTTATTGTCTTTCAAGACATACAAGTGATTTTAGGTTTAGGGTGCTATGGTAATCTTGTTCCAGTAACCTTTTTCATTATAAACTAACTTAAAATGTAATGAGCAAAATTGGAATGCTGAATATCTCAAATTAATTTGACTTAATTAGTGATTTCATTCCTAACAAAAAATACTCTATGAGATCTGCTAGAATAAGGCCTGCATGCTTATGAAATTGATATTAAGGTGACTAAATGCCTTCTACCTCTTCCTTACTGAAGATTTAGCTTTTACCTTGTTTGGGGGAAGGGCAGTTTCTGTAATCAGAGGACATGTTTATTCATAAAATCCAAATTACTTTTTTAAAATTAAAGCCAAATGTTGCCATTGCTATCCCTGTACAAGGCAGTGTTGTTTTGGAGTGGCTCATGCTCAAAAATCTTACCTTGCCACATCTAAAAAAAATTTCTTGCTATAAATGATCTCCTTGAAAACTGTAGTGCTTGGTGGAAGAAGGATGGCATTTGGCTACCCTATTCTTTCTCTAACGCCTCGGTGTTGCCTGTCTGCGCCAGCCATTGTTGCATTGTAAGCAATACTGTTTGATGCACTGCCACCCTCTATTGTTTGTTTAGTGTTTAGAATCTCCAGTGGGGAAGAGGAAAAGAAGCATGACTGTTAGTACTTCTCAGGACCCATCTTTCTCAGGATTAAACCAGGTCTGAATCTGTCTCCTATTCCAACCTCAATCCCAAAATCTCATGCTTTTTTTTGTTTTGTTTTGTTTTGTTCAGAAGACGTGTAGACTTGCAAAAAGCACCTTGCGTTGGCATTCTTCAGACATACTTGGCAAACATGTAACATTACTAAGATGTTTTCCTGGCAGTGCTTGTTTTATGTTTCCCCCTGAACATTTAAATGTGAAAAGTGTTGAGAGTCATTTAACCTGATTTGTATCAAGTACTTGAGGAATGGCTTTGTGTTCTAAAATACAATAACAATGAGGATACATACAGGACATGCTGTGAAGTATCACATATGTCTGTTATGTGTGCATGATTTATCTGACTATGTGAGGTCTGGGTGTGATTTGTTAACTTGAGATTTGTTGTAAGTACAGATCAAGAAATGAAGGTATTGCATCCTATTGAAGAAGGTATCTTAAGCATATTTTTTATTTGTTTATGAAGGCTCTGCTTCTGTTTGCATATTCAAAATTCAGTAGGTGAAGTAAATTTTCATTATGTAAAGCCTCTTGGGCTGGCATTAGCATGTGACTCATAGAGCTATAGATCTTGTTTGTGAAGCTATTTTGATCTGGTTTGTGAGTTGCTTATAAGGAATACTAAATCACGATGAAGCAGAATCTGCATCATCTGGATTGGGTGTGCATTAAGCCTTGAGCTCCTATGTTCCCCATGTCTTCTCTTTTGGCGTCACAAGAGTTTTGTTTTCAATGAAAGCTGACTTGTAGTTTGAAACAATCTGGTTAGTTAAACATGCAAACACAGCATTGCTTGTTTAACTAACCACATTGTTTTATACAGTAGAACCCCGTATAGTGACTTTAATCAGTTCCACAGAGCTGATCGCTATGCAATTTTCATCGTTGTATGATCTTCCCATAGGGAAAATCCGTACAGCAGTTTTCCCTATGGGACAAATGGTACAACGGTGTTTGGCGCTAAGCAGTTTTTCCCATTGGAAATCAATGTATGGATTTTCTCATAGGAACGATTGCTATGTGGAATGGCTTTCCCCCCTCCAAGCCTCATTGTTATGTGATTTCATCGCTGTATGTGGCGATCGCCATATGGTGTTCTACTGTATTAAGATCTCACAATTTGTATGTAAGCCAAACTAGCTTTCATGGACATGCAATTGAATTCTGAGTGTCCCCCACCTGTGTGGGAGGAAGAATAGAAAAGAATGATGGTTGGCATGGGCTCATTCACATTTGTGCTCAGGCATCAAACCAAGTTTTAGAACCGCGTATAGATCAACTCACTGGAAAGACTACATGCTGTGCCATTTAAAAGTAAGCCACAATATATTATCTTGTTATCAGATTAGTAAAGGTAAAGGTCACCGTTGCTTGAAAGCCAGTCATATCCAACTCTAGGGTTCAGATCTCATCTCTGTTTCATAGCCGAAGACCCAGCGCTATCTGCTTCTGCAGACGTTTCTGTGGTCATGTGACAGCACACGGAATGCTGTTTACCTTCCCACCGAAGTGGTCCCTATTTATCTACTTGCAATTTCTAGCTTTCAAACTGCTAGTTTGGCAGGAGCTGGGACAAAGACGGGAGCTCATTCCGTTCTGCAGTATTCAGGTGTACTGTATCTTAAAAATGAAAAGGAAGCATTCACCTCAGAGGTATATGGATATTCATGAACAGCAGTTTGCTTTCTATGCCACAGTTTGGGTCACTGGAGACAATAATGTTTAGTCCTCAGAGAACCTTTCCTTCCAAGGCAAGTATGTAAATAGGGGAGATACTGATCCATATTGGGATTGTAACAATGGAAAAGGTTAAAGCCCCTTTTCACTTACTGCTAGGATATTCATTGTGCCTTTGGTATGCTAAAGCAAACTGTATCTTTCATGCAATTGTGTTCTGTGTGACTGTCTTGCTTGGCCTGTTATCCACCAGTTTTGCAGCTGAAATCCCTTGATTTAAAGCAGGGGTTCTCAACCTTACCGCAACACAGGCCAGACAACTTCCCCTCTGACAGCCCAGACACATGGTTTCCCCTGTCGCAAATGCTACTGTAAACTGGTGGATGTTTTTGTGCGGTCATGTTTATGGCTGTCATAAACATTTCCGCTTCCGGGGTCGTTGCGGGCCAAATGGAATGGCATCGGGAGCTGGATCTGGCCCACAGGCTGTAGGTTGTGAACCCCTGATTTAAAGGGAACCTGTTAACTTCCCTTCTAAACACCTTTCATAACAGAAAGGTGTATACTGTATTGTGACGTGTTCAGAATTCTAGACTACCAGATATACAGCAAAACCTCGCATAAAGAGCACCTTGCTTAGAGACTAACTCGCTTAACAACTAAATTGGGGTCCGCCCCCCCCCCCCCCCGCCAGAAGTCACAATCTGTCACTTACAGTGGCAGCAACTGTGCTTTTTGCTTAAAGAGCAATCCCATGGGACACATTATGCTCTTTAAGTGAGGTACCACTGTAAATACATTAACCTTTAAAACCTTTGAAAAGGATGACAAAGTGTCTTTTGATCTTAAAGACTAACAAGTTTTAATTGGCATAAACCTTCATAGTCTGTAGGCCACTTTAGCAGATACAATTTTTAAAGAATGAGCAATGGGAGGAAGTGAGTTGCCATTTTAAAAAGGCTTCCTGTAAGAATAGAGCCTTTGTGATTTCTGTATTTATAGTTCTATAAATAGGAGAAACATCCTTGGTAAGATGTCTTGGTCATTTCAGGGAAAAGTATATAAGAAATTCGGTAAGCCTAAAAAATCCCAGTTTTCTGAAATGTTACCTTGATTCAAATCTGCTTAAATGAAGAATAAAGTATCAGTGATGCAGTACTCCAACAAAAGTTATTAATAATAGACAATCAACCATATAATTTAAATGTACATCTTTAGGGAAAAAAAGATTTTTACTAGTTACAGATCACATAAAAAGCAAGGCGGTCTGATGATGGCATATTTGAAATCAAGATGGTAAAGAGTGGACATTCAGAGCATTATTTAAGAGAAGTGAAAAATTACTGGGTTAGGTTTTCCTCATTTAGATCTGTTATTCATTCAGTGCTCTTCTGGCTATTTCCAGTCATCCATTTGTAATAAATAATCAGGTAGTTTCCTCTTACAGTATAAACCAGGGGTGCCCAAACCTTTTGTGCCGTGGGCCTGACCTTTCATTTAATTTCATCTTTTAGACTTGTATGCTGCCCTACTCACTGGAGCAACTCAGAGTGGCTAACATACCATGGAGCAACATATATTATAATATTACAATATCAAATAAATACAACAACATAATGCAACACAATCGATACAGTTAATAAATCTCACATAAAAAATACAGTCAGGTGGCTCTTTATCCCTTCCCGGCCAGGGCAGGGGTGGGTCCTGGAACAGCTGCAGCTGCGGCAATCTTTTGCCAGCCACGGGCCCTGCAGTTCTTATCCTTTCCCAGCCAGGGAAAGGGTGGGCCCTGGAGCGGCAGCGGCAGCGGCCTTCAGCCATCCACGGGCCCAGCAGTTCTTATCCCTTCCTGGCCAAGGAAGGGGCAGGCCCCGGAGCAGCGGTGGCTGTCTTCAACCAGCCGTGGACCCAGCAGTTCTTATCCCTTCCCAGCCAGGGAAGGGGCGGGCTCCGGAGCGGTGGCGGCCTTTGGCCAGCCACGGGCCCAGCAGTTCTTATCCATTCCCAGCCCCCAGAACAGCTGAGGGCCTGACCATACCCCCAGAAGCGGGCGCACTTGCGGATGCATGGGTACATCCCCAACCACTTCCGGGAGTGGCACAGATGCATTTACGCTTGTGCAAGCATGTCCCGTGCCACCTCCGGGAGAGATGCAGGTGTGTTTGCATATACACAGGCACATCCCCAACCACTTCTGGGAGTGGCGAGGGTGGTGAGGGCCTGATGAAATGGCTTTGAGGGTTGTATCTGGCCCATGCACAGTAGTTTGGGCACCCCTGGTATAAACACATTTTTTAACCTTTAAATGTTGCCCTTCTTATTCTTGATTCTGTGTTTGTCAGTCCAAGTGTGATAACAATAGATAATCAGCAAAATTATTTTTTAAAATACTGTATGCTTAAAAGAAGGCAACTGTTTTGAATCTGTTTTTTTTTTAAAAAGGAATCACCCACCCACCCCAGAATGTTGTACTAGTATATTTTTCAGGTGTAATTAACTGTTCTTAAAAAATAAGTCTTTTTCTTTGATGTATATCCCATATGAAGATATTTGTCATGGTGTGTTGGAAGAATGTGGAAGTTTAGCCTGGCTTTTTATTTTATTAGGCAGCCAGTTTGTCAAAAATGCATTTATACCATAGGAAAAAGTTGTTTTCCCCCCTGTCATTTTGTTTATTTACACTTTTTTAAAAAAAAAATCCTTAATCAGTTAGGAGCGAGTGAAGAGTTTGCATATTTTATGCTTGAGCTGATTCATGTGTGCTTTCCTTGTCTTTAGTAATAGTCATATTTGCATTGTTAGATCTTAAGTCTCTAATGAACTCTTTGAAAAACATAGCTGTACTTTCCATATGTTTCCTGCAAACGTTAATCTCTTTCAATTTCCCTCCCAAAAGTTATTCCTTATTGACTTTGGGTTGGCCAAAAAGTACCGGGACAACAGGACAAGGCAGCACATACCATACAGAGAAGATAAAAACCTCACTGGTACAGCCAGATATGCCAGCATTAATGCACATCTTGGCATTGAGCAGAGGTAAGAGCCTAGGCATGTTGCATAATAATCCTAGGCATAGTAAATATTTGGAACTATGCTTTAATGAATACCACTGTAATAAGTTGAAAATTGCAAATTCAGTATAAAAAATAGAAATACATTTTACAAGTTAAAAAAAGAATTACAGAAAAGACTGAACATTCTATTCTGCCAGCCTTGGTACAGTGTTGGGGGAAAATAGTCACACGGGCATACATTGTAGTTAGTTAACAACTAATTGACCAGTGGAATTCTCCATTGTGTTGCTCCTTTATTGGGTTTGTATCTGTGTCTACTTCTGTTAAAGGATTGTTTGAGTAGGAAAAGGTTTACCCATTCAACACTATTTTAAGCCATTCTTCTTCAAATCCCATAATTAGCTTCAACATTCTTGTTTCTGGAAGGATGATTGAGTAATGTCCTTTAATGCTCAGCAGATCTCCATGAATCATCAACAGTAATCTACTTTGCTCACAGTTGAAATCTGATATTAATACTCTTAGTGAGCTTTGCTAGAATCAAATATTAAGTCTCATGAAAGAACCCAGATGAGTAAATATGTATCCCATTCTTTTACTTAAAAATAATGTGAAAATAGGTTTCTATAACAATAGCAGTTGCACTTACATACTGCCCCATATCTGTTAGAGCAGGGTTCCCCAACCTTTAGGTTTTGGACTTCAGTTACCAAGAGCCTAAGTCAGTACATTGACTGATCAGCGCTTTGGGGAATTGATTTAGGCTTATGGGAATTGAATTTTTTTTGAAAAAACAAAGGTTGGGGAACACTGTTTTAGAGTACTCTCTGAGCAGTTCACAAAGTAATTAGCATTTTGCCCCATCAAGCTGGGTACTCATTTTTCAGATTTTAGAAGGATGGGAGGCTCAGTCAACCTTGAATCTGTTGAGATTAAGCTCTGATCATGAGCAGAGTTTCAGCTGCAGTACTACAGTTCAACCACTAAGCCCTTAAATTATGTGTTTGTTTCCTTACTGTTCTGAGTTATTTACAGTACTTTATATAATCCTTGAGTATTAGTCTATTGGGAAATCCATTCTGGGGGGGAAATTACTCAGATCTTGAGACTTTATACTGGTGAACATTTTAAACATTCATTCATAAAACTGCCTTTTCTCTTCTAGTCGTCGTGATGATATGGAGTCACTAGGATATGTGTTGATGTACTTCAATAGAACTAGCCTGCCATGGCAAGGATTAAAGGTATGTCTTGAAATTTACCAAATGTTCCTAATCTTTTTAAAGTGTTGTAGAACACTGTACTGTATACCTGGAATTCTCTGTTTGTTCCAGTCCCTCTAATTTTTGAAAAACGAATGGAGAAAATATCCAGCATATAATCTGATTTTGGTAAAAACTGCATTCAGAGATAAATTTTGCATTGGGAAAAATGCCAAGATGTTTTCTATATTTAAGTTAATGATTAGCTTTCTATATAGGTATTAAGCCTTAAGGTATAGTAAATGGAATGTATGTAACTGTCAAATGAAGCCTACTTTAGGTTTTAGTAAAGACAAATGTTTCCACAACAGTATAAAAAGTAAAGTGAAAAATATCTCAGGAAGCTGCCATGTTAATCTGTTTGAGCAACTTTGAAGGCTAACAATTTTATTTCATTATGAACTTCCTCTGTTTGTTGAAGAAAGTAGACATTGGTTCATTAAAGCTCACATGGAAATTATTAGTCTTTGCAGTGAAAAATGTGTTGGATTATGTTAGTTCTCTTCGCTGAGCAAGACACATGATGCAGTTACAGTTAAGGCATTTTATATTGGAAATGATACAGTAGTTTTTCAGGAAATACATTGTATAATTATTGTATTAGTTATCTCATTTAATGGGCAAAATTACTAGATACCATACCTGCTAGTTAAGATAACCATATGATAAAAGGGTTTTAGGCTGCAGTAGATGGTATTCAATTATATTCAAAACTCAATAACAGCTTAACCTTTGTTCATTTAACAATGATTTCTAGAACTGGGAGGTTTAATGCAAAACCTGATATGAAGCTTTTGTTTTGAAGATATTGCAGCTATCCTTGTGTTTTCACCTAAATTGTTTTCATTGTTCTGCAGGCTGCAACAAAGAAGCAGAAGTATGAAAAGATTAGTGAAAAAAAGATGTCTACTCCTGTTGAAGTTTTGTGTAAGGTAAGTTTATGAAAACTGTTTTTAAAAATGAAATAATTCTGTTTTGGCAAACAACTATTTCTTCTATAGTACAGTATATCAGCCAATACATCTTAGGTGATATATGAATTCTTAATTAACGTTACATTAGATGTTTCATTTTGTGTATTACTGGAGTAACTTTACTAGTGATTAGATTGACTTGTGTTAAACTAGGAAGGTAAAAAGATGTGACCTGATTATCCACTGAAGGTTTATCAAGGATGCTATGTGAAATCATGGATTCACTGCTTCTCTTTACAGGGATTTCCTGCAGAATTTGCAATGTATCTGAACTACTGCCGTGGCCTACGCTTTGAGGAGGCTCCTGATTATATGTATCTGAGGCAGTTATTCCGTATTCTCTTCAGGTCAGTTTTCTGGGGAAGAGAATTTGCAAAACACTGAGAAGTAACTAGGAAAGATGTTAACTGAAACAGAAATTTATGTATCATAATAATTATTCTTGTGGGATCCCTACAAAGCCTTAACCAGTACAATTTCTAGCTCTAAATCTATTACAGCGCTTCTAGCTGTGCCCCACCCCTGGAGCCAACATTACCACTGGAAATCTGGATTGAACTGTTTTCCCACCATTTTCTTGCAGGTTTTAATGGGCATGTGGGGAGGGTTGTAGGAGGGGTCACCTTTCTGCTTCTAATGACAAAGACAACTGGTAGTGGAGTTGCTGGACACTATCCATAGTCTCCTGCATCTGGATGCAAGTTAGGGACTAATATTTCAAAATACAGTGGAACCTCATACAACAATCGCTCCGTATAACAACGAAATCGAATAACAATTTGGTTTTAGTGGGAGAGGCGTTCCGCATAACAATTTTCCCTATGGAAAAAAATCATACAACGATTTTTCAATGGGAAAATTTGCTTAGTGAAAAAAATCTTTCTACGATGCATCCCATATGGAAAATTGCTATATGATGCATGCATCGTATAGCAATTTATTCGTACAACAACGAGCCCCGTGGAACGGATTAAAACCATTGTATGAGGTACCACTGTACATGATTTTCATAAAGAAACTCTAAATAGATTTTTACAGCTTTTAGTAAAGACCAAATCTAATAATTGGAAACAAGCTACTTCACATAGCTTTATTTCCAAGAGGGGGAGTTGAGCAACATTTGGTTTCCATAAAATGCCATTGTCCATATTATGCTGTCGGATCATTCTTGATCAGTGAGCAAAACTTCCTGCTATATGAGAAATAGCTGAATAAGGAGCATATCTATTCTGGTGGGATAATGCTGTACATTATTTTTGAATTGAAGTTTTTATTACATAAGGTTCAACCTTGTTTGTATCTTTAACTTTTAGCTTATTTGCTTTGCAAACTGTTCATTAACTTTACTATTTGCAGGTGTTAAATTGTTCAGAATCAAACAGACCTTTGGTGTCAACTAAACAGAAAATGGTTAGGATCTCAGCACAGACATGGCACATTGCAGTATCCCAGAAGGCTGCTTCTGATTTCTTTGATGCTTGGGGGTAGAATTAGATGGAGATGGGGAAGTCATATTTGAAGATCAGTGTATCATTCCTCCTGTATTCCTAGGCTGTTGAAATTCTCTACACTTCATTTAAAGTGTTCTCTAATAATCGTGGCCAGTGCAGCATGTATGCTGCTCTTTAATCTGGGTCAGTGCTTCTGTATACATATATGCAATATGGCGGGGTGCCCAAACTTTTCGGGCCGCAGGCCGGTCACATGGTTCAGGAGGCTATAGCCTGTGTTTTACTTCCGCTTCTGGGAGTGCCGAGGGTTTTGCGGGCCAGATGAATTGGTGTCGGGGGCCGATTCCAGCCCACTGGCCATAGTTTGGGCACCCCTGCAGTATGGCTTTTAGGTTTGCTCTAAACAGATTTAATTAATAATTTTCAGTTCTATTCAATTTTCAGAGAGCTTTGAAAACCACAGTTATTTTTCTTAGCTGCAGTAAAGATTTGCTTGGTAGACAACAGCAATGTGTAAATATTACTTTGAAATGAATATTACGTTTATGTATTCTTTCTTCTCTCCAGGACTCTGAATCACCAATATGACTACACATTTGACTGGACAATGTTAAAGCAGAAAGCAGCACAGCAGGCAGCCTCTTCCAGTGGGCAGGGGCAACAAGCCCAAACCCCCACAGGCAAGCAAACTGACAAAACCAAGAGTAACATGAAAGGTTAGTAGCCAAGAACCAAGTGACGTTACAGTCCAAAAATAATAAACACTAATTTGGATAATGTCTTGTGAAGTGTTAGATCAAGGAGGTCATTAAAAACATACATTTGGCTGTTTAGTATTAAAGAAAATGGACGTCCTTGGGAAATTTGACTACTAACTTTAAACCAAGTGTCCTTGTTTTCCATATCATTTCTTTGGGGATGTTGGGTCATTTTAACCACTGCTTCTTCTGCTCCCGCATTAACCCCTCTTCAAAATAAACTAGCTTGGTAATGGGAACGTGTTAAGCAATATGATCCAAAATCCTAGACCTAACACTTTAAGGGGAAGCTCTTCTGTTGACTTTTATATTGGGCCAGTCTGTAGGATCTTTGGTATGGGTGTTCTTGCTTTAAACTATCTCAAATGAGGATGGAAAGCTGGACATGGTCTTGACTAAAGTTCTGCCTAAAGTACTTCTCTGATTATTATTTTTATTCCTTGGCATCAATTCTGTCAATATCCCATCTTCAATTATAAATCTTGGGATGAAACCTGCAGGGTAAATGCATAATGGATTTTTAAAATTTTATGTTTTTATTTTCATTTATAGAATGGTCAGCTTTTGTCTTCTAGAAATAATAGGATCTCAAGTAAAAATCTGGATTGGATGTACAGTAACTTGTTACCACCAACTTACATCCCTTAAACCTGAATCTGTGATTAAATACTTGCATTAAAGACTGACGTTCTGTATGCCGAGCAAACCGTGTGAACACCTGTCTTGTGAAATCAAGCTTTGCAGATAATTATCCTATATTATCTCTCGAGGGTTTCATGACTACTGCTGGAATCTCTTCTGTCATTCTGGGTTATTCTCCACAGAGGAGCCTGCATTGCCATTCCTAGAATGGTGCTTTTATGATCCGTCCCGTCCCCCCCATTCCACAGCTGTTGGCTGCCGGGGGGGGGGGTCTTTAAAGGAGCCCTCATTCCCCCTACCCCGGCTGCTGGCAGCCAGTGACTGTGGGATGGGAGGAGCCCATTTTTTGCAGGTGAAAAAAGGGCTCCTTTAAAGTCGGTTTTCTCCTGATCCCATAGCCTTTGGCTGCCAGCAGCTGGGGAAAAACAGGCTTTAAAGGAGCCTTGTTTCCACCCCAATCCACCCCAAAAACAGGCTTCTCCCACATTAATGCATATTTTTATAACTCAGAGATATGCATTTCATGTTTAGAAGAACTATATGATACAGTTTTAAAAATAGTTTATCTTGGGGGGAAATTGTACTAAGTTGCAGGTCTTTGTGTGTAATAGCTAATGTCTGCAGAGATTTTTAAACTTCTAGCAATTTATATCTAAATGTTACATCATTTGTTTAATGGCACAACAGAATGTTGACTTGTATTATGGATTTTTGATCTTTTAGCAGCAAACAAATAATATTTAACAATCAGGGTTTTTTGGAAATGTGCTGGTTCAAATTCTTTTGATATTTTAAACTCAAGTTTAGTTTAACTTTAAAAAATTAAACCAGTGCAACATGAGAAATTTAATGTTTTGACTAATTTAGTCAACCCAGTAATCTTCATTGTCTGTTCCTGATTGGGTTGGGAGGAGGAATCTTGTGTTTTTCTTTGCTTTGCTTTTAGTGTAACTAATTTAAGTTTCGTCCAAGCTCACTTAATAAATTTGGAAGTGCTCAGATTGCCTATTGCATATATTCTCCAATCAAGATCACCTGTTTTCCTAGATGGAATGTCCACTGGAACATTCATCTCTGGAAAGAGGGGAGCGAAGCACCTGAATTTTCAGCACAGAACCGTGTGAAGCCCTCAGGTTACTTGCTCACCTGGTCCTCCCTTTTTCAACCGTTATTCTCCTGTGGGTAACCCATCAGGAGGGGCTATTGATGTGTCATCAGTGCAGGGACACCGGCGTTTTTACCTCACTGATTCACAAAAAGCCAAGAGGAATCAGAAACCACCTCAGGCGATGGAGGCGCAGTTGCAATTCATTAAGAGCATAATGGCTATCCCAGATGATGAAATGGTGGCACCTTGTCAGCAGGTGCACCTAGAATCTACTGTGCTTTCAGCTGATCAACTAGAGCACTGGTTGAGGTCCAAGGGACTCGTGATTTACAGAACTGATTTGGCAAGTAGACAGTCAGGAAGTGTAACCAATTCCAACACTGCTAGTTCTTCATCTTCCTATCCGGAGCTTTTGTCCAACACCCAGGATCGCAGTCAAAGCCAATTCGCTGCAGAAGCGGAAAGCCACCGGCAGTTTTGGAAAGAGATGAAGGAAAGATGAGACTTTTTCTCGGAACACCGCAAGCAATTAACAGCAGGTTTAAAAGGAGTCTTTGATGATATTGATAACAAACACTGTTCAGCCCAAGTCGCTGGGGCTGCTCAATTAGAGACTGATGACCAAGAATGTGAAAGCTTGCTTTCTGATTGTCTGAGATCCATTAGAGACGGGATTGAAACTCGCTGTCAGCCAGCTTTTCACAAAAAATTAACTGTTTATGGATTGCCTCCTTCTCCACCAGATCCCAAGGAGGGAAAAGACAACTGTTTTTGCGGGACTCTCACTTTCTTTCCAAGCCGCGGCACGGCGAAGCGGAAGGAGGGAGGGGCCCCAAAAAGCAGTTTAAACTTAACATGTCTTTGAAGTACTGCCCCTGTTAAAGGTAGACAAACATTGCAATGTTAAACATAGATAGTAATCAGAAGCCTGAATATAGAGTATGGCTCCTCTTGAACAAAATTCCTAATACAGTAAACCCCCGGTTTACGTTGTGTTCGGTCAACTTCATTTTCGGTTTATGACGTGACTTTTTGTGAAAAGTTATCTCTTGGTTAACGATGTGACATCATTAACTGAGGGCACCATGTTTCATCTACCTTATGAAGCTGGAAAATCGTCGTCGGTCGGGTCCCTGTTTCAGGCTCTCTGCCTCTCCAGCAGTGTGTGGGAGGCTTGGAGGACCTATTCAGCATTATCCCTGCCTTCCTGGGTGCTCCCTGTGCCACCCAACAGCTGATTATAGTTGCAACAAGCCTCCCACACACTGCTGGAGAGGCAGAGAGCCTGAAACAGGGACCCGACCGACGACGATTTTCCAGTTTCATAAGGTAGGAGATCTCATCGTAGGGGTGGGCAGAGGCGCAGATCGCCTCCCCTGACCCCCCCAGGGGTGGCGGGGACCTCCCCAAAAGGGGGAAATCCTGTTGTGATAGAGGTTTTCCTGCACATTTTGGGGTCTCCGCCACCCCTGCCCATCCCCACAAAAAGGCTGCCCACCTCCCACAAGAAGGAAGACTGATCCCCTACCATTCCAGCTGATTGTGAGCTTTAAAAAATCACCATTTTTTGTCCCTGTTTCAGGCTCTCCGGGTCCACAGCAACATCGGTGGGGCTGGGAGGACCTCTCCCACGCAAACCCTGTCTTCCTACGACCTTCTGGAGCCATGCTAGAAGCGAAAACAGTTCCGTCTGCCATCTTGGAAAGAAAAAAACCAAAAACAAAATGGCGAACGCAACTGATTTTGCTTCTAGCATGGCTCCGGAAGGTCGTAGGAAGACGGGGTTTGCACGGGAGAGGTCCTCCCAGCTCACTGAGGAAAATGAACTGCTTCCCTCCGGGAGACGAAGGCCGAGGACAGCGCTCCGTTCTCTGCCTTCGCCTCCTGGAGGGAAGCTATCGCTTCCCATTGTGCCTTCATCTCCCTCCAACTGAGGCCACTTACCCGGGAAGCAAAGGCAGAGAATGGCGAGCCCCACCATGGGTCAAGCAAAGCGAGCCACTTCCCCAAGAAGCAAAGGCAGAAAACAGCGCTCTGTTCTGTATCTTCGCCTCCCAGAGGGAAGGGAGCCCCTTCCACAGGGGCCGAAGGTACTGGTGTCTTCGGCACCCGCCAATCGAGGGAAGCGAGCAACTTCCCCGGGAAGTAAAGACAGAACGGCGCTCTGTTCTCTGCCTTTACCTCCCGGAGGGAAGCAAGCCTCTTCCACATTCGGCCCTTGCCTGTCGGAGAAGAGGCTTGCTTTCTCTGACAGACAAGGGCCGAATGCGGAGCTCCACCCCCACCCCCCTCTCTGTATGTGTGCGTGCACCCTCCCCCCCAAACACCAACACACAAAAAATAGCCCGGCAAGGCCGGGCAAAAGATACTAGTCATGAACCTTGAGTTGCCATGGCAACCTTATCACTAAGAGCTACTTAAGCACTTATAAACACATTCCTTTCTGATGGAATCAACACAGCTGCATTCCCTCAAAGGAATGTACACCTGCAGACCCCTCGAGGGAGGATGACAAATAGGTCAGGTGGCAGAGTGACGACAGAGACATCTGACTACCCCACGAGGGAGAAGATGCCTCCCCCCTGTCAATCAAAACCCCGTGACTCTGAACACCTGCAGATTGAGTCATCCTAAGAATCCAAAGGTGGGAGGGAAATCTGCTCCTTTTTGTGTATAAAAGCAGAGCCCTTTCCCTGAGTTCTTCGGTCCTCTCAGGTTGAAGGCAGAGATGTCTCCTTGAGCTGGATTCTAAACACTTATGATCTGAAACCCTCAGATCTAAGTGAACTATGTTATGCTATGTACTTTGTCTGTACCTGTTCTTTTTCAGATACTAAAGGAAAATAAAACTCTTTGTGAGTAACATCAACGGAGTGGATGTCAATTTATCAGGCTATATCCTAGTGCTTTGCTCTATGCCCCCACATGTTACCAATATATTAAACCACCGCATACTCCCTGTAAGCAACAGGTGGAGTTATTTGAAGCCAATTGGGAAGCGGTACGGTGAGGCGACCTTAGGCTGCACTGGGAGTGTGCGGATAAAGGAAATTATTGCAGCCTAAAGGATCGGTACATGCCTCCTGTAAGCCAGCGCCCAGTCGAGCATTCAAGACATGGATGGTTGAGCGGTCGGATTCGGATCTGAGAGCCAGGAGGCTTTGTCAAGGCAAATAGAGCAGCACTTTCGACTCCTCTAAAAAGAGGGTAAGATTAGCCTGCAACGTTTTGTTTCCTTACAGGTATAAGGATGGATGACTCGGAGTCATCACTGGTTACCATAGAAGTGGAGGTGCCAGCATCAGGGC
The DNA here is from genome assembly GCA_035047305.1 of Bradypodion pumilum. Classification (NCBI taxonomy): domain Eukaryota; kingdom Metazoa; phylum Chordata; class Lepidosauria; order Squamata; family Chamaeleonidae; genus Bradypodion; species Bradypodion pumilum. Next base: position 322,693,098 of record JAWDJD010000002.1, read on the forward strand.
GATATTCCAGGAATGAGAACCGGGAGTTCCTATTCCATCCCGTGACGGGACAAAGATTGTCAAAGCGCTTAACTCTTCAGGAACCTCTGGGAATATGTGAGTCTGAGGAAGAAGTGGAGGAGGAAACCCAGCAAGGGGAAGCGGCAGGAGGGTCTGATCAGCCCGTTCTGGTGCTGCCCCCTGTGCATGGAGCCTATCCGGATACAGAACCAAGTCTGTTAAAGCCCCAGACAAGCTATATTGGCTAGGAGGAAGGGCACCAGAGACCTACCGAGTGGAAAAGGATTAGGTCTCGGCATCCAGCCTAACGGGTAATGGATGAAGCTGCACGGGCAGATGCAGCTGTGGCTGAATGCATCCCCCTCCGTACCATGAGAGGCGAAAGCGTATGGGCGGAGGAAGAGGAATGCCAGTCAGAGGAGGAAGCTCGTAAGCAAGCTCGCCGGAGCTTGTCTTGGGAAAGGGAGGTGCCTGCTGGTCCCCCTACGATTTCCAAATGGCTACTGGACGTGGTACGTAAAGCACCCTTTGAAGGGAGTGTGACGGAGATCCAGAGGAGAAGTCTGATGGAAATCATTGAGCACCAGGTCCAGTGTGAGGAGATTCTCCAAAGGTATGGCTCCTCCAGTAGGGAATACCAGGTGCTTGAGGAAGCTATTCCAGCGCGCCCCGCTCGACAAAACGTCGTGGAGGAGGAAGCGCCGGGAGCCGTTGCGGTGGTGTCCCGAGCTCAGGAGAGCGGAATGGCAGCACCAACGGTCTTGGTCCAGGCGAGACCAGACCGGAGTGTCGAATCAGGAGATCGACACGAACTGGCACAGTTGCTACAGGGAGTAGCTGAGCCAGTGGTCTCGATCCAGCCAGGATCGGACCAATGGGTCGGAATGGGAGCCAGACCCAGAGAGGCATGGAAACCGGGCTCCGGAACGGCTAAACTGTCCATTACGCCACCGGGAGCCATGGCGCTTTCCTCAGAAGAGGGGGTGGCCGGTGCCTATACCACTGCTATGGAGCAGGAGGAACTACAGCGGAAGCTGCAGGAGGAGCAGCAAAGGGCAGAGTGATATTGTACCTATGTCGTGAAGTTGCAACAGCGGCTTGTAAAGGAGGAAAACAGGCTTGACCAAATATATGGTCTCCTTCAACAGGAGCAGGTTGCTCGGCTGGCAGGTAATATCGAAGGTGCGAGTGAAGTGGCACGTCAAAGGGCTAAGATAAAACAAGAGATGGAGGGTGAAAAATATGCCCAAGCTTTACAGGAGGGAGAAGGGGCAGTGCAGCCGGCACCAGCCCAGCCTACACTGTCAACGGTTCTACAGCCCTCCGCACCAGACCCGCTTCCGCAGATTAAGCCGCCGCCCAGAGCCCCTGTACCTCAGCCTGTCCGTCTACCGGCCCCACCAACGGGAGTTCTTCCCCCTCCTTCTTTTCCACAGGTTCCGCTTTTAGCGATACCAGGAGGAACCCTCCCTTGCCAATGGGAGAGTTTGGAGGATTTCCAACTGGAACAAGTCGATTGGAGGATTTGATGGCAAATTTCTTTGAAACGCAGATTCGCGTTATGCAAATGAAGCAGCAACCAAAACCTGTGATAGCCGATAATGCTGATCGGAAGCATCTGCCAATTATGACAGACCCCCCCAGGACATTCTCTCTTTTCTTTCCAGGTTTGAGCATGCATGTGAGGCAATGAAAGTGGATGAGATTGAGTGGCCAGGGCTAATCAGTACACAGCTGAGGGGTCCGATCATGGACTATTTTGATGGATTGCCCAAAGGTTATACATGGCCCCAAATACGAGATGCTTTGGAGAAATATTGTGCGATGGTCCCTGACGTTCTGAGAATGAGATTCTGGGAGATCCAATGGGATGGTAAACAACCATTTGTTGCCCTCATGATTCAGCTGGCGCAAGCCTATGACCGATGTGTCCGAGCATCTAAAGTGGAGATGACACCAAGCGCCCGAGCATTTTGCGCTGAAGGAACAGTTTATGGAGGTAATTCCACCTTCTTTAAGACTCAATCTTGCTGATAAGGAGATTGATGATCCTCAGTTGCTTGCCCAGAAAACTGATATGATTTGGATCAGCAAAATAAATGTCAAGAAGCAGATGCCTAAGACAGCCCAGTCTTCAGAGAAATTCAAAGAGACAAGAAGTCAGGCTTTTGCGAAGATACCGCCTGCATCGAGTGGAGCAAAGGAGCATGCGCTGAAACGGGACAGTAATAAGCCAAAGGGTAAGACGGCGCCTGTTTCTAACATTATCTGTTATGATTGTTCCAAGCTGGAACATACCCGCCAGCATTGCCCTGCGTTGCAGAAAGGTGCAACTCAACCCGCAAAGGAGAAATCAGGAACCGGTCCTTCCAGTTCCCGTATTGCTCAAGCAGCAAGCCAAACAACTGATTCACCTGAGAATCAGCCATCGCAGATGGGAACAGCAGTAACTGCCCGAGATTCTGCTACAGGTCCGGACACACAGCAAGTCCAACCAGCTTGTGAGTATAGCACTCACGTTGTTAGACACCCTAAAGTAGCATGGCAGCTGAATATTACCACTGCACACACACAGACACCTATAGCTCTAGATCCTACTAAACTGCTTGGAAAGGAGCTCTTGTCCAAAATGGAAGAGCAAAGATGTGCCTTAGTGACTTTACTAAATGAGCAGGGAGAACCATTTGTTTCTATTAAAGCATTTAAAGATTCTGGTTCTGATTTTTGCAGCATACATGAGTTTTGTTAAGCCTGAACAGATTTTGCAGGATTGTTATTTACCAATAGAGGGATATCACCTAGAAGTTGGGGAAAAAGTGGTTAATAGTCCTGTGGCTAAAATTAAGCTGAAATATGGTTGTTTCACAGGAGAAGCTCTTTGCTTGGTCCACTGGTCTAGTAGCCACCCTTCCCTACTCCTAGGTCTTTCTGTAATGATTTTAGAGGAACAATTGAGGTCCAAGCAGGCCAATGTACTTAAAGTGGTTACCCGAAGTCAAAGCCAGCCTGTGACTGTTCCAGATACACCAGCACCACCTGCTGGGCAGCCCAAAGTTTATTCTTGGACTTTTTCTGAAAAACTGGACTATGTTAATTTTGCTAAAGAACAACAGCAGTGCCCAACTTTAGAAGAAATTAGGCAGAAGGCTAAATTGAATTTGCCTTTGTCAGGTGCCAGGCCAAGCCGGTTCTTTTATTCAGCAGATGGACTTTTGTGCAAACAGATCAAATTGCCTAAACCTGATACAGGGACTAGAGACTTGTTAGTTGTGCCTAAATCTTTTCGGGACATTGTTCTTAAAATGGCACATGACTCAGCGTTTGCATTGCATCAAGGAAGAAAGAAAACTCTTCAAAGAATTGCAGAACACTTCTTTTGGCCCAGGTGTACTTCTAATTGTAAAGAATTTACAAAATCCTGTTTCACATGTCAAAGAATTGGGAATGTACAGTCTAAAACCAAAGCTAAATTTGGTGTACCTGAAATAGCAGGAAAGCCATTTCAGAGGGTAGAAATTGATGTGTTTGGTCCTTTACCTACCATATTTTCCGGCGTATAAGACAACTGGGCGTATAAGACGACCCCCAACTTTTCCAGTTAAAATATAGAGTTTGGAATATACTTGCCGTATAAGACTACCTCTCTTCCAATGCACCAAATAAAAATTAACCCACACTCAACTCGAAGATGCGCAGCCCTCCGAGTCGAATGGGCAGGTTCTGGTGGAGAGCCAGTCCACGCTCACGTTCTCCTCCTTGAGGTACAGGAAGATGTGTGCAGCTTGCTTCCCCTTGCTTCATACTCCCTGCACAGAGCAGGGACTCAGCCGCGGCACCCCCCCCCCACCATATGCGCCGGACATACGAAGCAAGGGGAAAAAAGCTGCAGTTAAGTACCTGTCCTATAAGACGACCCCCGACTTTGGCACAGATTTTTGGGGGGTTAAAAAGTAGTCTTATACGCCAGAAAATACAGTAAATCAAAAGGGGGAAAACAGTATGTATTTACCTATGTTGATACTTTTACAAAATGGTGTAAAGCTGTACCCTTAACTTTAATTTCTGCATCCCATATTGCTAAAGCATTTATTGAAATTGTCAGTAGGTTAGGTTTACCTGTTGAAATTGTCTCAGACAGAGGTGGAGCTTTTGTCTCACATCTTATGCAGACTATGCAAATTAGCAGGGGTAGAACAAACCTTTTCTTTGCCCTACCATCCCCAATCACATTGGACAGGAGAGCGATGTCAAGGGTCATTACAAAGATTGTTGACTGCATATGTACAAGATTTTGGAGAAAACTGGGTGGAAGGTTTACCACTAATTCTCAGCAAATACAGGTAAGCCCCACACCAAAGTTTAGGGGGAACCACACCAGCTGAGATGTTGTTTGGGTTCAATCTCCGAGGGCCTCTCCATCTTCTCAAAGGAGAATGGGAAGGTACAACCTCTGAATTGCCCCAACCAGTATCTAAATACATTGAAGACTTGCAGAAGAAGCTAAATGACATACATGCATTAGCTAAGAAACACCTGAAGTCAGCTCAGGATGTCACCAAGCTGTACTATGATTGTAAAGCTAGACACAGAGATTTCCAGCCAGGACAACAGGTCATGGTTCTGAACCTGCATCCTGTTGGGCAGATCCAAGTCCAATGGGAGGGTCCAGCCAAGGTATTGCAAAAGGTTGATGAATGTAACTATAAGATTCAATTTGAAGACACAAAAGTTTGTAAAATTGTTCATGCAAACTCCTTGAAACCTTATGTGTCCTGATCTAATGTACAAATGCTCAGAATCACGGGTTCAAAATCTTCAGGGGAAGAATGGGACTGGGTGAATGTTATAGAAGATTACCAAAATGCTGGAAATGTTGATTCTGTATATATTTCTGAAAATGTACCAGAAACTGAACAGTTATCATTGAGAAATGTAATAGCCAAGTTCAGAGATTTCTTCACTTCTGAACCAGGATGTACAAATGTCTTGTCACATGATATTCCTGTTACTTCTGAACCAATCTGGGTACCTCAATACAGGTTAGCTGGAGCCATAGAAGCTAAAGTCAATGAGGAGGTTGACAAAATGTTAGCTCTAGGTGTGATAGAGAAATGTGAATCACCTTGGAATGCTCCTGTGGTGTTAGCTAAAAAGAAAAATGCTCAAGGGGAAATTTTACCCGAGATCAGAATTTGTGTAGACTATCGCAAACTTAATGCAGTCACACCACATGACCGTTTTCCTTTACCCAGGACAGATGACCTGATCCAAAAGCTAGCTGGATCCAAATGGGTCACAACTCTGGATTTAACAAAAGGATTTTGGCAGATTCCTCTAAAACAGGAAGCAAAGCTTAAAACTGCTTTCTGTACTACCAGAGGTCAATATTGTTTTACCATGATGCCTTTCGGTTTGAAAAACTCTCCAGCTTCGTTCCAACGGATGATGAACCATATTTTAAAGGGTTTACCATTCGCTGATGCCTACATCGATGATTTGGCCATTTATAGCCAAACATTTGAGGAACACTTGCAACACTTAGAAACTGTGTTAGCCAGACTACAAGAAGCAGGCCTCACAGTCAATGCTAAGAAATGTCAATGGGGACAAGCTAGTGTGATCTACTTGGGACACGAAGTGGGAAATGGGAAAGTCTCACCTGTAGATGCCAAGGTAGAAAGTGTCAAAGATTGGCCAATACCAATCACCAAAACACAAGTCAAGTCTTTCCTAGGCATGATGAATTACTACAGGCACTTCATTCCTCAGTTTAGTGAGATAGCCACACCTCTCACAGAACTGACAAAAAGATCACAACCCACAAAGGTAATTTGGACACCAGAATGTCAGAAAGCCTTTGAGACACTAAAGCTGAAACTCATTCAGGCACCCATCTTAGTGTCTCCAGATTATCAGAAACAGTTTGTTCTGAAAACTTATGCTTCAAACACAGGTATAGGAGCATGTCTACTACAAGAAGGAGAAGATGGGAAACTTCACCCTATCTCCTACTTTAGTAGGAAACTGTTGCCAAGGGAACAGTCCTATGCAGGAATAGAGAAAGAACTTCTAGCCATAACTTCTAGCCATCACCAAGCTTAGAAGTTACCTATGGGGTCAAGAGTACATTCTCTTAACAGACCACAATGCCTTAGCCTTCCTGAATAGGATGAAAACCTAGAACCAGCGCCTACTTCGCTGGGCTCTCTTTTTGCAGGACTTTTCATATAAGGTCTCTCATATCAAGGGGAAAGATAACATCGAGGCGGACTCTCTGAGCCAGATGTATGACAGCCAGGAAGGAGCTGAGGTCATTGAAATGGGTTGAAAACCCGTGTACATATCTTTTTCTGTACTTTGCTTTGCAGTAACTAGCCTTAAGAGAACCTCTGAGATCACTTAATGAACTCAGATGAGCTATTTTTGCAATATTGATTTCCGTTACTCAAGACCACCCAATCTTGAAGATGGTAGGTCCATGGGAACATCCATCTTAGAAAGGGAGGGCGTGTCATGAACCTTGAGTTGCCATGGCAACCTTATCACTAAGTACTACTGAAGCACTTGTAAACACATTCCTTTCTGATGGAATCTACACAGCTGCATTCCCTCAAAGGAATGTACACCTGCAGACCCCTCGAGGGAGGATGACAAATAGGTCAGGTGGCAGAGTGACGGCAGAGACATCTGACTACCCCACGAGGGAGAAGATGCCTCCCCCCTGTCAATCAAAACCCAGTGACTCTGAACACCTGCAGAGTCATCCTAAGAATGCAAAGGTGGGAAGGAAATCTGCTCCTTTTTGTGTATAAAAGCAGAGCCCTTTCCCTGAGTTCTTCAGTCCTCAGGTTGAAGGCAGAGATGTCTCCTTGAGCTGGACTCTAAACACTTATGATCTGAAACCCTCAGATCTAAGTGAACTATACTATGTTATGCTATGTACTTTGTCCCTGTTCTTTTTCAGATACTAAAGGAAAATAAAACTCTGTGAGTAACATCAACGGAGTGGATGTCAATTTATCAGGCTATATGCTAGTGCTTTGCTCTATGCCCCCACATGCTACCAATATATTATACCACCGCATACTCCTGTAAGCGACAGGTGGAGTTCTTTGAAGCCTTGGGAAGCGGTACGGTGAGGCGACCTTAGGCTGCACTGGGAGTGTGTAGATAAAGGAAATTATCGCAGCCTAAAGGATCGGTACATGCCTCCTGTAAGCCAGCGCCCAGTCGAGCGTTCAAGACACTAGTATCCAGATAAAGTTTTAATCTAACATATCAGCGGAGTAGATTTTTTTTTTGATTTTTTTAAAATTAAAAAAGATTTTCAATTTAAATTTATTCAAATCAATTTTTAAAAATTCAATCTGATTGCTTAGCATAAGTAGCGCTAGAGTAGATTTGTTTGGTGAGCCAGTGTCTTTGTAATTTCGATTGATTCAAATGGCCCTTCTCTGGTTGTGACTTAATGTACTCAGATAAGTTGAAGTTAGAATAACTCATTTGAATTAAAGAAATTTACAAAGAAGTTGACTTGCCAGATCCCCACTGAGCCCTTGTGGCACAGTGGTTAAGCTGCAGTACCACCGCCAAAAACTGTTCATGTGATTTTGTTCCTGACAGATTCAAGATTTACTCAGCCTTTCTTCTGAGGTTGGTAAAATGAGTACCCAGCGTGTTGGGGGCAAAAATGCTAATTACATTGTGAACTGCCCAGAGAATCCTCTATCTAAGTACTATGGGGCAGACATAAGTGTAATTGCTATTGCTTTTCCATTGATTCAGAGGACCTACGTTAGTGTGAGCTACTATGATAAGCAACAGGATTTCTGTCTTTATAGTCTAAAGGTTTTTGATTATGAAATAAAGACAGTGCACAAAAGGAATGCAGGCCTTGTGGCCCAAATGAGACACTTTGAGAAGTGCTTCTTTGCAGAAGAATGTGGTGAAGATGACAAAATAGACATGTTCTAACATGAAGGACCTTCAGGTTGGTAAACTTCTGATTTTATCATATTTCTTAAATACCACCTTGAAGAATTGTCATGTTTCAGCAAAAATATATTTGTTACTTTTAGTGCATGATACTGCAATTTTTTTTATACAGCACAGTTGTAAAGGAAGAAATAGTTGAAACAAGCAGATACTCCTTTTCCAGACAATAATGAGTAGCATAGGATGTGAGTCTAAATAAGGAAAAGTGATATGAAAAAGAAAAAATAGTGTTGCTGTCACATTATGTGCATCATATATCTACGGTATATTACCTAAAAGGGGGGAAATCCACTATCCATGAACTCACTATAAATTAGTCTGTGATAAAAACCAGTAGATGAGATGAAGAGTTGATTTAAGAAATTGCACAAGTTGGTTATGTGACAAACGTTTATTTATGTCTGATTTAAAACCTACACTTCATTAACACCATTCGTTAAGACTAAGGTACAACCACACAGCAGAGCAGATGTTGCATGGAAATGGCTGAATAAAGTGTATGAAAGAGACATTGAGCATTGTGCAACAAGTCTAGAGAGAGAAATGATTAACCTAAGTCTTGATTGATGACTCATTGTCCACAATGATCATGTTATGTGGGCTTATATAACAACAGAAGAATGGACTGACTTACCTGCAGAAACAATTGATGCATCAAGAAATACACAGTGGAATACAGTACTCTCAATAAGTAGAAGCAAAAGATATAATTGAAAAGTAAATGTCTAGTACACGGTTCAGTCACAGACAACACTGTAAATTATCCAATATGAGAAGAAATCTAGAAAAAATGAAGACAATACCAAACATATTGAATGCTCATTTGACGCAGCACCTCCTAGCTAAAGACTTCCTTGTGCAAGAAATAAAGGCTAATATTGTTGGAAATCACTAAATACTTCTGTAACAGTCATTTTGCAGTACCTTCTCTGAAAGGGATGGGTGGTCTCAAGCTGATTTTCCCACAGGATACGACATAGAACTCTCTAGTGGACTGTTTTAAGCAGTAGATCAATAACTGGCCTATTCTGATGATAGTTTGTGAACAAAATCAAGAGAAAGTAGAAGACACTAAAATTTTCAACACTGGACTTAGAGAAATGACATGTGGAACATATTGCTAAGCATCTTGAAAATCATTTCTGAAGGTTTAAATAAAATACAGAAAATTGTCAGTTTTGTTGCTGATATTGTTGACATTTAATGTCCAGTTGCACTGCCATTGCAACTGCCAGCTGCTCTGCCCTCCTGTCGTTTGGTGGCCTTGGCTGAGGAACTCAGCTCTCCGTGCGTTTTACACCCGGCACGAACCTCTAGCTCATTTATGCTATTATCGGAAAGGTGGTGATTCCGCTTCCTAGCTGGAATGGTGTTAGCTGATAGTGTGGCAAAGCAATAGTCCTGTTATTATAGCCACCTCCCAAATAACCACACAAACTCACAGTAGGGTCCCGGCCCTGGGAAAGTGACGTGGCGAAGAAAACAACTTCTAACTTCAAAGCAGCAAGTCCCGGCTGATAAAATTTCCCAGGCCGGTGAGAGTGAAAGTAACTTCCCACTAGGATCACGGTAGGAATCCTTATCTATAGTTAAAATGTCCCCTTTGAGCAAAACAACAACTTAAGGTTATGTTGGCGTGAATGTGTAGCCTTATATCGATGGCTTCAAACCTTTATCAGTTCTCTGAGAATACTCCCATCTTCTGAGCAAAGACGCGACCTCTGTGGCTTGTCTTTTGAAGATTTTATTGAAGCTTAATATTCATCCATAATCGGCAGGATACACATGCAAAGAACTAATCTATTCTAGTCTTCTTAAAGACATGGTAAATGACAGGCTTTAATGGCCCTCATGCCAGACACCGTTTTTCCATTGTCTCGAAGGGTTTTGTAGGCTCCCACGTACCTAGGAAAAGGTTCCTTCCGAGGCTTAAAACCCCTGTTCTTAAATACCTTTTCCCCCTCACACCTCCCTCTAGAATGTTAAAGATGTGAAGTGACTTAATTTGTTTGTGACTTGTCATGATTATTAAGATTCTCAGGTGTTGTTTTGTTACCCTGTTCTCATTCCCGGGATTCCCCTTTTGATTGGCATCCCTATTCTCAATGTTGTGTTAATGTGCGGAGTGTGCATTGGAATGTTAATGATGTAAATGCTTTCTCTGCTTGAGTTAGCCTTTCTCAACCTTAAAGAGAACATAAGAACAACAGTGTAACTTAAATGAATATAAAGTTATTTAAAGAATAGTAATGACCCCCAAGGATTTTCATGACAAAATGCACCCATGGGTGTCGTAAATGTGTTTATGACAGCCGCGGGTGCATTTACGGCAGCATTATGCGCGGACGGCTTTGCTTCCAGTGGGAAGAACCACATGACCAGCCCGCTCAACCACATGACTGGCCTGCAGCATCAAAAAGTTTGGGAACCCCTGGTTTAAGTATTTGGATTTTAAAGGCTGTTGAAATAATGAGAGTTCACTTGTAACACCATGGTATCTGCTGTTGTAGGAAAAAAATCTTTTCCTTTGGATTTATTCATTCTAAACAAATCATGGGGTACCTGACAAAACAGGAAAGCTTCCTTTTTAAATTATGAACACGAAGATGAAGATGATTTTTTAAAAGTTTTTCATGTGGATCTAGTTTGATGCAGTCGAATTTTTTTTACTTAATTACAGTAGTTAAACAATGTTTAAGCAAATACAAGATTGAAGACTTCATATAATATTATTAGTTTAGTTAAATAAAGCAATTTAAAATGATTATTGTTATTTTTCTTATTATTTTTTCAGTAGAAAAGTTGTCCAAATAGTAATAGTTAACCTATTAAACTGGAGATAGTCTGCCTTGAATTACCGGTATATGTTCAAATGGTAAATAAACTGTTATTAATTTTCAGACATACAGGTGAAACTCAGAAAATTAGAATATCGTGCAAATGTCCATTTCACTTAAAAGGTAAAATAAAAATATATGAGATAGACTCACTACATGCAAAGCGAGATATGTCATGCCTTAATTGGTTATAATTGTGATGATCATGGCATACAGTGTACATGAGATTATGTGATGATTATGGGGTACATGAGATGGGGGGGTTGGGGTTTTCATAAACTGTAAGCCATAAGCATCAATATTATAACAAAATAAGGCTTGAACTATCTTGCTTTGCATGTAATGATTCTATCTCATATATATGTTTCACCTTTTAAGTTGCATTACTGGACTGAATGAACATTTGCACGATATTCTAATTTTCTGAGTTTCACTTGTAACTGTAAAACTAACCTGAAAAGTTAGTGTTCTTAAAATGAAACTTTAATTTGGATTGTAAAAAGAGTTATATCAACCAGAAGGACCAAACTTTTATGTAGAAAACCATGATTTAAATTGAGTCTTGCTGACCTCGTGATTTAAATCCAGTCACCCAGGATGTTAGACAATAGACTGTAAACTAGTCTAAAACCAAGTGTTCATTCAGTGAAAATGTTATTGTAGTAGATGCATACAGTGAGGCGTCTAAGCACTTAGGACTACAGTCACATTATTAAACAGAGAGATGAGTCTGAAGATAGAGGGAAACATTGAAATAGCCCAGTGCTTGTCCAGCTTTCTTGCTTGCACTTTATAGAAGGCAGAATTAATTCTCCCTGATACACTACACTAATTTTATTGGCAGTTGAAGGCTCTAGCGCAGGGGTTCCTAACCCAAGGCCTGTGGGCCGGATTTGGCGCACAACACCCATTTCATGTGCCCCGCCACCCCTCCAAGGGCATTCAAGAAACAAAATGGCTGTACCTTTGAAGCTTTGGGGACAAAATGGCCACCCCCATCATGCAGGCAGGGCAAATTAGTTGTCCAGCCCTCGAAGCTGACAGAGAGCATGACCCGGTTTGAAAAGGTTGGGACCCCTGCTGTAGCGGCGAGCCTTTTCCAGTGAACAATCACAAGAAACTACTGTATTTTTTTCTCACATGGATAGAAAAAGTCTATTCTTTTGCTAGGAAGGATTGTCTCACATATACTTAAGGTAGAAAGTGGGTGTTGTATTGCTGGACCTGTCAGCAGTTTGGGAAAAGGTTCATTGTAATTTAACTGAAAGAATTCAGTGCAGATGAGCTGTCATGTTAAAATGGTAGAACTACATTGGGAATCATCCGTTTTTATTTACTTTAGCTTAAGACTGCAACAAGGCTCTTTTGAATGTTACATTATACTGTGCATATAATGTTCCAGCTTGTGTATTGTATAATCAAATCAGAAATTTGTATACAGCTATTGAACACTTGAGTACTTCAGTGGCTGAAGAATTGTTAAGCAGCATTTTCATTCAATTTCATTGAACCTAGTTACTGTAAATTGTTGCATTTGGAAAAAAAATCTATGAAATATCAATGTAGAAATATTTCCTTTACCAAAAGTAACAAAATCCTTTGGAGGGTAGTGTAACTTGACTTGTGATTTTTCTAGTGTTTATTTTGGCTCAGTACAGTGTAACAAAGGTAGTTAGAGAAAATGTTCATGGTTACATACACATGGCTGGTTTTCCAAACAAAAGATCTTTTTGTCTGCAGGGACGACTGTATCCTAGATACAGGATCCTAGATACAATGTTTGTGTTTAACAATTTTCTGGTTTTGTGTATAATATAATAAAGAGTGAGCAGTATATCAGAAATGTTTTACATGTTCAGTCTAGACCAGTGTTTTCCAACCTTTGGTTTTTGAACTTCAATTCCCAGAAGCCTAAGCCAATTCCCCAAAGCACTGATCAGCCAATCAGACTTAGGCGTGATCAGACTTAGGCGTTTGGGAATTGAAGTCCCCCTCTGTGGGGCTTGGGCCCTACCTTAGGAAACACTGGTCTGGACTAAAAGGTTAATAATGCCGTGTGCGAACATGCAGCACCCAATGTATCTGAGCAGTACTTATTACCATAGAGGAGCAATAGCTAAAATGATTTATCTGAGTCAACATGTAGACTCCAATTGAAATTCTGGGAAAATTAACCTCTGTTGAAGCATTCAGCATGCTCATATGAGGGCTGAAAGAAGATAATGGACAAGAGCATATGTGCAACTATGCTAGCTTTGCCCTAGGACAGTGTAGGCAAGCCTATGGCACACGTGCCAGAGGTGACACACAACGCCTGTTGGCACGTGTGCTGTTGCGGACAAACCCTGTCCCGCAGCGCCAATGGCAGTTGCACTTACCCATCCAGTCCTCTCCCTCAGCCAGTGGGGAGACAAGAGAAAAGGCTGACATCCTGCCTGGGAGGCGGGGCCAGGAGAAGGAGATGGTGGTGCACATGCTTCTACAACCTTTTGATTGTTGAGGCTTCTGTGAGAAAAGAAATGTGTGTAGTAGCTTGGCTACTAAAAAAAATTGATATGTGCTGCTCCACCCTCACATGAGTAGTTTGAATACTTAAATGGTTTTTCATCTCAAAATAGAATTTAGCACATCTAAATTTGATATTTAGTATATGAGCTTTTTAAATAGTGTCACTGCTTTTGTGTCTACAGTAAAACCCCAATTTACATATGCCTCGAGTTACATAAAAATCAACTTACATAATGATTTTGTGCTAAAACCATGTCCCGATTTACACGATTTCCTGTGGGTCTGCTTCGAGTTACATAAAGATTATTTTCCCTATGGGTTTGCTTCAAGTTATGTAAAAATTCATTTCCCTATGGGTTTGCTTTGATTTGCATAAAAATGTCATTTTTCCTATGGGTTTGCTTCGAGTTACGTAATAAATAAAGACATTTCCTATGGTTTAGCTTCAAGTGACATAAAAAACCGATTTAATCAAAAGCCTACGGAACGGACCTTTTCGTAAGTAGGGTTTTTACTGTAATTTGTTTCTGAATACAGTACCTGGTTTCAACAATATTCCCCTAAACTGGGAGGTCACCAGATTCCAGTGCAACTTTACACTGATGGTATCGTTTTACTCCTACAAGTGAGCATTCGTTTCCTGAGATCCTTATACTTTTTTTAATCAAACTACTGTTCTACTCTGTAAATATCTTCATAGTTAATTTGAGAAGTCAAAAATTTTGTTATTCTTTCGTGGTGGGGGTATTCTAAGTTTATTTGGATGCTAGATTACCATCATATAGAACAGGTAACAGTATTTAGTTTCATGTAAAATTGAGGTATCATACTATTATGCTGACATGATCAAAACCATGGTGAGGCAATGTTTTTCACATAAAGGATGAATGGTTGTGTACTGGCCACTACAAGTTGATAGGCCATCACTCATTGATGGCTAATGTATAGTGTCCAGTGCCTAACTGAGGCAGTGTATTTGGGGGAAAATATTTACCTTTTAACCCTATATCTATCTTTGTCATTTCTTCTAGTGATTTTGAGCATATGCATTAGACAAATATTAGATAAAGTTGTAAAGAAGCTGTTGGCCAACTTGTCCTGCTCCTCGTTAAAATGGTTCTTATCCTGGCCTTCAGAGTTTTGAACTTTCTAAGAACTCTCACAGTTCAGAAATATAGCAAAGCTTTCACATTTTGGTGGTGTGATGTTACCTATAGCTGTTTTTGAAGACTATAGGACAACTTATTTTGCAATCATGTTTGTCCTTATGGTACTAATCGAAGAGTTTTATCATGCATCTGACAGAAGTTCAGCCAAACCAGCATTGTGTTTTCATGGTGCATGTAGCAAAAGATGAGGTAGTTGGGAAATCTTGTCAGCCACTGTCAAAAGAAATAATTCAATACTGAAGACCGTATTGGAAAAAAGTGAATGTTAGCCATGTCACTTGGGAAGCTCTCATTCAAGATCAACATGCCTTGTGATACACTGTCAAACAAGGGGGTAAAAATATTGATAGACTCAAGGGTGCATGTGGGGGGGGGGATGAGGAAGGAAGGATGGAACACCACAATGAACTAAAGTTCACCTCTCCCCTCACTGTTTCCTTCTAGGCTTGAATTGTACTAGTCCCCTGCATGTCCATCAATGTGTTACCTTGGATTTATTTACACAGTTAATGTCATTTATAGAAAGTCTTTTCTCCCTGTGAAAGGACACTTTGTGGCTACTGCTTAACTTTAACACTCACTTTCCTTTCCCCCATTCCCTCAAATGGTGGGTCTAATGAAAATTGTGTTCCTTGAAAGTGGAGGGTGGATATATCTAAATATTGGAACATGTTTCTGATGCTGTTTCATTTTGTTTTTCAATCTCTGAAGTTGTCAGTAGAATACTTCTGTGGTTGGCAGGTTGTTCTTTTGGTGGTAGAAATTTTTCCATCTTTAAATGTAATAAAACTCTTAAGTAGTGCAATAAAATAAGAGACTTAATATTTCCCAAAAGTAATTTGATGTGGTTTAGGTAATTGTACTGTAGATTGGTAACATTTTCTGTACAGTATGCACATTTTAATATGCTTCAAATTATTCTGTGTTCTGTTTATCGGGATTTTTAAAATCAGGTTTGTAGACTAATACATTTTGATTGATATTTGAAAATATCCATCTGAAATTTGGAATTCTTGGAAAGCCTTCTTCCGCGTCTAGGCCAGACGTAAAACTGGCAAAATGAAGCCACCTTTTTGGTGCATTCATTCTGCAGTTCCTTTCACCTGCCCTACTGTGAGAAAGATTAGCTGGCAACACAAGGTTGCCATTACCAGTGTACGCCCGATTGTGGTTCAGAAATACCACTAGTAGAAACACAGTAAAAGCTGAGTCTGAAATAAATTGAAATACAGTACAGTACTAGAATTGTAGTGCTCACAATGTAACATTCAGTTTTCTGTCAAGTTTTGACATTTATTCTGAGTGAGAGAAATGGCTGAGATTTTGAATGTTGAGTGTTCTTCCGTGTCTAGGCCAGACGTAAAACTGGCAAATGAAGCCACTGTTGGTGGCTTCATTCTGTAGTTCCCTTTGCCTGACCTAGTATGAGAAAGATTAGCCGGCAACACAATGTTGCTGTTATTTAGTATTTAGTGCACTGAGGGAGTGGGAATTATGTATATTTATCATTTTAAAGTGATCACTTACAAATGAGTAGCAGTCCTCACCAAATTTCAGTGGTTTCTCATTTCGCATTGTATTTCAGTGTAGATCGATCTCTAGCATTAGTGACATATGCCAAGGAAAATTATCTCTAACCTGGGCACAAGTGTGGTACTACTCTCTGCTGCTTGAATAATAACTATAGTATGTATGAGAGTGCAGAATATTAGTAGCCACATTTTGATGGTACTCGTTTATTTGTAGGATCATATGTGAAATCTTTCTCTACTCTGGTGAAGAATTTAGGCATGTAATAGAAAGTAAACCGCTCTGAGATGACAAATTACTTCAATTAAGACTTATATTTCCACTCACAATAACTTTCTGGAAAAACTCTATTCTTTAATGAGGAGGATTCAGTCAACTAAAATGTTACCAAAACTTGGCTGACAATATTTTAAATCACATAGAACGTATTTCATGTCCTTCGCATTATAAGTGTCTGAAATTACATACAGTGCTATTTCCAGGGTATTCAAGGTCAAACATAGCGATGGTAATTGATAAATGTTGGCTTGCTCTGTATTTTTACACATTGGTAGTTCTGTTTTGTTTTGGTTGTTCTCTTGGTTTTGGTTTTCCACTCTCAGTTATCTTAATTATAGGACAACCAAGAGGTTGATTAAAAGCTAAATCCAGATTTTTCATCCCAACTGGAGTAAGTGCATCGAAACAATTAAGTCGTGTGTCAATACCTAAGTACTATAGGTTCTATAGTTTCACTGAGTCTTCTCTAACTAGGATTAAGAATTTGATTTAGTGCTGCATAAATTAGTTTAGTTTAGTTTATTCAATTTATACCCCGCCCTATTCAGCATAGGCTGACTCAGGGCAGCTAACAACATATACATACCCCAAGGTAACCCGAGGGGTTTACATACAGAATATAAAATACACAATAATATACAGTCCCCCAAAAGCCTTCTAGGCCCTCGAAGGCGCCAGTCACATCTGCCTCCCATCTTCGAGCCGATGGCTTGGGCTTGAGGAGAGGCAACGGGTCCCGGGCAGCAGTGGCGGCGGTGGCGTCATCACCTCTTCTTCAAGTCCCTTGAGCAGCCGGGGCGGAGCGGAGGCTCCAGTCACACCTGCCTCCCATCCTTGAGCCAATGCGTGGGCTCGAGGAGAGGCAACGGGTCCTGGGCAGCAGATACAGATTACAGATATCACTGTCAATTTAAATTCTGATTACAGACTAGAAGTCTGTCATCTTAATAAGGAAATTCTCCAATTTTTCCTCCACCCTGCCCCTCCCCCGTACTGTACTACTGGTCTTGTGCACCTGAAGTTCTTTTCACTCTGAGCAAAGATGATGAAATGCAGTACATATATTCCTGTGTGCCTAGTACCAGTATTAATTGCAGAGTGCTACATTAAAATGGTTTGAATAGAACTAAGTTGTACAAGTAAGCATGACTCTCAGCCTGTGCCTCTAATATCCACGTGAGTTCTGAAAACCTTTAGTGTACAATAAAATGACACTAGATGCTATTGCATAGTAATTTTTCCTACCCAGAATAGCTTTTGGCTTAATTTTTATATTTGGTTTAGTTTAGTGCAAAGTTCTCACATTTTTATTATGTATATTCAACACAGTATTAAGGTAATTTCGTTAACTAAATAATTTTGAAATGTGTTTGTGCTCTTAGGTAAAAAAAATTTGACAAGTCTTAAGTTACATTTAATCGTCTGCTGCATTTGTGAGGGTCAAAAGGCATATTTTTTAAAATATAAATTAATAATGTCTGCACACATACATTCGTGGGGTTTTCCTCCATGAGATTCTGTGAGTTCTAATTCTAAATAGTGTGGTGTTATACCCAGAAGATTAAAATGTAAGTTAAAACCATTCAGTATAGCAGGTGTTCTGCTGTACCATAATTAGACTCAAATATTGAGGCCTCTCAAACCATATTTATGATGTACAAGAAAGAGAAATGAGCAAAAAAGTATGTAATGTCCCAAAGAACTCAGGTTCACCTCTTTCCACCACAAAGCAAACAAATCAGAAAAGAAAACTTTGTAGTACTGCCAGCTTCTTCTGCCATATCTGATTCCGAATATTGGCAATCATTATGGTAGTCAGCCATGAAGACTGTCCTGTGAATATAATGCTGTGACCTTTCTTCTGCCTTCCGCATCACAGCGTGATACCCATACCACTGATCCAGCTCCGTGAGTCACTTTCTGTTCCTGAGCCCTTTTGGCCTGCAAAAAAGTCCTCATCAACTCCAGGCCAGTGTTGATGAAGCTGCTGACCACCATCAAGATGGATTCAAGTGGGATTTAATCCATTTAGGGACCATTACCCTTCCCTGTGGACGCCAAGGCTGCTAGTCCTCAGGGTTGTCAGGTAACTGCCGCTTGATGCTCGGCGTCGAATCCCTGGCAGTATGGTCTACTCTATTACCATAGCAGGATAACCTGGCCAGATTTGCACTGCCAGCTATATAGTGGAAAATGAACATTAATACACAGTATTTAACCTTCAGAATTTTTTGAACTAAATTGTGCACAGCAGTAGTGTTATATCCTTTATTAACTGATTAGTCATCTAATCATATCAGGTTAAAATAAAATGCATTAGATAAAATAAGATTACATAAAACAGGATAAAAACAGGTTAAAATAGTATGATACAATCAGAATAAAATGAGATAAAATTTACTTAAAATAATTTATCAAAATTCATCACCTTTACATGCAACCCCTATCTGATAGATAAAATATCTTCTCTTTTGAATGGACACTAGTGTTGTGAAAATTCAGCTGTTGTGTGGACATAAAAAGAATTGCAAAGAGGTTGTGGAATTACCAACAGTTTTAACTGGATAGCATAAAAGCATGTCAAAGCAATAGAGTTCTGAGAGTTTAATATTCTGAATCTAATTATGTTGGTAGCAAATGTGAAAGGCTTAAAACATTGGAAACAAATTTTACAGCCTAGTTTACAGAAACTTTGGAACTTCAGAGGATGGAGGAAATTCCAGCATGTTGTCATGACATACTTCTCGGACATTGCTTGCATAAACCCAACAATACTTAGCAGACATAAATTAGATCAGGGATCTTTAACCTATGGTCTGCAGGCCGGATTCAGCCTGCAACACCATTCTATTTGGCCCACACCCTCGCTCCAGCCACCGCTGCCACCTTGATCCTTGTTCCCTCCTCTTGGCTTAGCGTGTCCCTAATGGTGCTCCATAGCAGGGCGGATGTTGGCTTGCCATGTTAGAAAAGGAACAAGGATTGAGGCAGCAGAAGCGGCAACTGCACATGTCTTTCCTAGGGGCTAATCTGGCCGTGAGCAGCTTTTCCAGCCGACACACATGGCCACCTGCATCTTTCCCAGGGGCCGCTCTGGCTGAGCGCAGGCAAGAAGGGTAGCCAGGACCCCTCCTTCACCCACGCCATGCAGCTCCTCCAGGCCGGTAAGAAGGGAAGTGGTGTGTGGGGGAGTGGTGTGGGGGAGTGGTGGTCCTGCCGGCAATGACGGGGGATAATGGGGGGTTCGGACCACCCTGAGCCCCCAATGCTCCACACTGCCGGTGGTGGGACCACCACCGCATCTGAGGCTGCAACGATTGGGCCTTTTCACTCTTGAACGACGGCGTCTAAGAGGTGACCTGATTGAAGTTTATAGAATCATGCACGGTGTGGACAAAGTAGATAAGGAAAAACTTTTCCCTATCACACAACACTAGAACTAGGGGACACTCCATGAAACTTTTGGGTACTAGTTCTCAAACAAATAAGAGAAAGTACTTTTTCACCCAGAGGATTACTGGTCTATGGAACTCCCTGCCAGAAGAAGTGGTGACAGCTGTCAGTCTTGACAGCTTTAAGAAAGGATTAGACAAGTTAATGGAGGACAAGGGTATCAATGGCTATAATTATGGATACTTAAGGATAACCTCGGGGTTGGAGAGATAGACAGGATATCTCTCAATGCCATTTCCAGGGAATCCTAAGCATGTGAAGGCATCTCCTTGGGAATACCCTGAAGGAAATGGTGAGCCACTGTGTGAGACAGAATGCTGGACTGGATGGGCTGTGGCTTGTTCCAGCAAGGCTGTTCTTATGCAAATAGTCTGAGGGGGCGTAAACTGTGCCCCAGTTTTAAAGGTTGAGGACCCCTGGATTAGATGGAGAGATGTCCATGTTTAAGCAGCAAGAACATATGTGCTACTGAATTTTTCTTTCAGAGTTTCAGCTCCCCAAAGATGGTATAGTGATTTTTATTAGAAAGAGTGTGAACATTGTATTTTGCAAAGAGAAAATTGAGGCCCATTATTCAGAGTGACTTTGGTTTGGAATATCTTAGATTAAAGGTAAAATAAATACAGCCATTTTTTTTATTAGAGATATTCACATGATTAGTATGTTAACCTTGTGGAACATGTGGGAGAAATACCAGATTTTTTAAAAAAATAATAAAATGAAACTTAATTTGAGGGTGAGGGAGTAAACAGTGGCTTATGTTAAAATATCAATTCAAATTTTGTTTTAGCTCATTTATGTTACATATGTATACAATAATTAACATACAGTAGTAAAATATGTTAAGAAATTATAGTTATTTATAAGTCCAGTAGAACCCTGTATAACGATTGCATTGTACAGCGATGAAATCGTACGATTGCCTTTTTAAATATATATATATCGTACAACAATGAAAATCGTTGTATGATACACTTTTTTTTAAAAGGCAAAAGCCGGGTGGCATGGGGGAGCCTTTCCCCCTCCCTGCCCCCAAAACCCCTTTGTGAACTTGTCAGTGCTGGGTTGCTTCCCTCCTGGGAAGTTCATTCCCAGGAGGAAAGCAGCCCAGCGCTAATAGTGAAATGGAGTCTCACTGGTCCTTCTGCTGTTTCGGCAAGTGGACCAGCGAGATTCCATTTAGCTAATGGTGCCTTTAGCTGGAGAAGCGCTTTACCCCTGGGAAATCTCGCTGGTCCACTTGCCGAAATGGCAGAGGGACCAGTGAGAGACTCCATTGCGCTAACAGCGCACGGTGCCTTTGGCCGGAGAAGCACTTTACCCCAGGGAAAGCACTTCTCCGGCCAAAGGCACCCTGCGCTGTTAGCGAAATGGAGTCTTGCTGGTCCCCTTGCGCAAACAAGGGGGGGCAGCGAGAGTCCATTTCGCTATCAGCGCAGGGGTGCCTTTGGCCGGAGAAGCCCTTTCCCAGGGGGAAAGCATTTATCCGGCCAAAGGCACCCCTGCCATGATAGCGAAATGGAGTCTCACTGGTCCCCTTGCGCAAACAACAGGAGGGCCAGCGAGAATCCATTTCACTAACAGCGCAGGGTTGCTATTGCCCTGAAAAGCGCTTTACCCCTGGGTACATGTATCATACAACGATTTTTTTCATACAACGATGGACCCATTGGAACCAGTTATAATCGCTATATGGGGTTTTACTGTATTTATATACAGTGGAACCTCAGTTAACAAACGGCTCGGTTAACATAAAAATCGCATAACAAAAGGAAATCCACAGAAAATAGTGGCTTGGTTTACGGAATTTTTTCAGAACGAATTAATTGGATTTAAATACTGTGAGAAACCATGTTTCAGTTAAAGTATTTTGGTTTTAATGCATTCCTATGGGAAATTGTATTCAATGCATTCCTATGGGAAATTTGATTAATGTAATTTTCGCTGTAAGAAACATCCCGGATAACGCATAAATTACGTTAACCAGACTTGACTCTTTGGCCATCTGGAAGACACTTAACTAAACTTATTTATTTAGAATTTATATGGCCACCTTCCTTGCCTCGGTGACCCAAGGTGGTTCACATCAGTTTAAAAATCATCCCCATATAATAGAATCAGTACCAAAACTATAAATCGTTAAAATATCTATAAAACACCCCATCCCCTCATTAAAACCCCAGACAGGGCTAGATGAGCCAGCAGGGTTGGGTTGTGGTGCCAGATGCACCCCATACCTGCTGGCCAAGCCATGTTTTTAGCGCCTTCCTGAAGGGGGAGCAACTCCAACTGGAGGCGCAATTCTGGTGGCAGTCCCATGTAGAGCGCATTGCAATAATCCAGTCTAGAGGTGACCAGAGCATGTGTGACCATAAGCATGGAGTCCCGGTCCATAGTATAGGTTGACTTTTAATTTTACATAGTTTATCAAGGACTGTAGCTTCATTAAATTAAAATGTTACTTGTTACAGAGATGGCACAATAAACTTTTGACATTTTTAACAATGCATTTGTGCATTGATAAAGTTTATCTCTTAAGTGGTTCATACTCTGCAATTAAATGAAGTCAAGAGGTCAAATTTCCAGCTGAGGTAGCAGCTTACCAGCAATTAACAGTCATTAGTACTTTTGTAATGATTCTGCATTTGTCCAGGTCATGTCCTTGTCTGGTCATGTGGACTGATGGAATTTTCTGTGACAGATATTACTTTGCATGCAAAGCAAGGTGCTTGTATAGATGACAGGTCACAAAATCATATGCTTGGAATCTATTTTGTGCACACTAAATACTGACATTTTATAGCAAAGAGTAGGAAGTGACATAATCAGAAAGAGCAACTTTAGCTCAAGAGCATTCTGGAAGGATGTAATTGGTGTGTTCTGGCACTGAGAAACAATAAAGGAAATGCAGTGGTTAATGGATGTTTTTTTAAAAAGACCTAAGCTGGGAATTGATTGTGAGTAAAACAGTTTTAAAACTCACTTTGTTCTAGACAAAAATGACAAACAAAAAATACCCAAACCTACTTGTATGTTACTGGAGATGAAGGTCATACTGTAATGCCCCAGTTAACGTGTGCACCGTACAGCATTAAAACCGGATAATGTTGGGGAATTTGAGGAAAACATTTGCACCGCACAACGTTAAGATGTTGTACGATGCAAAAAATTTCCTCCGATTCCCCAATGTTGATCTCTGCCCCAAAGCCCGCAGGCCTGGAGACCTCCGAAAGCCCTAAAGCCTGCAGGGCAGAGATCTCCGGAGGCCCCCTTGCTGGGGAAGGGGGGATGACAAAGGGGCCTCCGTATACCCAAGTGTCGGTTTGCCGATTTCCTCTGGGTAAGAGCGCGCACCCTCACCCCAAGCAAACCGACACTCAGATCGCCGGTTTCCTTGGGAGACTGCACACCCTCACCCCAAGGAAACCGGCACTCCAATGCTCAAACTGCCAGAGATCCAAACCCCAAAGTCGGAGACCAGTCCTGCCGACTTTGGAGCTTGGCTCAATCCGCCTGCCTCTTTGGAAAGGACAGCGGGGATTCCATGCATGGAATCCCCACTGCCCTTTCCAAAGAGGCAGGCAGATTGACAACGACAATGACGATGCCCCCCTTCCCTTTTCTCTTCGGAAAGGGAACTGGGCTTTTTTTTTTAGCATTGTGCAATCAATGGCACAACATTACAAGCTGGATAACACAAAGATTTGTGGAACCAAGTTTTAGCGTTATCCGAGGTATTGCTGTACCTCATTTTTCATATAAATGGGTTTCAAAACCTTCCCCCTTCCTCCAACCTCTGTTCTCAACAGCGCAAATGGCTTTCCATGCCTAGGTGTGGTGGCAGCATTGCTTCAAACTTTCTATCCTGTTTCTTTCAAGAACTTGCTCCTTACCAGGCTCGTCCTGATTTGCCTGATTTGAATCATGCACCTCACCTCCCAGGTTCTCTTTCTCTTACATCACTTCTTATTCTTGGTGCTCCTCACAGTCTTCAGAACTCTTGCCTTGCCCTGCTAGCAGTCCTGTTCCCAGGCTTTGTACCAAGATTTCCCCAACCAAATGGAATAAAATACTCAGTTATTTCAAAGGCATTGCACTTTTGTGTTTTGCTTCTGAGCCTTCCAGTCCAACAACTGGAATATGGATACTCTTCAGTTATAGCAGTACAAGTCATGTCTGAGTTAAGATAATCATGTGGATGAAGCATAGTAATATAGAATATTACTTTTCCTAGGTATGAGTTATATCTGTTATTTGATTTTGTCTGCTTGTTAGTCTCCCCCAACACATTTTGTATGAGTTGATTATTTTTCTGTCATTTTTCTTTATTATCCTTTTTACATCTGTATCTAGCAGTTAGTAACACCATAGTAGACATTATCTTACCCCTGGTGTTCAGTGATCTGTTCCTTCATAAATATTTCCAAGTCTCACTCTTCTGATTTCTTAGCTGTAGCCTCCATTTGGACTGTTGATTATATTATGATACAGAGTTTTGATTTCATTGTCAACACTAAAGTTACATAATTCTTCTTAACTCTTGCTTTTGCACTTTTTAATGTAACTTTTATCAGTTTTTGTTTCAAGTCAATTCCCATTTTCTGCCAGTAATATGTTATCATCTGTTATCTTAACCCTTCTCCTGAGCCTAATCCAGCTCTTTATGTATGTTTTGTATACCAATTGAACAGTAAGGAGACAAAGTATGCTCTTATCACACCTTTAATTTTTCCATTTTCAGTTTTAACGGGGTGTTTTGTTCAGTGGTGTAGAGCTGTGTTTTCCAACTTTTGGTTTTTGGACTTCTATCCCCAGAAGCCTAAGTCAATTCCCCAAAGCACTGATCATCCAATGTACTGACTTAGACATGTGGGAGTTGAAGTCCCCCTGTGGGGCGTGGGCCCCACATTGGGAACCACTGGTGTAGATTATACATTAGGACACTCAAACATTGTGAAATATCCATTTTTAAAAGAATGGTTTATAGCTTTTTGTGATGTACATAGTTGAAGGCATTGTGTAAGCCTTTAAAGTACAAACCAGTTTTGTTATGAAAACACATATAATTGATTTCCTCTGCACTGTACTTTTTTCTGCTTGAATGGGTGCCAGTAAAAATTGCTGTATCATAGGGCATAAAAATAGTAGAAATACAAAGGACCGGTGTACTTTTGCTTTGCTGTGGGCACACCAGGTTTTGGTTTTATTGCTGTTTGATATTGATTTGTTAAGTATTTCACAGTCTCTTTGGAAGATTTGTGTCTTGGGTATTTTTACACATATTCTGGTTGGTATTTCCTGTAGTGAACAGCAGTATCTATGCATTGAACTGTTTTTATTACATGCCATTCAGATACAAAGAAAAATAATTCTGCACAGTAAAATTTCAGCCTTAAGACTAATGTTTAGTAGTTTTGCTTTAAGAAAAATGGGTACTAAAGGTAACAGAAATAATAGACAAAATTCCAACACTAGCCTTCCTCTTCTTGGAATGCAAATAGGACACAGTTTGAGGATCCACTCTCAGATGATGAGCTCAGTCAAGTAGGACTAAGTTTGGAGATAAATCATAGCATTAAATTCTGTAATGTTTTACCTAAAGAAGACCATAAATATACTGCTCTAAAAATTGAAGGGAACACCTAAACAACACAATGTAACCACAAGTCAATCACACTCCTGTGAAATTAAACTGTCCGCCCTAGTAGCAACACCGATCGACAATCAATTCCGCATGCTGTTGTGCAAATGGAAGAGACAACAGGTGGACATCAGAGGCAATTAGCAAGGCATCCCCAATAAAGGTGTGGTTCAGCAGGAGGTGACCACAGACCACTTCTCAGTTCCTTTGCTTTCTGGCTGATGGTTTGGTCACTGTTGAACACTGGTGGTGCCTTCACTCTAGTGGTACCATGAGATGGAGCCTGCAACCCACACAAGTGGTTCAGGTAGTGCAGCTCATCCAGGATGGCACATCAATGCGAGGTGTGGCATGAAGGTTTGCTGTGTCTGCCAGCATAGTGTCCAGAGCATGGAGGCGCTACCAGGAGACAGGCTAGTACATCAGGAGATGACGAGGAGGTCATAGGAGGGCAACAACCCAGCAGCAGAACAGCTACCTCCGCCTTTGTGCAAGGATGAACTGGTGGAGCACTGCCAGAGACCTGCAAAATGACATCCAGCAGGCCACCAATGTGCATGTGTCTGCTCAAACGGTCAGGAACAGACTCCATGAGGGTGGTATGAGGGCCTGACGACCACAGGTGCGGGTTGTGCTCACAGCCCAACACTGTGCAAGACGGCTGGCATTTGCCAGAGAACACCAAGATTGGCAAGTTCGCCACTGGCGCCCTGTGATGTTCACAGATGAAAGCCGGTTCACACTGAGCACATGTGGCAGACGTGTCAGGGTCTGGAGATGTCATGGAGAACATTATGCTGCCTGCAACATCCTCCAGCATGACCGGTTTGGCAGTGGGTCAGTAATGGTGTGGGGTGGCATTTCCCTGGAGGGCCGCACAGCCCTCCATGTGCTCTCCAGAGGTAGCCTGACTGCCATTAGGTACCGAGATGAGATCCTCAGACCCCTTGTGAGACCATATGCTGGTGTGGTTGGCCCTGGGTTCCTCCTAATGCACGACAATGCTAGACCTCATGTGGCTGGAGTGTGTCAGCGGTTCCTGCAAGACGAAGGCATTGATGCTATGGACTGGCCCGCCCATTCCCCAGACCTGAATCCAATTCAGCACATCTGGGACATCATGTCTCGCTCCATCCACCGACCCCACGTTGCACCACAGACTGTCCAGGAGTTGGGGGTTGCTTTAGTCCAGGTGTGGGAGGAGATCTCTCAGGAAACCATCCGCCACCTCATCAGGAGCATGCCCAGGCGTTGTAAGGAGGTCATACAGGCACGTGGAGGCCACACACACTACTGAGCCTCATTTTGACTTGATTTAAGGACATTACATCACAGTTGGATCAGCCTGTAGTGTTTCCTTCCACTATCACTCTTGAGTGTAACTCCAAATCCAGACCTCCATGGATGGATGAATTTGATTCCCATTGTTAAGTTTTGTGTGATTTTGTTGTCAGCACATTCGACTACAGTATGTGAACAACAATAGGAATACAGTATTTCAGTCATTCCGATCGTGGGGTGCCTTATTTTTGTGTTCCCTTTATTTTTTTGAGCAGTATACTTTTGTAAAGCTCTTCCACTAAGTTGGCTGTTTGATTGCTAATATCAGAATGTTTGTTTGTTTTCCAGGTTTTTGAGCATGAAGAAGAGAAGAGATGGAGCAGAGCAGATGAAGCAGGATGTATCACTTCCCAAATCCTAGGAATTTTAGTTCATAAACGCACTTGCCAGTGGGTGTGGGCAACCATCTACTTGATGTAAAGAACTTAATTTCAGTATAAACTGGCTCTGGGCAGCACCATTGATGCTGCACCTTTGAGTTGTAGCAGCTGTAATTGTGAATATTCCTGAGATAGTTGAACATGGTGTCCAGTTTTCTATTGCATTTTTTCAAGTGGAAAAGTTAACTGAGTGGTTGACACACAGGTGGTGGAAAGAATTGTGCATATGCCAATTTTTTGTAACCTTTTTACTTTGAACTACACTGCTTATGAGATCTCATTGTTTTTGGAAGAATGGCATGAGCAAGTCTTCAGGAACAGTTGTGATAATTGTTAATGCTCACAATTGTACACTCCTTCTGGGTATTCCTCCCTGGTTCTGAAAGTTGTACACTTAAAACATTCTAAACAGTGCTGGCGTCTGAATGACATAAAAAGCCAGCTGATATGGTAGTAACCAAAGATTCCAGTTTTTAAGCATATGAAAGACTGCCTGCTTACCTGTGCTAGAAGTAACAGCATCTAAGGTGAAGACTTAAGAGAAACTTAGCGACTACTAGATTATCTTTAGGACTCTGCATTAACTCTATAATGTTCTTGATATAAAAGGAGAAACAGCATATTTGTCACATTTAGTTAACATCTTACAACTGAAACTGTATGTAAGTTGCTTAGATAAATGTAATCACTGTAAACATCTACATGATCTGGGATTTTGTTTTTATTTTGGAATGGGAGCTTTTTTGTTTACAGGTCCATTAAAAACTAAACTGTTTCTGTAAGGACATGATATTTTTTTAAAATTTGCCTTGATAATTTGCAACCTAAATTAGACACCCTTTTTTTAAAAAAAATAGGCAAACTACAAGGCCATTTGTTGAAGCAAAAGTCCTATTTCTTAATCATCTAGTGTTGTAACTCTTCTTCACTTTTTGATTTTAAATAAATTTTGTATTTTTTTTCCTTGGTGGGGAGAGGCACTCTTGCATTTTTATAATCTGTTGCATTGATACCCAGCCCGCTATAAGAAGAGACTGAACAGAAATAAAAGCATCTTTTCAGATCTATCACAGCACCTCACAGGTCTTTCCATTGTGTTATGTTGCTGAACTGATTTGCAGATTCAGGATAGAAGTTGTGGAGGGCTTTAAAAGGAGGGATTTTCTTTCAAGTTCTTGTGAAGCAGATATGACCAGATTTACTTTTGTTCTCAGGCAGCTTCTCAGTGTGCAGTGTTCACATTGGTTTGCTGGTTACAGCCTTAGGCTATCCTCATGATATTCCAGCTGAAAGATATTTTTACTGCTGGCAAATCCATCTAACAGTGTAACTTATTCCTTTATAGCATGTCCAGAATAAATTTTAAAAGTCTGAAAATGCTGCCAAATGCCTATTGTGGTGATGGTTTCTACGGCTTTTGGACCTTTTGTGTGCATATAAGAGGTTTGGGGTGCAATGCATACTTTACTGTGGGACATTGAATATCTCCAGCAGGTCCCCCTCTGCTCCAGAAAGTGACTAGACAAAATATATTGTGGCCATGCAATGCAGTTATCTGCACAACATCTTCAAACCAAGATATAGATCAGTAAGAACCATTCCAAGGAGTCTTATTTGTTTATCAGTTCAGGTGATCTTCATTCTTGAAAATCAGCTGAGATTTCTGTATTGCCAAGCATTGAGATTTTCTATTTCCAAGACTAGTCTTGACTGTTTGATAATTCCAACTGAAACAAAAGCACTATGCTTTTTGAATAATGAGTATTTAGAAACCATGGTTACCTTATTGTATATTCAGCTGTTGTAATACAATTCAGTCACACTAGTGAAAAATAAGTAACAGGAAGAATATCCACTAGTGTTTAGGGCAGGAAAATGTTTATTTTTTAATATCTCAGCTAAATAAAGGCAGACCTTTGTGCATTTTGACAATGCTGTAGTCAAGTTACTACTTCAGGGTGAATCTGTTTGCCTCTTACAATCAAAACTATGATACAAAGTGTCAGATAGAAGCATGCAATCAGATACCAGCAAAATGGTTACTGTTAGTAGTTCAGTTATTACTCTTATTACTGCATTCTTAATTTTGCAAAAAAAAAAAAAGTTTGCAACTAATTGTCAGTTGGCATTCAAATTGAATTTTTAGGGCTGTTGGGTTAAAAGAAACTTAATCTACTAAAATCTTAATCTATTTAACTTTCATTGATTTGAATTGGCACATAATGTAAAGATTTGTTTTGAGCAAACATTTTCAAGAAGATGCCTTCTAAAATGAGGCTTTTTGAAAACTTGTCTGTGTAGTAGCAGGCAACCTTTTACTAATTTTCTTTCCTGCCACGAAGTGTGAAAATTGCCTGCTATCTACAAGTTTTTAGTTAATCAGTTGACCAAATGTTGCGTCTTTTCTGTTTAACTCTGTTTCACCAAGTATGCTGAACAATGAAGTATACAAATAAAAATCTTGATTCAAAGAGCCTAGTACTGGTCATCTAATTGCTATCAAGCAAATAATTGCCTATAATAAAGGTAAGCAAGTATTGAATGCCGAAATAAACTTCCCAAACCTGATGTGTGGATTCTAATTAGAGTTTTGTGTCCAGAGTTTAGTAGGAACTGAAGTAATGTCCATAAGCAAGAAACTTGAGCTATAGAATTTTCAAGGTACACTTTTAACAGATGGAACACCAAACTTAGAGTTTGAGGTATCTTCCAGTTACATTCTAAAGATGTATCATTAACAGCACTAAGAAAATGCCCATATTTGTAAAACTACGTCAAGGCTATCCTATTATTTAAGAGTGTTCAATTGAATAGCCCCATTTGTCTACTCTACTGTATATATAAAAAGTCATGTGACCTCTTATAGATTCAGCATTTTCTTGGGTTTGGGTGGAACCCAGTTACAGTCCATTAGCTGTTGGAAGTCTGAATAGAGAAAGGAAATGCTACAGGTTTTTCATCAGTTCCAGAGTATCAAAATGGAAGGCCATTAGGAAAACCAAGGAAGAGGGAATGCCATTGTATGAGCAAAAATCCTTCTTCCATGTCTAGACCAGACGTGAAACTGACAAAATGAAGCCACCTTTGGGGAGTTCATTCTGTAGTTCCTTTCACCTGACCTAGTGTGAGAAAGATTAGCTGGCACAAGGTGGCCATTGCCCGGGGTACGCCCAACTGTGGCTCAAAAATACCACAGTCTTCTGCTAAAGCAGTCAGGTAACTTGAGAAGTGCTCTTTTTCATGAAGACCATTTGCCTTAAAGATCAATTAGTCTTTAAGGTCCCACAACATTCCTCATTTTTGTTTGCAGACTACAAGCAGTGGGCCAAATTAGATTTAGTTTGGTTGGAGCCTGAATTCTTTTAGCATTGGTGTTAGGATTCCTTAGGATCTTCAAGAATTTGATCTATGTTCAAAATTAATTTGTAATACTTTTGGATTGCTGATTAAACAACTTGCTTAGTGGAGCATCCATAAATTCAATCTGTAGTTCACTTGTGTTTGTGTTTCACAGACGATGGTGCAGTCTTTCTTTTTTTGGCTTTGCTTTGTAACTTCATTCTTTACAGAATCTCATTTTAAGTAAATGTTTTAAAACTCCATGGACATAAACCTTTGTTTTTTGAAGTGGTATTGAGCAGATTTTGTAGCATGAAATGATGACATATCTATGTAAGAGTAAAGGTCAGAGTGGTCAAATTTCAGTGCCAATATATAAAACTCTCCTTGGATTTGTTTTGCATTTCTTAATTTACTTCCACAATTTTGCAATGGAATGCCAGATGAGATTTTATTGTATAACGATTCTAATATTACAGACTTTATGTTGTAAGTTTCTATTTTAATCAGCCCTTTGATTTTCTTCTTAAAAAGACCCCTCTCTCAGTTTCTACAGTTGCGTGGCTAGTGAGAGATGGTAGTAAGAATGAGCTTATTAAGTAGAGACTGTTTAACCCTTGCAGAAATGTCCTGAAGGTACTTTAAAAAATACATTTATTTACTAATGCTCAGAAATGATAGGGATCAACTGTAAATAAGTAGCACTTGCTTGTAATGGTTGGATTTAGCCCTGCATTGAGGCCTCTGGTAAGGTAAGTAGAAAAGCTTACACACCCATTTCACTTGCAACACTTCTTTCTTTATTACCTAGCTTGAGTAATATGGAAATTCTCGATATTTTTTCTTTCTTGAAAATGTACACTAATATTGCCATAGGTCTATTTTGAACTTGCTTTCTTGCCATGTTTATAACAGTTACAGGTGGAAAAGACCCGTGGCACTTAAGACTTCATTAGTGTTTTCCTTCCTGATTTCCACTTTGCAAATAACTATGGCAGAGGGTGAGAAGGAAGAAGTACCTAATTTTCAATTATGTGTGTTATTTTTAATAAATATATTTTTTGACAAAACAAGCAGTACCTTAGAAAAAGAAAGCAAGTGAGATGGGTTCTTTGTCAGAAGTGAAATAATTTGTTAATAGCATCTTTGAGACATGATATTGAACTCCTTGATTATACTTGTTTCAGAGAACCTTCAGATTGAATAAACTAGGGAGTCAAAAGAAAATGAAGGGGATATCATGGTGCAAATAAGATCTCCTTTTATGACATTTGATACTGTTTTGAAATTTATTCCTTCAGTTTATAATGTGTATTTTATGGTTTTTGGACAAGATAGTAGCAGTGGTGTGGTTTTAAAAATGTTGCCTCTGTTCCTTAAATGATAGGACATACCTGGATAGTATTGGCAGATATGATTTGGAGCAAATCAGGTGTACTGAATTCCAGAAAGGATGAATCAGAAACTAGACTAATATTAAAAAAAATAGCAGCCGATATACCATGTGTGTTCATTCAAAACAATTTCATGGACTATAAGACTTAATGACCAGGTTATCCTGCTATGAGAATAGAGTATACCATAGTCAACAACAATCTTCAGACAGGGGTTAACTTACCTGACAACCATGAGGACTAACGCCTTGGTGGCATTGTCAACAGAGAAGCGTGATGGTCCCCAAGTAGATTAAATGCCACTTGAATCATTTTGATGGAGGGCAGCAGCTTCATCAATACTGGCCAAGGGCTGATGAGGACTTTGTGTGCCGAAAGGGCTCAGGACCAGAAAGTGACTCAAGGAACTGGATCAGTGGTATAGATGTCATGCTGTGATGCAGAAGGCAAATAGAAGTCTACCGCATTATATTGCTCTCAAGAATAATCTTCATGGCTGATCAACATGCGTATAGCCAATATTCGGATTCACATACATCACTAAAAGAAGACAAGAAAATAAGGTGCAGGCAGTTGGCATTGCACTATTTCCTCCTTCAGAAATCTTATTTTACATTGGGGAAAACAAAGCCCAGTATAGAACTCCCTTTGCTAATTGACAGTAGGTCTCCAGGATTTGGGGCAGAAATCATTGCTGCTTCTACTTGAAAATGTAAGAGACTGAATCAGACTGTTAGCATCTTCCAGTGAATGTGACTTCCTTGAAAATTAGTAAGCCAGAACAATTCTTAAACCATTTGCTGACACATAAATTTTAAGGTAACTTTAGTTGGTGTTTTGTTGTTTTTTGGGGGTGGGGTGGGGTTATCTTTATATTTTGGCTCTAAGAGTTGCTAAAGAATTGTCTGGCCTAGTGATCAAATCATATGTTTAAAAGGTTACCTTGCTTTTCAACTGTTTGTAAATAAAGGCTCACAAGATTTAAGCAATATAAAATACTTTGAAACACCCAAATTATCAAAAGCAGCACATGAAGAAGGTAAGCAGCTGGTTGTTTAATCGTATCATACTGACGTGGAAATATGCTTGTTAAATTGAAGAGTCTTAAAGCAGCCAGCAGTTGAGAATAGGTTGATATACAAATATATACACTCCACCCCACCAGTGTCCTTCGATATTTGAGAAGCAGAAAGTTTTGTTGTTCAGTCGCACAGTCAATTCTGACCCTTTGCGACCCTATGGACCATTGCCCGCCAGGCACCTCTGTCTTCCACCATCCTCCTCAGCCCGCCCAGCTTTGTGCCCATTGCATCTACAATACCATCTAGCCATCTCATTTTTGGCGGCCCTCTTCTTCTTTTGCCCTCAACCTTTCCCAGCATCAAGGCTTTCTCAAGTGAACCCTCTTCTCATTTGATGTCTAAAGTACTTTAGCTTCATCTTTACTATTTGACCTAATGAGCAGTCAGGGTTGATTTCTTCTAGGCTTCTACGCATCCCCTTCTGCACAGAACCCTTCTGCGCATGCGTAGAAGGGTTCTACACACGCATAGAAATGACCTGCGCAGAAGGGATGCGCAGTAACTACTTTCCCCCCACTGCCAAATTACGGGGTAGCGGCAGCTCCGGGCGGGAAATGGAGAAAATCGGCGTGGAATTACGGGGTAATCCCGGCCAATACAGGGTACTTGACAGGTATGCATTTCAAAGGTGTCTATTCATTTGCGCTCAGCTTTCCTAATGGTCCAGTTCTCACAACCACACATTACCACTGGGAATACCATTGCTTTGACTATGCAATTTTTTGTTTGCAAGGTGATGTCTGTACTTTTAACTATGTTCCCCAGGTTTCTCATAGCTTGTCTCCTAAGCATCAGTCGCTAAGAAAGTAAAGTCTGTCACTGCTTCTACTTCTTCCCCATCTATTTCCCAGGGACTGATCGGGCCTGTTGCCATTATCTTGGTTTTCTTGATGTTGAGTCTCAAGCCAGCTTTTGCACTCCCTTCTTTCAACCTAAGCAGACGTTTCTTTAGGTCTTCCTGATTACTTTTTACTTAATTATTAATCATCTGGAGCAATGGAAAAGGGTGTTGATATTCTTTATTTAACTCAACAAGTTTTCAATTTGTGAAAATGATTTTTACACAAGTTGTGCAACATGACAATGTTTGATGGATGATGCTGGTTTTTTAGCATTTTTTGGAGCAATCCTGCCCTGTGCTTGTTGCAGACACGTTTGAATAAACTGGAGAGGATGTTGGAGAAAGAGCTGCTTCTCACACACCAAAGGCAAGGCATTTTGTAGGCCTTGAAAATTCCTTAACATGCCAAGTGTCATGTGCCCAAACTATGGTCCGGGGGCTGGATCCAGCCCCCGATGCCAATTCATCTGGCCCATGAAGCCCTCATCACTCCTGGAAGCAGAAGTAAAACACACTCATACGGGCGTGTTTTATTTCTGCTTCTGGGAGCGACAAGCCTTCGTGCGACAGATGAATTGGCATCGGGGGCTGGATCCAGCCCCCGGGCCACAGTGACCGGCCCCCTGAACCATGTGACTGGCCCACAGTCTGAAAGGTTTGGGCACCCCTGGTCTAAATCAACAAGGAGTTAGGAGATACTAGTAAGTGCAAAGGTACTCCTGAACTATCAACCTTTGTTTATTTTTTAAAAAAAGGTTGGTTTGGAAATGGCAGTGTCTATATTGCAGTGCCATTAAGAGCTGCATTTGATCAATGGGTTCTTTCACTGGAGTCCAAACAGCAAGGCCAAGCTGGGGGTGCGTCTTTGCCAAGGTGACATAGCAGCTCCCTTGCTCATGTTTCAAAGCAGGGCGCTGTCTCCCAGTAGCATTGAAGATGACCTGCTCTGTGCTGGCATTCTTCCATTTTATTGTGGGAAGGGGAGGACAGGAGGATTCAGTTACAGCACTTAAGTGACAGGGTATCTGCACTTGCTGGTTCTTGGATATGCTTGCCATTATACCCTTAAAGAGGGAATGGGGTTCAGCAACAGTCCAGCTTTTAAAAATGGACCACCATATCCTCCTCTTGTGGTTACTGGGCAACTGGTCAACATAGCAATGAATAACTCTTGGGAGTGGGGAGATTGCATTGCACTTTGCCTGCAGTTGGTGCCCAGCTGTTTCACCTTCATGCATTCATTTTAACTGCTCGGGGAAGCAAGGGAGGGGTGAGACTGCAGCAGGACTTCATCTTCCCCTCTCAAACTTAGAATGGATAGCTGCGTCACCACCCAGCCACGTTTCCTGCCAGAATCTTAAGACTCGGAACTTAATGGAGTAAGGTGGGGCTCTTGAGATGGCAATGTACATAATAATTTGGTTTAATTTCTAATTAGAATGTCTATTCCAGGCTCGCTCACTACCAGTGAGCACATGCAGATAATATAAGGATGATACAGTAAAAGGATGAGTTCGCTCTGTCAAATAACATGGCAGAAGCAAACAGTTGGCAAAATCTTTCACGGCAGGCCCTACTGTATTGGCATTTTGTGTATTTCCCAAATTCTTCTGTCCCTGAGCCGTTACTCTCTTTGAAACATATCCCCACCGCCACTTAAACTAAGAATAAAAATATTTCAGGTTTTCAATTTCAGATTGGGGGCTGCATTCCAACAGAATGCAAGGGCAGAGGCTAAAGGCTGTGTCTTGAAGCCAGTATAGTGTTTTATAACCTGAAGCCCATGCTGGCAGTAACAATGTTTTAGGAGAGAGTTTTTCAAAGTTTTAGTGTAGGGAGAAGCCCGTTAAAAATAATGATACAGTAATACCTCATACAAAGTCCACTTCATACAACATCAAATTCATACAACATCGCCTAATTTCTTGAAAAATGTTGCCTCATGCAAAGTCGCTTGACTTTGTATGAGGCATTCAGTTTTTCCCAGGTTGCATTGTGCTTGGGCAGTATAAAAGACAGATCACATGTGTGCATTGCTCTTGTGGGTTTTGCACAAGGCAAAGAGTGTTTAGGAGTGGTTTTGAGCGTGATTTCGGATTTTTTTGAATTTTTTTCGTCAGAATTTTTAGAAGCATTCCTGGGATTTTTGCAGCATTCTTCAGGTTCTTGGACAATCAGGGTTGTTTGACATTTTTTTTTTGTAATGTGTTTAGCCTTTAGACAATGATTTCTTAAAGTGCTGTCATTTTCCTGTCTGTTTCCTTGACTTTGCCCTGAAGTCTGTGCTGTTACAGTACAATGTATCTATGGAAATGGCGTTGTACGAGGCATCGCAGCAAGGATTTTGGACGTTGTATGAGGCATCACGGCTAGGATTTTGCATGCCTCATACAAAGTCCAAATCCGTATAAAGTCCAAACTTGTGGAACCAAGTTTGGACGTTGTATGAGGTATCACTGTACTGAACAAGGGTTGTGGCCTTCTGGAGACCCTAAAAATCTGAATTTTGATCCTGGAAAGTCAGGTACTTCCCAGGGCTTAAGCCCCACCCCTACCCCAGTTTAAATACGAATTAGACTTAATAGAGCCTTTCTGCTATAAAATTACAAAATGTACAAAGGGAGGGATCCTGAAGTCAAGCAGAGAAAATACATGTACTGTATCCTCTTTATATTTGAGGTCTTTACTTGGCAGTGGGAGCCTCCTCCACTCCCGTCCACTCCAGCTGATGGAAAATGCTAGGAGCCTCTCCCTTGATACTTGACTCGTGATAGTGAAACAAGTGAGTGCTTAGCTCTGTTGGTAAACACAAGGAATGAATTTGTGCATCACATTTTTATTTTTAAATGGCATCTGCCTGCGTCTTCCAGAGTCTTTCTTGAGCAAAGAATGTAGAGAATTTGGGAACCATCTTGGGAAAAGGGTAAAGCAGGGTTATCAGGAAGAAGCCTGCATGCTAGGAGCAGCTCCTCCCAAGAAAGTCTCTGTGAATGTACTTTTGTCCATGTGTTCCTAGAATATGATTAATGACACTGAGTGTTTCTTGTAGGGACACACACACCCCTGTTCTGGTAGAAGACCTTTAATAGCAGTTTGGAGAAACTATCCTTTGTATTAAAAAAAATCTGAAAGTGCTAGAGTTGGGATAAGGATTTCCTAGAGACTGGGGGTGGGGGGCCTTCATGAAATATTGGAATTTCTGAGAAGAAGGATGTGTTTGCATCCTTAGATGTTTTTTTAAATGATATGACAGTTTATTGCTGCTCAATGGAAAGCTTCAAATTGTAGTGTTTTGATATTTGGATTAAGTTGCTTTTTTCCATTATTCAGAGTTGCCTGGAAATGCTTAAAACAGGGGTGCCCAAACTACAGCCCGGGTCCGGCCCCTAATGCCAATTCATCCAGCCCACGAAGCCCTCATCGCTCCCGGAAGCAACGACGGCTTCGTGGGCCGGATGAATTGGCATCATGGGCCAGATCCTGCACCGGGCTGTAGTGAGCAGCCCCCTGAACCACATGATTGGGCCATAGCCTGAAAGGTTTGGGCACCCCTGGCTTAAAGGAAGCAAATGTGCTGGAAGATTTTTGGTGGTAGTGGTGGTGGTGGTGGTGGTCTATCACTTCCTCTGTACTGAGATGTCGGCTCCCTAGGAAACTAGCTGTATTTGAGTAGAAAGTGTTCTCTGCTAATGTTTCCACACACAGTTGCTGCATTTCTTTCTTTTTTCATACTTTTTGTGGCTCCTGTACTAATCTTTATGCATTTTGTTTGCTTGTTTCCTAAACACTTTTCAGGGTGTGGGTTAGGTTTTGCTTTATTAGCAATGCTGAATATGTTCTGCCACCCATATATACGCCAGACAATTGTGATGTGGTATACCAAATAAGGTAGGTCACTGCCTGAGCTGTGTCTAAGGAAGGGTGAGTTGGAATATTTACACAAGCTTTGATGTGCCCATCCGCCCCACCCAGAAGATATGAGGGAGGCATTTATATGCCAGATGAGCAGAAATGCATTTGTTCTGCTGCCTTGGGAGGAAAAATGGAAATAATTTTATAAAGGGAAGGGTATTACAAGGCTATATTGTATCTTGCCTTAGCAAAAGCTTGACATGTTATGACAGGAGTTCTCAACCTTTTAAAGCCAGGGGCCAGGTTACGCTCCCTCAAACAGCTTCAGGGGCCGGACAGCCATTTGCCCTTCCTCCACCAAATGGCACTTCCTGGTGTGGTGGAGGCAGTGGGGTGCCACATGAAATGGTGCCGCAGGTTGAGAATCCCTGTGTTACAAGAGGGCTGGTACATTACTAACTTCATAATGAAAGACAGTAATTAGGAACAAGACACAAGACAGCTCTTTGATCTAAAATGTCATTGTGCATTATACATAGTCTGAGCAGATAGCTGAAGAGAATTTCAGGCATCACAATGAATAAAGATTAAGTTAAATACATTATGTGCAGCTAATCCTTTTTTTGTTCTTACCTTAAAGTAAACGAGGAACTATTTGTCTGATTTGGAATTACTCTGCATGGAGAGAAGTTAAAATGTTCCCACAGTCTCATTTGATCCTTTAAACCACCCAACAGTTAATATAAAATGTGGTTGGCACCCATAGAGATGTTATCTTTTCTAATTCAGCAGAGTAGGGGCGGGGAGTACTTCCAAGTCTAAACCTTTCTCACTTTGTGTTGGTTTTTGAATCCCATGTGCTTGCTTAAACAAAAACATTCAGCTGTGTTCTGTGTGCTTGACATAATGTGTTGATTGACTCGGAGTCTCATCTGAACAGTATGCCCTTTCCCCCCATAGAAGATTTCACAGGGTTTGCATTTTCAGTGGATGCCGCCCTGAGTCGGGTTCTACCTGAGTGGCGGCATATATAAATATGACTAATAAATAAATAAATAAATATGAAATGAAATATGTCTGTTCTGATGTGAAAGGGAAGCACAGAGGGGAAGTCCAATTAAGAAATACAGTAATACCTCATACAAAGTCCACTTCATACAACATCGGATTCATCAACATCGCCTAATTCCTTGAAAAAAGTTGACTCATACAAAGTCGTGCGACTTTGTATGAGGCATTGGGGTTTTCCCAGGTTTCATAGTGTCTGGGCAGGATAAAAGGCAGGACACATGCGTGCATTGCTCTTGTGGGTTTTGCATGAGGCAAAGAGTGTTTAGGAGTGGTTTTGAGCATGATTTTGGATTTTTTTGGATTTTGTCATCAGAAGTTTTAGAAGCATTCCTGGGATTTTTGCAGCATTCTTCAGGTTCTTGGACAATCAGGGTTGTTTGACATGTTTTTGTAATGTATTTAGCCTTTAAACAATGATTTCTTAAAGTTCTGTCAGTTTCCTGTCTGTTTCCTTGACTTTGCACTGAAGTCTGTGCTGTTGCATGCCTCATACAAAGTCCAAATCCGTATAAAGTCCAAACTTGTGGAACCAAGTTTGGACGTTGTATGAGGTATCACTGTACATCCTATTTGCTCATTAATTTTATCTTGTTTGGAACCAGACTAAGATGCACATAATGCAGTTCTCACTGATGATATCATTTCAAGAATGTACATGGTTCTATAATTCCCCCGGCTCAAAATGATCTTTTTACATTCCCAGGGATGGGGGTGAAGACATGCAATGGTATAGTAAGCATACTTTAGCATAGTAGACTGTAGCCTAAAGCCCATGGTAGTGCTTCCAGAGATGGGCCTTTTAGTTGCTATATTAGCTTTCTGGCTATTTTCTTAAATGATCTTCTGATAAATGAAAGAATGGTGAACTCCTGGAACAGCACTATAACATGTTTACATATATATTTAGATCCTGCTTATTTTCAACTCCAGTTCTTTATCATGGAATAACAGTTGGAAGGGGCCTATGAGGCCATTGAGTCCAACCCCCTGCTCAATGAAGGAATTTAAATCAGCAAATCTGGCAGATGGATATCCAGTTTTCTTTTGAATGCCTCCATGTTGGAGTGTTCATCACCTCCCAAGGTAATTGGTCCCATTGTCATGCTGATCTAACAGTTAAGACATTTCTCCTAATGTTTCTGGCTTCCTGTAACTTGAGCTCACTATTATGTGCCCTACAGTCTGGGATGATCAAGAACAAGTCCTGCCCCTCTATGATTATCTTCCAGGTATCTGAACAGTGCTATCATATACCATCTCAGCCTCCTTTTCTCAAGGCTAAACATGCCCAGTTCCTCCAGTCTTTCCCCATATGGCTTGGTTCCCAATCCTCTGATCATCCATGTTGCCCTTCTCTGTACCTGCTCTAATTTGTTCGCATCTTTCTTAAAGTGCAGTGCCTAGAATTGAACACAGTACTCTAGATGTGGTCTAACTAGTACTGAATAGAAGAGGACTTGTACCTTACTGGTTTTGGAGACTATACTTCTGTTAATGCAGACTACAAGCTAGGATTAATGGAAGTAAAATTTCCTTGACACTGTGTTGGCCATTTTTGCAGCTATATCGTACTGTTGACTCATACTTGGCCTGCTTGTGATCTACAACAATCTCCTGCCAACCTAGCAGTTCGAAAGCATGAAATTGCAAGTAGATAAATAGGGACCACTTCGGTGGGAAAAAGCTATTGGGGACATGAAAGGAGCCTCATTTGGGTGCCCTCTGAGCAAAGTTTCTCCAGCAAAAACCCTTTCAACCCAGAATAATTTCTGATAATAATAATAATGTTGTTATTCCTCCATCTTGTAGCTGTGCATTTGATGCTTTTACCCCCTAGGTGTAAAACTTTGCATTATTTATTTATTTATTTATTTTAAAATTTTCTACCCCGCCTTCCTCATCCAAGGATGACCCAAGGTGGCTTACATGGCAGTTAAAATACATACAAGCTAACAACAATATCTACCCCAACCTCCCTAACCCCTTAAGAGAAAGATACATAGACAAAATTCATAACTTAAAAGAGAATTGATGCCAAAAAAATATTAAAAAGTTAAAATAAGCTAAAAGAGGGAGGGAAAGGGACAGGGGACAAGGGGGAGCAGTAAAAAACAGACAGGTGTGTTACAGCAAACCATCATACCAGCCAGCGGGATTGGGCCGTTACAGTTGAAATTTACCCTTGTTAAATTTCATTTTGTTGAGAAAATATTTGAGGAAACTTGGGTATAAATCCAACATGAAATTAGGTGTTCCTAAGAAGACTCCTGCCAACCTAACAGTTTGAAAGCAAGAAATTGCAAGTAGATAAATAGGGACCACTTCGGTGGGAAGGTAAACAGTGTCCCATGCACTCTGGTTTTGAGGCATGCCTGCCACATGTCCATGGAAATGTCTGCAGACGAAGATAGTGCTGGCTCTTTGGCTATAAAACAGATGAGCACTGAACCCTACAGTTGGATACGACTGGCTTTCGAGCAAGGGTGACCTTAAGACTATGAATTTTACTGTCCTTCAGCAGCCACTGATTTCATTAGCCTTTTATTACTTTTATAGATTTCCTCTTCCATAGAGGCTTCCAGTTACATGTTATCAAATATATGTTTGGAGGTGCCAAAAGTAGATTGCAGGGATGGAGGAGCCTCCAGGAAACTTAAATGTCTAGAAAAGGGGTTCTCAATGTTTTTCAGCCATGGGCCGGACCATGCCCCCTCAGACAACTGAGCGGGCTGGACTGGTGGTTCCCCTCCCCCTGCCTTAAATGCTGCCGTAAAACGCGTCCGCAGCTATCGTAAGTGAATTTACGATGGCTGTGGACTCCTTTATGGCTGTCATAAATGTGTTTACAATGGCCATAAATGAGTCCACAGCCAATTCTGGCAGGGGCGAGGTCAAGGGCCGGGTTATTTGGTGCCGTGGGCCGGATCCGGCTTGTGGGCCATAGATTGAGGACCCCTGGTCTAGAATGTCTCCTCCTTGGCCTTCTGCATCAATTAACTATTGTCATGCTACACCATCTTTCTCGGCCATTGTTTTAAAGGAGCAAACATTGAAAACTGAAGACTGGATACATTCAATGGGAATATATCTTCCAGTAACATTTTTTCCCTGTGGTGCTTTTAGCCCTCTACTCTTGTAATGTTTACTGGGCTAAATATAATTGTTGTATGTGTATAGTGTTGTAAAAAGGTTGTCTCCCACATTGTGCCAATTTCCACACAATTGCTTTGGGAACAAGGGCTGCTTGTTAGGTTTGTGGCCAGATGGTTCTCAGAAATCATTTTTTGGTAAACAGTGCAATATGAAGCATTTGTCATATGTTGCCCTCACTGTGAAAAATGTGTGGTCAAGGATACACTCCAGAGCAGAGTTCAGTTTGCAGATGTAACCTGCTGCTCTACACAAGGGCAGGGTATTAGTTCCCAAACTCCATGGACTGGCAGTGGTTGCGAAGGGGTTTTGGCAGGACCCTTTTCCAGCCTGGAGATGCCAGGAATTGAAACACCCTGAATTGTGTGTATCTTGTATCAAGTTACTTATCAGGAAAGGTTTGAAAACCTGGCTGGTGGGGCAGGTGCATACCTGTCAAGTACCCCGTAATGGCCGGGATTCCCCCGTAATTTTGCTGTGCTTTTCTTCATTTCCTGCCCGGATCTGCCGCTACCCCGTAATTTGGCAGCAGGAGGGGAAGTAGTTACTGCGCATCCCTTCTGCGCAGGTCCTTTCTACGCATGCGTAGAACCCTACGCATGTGTAGAACCCTTTGCACATGCATAGAAGGGTTCTATGCAGAAGGGGGTTCATAGAAGGCTTCTACGCATGCATAGAAGCGACCTGTGCAGAACCATTCTGCGCAGGTCCCATATTCTCCGGAGCCACGCTTGACAGGTATGGGCAGGTGTGGAGCCTAAATGGGAATACAGCCCCAGCCTGTTGGCTCATTTCAAGTTACTGTCCCTCCCTATTCTTTTATGAATAGGGTTGGGGTAGGAGGATGGGTGGCTGGGTGGGTGACTTGGGGTTTTTAATCTGTTTTTATATGTTTTTAATCTGTTGTAAGCCATCCTGAGTCGGGTTCGCCTGAGTGGGCGGCATAAAAATTAAAGTAAATTAAAATTAAATCTGAGCCAGGTGCTTTAAATATCCAAAGATACACCATGGAGCCAGATGTCAACATCCTCTGGCACCACTAATATGAAATGTAAATGAACTAAACATTTCCTGTCCTTCCCATTGGATTTATCATGCTACTGGTATTGATCCTGATCGGGATTATCCAAGCAACAAGGTTTGACTATTAGAAGTCTCTCCTCCCTCCCTCCCCCCCCCCCCCCCGCCCAGGAACAAAAAGCCTCCCTAGGGTAAAGGAGATTAAGACATTCAGCTGTCCAGGATAACTATGCCTACAGGATTTTGCCCACTATGTTTAAAGGAAATTCTAATAATTAGCAAGGCCGACCCTGTCTTTAGGAAATGGAGGCAGTTGTATCACACAGTCACCCTAGGACAGTGATGGTGAACCTTTTAGAGACCAAGTGCCCAAGGAGGAGGAGGCATGCCCATGCACTCATGTGACTACGCCGGCACGCCTCTGGCGAAGTCATGGTGCGTGCACATATGTGACACTCAAGGTGTGCAAGCGAGGTCACATGGGCTGTGCACCCCCCTGCGGGTGCACCTCCTGCATGCGTCACCACCTCCTAGGATGGGGGGGGGGGCATCTGGTCGCATTACCTCCGCCTCCCAGGCGGGATTTCAGCCTCCCCTCTCAGCTCCCAGTGGGTGGAGGGAAAGGGGTGAGTGAGGAAGTGGCACTGCCATTGGCACGGACTGGGCTTGCCTGTGATGGCGTGCATGCCCACAGAAAGGCCTCTGCATGTCACCTCTGGCACGTGTGCCATAGGTTTGCCATTGACATGGGCTGGGCTGGGCTTGCCCGTGATGGTGTGTGCCCACAGAAAGGTCTTTGCATGCCACCTCTGGCACGCGTGCCATAGGTTTGCCACCACTGCCCTAGGATAAGATGAATGTTCTTCCTTCCTATATTACTGCAGTACTTTTACTGTCAGGGAAGACTACAGGTGCTTGTGGGATTATCTGCTTCAACTCCCAAAATACCTTGAGTTGACTTGGGGTTTCGTTGC
The DNA here is from genome assembly GCA_035047305.1 of Bradypodion pumilum. NCBI lineage: Eukaryota > Metazoa > Chordata > Lepidosauria > Squamata > Chamaeleonidae > Bradypodion > Bradypodion pumilum. The sequence continues at coordinate 322,736,954 of JAWDJD010000002.1, forward strand.
TGTTTGACTGGGAGATGGGGAGGCAGCAGTGAAGTGCTGTTTGCTCTTCTGATGCCTTGGGTCAGCTTCAAGAAACTGGCTAGTCTCATGCAATTTATTTCAAAAGTGGCACCGTGACTTATTCTGGGTCTTAAACTGTTCCATGGCCCGTCAGTATTCCCTGGTTAGTGGAATGGGGCCATAGTCTTCCATCTTTCTAGACAGGAAAGCTGAAATTATTGTTTAGCTGTATTGGACTTTCTTCCTTGACTTGCCCGCAGTCTTGAAGGAGATGAGAGACAGTAGTGCGGCACGGATAGACGGCCGTAGGAGCGTCGCTAGCATCGCCACTGGACTTTCCTCTTTCAGCCTCTTCCCGACCTTGAGGGAGGTGAGGACTTTGCTAAACTTTCCCTCTGCCGTTGGCTTGGAAGGAGGTGGCTGGGTCGGTGGTTTTCTTGTGGTGTCTTTTGCTTTTTCCTGACACATTGTTTGATTGATACTGTGTATCTGATATTATGTGTATGGTATATGATATGTTATTTGTAATTTTGACCTTGTTTTTGCTATATTGTATTTTGTCTTCGCTACATTGTATTTGCTATTGTATCTTGCATTTTGTTTTTGCTATATTGTATTTTGTTTGATGTGTTGTGAGCCGCCCTGAGTTGGAGTGTGCTGAGTAGGGCGGCATACAAATCAAATAAGCATAAACAACATAAACATCTATCAACATAAACATCTATTCTTCTGCACTCAGCCTTCCTTATGGTCCAGCTTTCACCGCCATACATTACTACTGGGAACACCATTGCTTTGACTGTGTGGACTTTTGTTGGCAGGGTGATGTCTCTACTCTTTATTATGCTACCTAGGCTTCTCATTACTGGTTACCAGTAATTCCACTCAATTCTGTTCAGCCTTCTATCCCTTTCCAAACAGGAATCAGGAAGGTTACAAAGCATTTCCTCTGTCTAATCAAGCATGGTCCAATTCACACCTCAAGGAAAGGATGTACTTGAGGCAATCACATAGTGTAATACATAAGCAGCCGAGGTGCTGAGCTTGCTTTCAAGTGGTGAAGTGACAACTCAAAATTGTGCTTGTAATTTTCAAGGCTGTCTTGTACTTTTCAGTATATCCCTCTTACATCAATTTGCTCTGAAGCGTTACGTCCTCTGTCTAAATGTTCCTTTTGAGAACAGCAAGATTTTTCAATTTATTGGAGAAATAAAAATGAGCTACAGCACTCAGATTCATATTGTACTTTTATAAAATAAGGATGAACATTTGAGGAGTCTTTGGCAACATAAGTGGTGGAATTTCTCAGATGTTATCATGACTGACCTGCCTTGAGCCATGTATTTCTAGATTATCTGGAGTTTGTTATGGATTTTTCATTACTATGGCAGCTATCAAAAAAGTGTTTGTTTATATGCAAGTGGTTCTTGTGTGAAAGCGAGCGAGTAAAGAGGGAATGAATAAATCTATTTTTAAAAAATGCAAACTACTTCCTGTAGTTCAGGGTTAAATTGTTTACATATGACTTGTCCAGAAACAAGAGTGCATAAATGGATCCTTGCTGGATCATGTCAAAGGCTTACCTAGTGCCACCTAGTCCAAGCTAATCAGTTGTCTATGGGAAGCCCATTAGCAGGACATGCATGCAAATAGCAGTCTCCTTCTGGTGGACTTTCCATAGACAACTGAAGGTTAAACTAAACATACATTTAGCATATTTGTAAAAGAGCCTCCCCCCGCCCCCCCCCCACCCGTGCTCTAGTTCTGAATGACTACTTGTTGTAGCACATGGTTTCTTTCGCCTTCATAAATTTTGCATTTAGCATGTTTTTGATTGGTCGTTACAAGGTAAAGTAGTCAGTCTATAATTGATTGCTGACCGCTTATGTCTCGAGAAGGGCCACAGAGAGAAGAATTATGAGACAGTCACAAGGAATGCACATATTGCCTACCTGGTAATGGAGGGAATTCTACAGCCATCACAGCAGATAGCTAATGGTTGACCTATTTATTGCCCATTAATTTCTCTTATCCTTTCTTTAAGATGAGGAGGCTGATGGTGAATAAAACATCCTGTAGTAGGCAAGTTCTGCAGTTTTAACTACAGTATATGTTGTAAAGAGTTCCTTCTGTTTATCTGCTCTGTATCCCCACCATCTGTGTAGAGCAGGGGTGCCCAAACTTTTTGGACTGCGGACCAGTCATGTGGTTCAGGGAACTGGTCACTATGGCCTGGGGGCCAGATCTGGCCCCCAACACCAATTCATCTGGCCTGCAAAGCCCTCGTCACTCTTGGAAGCGGAAGTAAAACGTGCCATAGTTTGGGCACCCCTGGTGTAGAGGAACCCAGGTTATAGTATTATGAGAGAAGGAGAAAAGTATCACCATGTCTACTTTATTCATTTCCTATATACACCTCCATCCTGTCTCCCCTTACTCAACTTTTTCTCTAAGTAAACAGTTTTGCCTTTCTTCATAGGGCTGTTCCCGGGGGTGGCCAACCTTGGTGCTCTAACTGTTGTAGGACTTCAATTCCCAGAGGCCCTGATCAGCAGGTTTGGTGACTTGGGCTTCTGGTAATTGTAGTCCAAGAACAGCTGGAGCACCAAGGTTGGCCACCCCTCCCTTAAGCATGTTATTGAACTACTGTAGTACTGAAACTTGCTCTGGGTGATGATGTGTTGCTTTATGTAAAAAAATTCTTGGAACACAACAGCGCAGATTTAGAAAAAGAATAAGCTTAAAATTCCCAAGTGCTGTGTCTTCTGGTGATTTCTCTTTTTTGGACCACCAGTGTCAGATGCAGTTTCCAAATACCTTGTCAGAAGACTTGCCATATTCCTTAATGTTTGGCAAGTGATGTGGCAAAGTTCCACAACAGCCCTGGCTTCAAAGACTTGCTGCTGACACATTTGAGGACAGCAGGTGAACAAGTCCATCTTTGGAGAGAGTAGGGAAGCAGTCCCCCTTCAGAGCACATGGCAAGCTCCCCTTTCCATGAGATTGAGAATGGAAAGAAGAACTGGGCAGGAGATATGCCGCTCTGTCCTGGGGTTTTTTTTCTAGGTCTGTTGAAGGAATACATAAAGTGCCAAATCCAGTTGCATAGCACTACCCATGTGACATGAGCTGGTGGCAGTTTGATGCTAATTAAAGATATCAAGTGAAAGCTGGGGCATAAACTTTGCACCCATGTTTGCCACAGCAAAAACCAGCCATGAAACTTGATACATTTTCTCTGGGACCAATTTTTAAAAAGGCTGTTGTCTCATTATCTGCTCATGTTGATCCGAGGAGGAAACCAGCGCTTTCAAGTTTACTATGGGAGGATGAATCAGGGCTGGATTTACACCCTAAACTTGGAACAGGTGCCAGCTTAGTCACATCCTCCTTGCTCATGACCCTGATAAAATTGCTGCCCAACCCTTTGTGCAAATGGATAATACCTAGGAGGCTAAATGGCTTTCTTCATGTTCTGGTAGGTTTACTTCTCTAGAGTTCCTTCCAGCCCCTTTTTATTCAAATATGTTATATCATGGATGATAGTGAGTTAAGGGCAATACAGGCAGCATTAGACACCTGATATAAAATTATTGGATACAGAATAGGATACATCGCTTGCTTCCCCTTCTAGATAACACAACCATGGACAATGTCATTTAATACAACTGGTAATAATATTTTTGTAGCCAGCTGCCTGGAAGGCGTTATGTGGAAACCATGTGGTGCAAACTGCATTGCCAAGAAAGAAGCATAGATGGGATGAACAAAATGCTTATAAGAATGGATGACAACAAGAGGAGCACCAAGCAGGCAAGGTTTGCTAGTAAAAATATTCTCATCCCTTTTACACTATATTCTTCCGTGTTTAGGCCAGACATGAAACTGCCAAAATTAAGGCACGTTTTGGTGAGTTCGTTCTGCAGTTCCTTTCGTCTGACCTAGTGTGAGAAAGATTAGCCGGCAACACAAGGTTGCTGTTACCAGGGTACGCCCAATTGTGGTTCAAAAATACCACAATCTTCAAGGAAGCTCTTTCTGTGTACCCCCACACTATTTAGATGATACAAAACTAAAATGTTTTCCAAGAAGCATAACACTGAATCTTGAAAGTCAGTTACTAAGAAGACCAGAATGTTTATAGGGAGGCAGCCATTTTTGCCCCTTGCATTAAACGTGGCAAAGAATTTTGTGACGTCTTAAAGATTAACAGGTTTTATTTAACAATTGGCCTTCAAAGTTTTATTTGACCTTTCATGGACTCAGTCTATATTTACTTTACAAGCAGGGATGAAGACCACAAAATCTTATGCCAAATAAAAAAATGTTAACATCCCATGTTGAGTGTTTTTACAATGTTTTAATATTTTTTCTGTGAGACATCAATGCACACTTCTATAGTTGAATATATGCTCAACAAGATGACATTTCAAGGTACTGTACATTTGCCAAAGATTATCTGAGAAATAGTGAAAAGGTGGAGGAGGAGAAGTGAAGGACTTCATGGCAGCCACATGTTTCCTTTTCAACATCTGTCTGTCAAAGCTGCTAATGAAGTTAATACAGCCCCACAGCCTTCATTCAGACAGTACTGCGAACAACCATTTTAAGAGTCCCTGAGATAAAAGTTACCCTGATGAAGCTTTTCTGCTGTTACAAACGTATGGATACCTGGTAGTGGTGGGATTCAAATTTTTTTACTACCTACTCTGTGGATGTGGTATGGTGTGTGTGGCCAGGGGAAAGCCCTGCTTTGCACCCAAATTAGGATTACAGTAGAACCCCGGATAATGCTAAAACTTGGTTCCATGAGTCTTAGCGTTATCTGTTTTTTAACGTTATGCGATACATGCATTGCATAACGTTAAAAACCTATGGGATGAATCGCATAATGCTAAAACTTCATAGAGATACATTGTAACCGGCACAGGCTTCAGCGAACATTCTGTGATACATCCCATAGGATTTCAACGTTATGTGATGCAATTTCCCCCTCAGATTGCTTAACGTTATGTGGTTTTAGTGTTATCTGGTGCAAACTTTATCCGAGGCATTACTGTATTTTATTTCAAAACTTGGGTGGGCAGGGCCAGCCTGAATTTCTGCTACCGGTTCTGGTGAACTGGTGTGAACCTGCTGAATCCCACCACTGGTAGTGGAGCTCCCTGGATTTCCACAAGCTATACAGAAAGTGATGGAGGCCTTTATGTGGTGGCCTACATGTGATATGGATCAGGGATGGGGAAATCTGCAGTCTTTATAGATATTGGACTTCCATCTCCCAGTAATCATTGCCAGTGTACCTAGTGGTAAAATATGGTGGGAGCTTAAGTCTGCCACATCTGTAGAGTTATGCTTTCCCAATCTCTGGTGAAAGAACCAACGACACCGGGAGAAGTGAAAGCAAGTAGCAGAGTAACCACGCCTTGTGGATTTTAACCTGCTTCAAGGACCTAGCCAGCCAGCAAACCCTGCCTTATCTCTCAACAAAGAGGGACTGTGTACACTCTGCAAACAGAACAAACCCACTAAATGGTGTGAGGAGCAGATAGTGCATTGGGCAGTGTAGCTGGTAGAGGTGTCGCTACCCCTCACAAAAGGCCAGATTGTCCTTTTCTGGAGAGCCTGGGCTTCTGGGTGTATCTGTTTTGCTAGATGAGACTTCTTAAAAGGAGAAAAGCTAAGGTTTTCTCCTCCCCCAACTCTCCCTCCATGTGGCTTGTCTTGACTCGTCTGTATCTGGAGGGATCTGCTGTATATAACCACTTCATTAGCAGAGAGCTGGGGGAGGGGGTGGGGCCTTCATCCCATGACAGGAGTCTGGTGCTTCAGTGCAGTTCCTCTCCTGTGAAACAGTTTAATAGCACAAATGTATTGTGCAGACCTATGCATTGATTCTCCCCCCTCCCCCCCCCCCCCCCGCTGCTGATTCTGCCTTTCGGGGGCAGCCCCTTGGCATCTGTGACATGAAAAACTGGCAGTCCTCTTGGAGGCCAAGGTGAAGAGAAGTGGGGGGGGAGCGTGTAGGCTGCACATTGGACGAAAGGTGCTGCCTGGAGAATGTGTTGGCGGGCGGGGTGGTGGTGGTGTGGCATTGAGCAATTGTTTTGCAGAAGAAGAAATGAATGGCTGTTCTTAAAGGCCTGCTGGCTTCTGAGCTGCCTTCCTTGGGCACAAAAGGAGAAGCCCATTGCCAGAGGTCTCTGGGCCTTGCATTTGGCTAAAAGGTTGTCGCAACAAGCCCGAGAGGCTTCTTTTCAATACACTTGGAACAGATGGATTGGAGGAGAAAGGGCAATTAGGCTATAATTCTCTGTGTAATTGTACTCTTTCGCTTTTCCTCTGCAAGGGGAGGGGAGGGGAGAGCTGCTACCAGGAGCCAAGCTGAATCTGGTTCTCTAGAAAAGAGTTTGCACTCACCCAAACAGACAATGATCCCTCTCTCATCCAGCCCAGCCCCCTCCCCTCCTTTCATGGAAACCAAGTTCAGGGGTGTGCTTGCCAATTAGTTACTTCAGGGTTTTTGTTTCTGTTTTTCTGTTCTGTTCTTTTTGCGAACACTTCACTGCTTGCTGGCCTTTTCTCTCTGCCGTTGCTACCTCTAGCCTTTTCAGGTTCCATGAAAAGAGCTGGATCGGAAACAACTGTTCAGCTCTGTTTGGGCTCAAAGGAGCAGTGGGAGATCAGGATCCGCAAGGAGGGTAGAAAGCACTCCCACCACCACCACCACCACCCCTGTGGGATCAATCGTAGGGCAAGTGTCAGAAGGCCAGAGCCACCTGGTTTTCAAAGATTTGATTCATGAGGAGTGTGCATGTGTGCAAAAGCTTTCAGACTGAGTTTAGAAATGCCTGAACCAAGTCAATAACCTGATGCAGCGGAGGACAGAACTCAGGCCCTTGTTATACATTATTTTGCAGTCACCTGTATTGATTGCAGAGCATGTCACATGAGAAGAATTCCACTTGAATCCCGCTTTTGTCTCTATTATTTGCTATCAAGTTTAATTCTGACTAGTAGAACTTTCCAGTTAGGTGAGATATTTAAGGTGTTCCCAATGTCCCATGAGTTTATACAACTGAAGAAGGATTTGAAGGCAACTGGGTCCTTCTCGTTTATTCTCTACCATCATACCATACTAGCTCTTATTTCTAATAAACGTGTGCCATCAAGTCAAATCCAATTTATGGCAACCATTGTTCTGGGTAGGAAATATACAGAAGTAGTCTACCATTCTTTCTGGGAGTGCCCTGGGACTGTGCAGCTTGCCCACATCTTGACAGTCTTCTCATAAGAACATAAGAACATAAGAACAGCCTTGCTGGAACAGGCCACAGCCCATCCAGTCCAGCATTCTGTCTCACACAGTGGCTCACCATTTCCTTCAGGGTATTCCCAAGGAGATGCCTTCACCTGCTTAGGATTCCCTGGAAATGGCATTGAGAGATATCCTGCCTATCTCTCCAACCCGGAGGTTGTCCTTAGGTAGCCATAATTATAGCCATTGATAGCCTTGTCCTCCATGAACTTGTCTAATCCTTTCTTAAAGCTGTCAAGACTGACAGCTGTCACCACTTCTTCTGGCAGGGAGTTCCATAGACCAGTAATCCTCTGGGTGAAAAAGTACTTTCTCTTATTTGTTTGAGAACTAGTACCCAAAAGTTTCATGGAGTGTCCCCTAGTTCTAGTGTTGTGCGATAGGGAAAACAGTTTTTCCTTATCCACTTTGTCCACACCGTGCATGATTTTATAAACTTCAATCAGGTCACCTCTTAGACGCCGTCGTTCAAGAGTGAAAAGGCCCAACCGTTGCAGCCTCAGATGGTAAGGAAGGTGTTCCAGTCCCCTAATCATTCTGGTTGCCCTCCTCTGTACTTTCTCCAACTCCATAATATCCTTCTGGAGGTATGGCGACCAGAACTGTACACAGTATTCCAGATGGGGCCTCACCATAGATTTATAAAGAGGCAAAATGACACTCGCTGACTTATTTTCTATACCCTTCCTAATGATCCCTAACATTGAGTTTGCTTTTTTCACTGCTGAGGCACACTGGGTTGACACCTTCATTGAGCTGTCCACCAGGACACCAAGGTCCCTTTCCTGGTTTGTCGCAGAGAGTTCAGACCCCATCAGTTTATAAATGTAATTGGGTTTTTTTGCCCCAACATGCATCACTCTGCACTTACTGATGTTGAAGCTCATTTGCCACTGTTTTGCTCACTCCCCCAGTGTCAAGAGATCCCTCTGGAGCTCTTCACAATCTCTCACAGTTTTCACTACCCTGTATAATTTAGTGTCGTCAGCAAATTTGGCTACCTTGCTTTTTACTCCTACCTCTAGATCATTTACGAAGAGGTTGAAAAGCAGGGGTCCCAGTACTGAACCTTGGGGGACCCCACTCTTTACTTCCCTCCACTTGGAGAAGTGTCCATTTAGTGCTACCCTCTGTTTCCTGTCCCTTAGCCAGTTGCTGATCCAGGACAAGACCTGTCCCTTTATTCCATGACTGGTAAGTTTATTCAAGAGCCTTTGGTGTGGGACCTTGTCAAAAGCCTTCTGAAAGTCCAGATAAACAATGTCAACTGGATCCCCCTTATCCACATGCTTGTTGACACTCTCAAAAAATTCCAACAGATTAGTGAGGCATGATTTGCCCTTGCAAAAGCCATGTTGGCTCTCCTTTAGCAGCGCCTCCTCTTCTATGTACCTATTAATTCTATCTTTTATGATGGTTTCCATCACTTTACGTGGGACACATGTCAAACTGACAGGCCGGTAATTTCCTGGATCACCCCTGGATCCTTTTTTGAAAATTGGTGTTACATTCGCTACCTTCCAGTCATCAGGCACAAAGCCTGATTTGAGGGAAAGATTATATATTTTGGCTAGGATATCAGCAATTTCATCTTTAAGTTCCCTGAGAACTCGTGGATGGATGCCATCTGGTCCTGGGGATTTGTTAGTGTTTAGCTTAACAAGACATGCAAGGACCTCCTCCCTGGTTATTTCTATCTTGCTTAATTCTTCGGTTTCCCTCCCTACGAAGATAGGTTCTGTTTTGGGCATGTGGTCTCTATCTTCTTCAGTGAATACTGAAGCAAAGAATTCATTGAGTCTCTCTGCAATCTCTGTTTCCTCTTTAATAACCCCTTGCCTTCCATTGTCATCTAATGGTCCAATGGCCTTCCTAGTTGGGTTCTTACTTCTAATGTACTTAAAGAAGTCTTTGTTACTCCTCTGAGTATTTTTAGCTATACGCTCCTCAAAGTCTTGCTTTGCTTTCCTGATTGTTGCCTTGCATTTGTACAAGCCTTCCATCTTCTAAATGAGCTTTTCTTGCTCTTGATCACTTCCCGAACAGCTCCTGTAAGCCACATTGGAGTCCTCTTGGACCTGGCAGTGCCCTTTTTCCTTTTGGGTATGCATTCCAATTGGGCCTCTGTTATTGTTTTTGTAAACAGCCTCCATGCCACTTGGAGTGTTTGGACTCTCTCAATTTTCCCTTTCAGTTTCTTTTTTACTAGTTTCCTCATCTTTGGGAAATTTCCTTTTTGAAAATTTAAGGTCTCTGTGTTAGATTTTATCAGTGACTTGCGGTCTATGATCAAGTTAAACATAATTGAGTTGTGGTCACTGTTCCCTATTGGATCAGTCACATTAACATCTTGCACCAGATCCTGAGTATTACTCAGGATCAAGTCAAGGATTCTTGTACCTCTAGTTGGGTCTTCAACCATCTGTCCCAGGGAACAATCATTTAGCATATCTAGGAACTTTATCTCTTTATCATGTGCTGAACAACAGTTCACCCAGTCTATGTGAGGGTAATTGAAGTCCCCCATTATAACCAGGCTTCCCTTCCTGGATGCCTCCTTTACAACATTCTCCAACTGCCAGTCTCCCTCAAGAGTTTGGGTCGGAGGCCGATAGTATATGCCTACTGTTAGACCATCCTTGTGGCCTGGTACTCTTACCCACAGAGCTTCTAATGGTGACTCTAAATCACCTAGATATTCCAATTCATAAGATTTTATCACTTCTTTGACATACAAGGCTACACCACCTCCTGTTTGCCCCTTCCTATCCTTCCTGTACAGTTTGTAGCCTGGGATAACTGTATCCCATTGGTTATCATCCGTCCACCAGGTTTCAGTGATACCAATAATATCAATATTCTTATCTATTGCTAAGTATTCCAGCTCCCCTATTTTGTTCCGGAGGCTTCTGGCATTTGTATACAAGCATTTATATATGCATTTCTGACACAGTCTTTTGTGTCCAGTTGCATTGTTAGACTGCCTCTTGCATCCTTCTGCTAGAATGCTAGTGACTAGCTCCTTGCTCTGCTCAGTAATTTTTGCATCCTCCTCACTACTCAAGTACACACTTTCCCGAACCGGATGCTGCCCAGCTCCTGTCGGCTTTCCCCCAGTTATCAGTTTAAAAGCTGCTCTGCAGCCTTTTTGATGTTGAGTGCCAGCAATCTGGTCCCATCATGGTTTAAATGCAACCCATCCCTCCTGAACAGATTTGGCTTGTCCCAAAATGTTCTCCAGTTCCTGACAAATCTGAAGCCCTCCTCTCGACACCACCGCCTCATCCACGCATTGAGGCTTCTGAGCTCTGCCTGCCTGGTAGGTCCTGCGCGAGGGACAGGCAGCAATTCTGAAAATGCTACCTTGGAAGTCCGGGACTTCAATCTTCTTCCTAACAACCTAAATTTGGCTTCCAGGACAGACCGCTTGGCCTTCCCAACATCATTAGTACCAACGTGTACCATGACAACTGGCTCGTTCCCAGTTCTCTCTAACAATCTATCTAGATTTCTTGTGATGTCTGCAACTTTTGCACCTGGCAGGCAAGTCACCATACGGTTATCATGTGCATCACAAATCCATTTCTCTGTATTTCTAATTATTGAATCGCTTAGTACAAGGAGCCTCTCTCCTGCAATCTGTTCATCTACATGCACCTCATCAACCATATTAAGGGAGAGAACCTCAGTTTGTTCCTGATGTTCATCTTCCTGGATCTCATCAAGTGTGATGAAGGAGAGATCATCAGGTGGAACCAGCTGTTCCTCTGTGTGTTCCTCGTCAGGTGTGATAAGGGAAAGAGCCTCAAATTTATTCTGTAATTTCAGACTCTCAGAGTGATCCCCTACTCTTCTCCTCCTTTGAGTCACATTCCTCCAACCATCTCCCTCCTGAGTTAGTGAAGGGCCTTCTCCCTCAGAACTGTGCCCTGTCTCTTCTTTGTCCAGCATAGTCTGCTCCGCTCTGTCCAAGAACAGCTCAAGCTCCTTAATTTGTTGGTGGTTAGATATGCGGGCCTCTAGCTGCTGGACCTTCTCTTCTAGTAGTGCAACCAGCTTGCACTTGCTGCAAGTGTAGTTCTCCATGTGCTTTGGCAAGAACACAAACATGGCACAAGTATTGCAGGTAACTACAACTGTTCCCTCAGAATCCATTTTAACAAGTGCAGTATTCTGGGCCACAAAAATGTACACGTTTACTACCTTTCTACCTAGTAAGACTATATTCTTCCTTTGTTACTAGTTTGTAATCTTTTAAAGGCTAGTGTGGCTCCGCCCCTATGAGTCACAGTTCAGGGAAGGGCCTGGTGTGGCTCTGCCCCCTGCTTCTGGAAGCTTCTAACTGCTTTCTCTGTTTGAACAGAGGTGGCTCTCAGCAGTTTAAATTATCAATTTAAATTAGTGGAGGCCTCTAAAGCAGCTCTACTCCAACTGCAAAACTTACCAGTGCTCACTTCCTTTGTTTGGCTCTCCTCAGCAGCAGCTCTGCTTAAGAGCACATGCAGAGTCAAAATGGCTGACTCTGAAAGAGCTCAGAGCTTTTAAAGGCTAGTGTGGCTCCGCCCCTATGAGTCACAGTTCAGGGAAGGGCCTGGTGTGGCCCTGCCCCCCTGCTTCTGGAAGCTTCAAACTGCTTCCTCTGTTTGAACAGAGGTGGCTCTCAGCAGTTTCAATTATCAATTTAAATTAGTAGAGGCCTCTAAAGCAGCTCTACTCCAACTGCAAAACTTACCAGTGCTCACTTCCTTTGTTTGGCTCTCCTCAGCAGCAGCTCTGCTTAAGAGCACATGCAGAGTCAAAATGGCTGACTCTGAAAGAGCTCAGAGCTTTTAAAGGCTAGTGTGGCTCCGCCCCTATGAGTCACAGTTCAGGGAAGGGCCTGGTGTGGCCCTGCCCCCTGCTTCTGGAAGCTTCAAACTGCTTCCTCTGTTTGAACAGAGGTGGCTCTCAGCAGTTTCAATTATCAATTTAAATTAGTAGAGGCCTCTAAAGCAGCTCTACTCCAACTGCAAAACTTACCAGTGCTCACTTCCTTTGTTTGGCTCTCCTCAGCAGCAGCTCTCCCTGGAGGAAAAGGGAGGGATTGAACTCACAACCTCTGGCTCTACAGCCTGATATCTAAACCACTAGACCAGCCAGCCAGCGGCTCTTGCTTGCCTAGCTGTTAAAGACATGAGGTCCCCCTCCTGTGCTTATGGCTGCCTTATTACTCAGACTCTTGTGACAATTTCAAGCTGTATCTGACATGATCTCCCATTAACATATTAAGAAAAAAAATCTTTGCATGATGCAGAAAACACTGCTTTTCTCTGAAAGGTCTGAATAGCTAGCCCACACCTCAGTGCTAGCTTGGTTCTGAGTCAATTTGAGGCACTTACGATGAGTACCTGTACCTAAGGAAATTCCTCCTATTACAAAATGCTCTCAAGTGCTAAAACTTTTGCTAACAGGACCTTCCCCAATCCTGGCTCTGTAAGAGACTAGATTAGAGGAACATGTAGTGGTGCCTCTTACACTACTGTGTTCATAGTCAATGAAGCTAAGAGTTCTTCCTTAGATGAAGAAAATCCCTCTATATGGATAAATTTCAGCTATTCCCTTTGCAAACCTGCCCTTGAATGTTCCTATTTTTGTTGCTGAATATGTAGCTAGAAGTAGTTTCTATGTTTTAATTATGCCTCGGTCATCCCAGCTGGCTATGCTTCTCTGATGTCCTCATGTTTGACATTGTGCAGCCACTAGTATCTTCTGTAGCATCTGCCAAGTGCCGTGGAAAGTGCTGTGAATGCAGAATTGGAGAATCCACAGGGTTCTGTCTAAAGCAAACTTACCAAAAGAAGTGAGGGCAATGGTGTATTTCTTTCTTGACTGCCCCTTTGGAAAATATGTTTCTTAATCTTTGAAAAGGACCATGGCTGGAAGGAAGAGAATTCCTGACTCCATTATGATTACAGATTTAATTCCACCTCTCTGCTTCTCAACTCCTAGGAGTGTGGGCAAGAGTGATATTAATTACAAAAGAAAATGTGCTGGATTGAGCCATCCTTGGATGTCATATTCCATCCTGCCTTGCAACTTGTGCCAGAAACCATGGAGAAGATGAGCACCCAGCCCTTGAGTAGATTTTCCAGGTGCCTTTACTCTGAGTCCCTGTTTCTGCTTTGGTGGTGGCGGTGTGTAGTAGGCTGTTGATTAAGCAGGGCATGCTTGAGCAAGGCTTGCTCTTCAGGGTGCAGCCATCTTGCCTTTCTTCTTGTGTCATCCTAGCTGGCATAGACATGCCCTGCTAACAGAAGTGCCCGCAAGAGGTAAAGGAGACATCTTGGTTTTTATTCCTTCTGCTGTAAAGAAGAGAAAAGCTCGGCATAGCTGCAGCTATGGCCCTTATGAGAAAGCTGATGCCTTGCACTGCCATCTCTTATCCATTAATCCTATTTGAGGCCATTTTATGGATCTGTATAAACCTAGAATTATGGTATATCACAATGCTAACGTTAAGAAACAGGCACCATTTATAACATGTTTTCCCCTATTCACAGAAGATTAAAATACAAGATTAAAAGCCATCAATGTAAATGCTTGTCTCACAAAGCATTAAAAAAAGCAATTTTTATTCTAAAAGATTGGTTATTTTTAAAATTCCATTTAATTTAGGCTCCCTCTCTTTCTCTGTCCCCTCCTCTCACACATACACCTGTCCCTCTTTCTTTCAGACACACGTTCACAAACATGCTTTTACTTTCTCCCTTTATGTTCTCTCTCTCTCTCACACATGCATGCACAAACACACGCACGCGCGCACACACACACACACACCTTCCCCTGCTCACGCATGCTAGACCTGTAGCTAGAAATTTGGAATTGCTAAGGCTTAAGTGTAATGAGGGCAAACAGCATTAAGTGTAATGAGGGCAAACAGCAATGTTAAGAGAAAAACAGATAAGACACCGGACTTGTAAACATATTGCTAAATGGGCTTCACATCCTTCTCCAGGAAATAAATATATACCACAGGCAGAGCAATTGCTGCCCAGTGAGACCAAATAACTGCATGCTATGAAAACAAAGCAGGCAGCTGAGTAAAGTGAGGCACAATGGAAAATATAAATAGACCCAGATTTTGTTAGTACAAACTTTCCTTATAATTTAAGTGCACTCCCTCCCCCCCCCCACCCCCAAAGATACTTTTGGAGCAATCTTGGGTAATAGCAGTTGTTGGATCGGGGCCCGATACGGGCTGGAAGGTTCTGGAGGAGGCTGGTCAAGTAAGACACACGAGGCAAGATGGAACGAAGACCAGTCCTTTATTGATCAGAAGGCTCTAATCTTTATACTCTGCCTAGCTTGACCACATGCATAGGTTGCGCGTGGCCGTTACAGGTAAACTGCAAGTCTGCACTTTGAGACTACACAAGTTACTCATCAGGGGTGACCTCACCGGGGGGAAGTTCCTTATCTATCTAATTTACTACCAGGGGGACATGCATTGTCTACTGCTATTGGGAGTAAACATCTGCCTAAATTGACTCTCAGACTCAGAGTCTCTGTGGATACAAGATTACCCATTACATGCTGATTAAGTTCATTACCCGGTGATCTTTTGCCCTCTACAGTCCGAACTGCCTGCCAAGTCAACGATCGGTGAATTAAGTTATGACTATTAATCCGCACCCCAATGTCTGTCCCTTCGGAACCAAGCTCCAAGGAGTGTTCCCCCAAGCCGTGGTTCTGTCAGGGACAGTATGCCAATTATGTGTGCAGAACCCACAAGCTGTAAGAAACTGGGGAGCAACCAAAGTGCATGTTTCTCTGGCTGCCCCGCCCTGACTCTTTTGCATTCCTACTTTATAATGGAATTCCATGCACTCTTGTCTCCTGTTCACAAGCTCCATCTGACAGCATTTATGCATTCATGTGCATAGGGTAGGGGTGTGTGTGTGTGGGGGGGGGATGCACTTTTTGTGAGTAAGCATGACCTGATGGCTCCAGAATGCTGACTCAGCAATGGAGAGGGAAGGAAGGTGGGGAGAATCTTGCCATTCTGCTGGAGAGCAATTCATTTCCTTTGCATTTGTGCTGTGATGGGTGAAGGGCAGCCAGCTGAACCCCTCTAGGGCAAATGCTTGCATCTCATGGGGAAGGTCAATGTCTTTTACACACACACGCATGCACACACGCACACACCAGCTCTACAGCAATATCCTTCCTCATCAATAGTAGCTTGTTGCTGTATCAGTCCCTCAGCCAGCCCTAGTGACTCTTTTTCAGGGAGGTGAGGACTTGCCACTTCAGCTGAATAAGTACTTGTACTGAGATCACCCTGGTCCTCTCTGCGTAGTGATCTAAATATGCACATCTAATTTGTGTTTCAAGGCAGTCACTTTTTATTTTGCAATTAGCAGTTCTCTTGCTAAACACTTCATTGTGTCTATTCTCCAGTTTTCTTGTTGGCTGAATATGATTCTTGTTCTCCAGACCTCAGCCCAGCACATGAATTGCTGTCTGGAGTGCTACATGGAAGGTGACTGAGCAAATATTAGAGACCTTTCTGGCATACTGTGACTTAGAATAATTGAATTGGAATGAGGCTTAAGAAGCATCAAATCCAACCCCCTGCTCGGTGCAGGAATCCAAATCAAGATGATTGTCTAATTTTCTCTTGAATACTTCCAGTGCTGAGTGCTCTTGCCTTCTGAGGTAATTTGTTCCATTGTTGTACTGCTCTAATAGGATCTTTTTCTTTACATTAAACTGAAATCCACCTTCCTGTAACTTGAGCCCATTTATTTCATGGTCTGCACTCTGAGCTGGTTGAGAACAGATCCTGCCCCATCTCTGTAAGACAACCTTTTAGATGTTTATGAAGACATTCTCCTTTTAGTCCTGGTTTTTTGACATTTGCCTAGAGACTATAGGTTTTATAATCATCTCTCAGATCTCAGCATGATCTCCCTCAAATCATGAAAAACCTGTGAACCTTCTGTCCTTAGGATTTTACTAGGGCAAACAATTGCTTGGGCCAGCAGCCTCAGCCTGAGGATAAGATGCACGTCAATAAAAGATGAAAGACTGGGTCTATGCCAGCAATTGATGCCATTAACAGGCTGCAGTGAAAGAACCAAAGGTTGGAAAGAACAGGCAGAACTGCCTCCTGGTCCCCTTTGTCATAGCAGCAGTTACTCAACACAGTACCTGATTGGAAGGTAAAGGGATGGATAGGAAAGAGATTGCTGATCTCCTTGCAACTCCTTTTACCTTTTCAAAGAAGTACTCTTCGTATCAGTTCATCGGCAGAGTTCTGCCCTTCCCCAGCCCCCCCCCCCCAAAAAAAAAAATCCTGATGGGCCAATTTCCTTAAGTCCCATTTTGCAGAGTAAAGCATTATGGGAATGGTCCTGTGGAACATCTGCAGAATGAACGGTTTCCCTGCCTTGAATAGATAGATGCCATGCCTCTTCCTCCTCCACTCAGTCACTAATTAACAGGGCAAGATGAGAATGATCACGAACATTTCATACATTTCTTTCTGTGTATGGAAACTGTTTAGGGTGGAGAAAATGGCATCCTGACATGATTTATTCCATGTCTAGGTCAGACATGAAACTGCCAAAATGAAGGCACCTTTTGGTGAGTTTATTCTGCAGTTCCTTTCACCTGACCTAGAGTGAGAAAGATTAGCCAGCAACACAAGGTTGCCGTTACCAGAGTAACTCTGATTATGGTTTAAAAATACCACAACCTTTAAGGAGGCTCTTTCTGTGTACTGCTCCTAACATGATACAAATGGTGTGTGAACAATTTTAAGTGACAGCATGAATACCTGTGGTCACCGACTGCTTCTCTAGCTCCTGCTTGCAGAATAGACATCACTATCAGAAGGTTTGATGGCAGAGGTGCTTGTCCATTTTCCCTGAGGGGACAGTCAGATAGGCATGTTGTTCTGTATTTGGTTCATTTTTGGTGCAGCTTTTGGTCCACCCTGTTTTTTGGTAACCACAGATGTTCTCATTGACAGCCATCCACCCCACCCCTTTCACAAGCTGTTCAGTTCCTTTCTGGAACAGCACTGGGGAGCAGTTTATTTGGCACAGTTGGGAGTACTCCTGATTCTCCTCCCATTCTGCTCAAGTATGAGATAAAATAGATCACACTGAAGATAAGAGCCTTTCAAGCTGAACTGGTTCACTCTGGCTCCCCTCCCCAGTTGCGTTGTGAGTTGCTGAAAATGATTTAGCCCCATACAGCTGAGGATGTCTGGAAATCAGCTTCAGCAAGGAAGATTTGTCCCCAGACAGAACGTGATGGGAGATGGTACCAGGGTTGCCCGGAAACTGTTTGCACTGAAGTGCTGTGTTTGTTTTGGGCTTGTTTATTCCATTGACTACACATGTAACTCCATCTGGGCTGAGTGGGCGGCTCTTCATGGGCTAGGAACTTGTGGCTCTGCCAAAACCAGATGGAGAAGCTCTTGGCTCCCATGGCTCTGAGCAAAGTGCTCTCTAGTGGAGTAGCCAGAATGAGACCATGTTGTTTGGAAGGGAACCATCCCTTTTTGGGAGGCCTGATTAGGACCAAAGAGGGCAATTTAAAATAAGGCCTGAGATGTTCAGGGCCATAACCACCTCAAACTACCCCTCCACCATGACTCTTATCACAGTAGCAATCCATTAATTCCCATCCCTCTCCACTGCTCCTTAAACCAGCCCTAAACCAGAAGCCTCTAAAACTAAATAAGTGGCATCAAAGGCAATGTGAGGTGGTGCCCTGATGGCGCAGGGGTTAAACTACAGTACTGCAGCCACAACATTGTGAGTTCTACCCTAACAGGGATCTAGGTTGACTCAGCATCCTTCAAAAGTCGGTAAAATGAGTACCCAGCATGTTGAGGGCAAAATGCTAATTACTTTGTTACCTGCCTAGAGAGTGCACTAAGCACTATGGGGCGGTATATAAGTCTAATTGCTATTGCTACTGGTGTTTGCTGTCAAGGGGAAAGTGTACAAAATGTGGCAAGCAATTAAAGAGATGGGAATACCAGAATTCCTTATATGCTTCATGAGAAATCTGTACATGAGTCAAGAAACAACAGTTAGGACAGGATACGGAATGACAGAGTGGTTTGGAATAGGAAAAGGAGTACGACAAGGCTGCATTTTGTCACCCTGCCTATTTAACTTATGCATAGAGCACATAATGTGCAATGCAGGGATGGAGGAATTGCAATTTGGGATCAAAATTGCTAGGAGAAAAATCAACAATTTGAGATACGCAGATGATACTACCCTCATGGCAGAAAGTGAGGAAGACTTAAAGAAGCTCCTGCTTAGGTTGAAAGAGGAGAGTGCAAAAGCTGGCTTATGACTCAACATCAAAAAAACCAAGATAATGGCAACAGGCGCTAACTGGCTCTGGATAATAGATGGGGAAGAAGTAGAAGCAGTGACAGACTTTAATTTTTTAGGATCAAAGACCACTGCAGATGGTGACTGCAGCCATGAAATAAAAAGGTGACTGATGCTTGGGAGACAAGCTATGAGAAACCTGGGGAATATAGTGAAAAGTAGAGACATCACCTTGCAAACAAAAATTTGCATAGTCAAAGCAATGGTATTAGCAATGGTATTCCTGGTGGTAATGTATGGTTGTGAGAGTTGGACCATAAGGAAAGTTGAGGGAAGAAGAATAGATGCCTTTGAGATGTGGTGTTGGAGGAGAGTTTTGAGAGTCCCCTGGACAGCGAGGAGAACAAATAGGTCGACCCTAGAAGGAATCAACCCTGACTGCTCCTTAGAAGGACAAATAGTAAAGATGAAGCTAAAGTACTTTGGACATCAAATGAGAAGAGAGGATTCACTTGAGAAAGCCCTGATGTTGGGAAGGGTGGAGAGCAAAAGAAGAAGGGGGCAGCCAAAAAACGAGATGGCTAGATGGTATTGTAGATGGAATGGCCACAAAGCTGGGCGGGTTGAGGAGGATAGTGGAAGACAGAAGTGCACCTCTGTCTTCCACTATCCTCCTCAACCCGCCCATTGCATCTACAATACCATCTAGCCATCTCATTTTGGGCCGCAAGTGAATCCTCCCTTCTCATTTGATGTCCAAAAGTACTTTAGCTTCAACTTCACCACCTGACCTTCTAAGGAGCAGTCAGGGTGGGTTTCTTCTAGGGTCGGAATCGACGGACAACACAACACGTGTCACTCTCACAGGCCTATTGCTCTTGCCCAGGCTTGCCAAGCGGAGCCACCGGGGCATGGCGTTCCTCCCATGGGCAGGCAAACATTAATGCACAAGCCAAAGGGAGGCAGGTCCAGGCAGGCAGCGGTTCCGAAGGCAACAGCTCAGCCCCCTCGCCTGTTCCTCAGCAGCCTCTCCCTTCTGGCACCCGAGGGAAGGCTGGACTCATCAGCCCGGTTAAACAAGCTCTTTCCCCCTTGATCTCCCACCCACCCATCTTCAGCACTAGGAGGAGGAGGAGGAGGGCGAGGCTCTCATCGCCCTCCCCCGCATCCGAAACGTTGCCTGCGTGCGCCTTTGTGCTCGCCCCGTCGAGCAAGCCCCCCCCCGCCCCCGCCCCCCTCTCGGGCCAAAGCGGGCCAAAGCGAGATTAACTCTAAGCTGATTTCTGCCGCAGCCCCTGAGGAGAGGCTTTGACATCATCGCTCCCAGCTGTCGGCAGGAGGCAAGTCACAAGAGGACCCGTCGGGCGAGAGCAGAGATTGACGTGAGCCAGGGAGGCGGGACTGCAGGCCCCACCCAGCCACTCGCCTGCCCTTTCTGCGCATGGCCACCCGGGGCTCCGCCCGCGGCAAGGCGGGTAGGGTAGGGTTGCACAACTAGCCGGAAAGAGAAGAGGCGGGTGGGGTGGGAGGGAGGCACTGACGAGCAGTCTTGAAACGTCATTGACAGAGCTGTTTTGTGCCTGCCTCTAAATGGATACCCCAGACCAGAGGTGGCCAAACATTTTGGGTCGAGGGCCGGTCACGTGGTTCAAGGGGCTGGTCACTTTGTCCCATGGGGCGGATCTAGCCACCGAGCCCATTTCATCCGGCCCGCAAAACCCTCGGCGCTCCTGGAAGCTGAACTAAAAGTACACTTCCATTTCCGGGAGTGACGAGGGCTTCGCGGGCTGGATGACTTAATTGTGCTTAAACTGTCAAGGCGATTCAAACCGCCATGTTCCCGCGCTTTCCTAAGCTGTCAAACAGCTACGAAATCTCGCCAGATAGCGTAATCTCGCGAGATTTCGATATGGCGTGCAAATCAGAATCTGACAGGAGCGGAATGTATTGTTTTTCATGTATCTATTCTTATGCAAATAAATGGATCGAAAAATGTGCACACTCTGTTAGCCAATGGGCTTTTCTTATTGGTACTGTTACTGTGTAAAGAGTATATAAGTCCGAGTTTTGCCCCATCCAAACTGTGTTCAACCCCCACTAATAAAGAGCTGAGTTTCACTACTTTATTCGTCTGCTACTTCATTCCTTGAACACTAAAGTGTCAGAGCTCAGATCTGGCCCACAGATACACTGGCTTTGGTTCCTGGGATTCCAAAACATCTGGCCTGCTCTGCTTTCACTTTTTTGTTTGTTTTTTGGTATAAATTCCTGACCTATTGTACTGGCAATCAGCTGGCAGTGCTGAGGCAGCAGAAAAACACTGAGGCAAATGGAAGGGGGGGGAGGGGTTCTTGCATGAGAAAGCACATTCCTGATATACTATTTGGTGTGCTTTTCTCCCGTAGTTGACACTGCAGGGTACAGTGGTATATCGCATAACAAACACTTCATATAACAATGATGCATTCGTTAGGCAATCGCAATACCCGCATTAACCAAAAAATTCGTTATGCTGGTGTTGTGTATAAGAAAGTATGCCTTTAAACAATGTAACAGAATAACTACCAGCTGTAACTCTGCAACCTCCTGTATTAGGACGCGAGCTAATGTCCACCAGATGGCAATAGCGAGCGTCCAGCTCACATGGTTCCAATTCCACAAATACCTACAGCGCGGGAAAATTCCCGCCACCACTCACCTGGACAAGAAGGGCGTGACCAGAAATGACGTCACGCAGACAGTAGCCAATGGGCTACCGAGGAGCCACATTCAAATGTATAGCCTCTGTATATATTGAGCTGTTCGTCCACCATTACCACATGTTCCCCCGGACCACCATGCAATAAAGATGTGTTAAGCCAATTCTTCGGCTGTTCCTGTGTCTTGGTTCTCATACACCAAATTGGCGACGAAGGTGGGATAATGGATCCCCACGAGATCAAGACACACGCCGGTTTCGACATCAACAAGCCGGAAGATTGGGAGCTCTTCGAAATGGACTTCCAAAGCGCGCTCGTGGTGTCCGACATTACGGACGAAGGAAAGAAGAGGGCCATCCTCACCCGGATGCTGGGAAGTGCCGCCATGAGAGTACTGGTGGACCTGGTTTCGCCGAAGAAGGTGAGCGAGGTTCGACAGACCGCCCACCGAGATTCCAGGAAGGCACCCGGCCCTCGAGGAAGCAGGACGGCGTGGGCCACATCTCCGACAGCAGCGACGACGACGACCCACTTCACAGCGTGTCCTTAGGACACCCCCGTTACTTTGTTGAGGTACTGGTGCAAGGGGTCCCCATTAGAATGGAGATAGACTCGGGGTCTTCATATTCAATCATTTCCCAGAGGGAGTTTTTGGGGATTTCCCCCAACTTGTGCCCAGGCTCAAAGTACTGAGGTCCACACTGCGGGACGTACAGGGAAATAGCATTCCGGTGTTGGGGTTGGAAAATTCAAGGTCCAGTACAAGCGGCACGCCACGGAACTGCCCCTGGTTGTCCTCAAGGGGGGAAGTTGTAGCCTTCTTGGGACTCAATGGTTTAAGCCCCTGGGTTTGTTCATCGGGGGGGTGCATGCTGTTGGGACTGACCCTATACAAGAGGTGTGTGACGCGCACCCCGAAGTGTTCAAGAAGGGACTCGGAAAATTCAAGGGACCCCCAGTTGCGTTTGACCTGGACCCGGAGGTCCGCCCAATAAGACTCAAACCGCGCAGAGTGCCTTTTGTACTCAAGGACAAGATAGAGGCGGAGCTGGACAAATTGGTGGGCCAGGGGATTCTTGTTCCTGTTGATTCCGTGGAGTGGGAAACTCCGATTGTAACAGCGCTGAAGGCCAACGGGGAGGTTCGCATATGCGCAGATTACAAATGCACCATTAATAAGGCGATACGCCCAAATGCGTATCCGGTACCGGTGGTCAGCCACCTGTTGGCCAGGTTACATGGGGGGAGGTGCTTTGCAAAGCTTGACCTGGCACAAGCATATCAGCAGCTATCGGTAACCCCAGCTGCGGCTGCTGCGCAGACGATAGTCACTCATAAGGGGGCGTTCCAGGTTACGCGCCTACAGTTTGGCGTGAACTCGGCGCCAGGTATCTTCCAATCGCTTGTGGAACGCCTCTTAAAGGGGCTAGAGGGGGTCTTGCCATACTTTGATGACGTGTTGATAACGGGGGGGAGCGAATCTGAATTGGCTGAAAGATTAGACAAAGTGCTGACGATATTCGAAAAGGCGGGGTTGAGGCTGCGGAAAGACAAATGCGTCTTCTTCGCCACAGAGGTTGAGTTCTTGGGTTTCCGGGTAACCCCTGCAGGAATCAAGCCCTCCAAATCAAAGGTGGCCGCCATTCAAAATGCTCCTCGCCCCACCTCCAAGCCCGAATTGCAGTCGTTCCTGGGGCTCCTAAACTTCTACCATTCCTTCCTGCCTCGGAAGGCATCGGTGGCGGAGCCGCTTCACAAGCTTCTAAAAAAGGACGAGGCATGGAAATGGGGCGAGAGCCAAGAGAAAGCATTCAATGACCTGAAACAACTCCTAGCCTCAGACGCCATACTAACCCATTTTGACCCCAAGAGACCAGTAGTCCTGATATGTGATGCGTCCCCAGTGGGGGTGGGGGCGGTTCTGTGCCATGTGATGGAAAACGGGCGGGAGGCCCCGGTGGCGTTCTACTCCAGGTCCCTGTCTCAGGCAGAGCGAAATTACACACAAACAGACAGGGAAGCGTTGGCAATAATCGCTGGGACCAAAAAGTTCCACGATTTCCTCTATGGCCACCCTTTTACCATCGTGACTGACCACAAGCCCCTGCTAGGCATTTTCACTGCGGACAAGCCCACGCCTCAAATCCTGTCCCCTAGGATGCTCAGGTGGGCCATTTTTTTAAACACATACCAGAACGCGCTGGTGTATCGCCCTGGAAAGGACATAAGCCACGCGGACGCCCTGTCGAGGTCACCCCTCCCCCACACAAGCGGCCATGTGTGCGAGGTGGAGCAAGACCACCAAGTGCTCATGATAGAGGTCTTGGATTCACCCCCCATATTGCCCGCAGAGATCGCCAAGGCGACAGGCAAGGACAAGACGTTGGCCCTGGTTAGTTCTTGGGTGCAGAAAGGGTGGCCAACGTCCTCCCCGCGACGGAGTTCGCCCCATTTTTTCGGAAAAAGCTTGAATTGTCCTTAGAGAGGGGGTGCCTCCTGTGGGGCCAGCGGGTAATTGTCCCTGAAGCACTGAGAGCGAGGGTGCTCAAACTGCTGCACGTCAGCCACCCCGGAATTGTCCGTTCCAAGGCGCTGGCCAGGAGCTACTTCTGGTGGCCTCAGTTGGACGCCGATATCGAACACATGGTGGGCACTTGCGCGAGCTGTCAGAGCTCCCGGCCCGAAGAAGCTCGTCTTCCGCACAGGGAATGGGACACGGCAAAGGGGCCGTGGTCCCGCATGCACATTGACTTTGCGGGCCCTTTCAGAGGATCTCTTTTTCTCCTTGTAGTGGATGCTTACTCCAAGTGGCTGGAGGTTCTCCCGGTTGTGAACACCTCCTCAGCCACAACTGTTAAACATTTGCGGAGGGTGTTCAGCACGTTCGGCATACCAGACACCCTTATTAGCGATAACGCTAGTTGTTTCACGTCCGCTGAGTTTAGGGCATTCACCGAGATCAACGCCATCCGGCACATCACCTCCGCACCTTTCCACCCGGCGACGAATGGCCAGGTAGAACGCCTCGTGCGTACCACCAAAGACGCGCTGAGGTGCATGGGCCCCGGGGATTTAAACCTGCAGTTGTGTCAGTTTTTACTAGGATACAGAGTTACCCCCCTAGCGACAGGGTACTCGCCCGCAGAACTCCTAATGCGCAGGAAGCTGACTACGATACTGACCAGGCTAGACCCCACTAGGGTGGAAGACACTGGGAGGAACATCGGGGTAGCGGGCACGAAGATTTTCGAAATAGGCGCCCCGGTTCATTGCAGAAACTACGCTAACGCAGGGCCAGCCTGGATTCCGGGCGTAGTCATTGGGCAGACAGGCCCTGTGTCGTATTGCGTAGAGACCAGCACAGGTCTACTCTGGAGGCGACACGCAGACCAACTCCGGCGCCGGATCTCCGAAATCCAGGGCGCAGACAGCGCAGAAAAGGATTCAACGTTAGGGTTCTCCCCCACCCGTTCAGCCCAAGGGGGAGGAGAGGGGGGCCGGTGGTCCCCACCACGGGGGGAAGGGAATAAGCTTGTCCCCGTAGATATCCTGTCGGATACTCCCACAGATTCTCCAGTAGATGATTTTGAGTTGGAGTTACAAAACCGGGGGGGGGGGTTCGGAGTGGTCCCCCACCCATCCAAGCGAGAAGAGGGGTTTTGTGTTAGCCCCCAGTGCCCCCGGTTTTCCCACAATGGAGTTTCCCCCTACCCCAAAAGCCGCGGAACCGCGGCAAGTCGCTAACGAGTATCCCTCTCCCATTGCAGGACGAGAGACCAGGGAGCAAAGAAGCGATAGCGCCCCCAGGACAAGCCAGCCAGCCTTGCGCCCAAAACGCGTTTGCAATAAACCATATTGGATGAGAGACTTCGTCTCATCCTAGGGGGGAGGGATGTTGTGTATAAGAAAGTATGCCTTTAAACAATGTAACAGAATAACTACCAGCTGTAACTCTGTAACCTCCTGTAATAGGACGCGAGCTAATGTCCACCAGATGGCAATAGCGAGCGTCCAGCTCACATGGTTCCAATTCCACAAATACCTACAGCGCGGGAAGATTCCCGCCACCACTCACCTGGACAAGAAGGGCGTGACCAGAAATGACGTCACGCAGACAGCAGCCAATGGGCTACCGAGAAGCCACATTCAAATGTATAGCCTCTGTATATATTGAGCTGTTCGTCCACCATTACCACATGTTCCCCCGGACCACCATGCAATAAAGATGTGTTAAGCCAATTCTTCGGCTGTTCCTGTGTCTTGGTTCTCATACACCAAAGCAGGGTTTTCCTTAACCAGGGCATAACCCGCTTAATGTAAACCCCGTATAACGAACATTTTTCCCGTTATGCGGGTTATCACCAATTTGATCTGCATAATGAAAACACCCGCATAACGAAGAGCTCCGTGGAACGGAGCTTTTTTGTTATGTGGGGTACTACTATATTTGCATGGTTCTGTTCTCAAATCATGACGCTCACATGCTTTGCAGGAGGCAACTCAAGATCTTGCTTGCCAATTCTGCAAGAGGAGTCATGCCCAAGGGCTTACCAGTGTTTCCAAACCTTTGGTTTTTGAATTTCAATTCCCAGAAGCCTGAATCAGTTCCCTAAGGCACTGATCAGCCAATGTACAGACTTAGACTTCTGGGAATTGAAGTCCTCCTGTGGGGCATGGGCCCCACGTTGGGAACCACTGGTTTAGACTAAGGCCATACTTGCCTTCCGGCAGCCATTTTGTTGGTTCTTTCAATTTGGATGGAACTGAATCACAGTTGCATGGAGGGAGTCATTCTGTCAGGAAAGGAGGATAGTTACTGCTCAAAGCACAGCCTGTTTGAAGAAGGCAGTCCTGAGATTTCTCAGCAGGAAAGGGAGGATCCCAGTGAAATAAAGGAGGCAGAAACAAAGCTTGGACAAGTTTATTTTATTTATTAATTGAACTTATACCCCACCCATCAGGGATGGACTCCCACTTTGGGCAGTTTATACTATTTAAAAAAAACCACACACACCATTAAGATAATAAAATAGGAGCTTACAGTTATGAAAAAGTAGCATCTGTTTGTATGACTTAGCAAATCATAGGGAGGAGGGAGTTTGTTTGTTTGTTCATTCGTTACATTTACATGCTGCCCTTTTGTTTTGATCCAAGATCACCGTGTGTGTGTGTGTGTGTGTGTGTGTGTGTGTGTGTGTGTGTGTGTGTGTGTGTGTGTGTGTGTGTGTGTGTGTGTGTGTGTGTGTGTAGAAGCAGATTAAATCAATCAGATCAATCAATTAAAATACAAAAAGCCAACAGACAACTTAAAAACAATCAAGTAAAGAGATCCAACAGGTTATAAGCAATCTAACGAAAAACAATCATAAGCTTTGAGGGGAAGTGACAGAATATCACAAAAAGGTTCTCTGAAAAGTTCAGCCTTTACATCAGGGTGCCCACACTATGGCCCATGGGTCAGATCTGGCCCACAGGCCGTAGTTTGGGCACCCCTGGTTTAAGCAGAGAAAGTGGCAGTTTAAAATCTATTTCATCCTGTTACAAAACAGATTGCAATGTGTGTTTTACTTCCGCTTCCAGTGAGAGGAACCACATGACTGGCCTACTGAATCATGTGACCGGCCTGTGGCCTGAAAAGTTTGAGCACCTCTGCTTTACATGTTTACAAAACATGTATACAGTATACCCTTTTTTTCTCTGGACTAAAGCCAATTGCTAGCTATTGAGGATTAGGATGAGCTCTCTGTGTGTGGCATATTACAATATGGCATTGCTCATGCATCCTCTGTTCTAGCTGATGCAAAAGATTATCAGATGCATCATCAAGGGGAGAGACTTTTTAGTGGCTGATGCATGTTTTGTGGGACAACATTTCCTTTGCCAGTGGTCTGGATTACTCCTTGGAATGCAGGTGACCTCTTCATGTACAGAAAGCAAGTCCATTTGACATCTTTCTAATCTCCACTAACATAGAAAAGTATACTGACAGCATGCCTATATAGGGGCATGCTGTTCAATTATTAGTAGCTAGAGGGAGGGCTGTTCAACAAACTGAAGTAACTTTTAGTGGCAGAATGACTTTTCTCAGCCTGACATCTTCAAGTGTATCAGACTACCACTCCTATTCCTCCCAGATACCACTGCCTCTGCTGTGCTGCCAAGACTATGGAAACTGGTTGATATGGCCGATGTGGCAGCCCTAATCCCTTGTGCCCCTCTGCCCTGCATCTTCTGCACATCTCACAGAAGCTCCTTTATTCTCTTTCACGCTGTATCCCCTTTGCTTTAGACCTTGTGCACCACCTGGCTCCGCTCACAATAGAAGAGCAATAGGATGCCACTTCCATTTTGCCTGATAATTTGGAATGACTAATGCTACACTGCAAGCAAATTCTTCTTCTGGATGTATCTTCCATGGTACAGCAAGCAGGAAAAAATAAAGAAACCACTTGCTCAAGGGTCCATTCTGCACACAGAATTATCCAAGACCAAGGGGATTTGGGCGAGAACATCTGTGATGGAGGCAGGAAATCCACATTATCTGATGTATGCATGAGTGTTCATAGGCATTTTTTTCTTGGGGTGGGTAGGGTAGAGTGAAGCTGCAGAATGTGGCATTACATAATCTGTAAACATAACGTATGCTCCAAGCTTTCCAACTTCTGGAGGTTAAGCACAAATGATCTTGGGATGTCACTTTATCCACAGGGTTGTGAGCCAAGTCTGTCCCTTTAAAACGGGCATATAAAACCTTTGACTCTGAATGTTTTGGGCTGCCATTAACCTTTGGGGATAATGGGGACTCTTAAACCAGAATATATAGAAAGTGAAAGCTTTCTCAATCCAGCTTCAAAAACATGGAAGCAGTGAAGGACGATGGAGCTGCTGTCACTTCCCAGAGTTGTCTCACCACTTACCCTTATCTATGTAGCTTTTCCACCTGACAAAGCCAGCAGTGTTACCAAGGAAGAAGGTGGTGGTGGTGGGATTTCTGGATGGCATCATCAAAGGTCCAGATAGGTTTTTGTTTGAGCTTCTGTTTTGTCAAAAATGACAATGTCACACACAGAAGGCTAAGACTCCAGAAGGGCAAAGTAAATTTCTGGAGTACAAGGAAGTTTTTACCTACATGTCACAAGAAGAGAAATCACTACATTTCATGCAGACACTCCCATTCTAAACTGCTTTCTTCTAGAGTAAGTTCCTCTGATTTTGGAAGAGTAAATTGTCAAATAAGCATTTACATTTTCAGCCCTGTACCTGTTCTTGCTTATAATGTGAAAAGTGGCTCTCTTTCGACTTATCCCTCTAGGAGACTACACTGCTTGGCTAAGGTAGGCATTTCTACTCACCCATCCTGTCATGTGCCCCCCCTTTTTTTTTTGCTGTCTATGTGAACAGTTTTGCTAGAATGGGCTATAAAGATTTAAAACCTATCCACTTTCAGCAAAATAGAGTTTGTCCACATTCTGTAGCATTAAAGGGGCAATTAAAATGTGCTAGAAATGGCATGTTGAGAACTCCTCAAATTATAACTTGCTATTCAAACAACAAGTCACCATGTTTATAGAAATCTAGCATTTCAAGAAGAAGGTTTGGGGGAAATATTGAAGCAAAAGGACATTACTCCTATAATTGTAGTCCCTACTTTCTTGAATTAGCATTTAATCATAATAATTGTGTCCTGTCAAGTCTGATTTATATGGTTAGTAAAGGTAAAGGTTTCCCTTGCTTGAAATCCAGTCGTATCCGACTCTAGGGTTCAGTGCTCATCTCTTGCCATTTTCCTCTTCTGGGGGCACCCTGGGAGTGTGCAGCTTGCCGATGGCTACACAAGTCTGGATCTTCTCATGGGAGGCACAATGGGGCATCCCAATCTTCGTAGACTCAACCCTCTGAACTATTCTTTAGAAAACATGAGAGAAAAGATGCATAAAAGAACCCTCTAGGCCAGAGATTCCTAACCCCCAGCCCAGAGGCCTAATCTGGCCCATGAATCTCATTAATCCGGCCCACGGTGGCTACCTGTGGTGGGAAAATATTGGGAACTGCTGCTCTAGACTGAATATCTTCATTTGAGTATCTTAAATGACCTATATGTTACTTTATCTCAGGGGTTCCCAACCTAAGGCACACAGGCTGGATCCAGCCCATGGCACAATTTTATGTGGTTCCCCAAGCCTCCAAGGGCATTCAGGAAACAAAATGGCTGCCCCTTTGAAGCTGTTGGGACAAAATGGCAACTCCCATTGTGCAGGCAGGGCAAAATGGCCATCCGGCCCTCAAAGCTGACTGAGAGAGTGACCCAGCCCCAGGCTTGAAAAGGTTGGGAACCCCTGCTTTATTTGGACTGACAAATACATTTTTTGATGTAATTTGCAGAGTAGGGGAAAAGACAGAAGAAATATTCATATAGGTGTGGGACTAATGCTTAATGAAGACAATTGGAAGTCTAGGGTGTCGTGACTCCCCCTACTGCAACTGCACCCCAATCTTCACTCCCTTTATTCGGGACTGCAGCAGGGCAGCCAAATGAAGAGGCTGAGGAACCAAGATGCACCCAATTTTGGGACGGTTGGGTGGTGTATCAAGGCCCCCCTTCAGACTGCCAGGCAACAGAATTATACTCCCATAGTAGGCCTGTGAAGAAATCTGCAGTCTGAGCCACTTTCCTTTTGATCTCCCCTTCACCTGGGCGAGTTTTAAGGTCTTGCAATGAGAGTCCTGCAAGATCTCACACTTCCAGTAGCGAAATTATCTTGACGCTTGAACCAATAATCCAGTTCACAAAACAAAAAGTCATTTTTGTCATTTGTAGGAAAAAAAAACACAATTCTGGCTCCGTCTTCCTTTTTTATTGTAGATGTGATGAGAAGCAAAGCATAATCCAATGAAATATCCAAATGAAAAGCATAGCTAAACTTAAGCTAATAAACTCACGACACACTCTAGAAATAAAATTTCCCATTCCTGGGTTCCTAATCTAAATCTAACCTAACACGCAATTTATACTGTAAAATAAAAAAATGTGCAGATTCTAAGTATCATCCTGGACTCATCTCTCCCCAGAGTTAAAGTCCAGCCTTGCTGTAATTCTGGCTAAGTGTCAGCCTGGCGAGGTTTTGTCTATCTCCCAAGTTGGCGGCCTGGCTTGGTCCCATCGAATCAGAGTGTCATCTCCCAATGTTTTCCCAATCTTATCTCCTCTGACATGGGCTTCGCTTCCTTTGATGAAGCTCTCCTTAACTTAACAAAATCCAGGGTTTTTATACACAATTTCCCCCTCTTACTCTCTCCTTAGGAATTTTCAGGTGACCTTGGACTCAGATCTTGAGATAATGCTTGCCAAGCTCTCATTTTGTCCCCCCTCCCATCTCATTAGCAGGGTCATTGACCGATGGTTTGAAAGGGCATTGAACTTGAGTTGCGAAGTTCACTCCTGTTCATTGAACTTTGAGAACCTCTCAGGTGTTTCTCTGTCCACTAGAGGCACTAATCCTGATGATGTAATGCTTCCAGGAATCTCTTTAAATTATTGTGCTTTTAAAGCTCCGTTTGTCAACCTTGAGACACGGTGACAAGTAACTTAAAACAAAATAACTTTCGAAGTTCATGACATAGGGGAGTGTTCTGCTCCTTTTAGTCTTGTGCAGGGGTTCTCAACCTATGGCCTGTGGGCCGGATCCAGCCCATGGAGCTAAATAATCCAGCCCCTGACCTTGCTCCAGAATCAGCCGCGGACTCATTTATGGCCATCAGAAATGTGTTAATCAAGGCTGCAGATGAGTTTTATGGCAGCGTTTACAATGGGGGGGGGGGGAGACTACCAGTCCAGCCCGTTCAGCTGTCTATGGCACTTTTGAGAAGTAGTTTAGAGTGGGACTTTGTTGAGAATGACTTGTTTTAGAGAGATCTATCCTCCACTGTGAATAGACAATTCTGGAAGTTCCTGTTGAACTTGCTCAAAATGTCCATGAGATACCTCCCCCTTTCCTCATCCTCTCACACAGTGCCCCAGGTACTGCTGACACAGAGCAGTGTGGTGGCATCATCTGGAGAAGATCCTGCCCCTTCCTCAGACTTTCCCCCTAAAAGTGTGTCACATATTAATGTAGGCAAGGAGTAGAAAAGTGCCACATAAAAATGAAAGGGCTGAGTTTTGGTTGGCATGGGGCTGAGTGTCATACCTGTCAAGTATCCCATATTGGCCGGGATTTCCCGTATTTCAGTGCTCGTTCCTCCCCTTTCCCGCCGCCATCCTGTATTTTGAATGGTGGGGAAAGGGGTTACTGCGCATGCATGCCAATCAGAGGCAGTTCTGTGCATGTGCAAAAGAGTTGTTGCTGCGCATGCATGCCCGGGCTGGAGCAGGTCCTGTATTTTCCGGAGCCGCACTTGACGAGTATGCTGAGTGTTTGACCAGAGATGTCAGTGAAGATGGTGTACAAAGCCCCAAAACAGGGGCATGTTTAATGGACAGCCCAGAGCAAAAGCTAAACATTACATACATGGACTGAAGAGCCGTTTCATTTGCCACCCTAGCAGAAAGAAAGCTGGGCAGGCAGGTTGTAACATAAATGGGGGTGGCCACATCCTAGCTGCCATGAGAAGAAAATAGCTTTCTAATGAGGCATGAAGAAGGTGTGTGCTGTGTTTGAATATCACTAAACTGGTTGCATCTTCTGACATCCAAGTCTCATCATGCCTGTGGGGTTCTACAGATGGAAGGACACAGCTCTGCATTTTTTAATTAAAAAAAAAAACAACGTTCCCAGAATGGCTGTTTGTCTGCCATGAACACAGACACCCATTTCCAAGTGCAATAGAACAAGGGTGAACAATGTTGGCATCTAAAGGGATGCTTTGGCATAAGTTCCTATTGCCATGCCAATGCATTTCGGCAATAAACCAATAAAAGTTCATTTTAAAAACAAGATTTCATGGGGAATTTCAGCAGTCTATCTGCAAAAAAAAGTTATTAAAATAAAGGTGCTTTTAGTGAGTTACTTCTGGCATATGGCATTGCTGGGGGTGAAATATGGCAGCCAAAACATCATTCAGAAGTATATGGGGTTTAAATCTAGAACTGTGGCTCCCAACCTTTTTAAAAAAACTTTTTTACCCCAAACATGCTGGGTACTCATTTTACTGACCTCAGAAGGATGGAAGGCGAGGTCAACCTTGTGCCCTGGTCAGAATTAAACTTACAACCTTTTGGTTGCAGTACAGCAGTTTAACCACTGCACCACCAGGGCTCCGGACCCAGTGCAAAATGGTCCTCGTGTTTTCCTTCAGAGAAGATGTCTCTTTGGCCAGGCAGGGCTTCATGCAGGTGAAAGTCATTCTGCCTTCAGGGTACGTGCACGTGTGAATGTGTGCAAAAATAGTCTCAAAAGCAGGTGAGTCTGTCAAGGGCAAGAAGAAAGCAAAAGCCTACAACACCCGGTATTCCCTGGTGGCCTCCCATCCAAGTACTAACTAGGACCGACCCTGCTTAGCTTCCAAGATCAGGCGTATTCAGGGTGGTATGGCCATAGGCACAGAGAAAGCTTGCTTGGTCTCCTTTCTAGGAGAAATACATTCTGGCAGACTGACATCAGAAAGGCAAAGAGCTGCCTTTTTCTGGACTCGCCCTCATATGTCTTCCCAAGCCACACATCAGCAACCTATGACTTGAGTCTCAAGTGAAGCAAGTGACTCTTTCTTGGACATCTGATGTCACCCAGAAGCAGACACATTGTCATTTCTTATGTTGGCCCACCCCCAGGTTTCTATTAACCCCTGGGCATGTCCCAGTCTGGCTCCTTCCCCAACCTGCCCTTCTTTCTTTTCTCAAAGCAAATAGCATGGCAGAACCCACAGAAACTGCAACCTTATCCCACCAGCACCTTTCCTGGAGACAGAATGAACCCACTCATTGAGAGCTATGGAGAATTGTCAGAAAACTCTCAGACATGTTTTATCCGAACACCAATTGGTAAAGTATCTCTCTGTTCTGCCTTCCTCTGCTTCCCCAGGGCTTTGCATTGCAGCAGGACAGTCATTGCAGGGCTATAGGAATCATACCTGTCAACCCGTGGCTCCAGAAAACGGGACCTGCGCATATAATAAAACCCTCCCATGCATGAGCGGAAGCGCTACGCCGCTTGCGTAGGGGCTGCGCAAGCAGCGTAGCACTTCCATGCATGTGTGGAAAGCATTTCCCCCGCTGCCAAATTATGGGGTTTTGGCAGCGCGGGGCGGGTTATGATGTCAATCGACATCAAATTATGGGGTAATCCCGGCCAAATCGGGATGGTTGACAGGTATGATAGGAATCTTCCCAGAAATCCAGTTATGCTATAGACTCTACTGACATATGTGCCTTTTCCTTCCATTATTCATTTTTTAAAATGTTCCACTAAATGTTCTGGTTTATACTGCTGGTGAGGACATGTAGCTCATGTTGGGAGTCATTGGACTAGACTAGAACATGGGTGGGAAAACTGTAGGTCTGCAGGCCAGGTAAACCTCGTGGATATTCCCTACCCACAGTATCATGTAGGTTTTTTAAAAAGCTTCTATTGGCCACCATGGAAACCTTTTTCCAAGCCAAATTGCAGTACAAGGCTTTGTAAATGTTCAGGCCAAGAGAAAACATGTATGTGTGAGTGTCTGCATGAGATAAAGCATGTGGCCTTATTCTGATTAGCAAACTAACTGGGTGTGGCCTGGATAGTATAAGTGTCAGGTGGATATACAGTTGGTTAAAGAACTATACTCATCATTATTTTTTGTTCAGCTGCACAGTCGAGTCCGACCCTTTGCAACCCCATGGACTACTGCACGCCAGGCTCCTCTGTCATTCTCCACAGCCAGTGGTAGGCTCCAAAAAAATTTGCTACCACACTGTGGGCATGGCATGGTGGGCATGGCCAGGGGAAAGCCCTGCGTTGCACCTGAATTAGGACTACTTTATTTCAGAACTTGGATGGGTGGGGTCAGCCAGAACTTCTGCTACTGGTTCTGGTGAACTGATGCGAACCTGCTGATGCCCACCACTGTCTGCAGCCCACACAGATCTACGTCCATTGCATCAACTATGCCATCTAGCCACCTCATCCTCTGCCGCCCTCTTCTCCTTACTCATAGAGTTCTTATTAAGGGTTCCGTCGCAAGCTGAGAGGGGGTAATGAGTGGAGTACCACAAGGTTCTGTCCTGGGACCTGTGCTCTTCAACATTTTTCATAAATAACTTTACTGAGAGAGTGGAGGGTATACTTATCAAATTTACAGGTGACACAAAACTGGGTTGAATATATAATACCTCGGAAGACAGATTTTTTTAAAAAAAATCTTGATAGGCTTTAACACTGGGCTGAAACCAATAGAAGGAAATTTAACAGGGATAAATGCAAAAGTTTATACCTGGGCGGGAGGAATTCAGATTCACATTACAAGATGGGAGATACTTGGCTCAGTAATATGATGAGTGAGAATGATCTTGGAATTGTTGTAGATCACAATGAGTCAACAGTTCTATGTGGCTGCAAAGAAGGCCAATGCTGTTTTAGGTAGCATTAATAGAAGTATAGTCTCTAGAATCTATGAGATACTAGTCCCCCTCTAATACTATTCAGCACCAGTTCGTCCACATTTGGGGTATTGTGTCCAATTCAGGGCACTGCATTTTAAGAAAGATGCAAACATACTAGAGCAGGTACAGAAAAGAGCAAGAATGATCAGAGAACTGGAAACCAAGCCGTACTAGGAAAGACTGAAGGAACTGGACATGCTTAGCCTCGAGAAAAGGAGACAGAGAGGGGATCATACCTGTCAAGTATCCCGTTTTCCCCAGGAAAACCCCTTATTTTTATCCCTCTTTCCACCCCCTCCCATTTTGTTAAATTCCCTGTAATAACCCTTATTTTTTTTAAAAAAATCCTGACCGGAGGCCTCACAGGCAAAGCTGCAGTATGTTTTTCTGGC
Source organism: Bradypodion pumilum (assembly GCA_035047305.1). Lineage (NCBI taxonomy): Eukaryota > Metazoa > Chordata > Lepidosauria > Squamata > Chamaeleonidae > Bradypodion > Bradypodion pumilum. The sequence continues at coordinate 322,772,281 of JAWDJD010000002.1, forward strand.
CACCAGAGGTCGCTGTGTGGCATGTTTTTCGCTTGTGGAAGGGGAGAGAGTGAAGGTGGTGGGGGTGTTCTGTAGTTAGTTTCTCTTTCATTTCCCTTCCCTGCCACACAGTTATGGAGGCTTCGTTTTTGCTGCTGCTGCTGTTCAGAGCCACCATGGGACTACTAGTCTACTCTAGAGGTGAGCGATACTTCATATATGCAGGGGCAAATCAGTGAGAGACTTCTCTCTCACTCTCATGCTTTATTGAGCTGTTTCTGCCCTGCCTCCAGGCTGGAGGCTTCCGTTTCTAGAGTTCGAGTTAACTTGGGAGGGGTGGGTGTGGGTGGGGGATGGTGCTTGATCACTATATGAGAGAGAGAGAGAGAGAGAGAGAGAGCACACCCCACCTTCTAACAAACCATCTGGAGGGAGATTAACTCCTCAGCTGCTGGGAGGCTTCTTGGATACTACAGAGGTTTACTAATTCCCTTCCTTAAACTGGATCCAACGTTCTCAGGTGTTGGTGCGTCAATTGGTTGCAGTGAGGAACAAATAGATTGGTTATTTTTTTTGGGGGGGGGGAATTAATCCCCTGCTCCTCCACCCTAATTGGGGGGAGTGGGAGTGTCTAGCCATGTGCAGGGCTAGTTCATTAAAGCCAAGCTGCTTACAAGCAGTTGGTAACCCTAGGGGGCTGGTTTACTTTCTGCACTTTCTTTGCTTCCCAGAAAATTTTTTAAAATTAAAAATGAGTAAGGTAAAGGTAAAGGTTTCCCTTGCTCGAAAGCCAGTCATATCTGACTCTAGGGTTCAGTGCTTATCTCTGTTTCAAAGCCAAAGAGCCAGCGCTGTCTATGTCTGCAGACGTTTCTGTGGTCATGTGGTAGGCATGACTAGACACCAGAGCACACGGAATGCTGTTACCTTCCCACCAAAGTGGTCCCTATTTATCTACTTGCAATTTCTTGCTTTCAAACTGCTAGGATGGCAGGAGCTGGGACAAAGACAGGAGGTCATTCCGTCCTGCAGTACTCGGGAATCGAACTGCTGACCTTCTGCCTCCCAGTCAGCATTTTAGTCACTTAAGCCACTGAGTAAACAAGAAAGAAAACAAAACAAAAGTCCCCCAAGAAGATGGGGAAAGGGTTCTTTGGCCCACACAGCTTTGTTCCCATTGCATCTACAATACCATCTAGCCATCTTATTTTTGGCCACCCCCTTCTTTTGTCCTCCACCTTTCCCAGCATCAAGGCCTTCTCAAGTGAATCCTCTCTTCTCATTTGATGTCCAAAGTACTTTGGCGTCATCTTTACTATTTGACCTTTAATGAGCAGTCATGGTTGATTTCTTCTAGAATCGACCTATTTCTAACACCACATTTCAAAGGCATCTATTTTTCTGCGCTCAGCCTTCCTAATGGTCCAGCTCTCACACCCATACATTACCACCGGGAATACCATTGCTTTGACGATGCAATTTTTTGTTTGCAAGGTGATACCTCTACTTTTAACTATGTTCCCCAGGTTTCTCATAGCTTGTTTCCCAAGCATCAGTCGCCTTTTTATTTCACGGCTGCAATCACCATCTGCAGAGATCTTTGATCCTAAGAAGGTAAAATCTGCCAGTCATATCCAACTCTAGGGTGCAGTACTCATCTCCATTTATAGCTAAAGAACCAGTGCTGTCTGTGTTTGCAGACATTTTCATGGCCATGTGGCAGGCATGACTAGAGCCCAGCAAGTCACATGGCTATATTTGGCCATGCCCACATATTTGGCCACACCCACAGAGGGGTGTGGCCAAAATTTCCCTGATTTTCAAATCCAAAACTTGACAGGTATGGAGGGGATATGATAGCACTCTTCAAATACCTGAGAGATAATCAGAAAGAGGAAGGGCAGGACCAATTATCCAAAGTGCAGGATGTGTAATAACAGGCTCAAACTAAAGGAAGCTATAGGTTGAATATCAGGAAAAACAATGGCTAGAGCAGTATGGCAGTGGAACCAACTACCTTGAGAGTTGGTGAGTACTTCAACACTGGAAGCATTCAAGAGAAAGATGGAAACCATCTGTCAGATCTGCTTTGATTTGGATTCCTGCATTGAGCAGGTCAGGGTTGGACGCAATGGCCTAAAAGGTCTCTTCCAACTAAGTTATTCTACGATTCAATGAACAGGCAATACTGTATGTTTCTTTGGCTGAAATGGTCTTTCTAGTTCATATTACAGAGCAGCTCCACCCCCTTCCAGATGTGTGGTCCCATATATTGGAGTCAGACATGGCTGACTCCAGAATTTTAGGATATCTAGCTGTCTGGTTAGAATTTGGGGTTCAACACACCTTGAGAGCACCAAGTTGGAAAAAGTTCCTCTAGAGCAGGAGTTCTCAACCTTTTAAAGCTGGGGGCCAGGTCACATCCCCCCAGACAGCTTCAGGGGCTGGATGGTAATTTTGCCCTTCCTCCACCGCATGGCACTTCTGGGTGTGGTGGAGGTGGTGGTGGTCCACATGAAATGGCACTGTGGGCTGCATCCATCCCACATGCCACAGGTTGAGAATCCCCGCTCTAGAGAGTTCTCTTGTGCCATATTTAGCGGTTTGTATTTGGCCATTTTCCTGACAGACTTATATAATCTCCCCACCTTCCCAAAAAAGTTTTAACCAACAATACATAGACACATATGAAAAGAAAAATGTTTTTATTACTTGAACAAACTTTTGCACCACTTCAGTGATGATCTCCCAAATGTAATATATCAGAGAAGTGTTCAACTATTTCAAATATTGGTTCCTGTTCAAAAAGGAGAAAAACACCAAATGCACATGCATCCTCCAGAATGGGTACCAGGGGCTCTAGTTGCTCAGTTTGGACATTGTCACAGTAAGAATCTGGATTGATGTTGTACTAGGTTTACACTATAGTTGCAGCATGAGACTAGGAATATATATGCAGTATATTTTTTAAAAATTACAGTTTACAAATTGCATTGCAGTTGCACTCTTGACCAGTGTAAGCAAGAAGAAAGCAAAAGGCACTTCCACATCCCACCCCACACTGTACATCACCTGTGCATTTCTACATCACTTCTACCTTTTACCTGCAGTTGTTGATCTTGGAGTTCTCATAGCTATAATTCTGTGGGCCATCCACCTTCTTTCATACTGAAAATAATGGTCAACAATACTTCTTTTGCAGTGCAACTTGCACTTTCCGTACAAAACAAGTGTTCCTTTAAACACTCCATTATAGTCTTCATAACTATGTACAACACTTGGTTGCCAGTTCTCTTCATTGCAGCACCTTCTCTATGTCTCCTTCTGTCCATTTCGAAACCACCTGAGTGGAGTGAGGGCAAAATGACATCACAGCTGATCTCAGGAGAGGTCTAGTTGTACCATATATACTCAAATGCAAGATGAGATTTTTAGCCCTAAAAATGAGCCCCCCAAAGGGGACTTGGCTTATATTCGGCTCAGTGACCACAAGGGTCCCAGAACCGTGCTGGATTGAGATGTGCCAACAATTTAATTAATTTTACCATATTTTCATATATTTTGATTATAGAAACTCACTAGCAGCTGCTGCATTTCCCACCCTCGGCTTATACTTGGGTCAATCTATTTTCCTGGGTTTTCAGATCAAAATTAAATACCTCGGCATATATTCAGGTCGGCTTATAGTCGAGTATATATGGTACATGTCCCTATAGGCACTAGGCTTGTTCAAGATAAAGGAACAGACAGGGCTGACTGATCTGGAATAAACCAGACTACAAACAAAACAGAAACAAATACTGTACAATGAAAGCGCCCAAATGAGGCAAAGTAATCCCAAAATGGAAGGCAAGGAGAAGAGTTTGATTTCAATGTTTGAAACCTATTATGTAGGTTTCAAACAAAACCTGAATAAATGAATGAGGGAATACCATTTAAACAAGAATAAATAAGAGGTGTACTGTACATTAGCTTCAGGACTGCAAACTACAGATAACAACTTCCTCCAGGCATTAGGTAAATACTTTGGGTATATTTAGATTTCCCAAAATATAAATGAAATTTTATTTGAATTAAGGCATACAGAAATGTGACATAACCCCATATGTCTAATATAAAGTTTATCATATTTCTGTGTTCTCTGTTCCCAGTCAAAAAGGAATCATCTGCTTCAATATAATGTTTTGTTCTGTGAGTGAGAGAAAAAGATACTTAGCCAGTGGCAACTATTTTTCAAATAAAATACTGTACAGGGTGTTCCAATCCACATTGCCCAACATAAAACCTGAAACCTATCATCTTTGAACATACTCTGCAAACCCCATTTTGAAGCTGGCTTTACCTAAGGAACCTGGCCTTTACATCCAGCACCAATGCTCCATCTGACAAAGAGTCATGCAGACTTGAAAGCTGTCATCTCTGTGTGAGTGTCAAGGGCTGGAGTGTGGGTGGCTGGCAAGTAACATAAGCACCAGGGCAACCAGGAAATAGGCCACACAGTAACCATATCACAGTCCAAGTTAACAATCAAACCCAAAGTAGACATGGTTGGTCCAGACAACAGGGCGTAGTCCAAGCAAGCCTGAAGTGAGGTGGTCTAGAGAGCAGGTAAGACAAAATATCTTCTGAGTTAGAGCAGGCAAGGACAGAGTTCAAGAATTTAAGCAAAGCATGACAACAGTCCACACGAACTTAGACTCAGCCTCCCAGGGCCTCTAGGTAGAGTTTATGATGGACCAGAACCTAGCAGCTGCAGCAAGATGAGGATTTAACCCTGCAAGTACCAGAGCTGCCTCCTGGCTGGGAGTCTAATCCTGAAAGCATCCAAGCTACCTCTGGGGAACTTATCCTGCAAATACTAGAGCAGTTTTGGATCCCAACAGTGAGATTTTAATGGTCTAATAAAGTTATCACCTGTCCTTGTTCTTGGACCTATCAAATTAAAATACTTTTGGCTTACTCTGCATTTGAAGATCTTTGGCTGTGCTGCATAATTAGTGAAACAGCTTTAAAACAATTGAGGAGCTTAACACAATGATCATAATTCAATTATGTTTTTATTCCAGTATAACTCAAGTGCTATAAATTTCTGCAGTGAGCTCTGTAAGGTGAGAAGTCATTACTGGCATTTGACTTAATGTACAACAACAAATCCCTAAGCTGACTTCTCAATTTGTGACAGTTTGCTGCTGAGATTTATGCTGACAGGGGTGACTAATAGGATTCTGGTCTTTGCATGTGATTGCCTTGCATGTCTTTCACAATGCCACAAGAGTCATGTTTGGGCTGATAAAGTCTAGTATGACTACCCTTGTGTAATGTTCGTGAAACACCAAAACACACACTGGGCCTGTCTATGAAGAGTTATATATCACACACACACAAAGCTTCTTTTAATCTAAATCCTTGTGAAGCTTAGCAACAGTACAAGGAGAAGATGAGGGTTATTCCATGAAAACAGCCTGTATTATATTTGAATTCTGTTAATCTAATTCTCAGGTGGATTTTCTTATATGCTAGGATGCTGCTCTAGGTGACAGCCAGTTCATACCACTGTGCAGCCTGACTTTAGAATCTAGCAATAGGATTTGTGTTCAAGGGAAATGCCTGGAGAAGCAGGATTGCTGAAGGAAGAGGAATAGTTGTCTGGTGTTCAGTTCCGCTGAAGATTGAAGGTCTGTAAACTGCAGTTTGCCTGAGTGTTTGAAAACAAGAAATTGCAAGTAGATTAATGGGTACCACTTTGGTAGGAAAGGTAACAGCATTTCATGTGCCCCAGTGTCTAGTCATACCTGCCACATGAGCACAGAAACATCTGCAAACACAGACAGCACTGGCTCTTTGGATGTAAAATGGAGATGAGCACCATCCCTAGAGTTGGATACAACTGGCATAAGAGCAGTGTTTGCCAACCTTTGGTTTTGGGACTTCAATTCCCAGAAGCCTAAGACAATTCCCCAAAGCCCTGATCAGCCAATGCACTGACTGAGGCTTCTGGGTATTGATGTCCCCTTGTGGGACATGTGCCCCACTTTGGGAACCACTTCTTTAGAGCAAGGGAAACCTTTAATGAGGGCTTGTAATCTCATGAAAGTGCACCAGTTCAGCAAAGAAGGAACTAGAGAAGTTATGGAAATCAATTGGAGGCTTGGGAGGGAGGAAAGTGGAGCAACCCATTATGCTGTTTTGGGCTTGCCTAGTTTGCTCTTTTACCGGAGGGATGTTGCATTGCATTCGCCAGCCCTGCACACACCTCACTTGGGCGTGCTCCATGGGCAAAGTACAAAGCTGAGTCAGCAGTTGCTGCAGCAGGCGACGAAGCTGCATTAACCCCTTGTGTCACCAATGGAGAATTGATTGAATCACTCCCAAACCATTGGCTGAAAGAGAGCCTCATTCCAACTCAAACTCATACCTGTCAAGTTTCTGGAAATTTCTGTCAAATAAGGGAAATTTCTCGGCCAAAATGGGAAACTGGACAGCTATGCTTATTCTGTGCTGGCCTCCAGTCTAACTCCAGTCTAACTGAAGTCTAACTAATACAGGATGATGGTGGGAAAGAGTGTAAAATAGAGGGGTTTGACAGAAATTTCCCAAAACTTGACAGGTATACTCAAACTGCGAAGCCCAATCTAAACTTGGCATCCTCTACATTAGAGGTAGGTACTGCAGTGGCTCAAGTTGCTAAGACGCTGACTGCGAAGCGGAAGGTCAGCAGTTCGATTCCCGAGCACTGCAGGACGGAAATGAGCTCCCGTCTTCATCCCAGCTCCTGCCAACCTAGCAGTTCGAAAGCAAGAAATTGCAAGTAGATAAATAGGGACCACTTCGGTGGGAAGGTAACAGCGTTCCATGCGCTCCGGTGTCTAGTCATGCCTGCCACATGACCACGGAAATTTCTGCAGAAGCAGACAGCGCTGGCTCTTCGGCTTAGAAACAGAGATGAGCACTGCACCCTAGAGTCGGATACGACTGGCTTTCGAGCAAGGGAAACCTTACATTAGAGGTGGATGATGTCTGGTCCTCCAGATGTTGTTGAACTGCAATTCCATCAACCCTGTCTGATGGTGAGGGCTGATGGGAGTAGCAGCTCATGTGCACCGCAGGGCCTCCTTCCTACCCCTCTAGGCTCTTTTGTGACACATCAAAGATTAAGGAGTTTTATTTGACAGAAACTTATAAATATTAGATTAGTAGCCTTTATATGCCATACAACTCTTTGTCGTTATTTTTATTGGCTGATCTGGACACACACACACACACACACACACACACACAACCTTGTAAATCAAGGTTTCTCCCACTCTCCTATATACTGGAACTAACTACTCCTGACACTGTATGATCTTCTCTCTCTCTCACTCACTCACACACACACACACACACACCTCCCCTATTTCCACCAATGATACTGGAAGAGGGCCTGAAGGCATACAATGTAAAGATGTAAAGATGTCTAGTTCATGGGAAACTTTCCTTTGTGCTCTGCGGAAGGCAGATGGGGAAAAAAGGTTTGCAACAGGAAGCAGAAAGTCTAGGTGGCTCAAGCTCAGAGAAGATTACCAAAAGCTTGCATCAGACATCCGCACCCTGCCGTAACACAAAAACATTCTTTAAGAGTGACTATTGCCTAAAGATTTTCCATTCACGTATATAATGGCCAAAGCTTAGAGCATATTTTGATGGTGTAATGACTATTTACATTTAAACAGAACTTTCAGATGTTCAATGGATTTCAACAACTCTACAAGACATGTGAACATGTTTAACCAAGATTTTTTTGGTTCTTAAGTAGTCATTTTCTTACACATGCTTGTATATGATATTATTTTGTATATACAGTATGTTTCCGGAATGTCTCAAAGTCTAATTTCATTGAAACAGGAGGGGTTTTTTTTCAATCAAAAAATCTTACTGTTGAAAACATTCACTGGCAGGTTGACACATGAGTGCCCAGCGGGACTTAGCCTCAAGTCCATATGCATGAGATCGCAACATAAGAGTACAATCCTATGCACAGGTACTCAGAAACACACCCTAGGCCCATAATGGTGAACCTTGGCACTCCAGCTGTTCTTGGACTTCAATTCCCAGAAGTCCAAGTCTCTGTGAATCCACATGAATGGGTTTACCATGCATAAACTGCAGTGCAAAGGTTCACCATCATGGCCCAAAGCACATATAATTCATGTAAGCTTGTGTGTATGCATGTGTGCCATGGTACTATATCTGTATGTACACAAAACAGGATTTTGAATCCTTGCACATTGCACAAGCATGTGGGAATACAATTGGAAGGATGTATGGAAAGGAACATTAAGCGCCAACTGTTTTGTTTACATGGGATGTGTGCCCCATCTATCAATGAGGGGCAGTAGTTGTTAAGAACACAGGACTTGTGTCTTCCTTAAATTTTAGTAGCCATTCCTCCACCCCCTTTGGATTCCAGTGAGGATCACTCATTCCTCACTTGAAATTTGGAAAGGCAATGGGGTAATTACATAGCTAGACACATTGACTGTGAAGGGCTGTGTGTTTTTACGGCTTGCTTTCCTTTTCAACAAGAACAACACCCAGTGAGTGTCCTTGGGCTCAGGTAATGTTGGGAACCAGTCTGACTGGTACTAAGTCAGTTAAGGCTCAGTATTTCTTGAGAGTGAATCACCGACTGGCAATCCTTAAAGAGCCACCCTGGGTTTTCCCAGGATCTAACAAAAGGTCCTGACAGCAGCAGTTAGCCTAGCTAGGAATGATAGCAGATCGAGTCCAAACCCAGTCTGGAGAAAACATAACACCTGCAAGAGGATCAGACTAGTAAGACATAAAATAATGAATCATAGACTAATTGAGTTGGAAGGGGCCTTTGAGGGCATCTAGTCTAACCCCCTGATGAATGCAGAAATCCAAATCAAAGCAGAGCTGACAGCTGGTTGTCCAACTCTCTCTTGAATGCATCCAGTGATGGAGCACTCACCCCCTCCCAAGGCAGATGGTTCCACTGTCATACTGAAGGCAACCAAAGCCTCCTTTGATGACTTAAAGAATTACAGATGTGTTAAGGCACAGAAATTTCATGGACAGCCCATAAAACATGACTTCTGGTTCAAAACCTTTCACAAGGCAGTTATTTTCATTTGTTTGTTTTGGAAGGAAAAAAAATCAAAGGTTTTGTGGGAGCCTCCTCGAAGGTTGTGGCATTTTTGAACCACAATCGGGCATACCCAACTCTGGTAACAGCATCCTTGTGTTGCCAGCTAATCTTTCTCACACTAGATTAGGCGAAAGGAACTGCAGAATGAACTCACCAAAAGGTGCCTTCATTTTGGCAGATTCACATCTGGCCTAGAAACAGAAGGTGACTCTTGAAATTGTCCAAATGGTTTTACGTGGATTATAATCCACTTCTCTGGATTTCTGATGTGTCTAAAGAATTGGATATAAAAGAGAGCAGTGGCCGAATGGAACCAATCCATAGAACAAGCTCAAAGGTGAGAAAACCATTCGAGGCTTAGGAACTTTTAATATACCAATGGTTCAAAACTCCATGAAATGTATCCAGCAATGTAAAAGTGCACCGGTAATTTCAAAACTTTTTTGGACATTTCCTTCATCAGACATTATACCTTGGCTTTACTTTTAGTTTCTGTAAAGAATAAACAATAAATTCTAAATATTACATTCTAAATATATCTTGGTAAGTTAAATTGATACAGTACAAGGTTATTTAGCATGGTACAATACAAACAGAAAATTAAATCCTTGTACAGAATACGACCATGCAACTGAACAACAACAACAACAGAATACATTTGGACTGTGGAGACTTGATGGTTAATATGCTGAATTGGACAACCAGAAGTTCAGCAGGTGAGCAGTTCAAGTACTATGCAATGGAGTGAGATCCTGCCAACCTAACAGTTCAAAAGCAAGAAATTGCAAATAGATAAATAGGTACTGCTTCGGAGGGAAAGGTGACAGTGTCCCATGTGCTCTGGCATCTAGTCATGCCTGGTGTGGTATCCACGAGCACAATTGGCATAACTGTCCCTGACAGAGGTTACACCGGTCGAGAAAGGCTCCTGGTCACTGGTCTCTGCGGGAACAGAAATTGGGGAGCGGATTAATAGTCATAAAATTGATTCACCCATATCTGACCTGGCAGGAAGTTCGGCAGGAGGAAGTTGAATATCTAACTCAAGTTAGGAATTAGGTAATTCCGCACTTGCAGATTAGCCCAAGCCCTAGCGCAAATAGTGGCCATGTTTACTCCTGTGCAAGCCATGAACAATGGATTTCCCCTGTCAGTATTTGCCTTAGTTAATTAACTTCCCCAAGAGAGATTCCCAATTAACCCGGGTAAACAGGTGATGTGATTTTCTGTCAGATGACGATTCTATCACACGCTGCCTTGAATTCCTATATATGATGATGATTTTCCCTCAATAAATCACTGGTCTTCGCTCCATCTTGTCTTGTGTCGTTACTTGACCAGTCTCCTCCAGGACCTCAAGGGCAGCTTCATGGCCCCAATCCAACATCTGGTGACCCCGACGTGATCCTACTCGTGAGTAAGCGATCAATGCGGTCCGGTTCTACGCTAGAATCGTGTCCGATCACCCCGGAGGACAGCGCGGCAGCCCGGACGGAAAGCCAGCCGATCGGGAAGACAGCTCCACGGCGAGGCATCTCAGAGAGGTATCCTACAGCTTGCTCCGGCTATCGCGGCGGCTTGCAGCACGGAAAAACGCGTTCTGCTCAGGGTCAGCTGTGAACCCCTGACAGCGCAGAGGCCACCGAGGGCCCGTGGCAGCAGCCCACGCTCCGAGCTCTACCCAGAGATTCGTCACGCAAAACCTATTGCCTGAACTTCAGACGCGTCGACTCATCCCGAGAAGGAGACTTCAAAGGACCGGCAGGTAATATGGGGACTTGTCCTCAGCGGCAACGTCCGTCCACTAGTCAAAGAATTCATGAGGAAGAATTCAAGACCCTGGCCAGGGTATATCAGATAAGCTTTCACAGCGGAGAACTAGCGCGGCTTTTGGTGTTCTTGAGGGAACACTGCCTGCTTTACCCAGAAGTAGGTACGTTATCCCTTCAGCTCTGGGATCAGATAGGAGTCTGCATTCAGCAACCCCCAAAAGCTCCAGATGGCATAATTCGCACATGGAGCAAATGTAGGAAACTCTTAGTAGAGGTGGACCCAGTCCGGGTAGAGGCCCAAGAACCCCCAGCGCCAGCAGAGCCATCGGCGCCCATGGCGCTCTATCCGTCATTTCAGTTTAAGCAGAGTAGTGTAGGGAGCTTTCCCTCGGTGACAGCTGCAGACGTCACCGGTGGAATGCATGGAATGGGGAGCGCTGGCGCTTCTCTGATAGCTACAGGTTCCCGAACTACCAAGAGTGCCCTTCAGCGCACAGTTGAGGAAGAGATCAGGAAGGGGGAATTGCCAGCAGAAGAACTAGCTGACCTTAGTCAGATATGTCCAATTCGCTTGGAGGTAGATGCCCTCACAGGGCAGCAGCAGATAGTTCATTCACCAGTTCCGTATAAGCTCCTCATGGCTATATGGAAGGCCATTTCAGAGACAGGACTACAGAGTCGCTTCACTAGGGGCATGCTTCAGCAAGTGTGCGAGAACACGATGTTCGTTCCGCACGACTGGAAAGCAGTCATGCGGATGATGCTCAATCCCAGCCAGTATTTGCTATGGGACAGCGAGTATCGCCTCGAGGCTCAGGCAAGGGCTGCCAGGATGGGTGGGGCAATAATTCCTGACCAACTATATGGTTCAGGTGCCTTCGAATCCATCGATGCGCAGACCGCCTTGCCGCTCGCCACCCTTCAGTTGTCAGCTGAGACGGCCTTCAGGGCTTTTCTCAAGGTCCCAGCAACTGGCAAAGCGGCCAAAAATTACACCGCAGTCAAACAGGGCGCCCAGGAGTCCTACATGGACTTTATCAATCGATTAGAGGAAGCGATCAGTAGACAGATCGATAACGAGCAAGCCCAACAAGAGCTCATGATGAAATTGGCTAAAGACAATGCCAATCTCGACTGCCGTAAGATCTTGCAGTCACTGGGCAATCGTCCCGACTTGACTCTCACGGACATGATTAGGGCTTGCGCTGACATTGGCACAGACTCCTACAAAATGGGTCTGCTGGCAGCGGTGGTGCAAGGGGGTAGGAAACCCAAAAACAAAAACCTAGGGGCATGTCACAATTGTGGCAAGGTCGGCCACTTCGTTAGGGAGTGCCGATCCAAGGGCGGCGGACAACATTCCGGCCGTTCCAAGGCTCCAACCACCCCATGTCCGAAGTGTAACAAAGGCTTCCATTGGTCCAAATTCTGTCCGAATTTGGGAAACCGGAACGCGGGCACGTCTCTGGCCCCGGTCCAAACAGAGGCTTCCCTCGCTCTGGGTGAGCCAGAGCTGGATTAGATTCCAATCACATTCCAGACATTGCGAAGGCGCAGGCCAGCCTCAAGGGTAGTACAGGGCTAGAATTGACTTGCCAGGCAGACGTCACATGCGACTTGCCAGACACAGTCTATCTGGTGGATTCCCAGTACATGGGACCCCTCTCCAAAGGCTTCATAGGCTTAGTTTTGCCTCGTAGTGTCGCAGGAGCACGCGGAATTCTTGTAATTCCGGGAGTCATTGACTCCAATTTTTTGGGTGTTCTCCAAGTTCAACTCTGGACGCACCTACCCCAGACCATTCACAAGGGAGACACGCTAGCGCAACTGATTATGGTTCCTTGTAACTCGCCAGCAGATAGCCAGGGAAGGCTCAGGGACAGCTCAGAGTCCAGGTCGGAAGACCGCTCGAGCGCAAGTGAGGCAGTGCAAGGATACCAGGTCTTAGCAACAGTGGAGACCAACATAGAATGGAAATGGCGGCCAGTTATTGAGGTATTTTTGAATAAAAAATCGTTCTCAGGGCTGCTGGATACCGGAGCTGACGTCAGCGTGGTCAGCCAAAGTCAGTGGCCGAAGGAGTGGGCCATTGAGCCGGTCTCCGATGTGTGGGGGGTAGGCAGCATCCAGGAAGCGTTTAGGAGCCGGGAGTGGGTGGAAGTCACGATCCCTAAGGCTGACGGCACAGCGGTCATTCGGCCGCACATTCTGGACGTGCACGTCAACCTTTGGGGGCGAGACATTTTGCAGCAATACCGTGCCACTCTTACCTTCGGGTAATGGCCCTGCCACTTAAATGGCTTACCACACGCCAGTCTGGGTGGAGCAATGGCTGGTAGTGGGGAAGAAATTAGTCGCCCTAAAGCAACTGGTTAAGCATTCCTGATAGACGCAGGACATATAGAGCAGTCCACCAGTCCTTGGAATTTGCCCATTTTTGTCATTAAGAAAAAGTCGGGGAAGTGGCGACTCCTCCACGATCTCAGAGAGATCAATAAATGTATCCAGCCAATGGGTCTGCTTCAATGCGGCATTCCGAATCCAAATATGATCCCCGAGGGTTGGGAGATCTTGGTTGTAGACCTTAAGGATTGTTTTTATACCATTCCCCTAGATCCGAGGGATCGGGAAAGGTTCGCCTTTACGGTGCCGGTTGTGAACCACAGCGATCCCCCGCAGCGTTACGCGTGGAAGTATTTGCCACAGGGGATGCTCAATTCGCCCACCCTGTGCCACATTTATGTTCACAACGCACTGGCAAAGTTTCGAAACCTTCACCCCACAGCCTTAGTGTGTCATTTCATGGACGACATCTTGGTCGCAGCGCCGCAACTCGGCAGCGAAATGTTTAAAGACCTCCAGGCCACCCTGGGGGAGAGAGGGTTACTCATTGCCCCAGAGAAAGTGCAGAGAACCGAGCCATTCTCATACTTGGGTCATCAGCTTCTCCGTTCTTTCGCAGCACCAGTTTTACCCCAGATCAACTTAAAAGACTCAGTCACCTTGGTAGAGTTGCAGCAGGTTTTAGGTAACATTAATTGGGCCAGACCGTATTTCAGATTGGATACGGATCTTCTAAAGCCGCTCTTCTCGCTGCTAACGTTAGGTAAGCAGCCGGCAGACCGGATACAAATTCCTTGAGAGGCACGTTTGACTCTCGAGAAGGTTAACCAAATTCTCAGCCAAAGATGGGTGGACAGGATTGCTCAGGGGCCATATGCCCCGATCCTGAACTTGTACATCGTTTGGGCCGGATCCATGTTCACCGGAGCCCTAGGAGTGGACTCCGAGCGAGGAGCGAGTATCGTGGAATGGGTGTATTTACCAAACACCTCTTCCCGAAACATCGTTCCCCCCCAAGAGTTGGTCTCCGCGGTGGTCTACCATGGAAGGCTGAGAGGAAGGGACATTTCAGGACACGACTTAGCAAAAATCGTGATCCCATTCACCAAAGAGCAAGTTCAGCAGTTGATGCAGCTCAGTGACTCGCTTCCAATTGCCTTGGAAGGATTCACCGGATGCTTGGCATACCATTTGCCGAAGGACCCCAGACTTGTCTCGCTTCAAACGCAGACAATCAGTTTGTGCAAATTGATATCGCTGGTTCCACTTCAGGGGGCCAGAACAGTCTTCACTGATGGGGGTCGCACTGATGGGGGTCGCACATATGGTGTCTTAACTTGGCAGGAGGGCCAGGCTTGGCGCACGCTTCTAACTCTTCCACAGAAGTCCGCGCAGCGGGCAGAGTTGGCAGCGGTGAACCTTGCTTTGCGCACCTTCGCCAAAGAACGCCTCAACATTATTACTGATAGTCAATATGTTAGGAATTTGCTTCACAGTCTACCGGGAGCATACATCACTCCCGCGATAGACAAAAATTTGCTGAGTTTGTTCCTCACAGCTCAATTTCACTTGCGGAACCGCACAGAAGCGCTCTATATCGCCCACATCCGAAGTCACCAGGACCTACCCGGTCCGATTTCCGCGGGCAATAGCAGAGCGGATGCGGCCGCAAAGGAAATTCAGCAGCAGTCAGTTTTGGGTGTATTCACAACTCCGATTCAGAGCCATGCATTCTTTCATCAGAATGCCAAAGTGCTCGCCAGACAGTTTAACCTGCCACTCTCTCAAGCCCAAGGCATAGTTCGCTCTTGTCAGCATTGTGGAGGGGCACCGGGGGGGCCCTCATGGGGGGTCAACCCACGAGGGACAGAGGCTAACCAGGTGTGGCAAATGGACGTCACACATGTCCCGCAATTTGGCAGATGGCAGTACATGCACGTTTGCATTGATACTTTTTCACAATTCGTTTGGGCAACGGCACAAAAAGGGGAGACAGCATCCCACGTGGAGCAGCATCTCCTTTCCTGCTTTGCGGCGATGGGCAAACCACGGCATGTGAAAACCGATAACGCCCCGGCCTACAGCTCCAGGTAGCTGGCCGACTTCATGGCCACCTGGGATATCAAGCATACCTTTGGCGTTCCATACAATCCGCAGGGGCAAGCAATTGTGGAATGAGTCAATCGGACACTCAAGTCCTACATTGACAAACAAACAGAAAGGGGGGAGCCACCAGCCCTCCCCAAGTCTCAGGGTCAGGCACAGCACTGTCTGAACAAGGTGTTGTTCACGTACAATCACCTTAATATTTTCTCGGATTGCACGCCGCAGGAGAAACACTTCCGCCGCTCAGAAGCTCTCCCATGGCCGATGGTGCATTACCGAGTGCCACCGGATCCTTCTTGGAGGGGCCCGGCGCCACTCGTAACCTGGGGAATAGGGTATGCTCCAATTATGTCTCCTACAGGTGTCATCTGGATTCTAGCCCGGTGCGTCAAGCCCCACTTGAAGCCACATGACGTGGACCCAGACCAACCCGAGTCCGATCCCGGAGATGGAGGACCTCACCCTGACCGAGGGGACCCGGCGGAGGAAGCGGCGACAGCAGATGACAGCGCCGAAGGTCACCTGGGGGATGGTCAAGGTCCTTTGCCGTGAGGCCGAGGACGCCATCCAACGCGAGGACTGGGAACCGACGCCGGAGAACATTGTGTCTGCAGTCTTTGCCCTGATTACCGCCAACACCGTGGCGGTCACCATCATCCTGACCCTCTCCCTACTTGCGGGGGGAGGCGTTCAGGCAGCTTCGCCAAAGGCCAGCAACCTGGTGCCAGGCGGAGACCTCTCTGCCCGGATGCACTACAACCTATGGGAAAGGTTGGCGACTCTTGTCAACCAGTCCGATTTTTGCCTAAAGCAGAACACCGGTTCTGCCTCAATCTTGAGCACCTTTCTCATCCCGGTGTGCCATACTCCAGAAGCGCACACCAGGAACGGCGACTGGCTGGTGAAGCAGATTTTCGGCCCGCTTTACCCAATGGGTTTCTCAACGTACGCTCGCTGGGGAGCCCAGCTGACCATGACTTTGCCGGCTGATGCAGCCACTCTCTACACCCCTCGAGTGGCGGTCAGCCCGAACACTACTTGTGCTCGAATGACCGGCTGCTCCGCAGTCGGCCGGACTCAGCGTCGTTGCAAGTTCTGTGGACTGGTACTCACACCGGCAGTGGCAATTGGACTTGTGATAACCCAGAGACAATTGGTTCAATGTATGCTCATGTTACCCTGCCTTCAGGTTGGTTCTTTACATGCAATCAGTACACTTGGAATTACATCCCCGCTAATGTATCAGATTCCACATGTTGTATCAGTCACTTGACATTGTTACTCCCCACTAGGGATATGATCGTCCCAAGCATGAATGTTTCCTCACCCATACGGCGCGCTCGCGCCACCCAGCTAGACAGCTCATGTGATAGCAACATTAGGGTTCTGAGTCAAACTGAGTACATCTCGTTGGCAGTCAGCATACTTGGCGTGCCAGGCTTAGCCGTTGGCAACGCTCGGAGAATTGGTCAATTGGCTTGCGGGCTAGCAAAAGCCATTAACCACACCTCCTCGGCGATAGCGCTGCTCAACCAGGAGCAGGCAGAGCTTTGCCATGCCATACTAGACAATCGAGCAGCTATTGATTACCTTCTGTTGCTACATCATTTGGGCTGCGAGTCTGTCCATGACATGTGTTGCTTTAATCTTACAGACAACACACGCAAGGTACAGAGTCAGATCATGGACCTCCACACCCTGGTCAAGAACATCAAGGAGGATGCTTCATGGGGGTGGTGGGATTCGTTGTGGTCGTGGTTCCCATGGGGTTGGCTCCAGATGACACTCAAAGTGATTGTGGGGGTGGTAATACTGGGCACAACAGTGTGTTGTTTCGTGCAATGTATTCCCTCACTGCTATCGAGATGTCCCCCATGGAGGGGACCCCGAAACGTCATTCCCCCTCACCAGTTGATGCCCCTCCTACGCAGGGCCATCTGTCAGGTCCACAACAAATAAAGGGGGAATGTGGTATCCGTGAGCACAATTGGCATAACTGTCCCTGACAGAGGTTACACCGGTCGAGAAAGGCTCCTGGTCACTGGCCTCTGCGGGAACAGAAATTGGGGAGCGGATTAATAGTCATAAGATTGATTCACCCATATCTGACCTGGCAGGCAGTTCGGCAGGAGGAAGTTGAATATCTAACTCAAGTTAGGAATTAGGTAATTCCGCACTTGCAGATTAGCCCAAGCCCTAGCGCAAATAGTGGCCATGTTTATTCCTGTGCAAGCCATGAACAATGGATTTCCCCTGTCAGTATTTGCCTTAGTTAATTAACTTCCCCAAGAGAGATTCCCAATTAACCCGGGTAAACAGGTGATGTGATTTTCTGTCAGATGACGATTCTATCACACACTGCCTTGAATTACTATATATGATGATGATTTTCCCTCAATAAATCGCTGGTCTTCGCTCCATCTTGTCTTGTGTCGTTACTTGACCAGTCTCCTCCGGGACCTCAAGGGCCGCTTCACGGCCCCAATCCAACACCGGGGCGTTTGCAGATGCAGACAGCACTGGCTCTTTGGCTGTAAATGGAGACCCTGGAGTCAGACACAACTGGCTTTTGAGAAAGGGAGACCTTTACCTATAGAGTACATATGGGGAGAAGGCTGTACTATAACATTTCCCTCCTACATGCTAAATATCAACACAGACTGCAGGCAAAAGCTCTCAGAGATGTACACACATTACTTGCAGAGCTATGGAAGGTTACTTTTTTGGACACATCCTGCCAACAATTGGAGAAATCATTTATAGAGAATGTTACTATATGTTAGTTAAAGCAACATGGGATGGGATGGAGTAATGGACTTGTATTGCTCCCTGCTAGCTGCTGCTTTACTATTAAGCACAGTAAGTGTTTGTGACACTGTCTTCTGGAACAGAGTGTCCATTACATTTAAAAGAAACTCAGAAAGGAAGTATCTGGGGAACACAGTTTGCAACTCTGTAGAAAAAAATGCACCCAGCTACTTACTAACTCACAACACTGACAAAATGTAAGTTGACTGCTCATGGCAAGTGTAGCTTGCAAAATGAACATTATTATTTTTTAAACAAAATGCCTTTAAAATATATATGTGAAAAGGCCCACAAAGATTTCCTTCCCTTATTCTGCAGTTATTGTTCCTGTCAGTAAAATATGATCACTCTTCAGTTCAGGGCAAGTCAGCACCACCATCTGCTGTTCATGTCATGTCTTTACACAGCTACAATGATATTCCTCTCGTTGATTTGTAATTGCTGAACTGGCTATCGAGCTATGATTCTTCCTAGAATCTTATAATTCTATTGCATGGATTATTGCCCTTACAGATACCATTCTGTTTCATTCTTCTACATATTTCTGCTCTTTGCACCAGAGTTCACACTACATTCCAAGTTATCTGACCCATTTCCCTGTGTATCAATGTTCCATAACCACACACTCTGTCCCATCCATTGTTCTCCCTGCTACCTTGTGCCTTCTACCTACAGTTCCTGGATCCTCTTTCCTAATGTGCATTGCATGCAATCTTTCTTTCTAACCCTCATTTCCACTCTTTTGTTTTCTCCCTCTCGTTTTCATTTTCTTTCTCATCCTTAATACAAAAACCAGAACTGTGTAAGGTTTCTCCTCCTTTCCCATACATCTGTGAATTTATAAAGTGGTTGCTATGCACCAACTTTATCCATCCTTATCAAATTCTTTATCCATCCCCAGTTGTGGGGAGATTATTTTCTTGGAACAATGTGCCAATTCCTGAGTGCTTCTCCTGCCTCTCCAAGACACTCTTTAGGTCAGTCTCAAACCCAACAGCTTATTTTTGTTTTATTTGTATAAAGGCTTAGACCCAATGTCTTCTAGCTTTTTAAAATATATTTTTATTTATACAAATACATTCACAGTGAGGTAAAGGTCCCCTTTGCTCAAAAGCCAGCCGTATCTGACTCTAGGATTCAGTGCTCATCTCTGTCAATAGCCAAAGAGCCAGCGCTGTCTGCATCTGCAGACATTTCCGTGAACATGTGGCAGGCATGACTAAACACAGGAGTGCATAGACTGCTGTTTACCTTCCCACTGAAGTGGTACCTATTTATTTACTTGCAATTTCATGCTTTCAAACTGCTAGGTTGGCAAGAGCTGGGACAGAAATGGAAGCTCACTCTGTAATGCAGCATTTGGGTCTCGAACTGCTGACCTGCCAACCCTCCAATCAAGTTCAGCATCTTAACCAATAAGCCACTGCAGTCCATTTTACATTCACAGTAGTGCATAGTGAAAACAAAACTGTGAAACATTAGGGCTAACAAAAATGGTAGAAAAATCTTAGATATAGTGTGTACAATTATATATAACAGTGTTTGCTCAAACAGTGATATGGTGGTTTTTGAGCAAATGACACACACATGGACAATCTTTTTACAGGAGGCAACTTTTGCTATTTCATGGAGACAGGGCACCCTACATTTGTTTGTAGATCATCACCAGCTTCATTTTAGAACTTCCATTGATTTCCAAACTTTGGGTAATTCCTGCAACAGCCACTAAGTGCCACTGGTTTTCCACTTGAAATCATTTCAATCCTTTGTAGTAGGATTAATAATTTCTATTATATGTCCAATCCTTGAGGGAAATGCTGGATGTAATTTCATAGCTGAATAAAGTTCGGTTTCACTTACCAGTGATAACTTTCGTTCTTCGAGTATATAGTTTGTGAATACACACTCATGGGTTATGCGCCTGCGCAGAACGGCCGATCGGAGGCTTGAAAAGCTATTGGTCAAAAGTTTTGGCGGTAAGACCGCCCACCGCACCGCCCACCCTGAGGCGCCCGCGCGCCATTTTACCTCAGTTCCATACTTAAGCCAAGCACAGGATAAACCAACTGATCTCATCCGTGCAGCTCAAGAGGGGAGGCAGGGTGGGTAGTGTGTATTCACAAACTATATACTCGAAGAACGAAAGTTATCACTGGTAAGTGAAACCGAACTTTCTCCTTCGTATAGTTTGTGAATCCACACTCATGGGAGACTAGCAAGCTCACACTTACTTGGTCGGTGGGCAGTCGGATGAGATGATCCCACGATGAGCTGAAGATCCCCTAGGTGGACCCGTCAGGGGCGTTGAGTCCGGAGCCCTCTGGTGAGGACGACACGGCCAAGCCTGGCGTCCGCAGTGGCTCTGGTGTCCACCCTGTAGTGCTGGACAAATGTGGAAGGTCTGGACCAGGTGGCAGCCTTACATATGTCCTCAAGCGGTGTGCCCTCCAGAAAGGCAGTGGATGTGGCAACCGCCCTGGTGGAATGCGCCCTGACATGCGGTGGAGGTGGCAGCGAGGCTGACTCGTAGGCCAGGTAGATGGTAGAGGTGATCCATTTGGAGAACCTTTGAGCAGAGATGGGTTCACCCTTGGACTTTCCCCCATAAGCCACAAAGAGGCGTTGTGACTTCCTGAACTCTCTAGTCCTGCTGGTGTAAAACAATAAAGCTCGTTTCACATCCAGTGTGTGCCAAGTCCTTTCTTGGGCGTTAGTGGGGTTCTGGAAGAAGGTTGGCAAGGAGATAGTTTGTGCCATGTGAAACTTGGAGACCACCTTGGGTAGGAAGGTGATGTCCGCTTGGAGGACGACGCGGTCGTTGAAGAACTGGAGAAAAGGTGCGTCTGCTCGCAGGGCAACCAGTTCACCAGCTCGACGTGCAGACGTGATAGCCACCAGGAATGCCATCTTCCATGTGAGGAGACGAACATCGGCGGTAGCCATGGGCTCGAAGGGGGTCCTGGTGAGCGCGTTGAGAACGGTGGACAGTGACCATTGAGCCGTCGGTGTCCGGGCCGGCGGAAAAGCGTTCCTTAGCCCCTTGAGGAAGCGCTTTACCGTTTGGTCACGGAAGGCCCCAGAAGCGGGCGAGCCAGCAGGAGAGTGCGCTACTACTGCTGCGAGATGCACTCGGATGGAGGTGATGCTAAGGCCAGACTCCGCCAGCTGGAGGAGGTAGGTTAAAATGTCCTGCAGTCCTACCTGCGGGGGGGGGGGGCGTTTGCCGGGAGGCCAGGAAAGCACAAAAACGCCTGTATTTGGAAGCGTAGGACTTCCTTGTGGAAGGGCGCCGCGCTAGTTCAAGGATCCTGGACAGTCTGGGGTTATCCTCCACGCGGTGAGGTGGAGGCCGGGCAGGTCCGAATGGTGCAGCTGGCCGTGCTCCATTTGGAGGAGCGTCGGTGACTCCGGCAGTGTGCGATACTGCGACGACATGCGCAACAGTAGCGGAAACCAGGGTTGGCGCGGCCATGCTGGCGCCACCAGAATTGCATTGGTTCTGTGTTGGTACATCCTGGTGAGTACTTTCTGGACCAGAGGAAACGGAGGAAAGGCATAGAGATAGTCCTGATCCCACCGTTTCATGAAGGCATCGCCTTCGGAGTTCAGTCCGATGCCTGCCCTGGAGCAGTACCTGCTGAGTTTCCTGTTGGACTCCGATGCAAAGAGGTCGATGCTCGGCGTCCCCCAGGCCTCGCAAAGCGCCTGGAACACTCCGTCGTCCAGCTCCCATTCGTGGGTCGTCGAGGTGAGACGGCTCAGGTGGTCTGCCAAGACATTCAGTGTGCCCTGAATGTGCACTCCAATTGGGAAAATGTGCCTCTCCAGGCACCATTCCCACAACTGCACTGCAAGGTACAGGAGGGTGGTGGACCGTGTTCCTCCCTGCTTGTTGAGGTACGCCACCGCCGTGGTATTGTCCGAGGCCACCTGAACCGCCTTGCCGGTGAGCAGAGTCTCGAAGGAACGCAGGGCCTTCCAAATGGCCAGCAGCTCCAAGTAATTTATGTGGTGCACCGTTTCGTGCGGTGTCCAGGTGTCATTGACCGTGAGAGTCCCGCAAGCAGCGCCCCAGCCGAGGTTGCTCGCGTCGGTCAGTATCTGCAACGAGGGTTGCGGGGGGTAGAAACTCTTCCCCGTGGCCACGTTGAGTGGTGTAGACCACCACAGCAGTTGGTCCCTCAGTTCTGGAGATGGGGTCAACCGTTTGGACTGGCTCTCCCGAAGTGCGTCGAACTCGTGAAGGAGCCACGATTGCAGGGACCTGAATTTCAACTTGGCATGGGGGATCACTGCCGTCGTTGAGGCCATCAGGCCTAGAAGTCTCTGAGCCTTCTTCGCCCGGACGCACGGTTTGGTGCGCAGTTCGCTCACCCCCTGCGCAATGTCCTGTAAGCGTTTCTGGGGGGCGTAGGCTCTCGTAGCAAGCGAGTCGAGTACCGCTCCGATGTACTCGACGCGTTGGGAGGGGATCAACTTCGATTTGGTGAAGTTGATCCTGAGGCCGAGACTCTCCATGAGGTGGACTGTGTATTGTGTGTCCCGAACGGCCGACGATTTGGTCGGGGAGACGATCAACCAGTCGTCGATGTACGGGAAGACCCTGATGCTCCGTTGGCGGAGGAACGCGGCCACCGGAGCCATGCATTTGGTGAAGACCCGCGGTGCCGTGGCCAGACCGAACGGTAGGCATCGGTACTGGTACACGGAATTGCCGATGCGGAAGCGGAGAAACCGTCTGTGTTCCTCGAGGATGGAGACGTGGAAGTAGGCATCCTTGAGGTCTATGACTGTGAACCAGTCCCCTTTGTTGATGAGGGGGAGGACGGTCTGTAGGGTCACCATCCGGAACTTCCTGGTGTGGATGCATTTGTTCAGGCGGCGCAGGTCCAGGATAGGGCGAAGGCCTCCGTCCTTCTTCTGGACCACGAAGTACCTCGAGTAGAAGCCGTTGTCCCAGTCGGACGGTGTTACCCGCTCGATGGCTTCCTTGGAGAGAAGGGTTGATATCTCTTCCTCCAAATGGGGGGACGAGGTGGTGAGACGATGTCTTCCTACCCGAGGCACCCGCACGAACTCGATGGCGTAGCCAGAGGACAAGATCTTTAAGACCCACTGGTCGTCCGTGATGCCCGACCATACCTGGAGGAAGTTCCGGAGGGGGAGGTACGGGATGTGGAGCGAGAGAGACTCGGCCGTCGCAGCTTCAAACGCGGGGCTTGGGCCTCGCGCCCGAACGTTTGTCCTGTCCGTAGGGCCGGTAGCGGGGCTTGTGCTGCCGCCGCTGTTTGTAGGAGCTGGATCTAGGCTGCTCCGTCGGTCCCTGCTGCTGTGGGTTGCCCTGGAACCGCCGTGTGAAGGGCTGGAACCTCGGCCTGGCGGGCGGAGCCGGCGTGGTGAGCCCCAGGAACTTTGCCGTGGAATTGGTCTGGCGCATCTCATTCAGGACCTTGTCGGTGTCCTGACCGAAGAGGCCCTGCCCGTCGAAGGGAAACTCCTCGATGAGCTTCTTCATAGCGTCATCGAGGGAGGTGTCCCTGAGCCAAGCGTGGCGACGGAGGTAGATTGCGGAGGCCATGTCCTTCGCCGCATAGTCGTTGATATGCCGGGCAGTGCGCATCAGCTGCTCGGCGACGAAGTCCCCCTCGGTGGCCAGAGCGTCAATGCGCTTTTGGGCGTCGGAGGGCAGTTTCGCTATCTCAACCTTCACCTGCTCCCAGAGGTGAGATTGATACAGGCCCATGGCGGCCGAGTAGTTGGCGGCACGGAAGAATAGGGAGCCGGTGGCGTAGAACTTACGCCCCACTGCGTCCAGTTTCTTTCCCTCCAGCGTCGACGGGACCGGGAACCCGCTGGTGGCCGTCCTGTGCTGGAAGGCCTTGACCACCAGGGAATTCGGCAGGGGGTGAGCCTGCAAGAACTCGACGTTCTCGTCCAGGACCCGGTACATGTTGTCGAGCCTGGACGAAACGGAGTGGGCCGCCAAAGGTTTCTTCCACGTCGCCCTCGCCGAAGTCATCATGGAGGGGAGCATGGTTATGTGGACCGGCCGCACAGCACGTCTGTCGAGCTTCGCGGTCATCTGATCCTCACCCTCCAACGGTGGCTGATCGACCTTCAGGTTGAGTGCGGTGCCCAGCCTTGTGAGCATGGCGGTCAGTGAGCGCTGGTCCTCACCACGCGGTGGGTCCACTGAGGCGATAGCCTGCTCCGGCGTGCGCTCGGCGTCGACGTCTCCCTCGTCCTCCTCCGAAGACGAGCTGGACTCATCGGAGGACGAGGGAGGCAGCCTTTCATCCACGTCGGGACCGCGCCAGTACGGCCTGGGCGGGCCCGCGGGATGGGAGTCCACCGCATCGACGTCCGGACCACACCATGACGGGTTGGGTGGGCCGGCGGAGCGGGCACTCGACCCACGGGAGGTCGGTGGGGCCACGGCAGGGCCGGGATGCCCGGGGCTTGCGGTGGTCGGGACCGGAGCCGCAGAGGCCGCAGGCATGGAGGCCTGGAACTTGGTCGCAAACGACGCCATGACCTGGAACATTTCTCGGACGAGGGCCATCTGAGATCCGTCCGAGTCCGCTGATGGTGGAGCCCCGGCAGCCGGCGGGATGGTGGCCCACGAAACGGTGGGCGTCGAAACGGTGGCCGGTGTCGGCGTCGGCGAAACGGTCGTCGGAACGTTGATGACCGCGTCGTCTGTCGGCGTCCTGGGCCTTGGGGAGACGGAGGCCTGCCTCGGCGAGGAGTTTCTTCCCCGAGGAGGAGAGGGAAGCACCTGAAGTGGGCGAGCTGGAGCCCCAGCCCTGCGTCCTTTATCAGGTGACCCGGAAGACGACCGTCCTCCCCAGATGGAGGATCCCGGAGAAGGACATCGCGCAGTCGAGAACGGCGGCGAGGGCCCGGGAGAGGCGGGTGTGCGTGGGGTGGGAGGAAGCGACCGTCTCTTCTCCGACCCATGCTTGCACTTCTTCTCACCGTTCCTGTCCTTCTTTTTCTTCTTCCTCGTCGGAAGCATGGAGGAAGAGGCCGGCGGCGGCTGGGCGGCAGCGGCGGATGTGGAAGCGGACGCGGCGGGAGCCAGAGCGAGCTCCATCAGATGAGCCTTGAGGCGATTGCTTCGGTTCTGCACCGCGAGGCGCGTAAACTTTTTGCAATGCGGGCAAGACTGGCTCTGATGCGACTCTCCCAAACAAAAAAGGCACAGGCTGTGTCCGTCGGAAGCCGGGAACTTCTTAAGGCAAGCCGTGCACTGTTTAAACGCTGCAGCCATCAACCGCGGAAAAAATTCTTCCAGTGGAAGTTTCTGGAGGTAAGTACCCCGAAGGGCGGACCAGCCGCCACCCCCTTGAGGGGGGAGACGGTGATCGATGCGAAAAAATTGGCTACTGAATCCACTCAAGAGAAGAGACAGAGCCGGGGTGGCGATCCTGCCCGGAGGACAAGATCACCGAGAAAAATTGTAGAAATTTGCCAAAAGACTTTCCCTCAGAAGGGCGAAAAAATTGAGGAAGCTCTCAACGATCGTCCTGCTGCTACGGCGGAAAGAAGAGAACTGAGGTAAAATGGCACGCGGGCGCCTCAGGGTGGGCGGTGCGGTGGGCGGTCTTACCGCCAAAACTTTTGACCAATAGCTTTTCAAGCCTCCGATCGGCCGTTCTGCGCAGGCGCATAACCCATGAGTGTGGATTCACAAACTATACGAAGGAGAATGTTATGCTGCTCTCTCTCCCATTTCAAAAACATATTAATTTGTTTCATTCAGCTCAGGTTGGATTTACATAACTTGGTAGTATGAATTCCTGAATCCTTCCATTTTTACCCAGACAGCCTGGACAACCTAATTTTTGGATATTTGGGAAGGGTTGGGTGGGGGGGACAGAGAAAGTGCTGACCTGGGTACTTTCCAGGATCATTTGGTAGCTTTTGATACCATTGATGACAGTGTCTTATTAAGCCATCTCTTTGAGGTGGGAGTAAAAAGCATAGCACTCTCTGGTGAATCTGGTTATATTTCCCAGTTACAAAAATGGTGTTGTAGGATCTTGCTTAAGCAGCATGGCTGTTAAGCTGAAGGGTGCTCCAGGAATCCATTTCACTTCTGTGTTGGGCAGCATCCAATGAATCCACCAGCTGAGGTCAACGGGTTCGTAATTGAATATTGTAAAGTATGTTAATGATCAACCTTGGTGCCCCAGGTGTTCTTGGAGTTCAATTACCAGAAGCCCAAGTAAGCACACCTGCTGATCAAGGCCTCTGGGAATTGAAGTCCAAGAACACCTGGGGCACCAAGGTTGGACACCCTGTACCAAGCTGGCTGGCTGAAGATTAAGAAACTGAAGATGTATCACAACAAGATGCAAGTTCTGTGGACTGGTACATGGGAATGACACAATTTTAATGTTGGCAATGAAAGAATTTGTACACTTCAATCAATGCAATCCAAATGAAGGCTGCAGCTAAGAAATAATAAAAAGACGGAGACTCAGAAAGGCAGCAATGAAGGAATCAGAAAATATCATCTAGTGTAAGAATGTGTGATTTGGAATCGAAGGCTGTCTTGACTGTTAAAAGAATTGGATTTCCTTTTTTTATTTTTATTGAAATCAGGTGAAGGTCACATGGAGTTGATGCATAGGTTGGTTATAGTCCTGGATTATCGTCACTGAAGTCTCAAATGAATTGATGGCTCAGAGTACTGACCAGTCCAGCAAAGAGATAGCCTGACCAAAAGAATTTTGGCCAGAACCCTTCATTCATGGGTAATTTCCATCTAATTATTGCAATTCACCCAAATGTTATACCTTGGATACCTTGGAGTCATTATTTCAGTAAGGAGTCCGCACATTAGTAGACATCTCTGCAACGATATTCCAGCATGCAAATGGACTTGATAAATCAAGTCCATTTGCATGCAGATATTTAGCCATTTGGATATCACATCACTCACTGGCTAGGTGGATCATGACGTGTACCCTTTCCTTCCACCTTACCCAAGAGATCTGACACTTCGGTGAGTTTTAGTCCTGGTCTAACATCATTGACAAGAGATGGGTAACACTGCATAGTTAGGCTGCTCAAGCCCCCATGCTTCGACAAGGCTCTCACCAAGTGGGAGCCCAAATGTTATGGGCAGTGCACTGACTGCATTTGCTTTCAAAAGCATTATACAGGGACCACAATGCCCCACTTTTAAAGGAATTGGTTTGTCTGCCAATATAAGGGAATGGTCATGACTTTGAAAGCCTTAAATGTCTTGGGACCTCAATACTTTAAGTGGCACCTCTTGCTATAGAAAACAGTTCAAGCATTGTGATCTGAGGGAGGAAGGGCACTTTTTGACCACTATTGCCTGCAGTACTCCAGCCAGAGACACAGAAGAGGGTTTTCTAGATGTAGCATCCTTATTGTAGAATGCTCATCCTTTGAGACTCTATTAGTGCCGGTTCGGGCCACATTTCAGCAGTAAGTTACAACTGGCCACTTAGCTAAATGTTAGAGGCCTGGGACTAATAGCTTGGTGTTCAGTCCGCCTGATTGCAGGTTCTGATTTTTATTATTTTATAGTGCTTAAATTCTTTTAAGTTGTGCCATTAATTTTAACTTGCCCTGAGCTCTCTCTATATAGGGCAAGATATAAATAAGTTAATTGACATTTTGTGTTCTCTGGTACAAGCAATGAGAACGTAAGATTGTGTAGCCCAGGATTTTAGCTGCTGATGTTCCTTAGTACTTTTTAATGCAAAATGTATTCAGGAGAGGGCACAGTCTTTAGGTAGAGTGAGGCAAATTACTCAGGTAGTAGATGGCACATCTGGGTGGCGCTTGCGCCAGAAAAGTGGGATATAAATATTCAAATAAATAAATAAATAAATAAATAAATAAATAAATAAATAAATAAATAAATAAATAAATAAATAAATAAATAAATAAATAAATAAATAAATGAATGAATGAATGAATGAATGAATGAATGAATAAATAAATAAAAATGTCTTGGAGCAGAGGTGGTGAAACCTCTCCTGATTGTTCTTTCTGATCTCCTCCCCTGTCTATGTCAGATGGCTGGAGCAGTGAATCAGGTTGTCCTGTAATTCAGTTGGATGCAGGTCAGTGTTCAATCCAGCCTGCCTTTTTGTTGTTCAAGAAATAGATTGGAGCAATAGCTGACACTTCACCTCTCCCAGCAAAACATCTTCAGCTGGCTGTACCTTTCCAACCACTGCCTAGACATGTAATTTGGACAATGAAGTCAGGAAAACAGCACATAGTTTATTTCACCTACAGATTATGATGATTATGGTTTTTATTTAAAGATATGAAGTGCTGAGTATTTATTGAGCATTCAAGAGTGTAAGTCTATGGAATTAAGCTGTGTATATCTATCATTTTCTATATACCAAGGTTTGCTTTTGTGGACTCAGTTTAAGGTCATGTGATGTTTGAGTCAATTGCACGTCCACTGTGAAGTGTGTTAGACTGGACACCCCCCCTCCCCCCCCACCACACAGAGTCTATCAATACATGGAACTACACAAAAATGGAAAGAGATAGCAGAGGAACAATTGATAGATACTACAGGAAGGATCCTCAGAGCAAATGCCTGAGAAAACCAGCAGATTAAGGCTTGAGAGCAGAGAGGTGAATCCCTCTTTTCAAGGTTCTTGCAGCTTGTATATGGAGATTCAATATGGAGAGATGTAGTTCCTGTTTCAAATGTACAGATCCATATTTACTGGCTGCTGTTAGTTTTCTGATCATTGGTGATCAATTATAGTAAATCTGGTCCAGGGATCAGGGGACTCCAGGACCAGAAAGAGAGTGAGAGAGGACTTACTTAGACTTAGATCCTCCCATGCTATGGAGAGAGAAATATTCCCATGTGTCTCCATTTTGCAGAAAGCCCACTGGAGCCTTTTTGAGAGAGGCGCCACACAACTACACCATCTCACTGATTTGTCAGAACACTGTTTCTTTTTTCTTTCTTTCCAGAAAAGGTGAAATGTTGCTATATTAGTCTCTACTGAATCCATTTACCACATATTGCTATTTGTAGCCTGTCAGCTCTGCCTCGCTGTGAAACTCAGGTCGGCTGACTCCACATTTTAAAAAAAGATGCTCAAAGAGGTGATGGAAGCTCAGAGCATTATTTGACATTGCCCAGTCCCAGATAGAGCAAAAATGAGGGGGGGGGAGGGGTGTCAAGCAGGGATTCAGCAATGCCTATTTGCAGGTGTTATTACACAAGGGAGGAGAAATCCTTGCACTTATAATTCAGGACCTTGCCTTGCCAGGCCAAATGAACAGACTTTCATCCACACAATGTTGGAACCCATGTGGGAGTGCAACCTGAGGATACAGCATCTTAGCTGGATTGGGAAAGAACCATTTCAGGGTGTGCTAGTGGAATACATTGGCTCTGGGGCCAGAATACATCAGGATTCTGAAACTTTCTGGTGGTTGCTAGGCACCGTCAGAGGAAGGGAAGGGCAAACTACCTCTGTGTCTGCTTCACCTAGAAAAAGCCTGGAAAGGGTTGCCATAAATCAGAATTGAAGTGACAGCACACAATTATTATTATTAGTCTGCTAAATAATGGTTGTGACGCCCATGTCTCTTTTAATCTGTTTGCTCCTAAGATAAGCAAAGAATGAACAGTGCCTAGTAAACAAACTCTTTTTCGTTTTTTGTTGTCATTAAGGATTTATTTTCTTAACTTAGGAAACTAAGTTTCTTAACTTAGGAAATCCAGTATGATTTAGAAAGCAGTGCAATGAGAAATCACAGGTAGACGAATAAGCCCCTCGTCTGTTGCTCAGCCATGGCCCCAAGAACAGTATTTCCAGGAATCCCCCTTGTATCATCTAAGGGATTCCTGGGAAAACTGGACCCCAGGGACACAGTAAGGGTTGGGCTCAGAGCAGAAATGATCTTGGATAGACTCATATCTCACTGTACGCTGAGTTTCTTCTTACGTGACGCTGCTAAATGAGGCACTAAAGGGAAGAACTTCTGCCTGTTCAGAGTGCTGCTGCTTTGGTGGTGTGAATAAGACTGGGAATCTCTTTAGCACCACCAAAGAGACTCCCATCTTTTTTTCTACCTTATGTCAATCATTGTTTTATTTTTGGGATAGGGAGATCTAAGAAGTTGTCTCCTTTTGTGTAACCTGTATATTTATTTATTTGTTTGTGAGGTTTATATACCACTCATTTAATGATATATCATTACCCTGGGTGGTTTACAAAAGGAAAATGTGAACTAAAAGCAGAGGTGAACCCTGTTGGAACTATCTTTCCCTCCACCTTTCTGATCCTGCCTTCTCACTGGCTGAAACACATTTTGTAACTGCAAAGGTCCAAGACAATATGGACAATACATTGTCTCTCCTATAGTATCTCCTTTTATTGGCATTCGGCATTCGGGGGCTTTGCTTGACCAAAAATACCCTGATCTTCAGTTTGTTCTCTAAATAGGCAGTGATAAAGATGACTTACTGCTTATAACTTCTTCTGGGATCCCCCCACCCCTTTGAGTTGCTCTTCAGACTTGGTCTCTAGAGTTATGCCATCCTCTGCTGTTGTTGCATCCAACTCAGCTATTGTGCTCCATAAGTTTCTTAATTATACATACCTGCCCAGGTTTTCCCAATCCATGTACCTTGATGAAAGAGTGACGAAGCTGGCAACATCTGATGCATCGTTCCTCCCTTCCCGAGCTACAGTGCTTCATCTCAGACTCACAACTGACCAGAGATGCAGCACTGCACCTTGGGCTGGGAGACATTGCAAGGGTTCTTGCGTGGGTGTCCATCTAATGAGCAGTTTCCTCTCACAAAGGCTGTATGGGAGGTAAGGAATTTGCATGGGGGAAAAAAGAAGAGCACGCTTTGATAGACCAGTGATTTCATAATTTGTATAACTGAGGTATATATTTCCCCATTAACTTCCTTGCTGAGGAACCCTGAGTATCTGTCCAAGAATTCTTGAGCACTAAAGAGGATTCTGGATATGTTCCTGGCCAGTGGTATTCAACTTGTGTGTCCATAGATGCTGCTGGACTACAATTTCCAGAATCTCTCACCATTAGTCATGTGATCAGGAAGTTGATCCAAGTTTGGAATTACTGTACTTTTTGAGAGCTGATGTTCAAATAATAAAGGACATAAGCCAGGATCAATTCTTGCAACCAAAGCTGGGATAGATGGATTTTATGGCTCTTCTGCTATAACAGGGTTCCTCAAACATGGCTCTTCAGGTGTTCTTGGACGTCAATTCCCAGAAGCTCAAGTCAGCACACCTGCTAATCAGGGCTTCTGGGAATTGAAGTCTAAGAACATTTGGAGAGCCAAGTTTGAGGAGCCCTATGCTATACTAAACAAGCCTGCAGAAGAATTAATGATCTTATACATTCTGTAAGATGTTTTGGAGAGATGAAGAAACAAAAGTACAGCCATATGAAAAATTCTGTGGTCCTCCAAAACCATATCTATTCAAATGCATAGAAACATATCTTCTGTATTTGCAATGAATTGCCATTCCATGGTAAACATTAGTAGAGGCTAGCGTGGTGTAGCGGCATACATTTCAAACTTAGATTAGGGAGACCCAAATGCAAATCCTTGCTCAGCTGGAGAAACCTTGCATGGGCTAGTTATCTCAGTGCCTGCAGGTTCTTGTGATGATAAAAGAGAAATATATAACTGCTATCTTGAGCTCCCTGAAGGAAGACAAGATCAGATGTGATAAATACAATGTCTTTGGGGTATTTTGTTTATGTGGTGGTGGTGGTGATTCCGAAAGTCTGTCTTAAATCCATGGCTGTGTAAGTACCCCATTTTGGAATTGTTATCCAGGTCAATAACATAACATTTGGCTAGAGGCAAATTTTGCTGCTCTGAATAAAAACAGATGACTCTTGGCCCTTTGAACATTGTCACTGAACTCAACTGAGATTTTTTTTCCAAGGCAGTAAAAGCAATTTGGAGATATTTTTGAATTGTACACATGTGTTTTCCACTGGTACAAGGCAAGCCACATCCTTTTATTGTTGTTGTTACAAAGATGCAGTTATTGGAGTTTCCAAAATGCTGGATTTTTGCTGAGATAATTCTGCAATATATTTTCTAAACAAAATATTCATAGCCTCCATAAAGGTGGTATAAATTACTCATGCACTTCTTCAGAAGAGGTTGGCACTGCTTACTTTTGGTGGTGTTATCCCTGGTAAGCATTTTGAACATTCTGAGGACTTTAGCATAGTTATGCTTCAATGGCTGTCTGCTTAGAGATTAATTCTATATCCATGTGAACAGCAATGTGGTTTAGGTATTAATTTCCCTACATGTCTGCAGCTGCTTCAATTACTTATTGTTTAAGACTTGATAGGAAATGAGAACGAGGTGCATGACAAGATCCTGATAAAATCAACAAGACAGTTCACCTTTGTAGCACTTGGGAAAGTTTTATTTGTTTATGACTCTCAGATTCTGCAGTTAGTGGATTATGGGAACTGTAATCCAAAAATTGGCATTTTCAATGTCTGAATTGGAAAAAAAAAACTAATGTGAAGATCCTTTACACTTTCAGATAAGTTACCCAAGACTCATGAAGATGGTTATGAGGTTGTGTCAAGAATCAAGATGAACTCTAGCTAGGTTAGGGTTGTTTATATGGCTAAACATGAATTTTATCTTTGTATGCTTTTGGCCTGTAACATGAACCCTTATTCTTTCCAATGGAAGAAGACAATTTGTAGAGTGTGTGTCCCCAAGAACTAACATCCTGTGTGATCCCGAGTAGGCATGAAGGCAAGAAAAAAATAGACTCTCTCATAACCGCATCTGTATGCTGTGATCCAGCAGCAGCCTCCATCCTAAAACAGCCAGGAATAAGCACTTCACAACAACCTGACAAGAAGCAGATGGCAGCTCCAGGGCCTGGAGAGTCATCTAACTCTTTGGCTGCTTCTCCTTTGCTCCAAAGACTGTCCTCTGAATCTATCATTCAACAACTCCTTCTCCAGTCTTTTCTGCACAGGGAGAGGTGTGCATTGTGTGATAAGAGATTCCGCCTTGTTAAGTGGTGTGGAGAGATGAGAGCAAGGCCATTATGATCCTTCAGGAGGAACAAGACAATCATTTCCTCCTGTTTTTAGCTAAAACATCTGTTAAACAAAATGAGCAAAGAGCAATTCAGGTTTATACCGGTGGGGAAGAGACAATAACAGAACGGGCCTTTTGGGTAGCATTTTGCCAGACTCAGCAAGGCAGTGTTGAATAATATAAACAAAACGATCTGTATCCCTGATCCTACTGAGGCCAAATGTGTTTTCCAGAAACTGTACTTTCACACTAGAATAGAGCCAAGAGAAGTTACTCTGGGGACTGCAAGTTCAACTCCCAAAGAACTCCAACCAGCAACTCCTCTGGCCATGCTGTCTGTGGGAATCTGAGATCCGTAATCCCCAAAGATAACTTTTCTAAGCAGTGCACTGGAATACATACATGTGGTCTAAGTGTATGTAACCTCTTTATCTTATTATTACTGATGATAAAATTTTCAAAAGCTTTGCATCCAGTGTCATCCAACCTGGTACTCTGTGACATTTATCACCTGGGACCTTTTGAAACTGCAAATCCTTGGCTATGGAAAGGGAGAGACTGACTTAACAAGACTTGTCTTTTGAGGCCATTTGAAAAGCTCACCAAAAGCCCAAATCTGTAAGATCTGTGCTTTCTGAAACCAGGCCAAACACAACATTATCTCCAGACTGAGAAAGATTCAGGTTGAGAAACCAGAAAACTATAGCCAAGTTTGGGAATGAGCCAGAGTGAGTCAAAGGAACAAGTAGAATTAAAGACAAGACGTCATTGCTGAAACAGCTTCTCAGAGAGATAAAGGAGGGGAAAGGAAAATGAAAATCAACTTCCTGGAATCATTTGTGGAGGGTGACATTTAAAGTTTCTTTCTTCCCTACAACATTCTTCCTAACCTTTGAGAAGGAAATTAATACTGCACTGGTCATAAACCAATAGTAGGATAAGAAATTCTCAGATAGCCTGGAAACTCACTGGGGAGGGAAATTGTTAAAACTACTCGTTCTAATTCTCAATATACTGTACCTTGAAAACTTTACTATCTTATCTTGCCAATAGTCGGATGCAATTGGATGACACAGAGCAAAATAAAATGGGTAAATACACTTGAAAAACTATTAATTAGAATGAATTTTCATTTAGCTCATTATTGGACTTCAACTATGCTATATATCTACACAACAAATTTAAATGGGATCAACATAGTCTCCCTTGGGAAGCAAAAAGAAGTATAGTTGTGTGAATACAGTAACACATATATACATAGAGGACAAAGGGAGAAGCTAGAGATCTCTATCACAAAATTATTCAGAGCATCAGAAAACTAGAGTTTTAAAAATTGTTCCTAGGGAATCTGTGGTCCGAAAACAAATGACATCTGCTATAGTTACACAAATGTATCCTGAAATTTTGACCTATGAATAATCCCTAACTGACAACTTGAATGGTGTGCTCTCCATAAGTATCATCTGAGTTAATCAAGCAGGCAGCTGACTGTCAAGGCTCTCGTAGGGCTTAGGCTGTGACTACATGGTCTAATACCACAGATTTTGCTCTGCTTATAAAAAGGTCAAATTTGAATTATTTTTAATTGACCACATGACACCAAAGATGAGTTGTCTAAGTCCAGCAATTTTTACTCCTAAAGTGACTTTTTCTCTCTGCCACTGTAAGACTTTTTCAAACTGGAATGAATTGAACACTTTTCTCTTGTGAAAGGTAAAGGTCACCCTTGCTCAAAAGCCAGTTGCATCCAACTCTAGGGTTCAGTACTCATCTCTGTTTATAGCTGATGAACCAGTGCTGTCTGCATTTGCAGATGTTTCCGTGGTCATGTGGCAGGCATGGAACACGGTTTACCTTCCCACCAAAGTGGTCCCTATTTATCTACTTGCAATTTCTTGCTTTCGAACTGCTAGGTTGGCAAGAGCTGGGATAGAGACGGGTGCTCATTCCATCCTGCAGTAATTGGGTTTTGAACTGCTGACTTTCCGCCTCCCAGTCAGCATCTTAACCACTTGAGCCACTGCAGTCCAGTGTGTGTGTCTATAGATGGTGGTTTGGTAGCATAAGCAACTGGGGCATAATCTTCAGATAATGAACATTCCCCCCCCCCAATCTTTTCTATCCCTTGATCCCTCTTTGATTTTTTTAAAAAAATCTTACATATATGAGATTAGTGCTAAATCATCCTATCACCTTTTTGCTGGGTCTTCACTATTATTGTTCCCAGCATTTACATCCTGTAAAAGGATGGGAGCAGAGAAGAAAGCAAGGAAAAGGGGGGTGGGGGTGGGGCTGTTGGTTAGAATGTTAATCACACAGCATTCAGTATGAATGGTGAATGTCTGGCTCCAATTAAGTGAATTCCCAAATCAATCCACAGGAATGTCATGAAGTTTGTAAACC
This sequence comes from Bradypodion pumilum, assembly GCA_035047305.1. NCBI lineage: Eukaryota > Metazoa > Chordata > Lepidosauria > Squamata > Chamaeleonidae > Bradypodion > Bradypodion pumilum. Next base: position 322,807,946 of record JAWDJD010000002.1, read on the forward strand.
AGAAAATATGCTAAACTATAATCATATTTGAGCATCTCACCTCTCAGCTGGCAGCTCACACCCCACAACCAGGTCATGAGCCACACATGGTGTTACTAAATTTTATGGAAAATAAAATTTATGCTGAGGGTATAGGTGTACATGTCTCCAAGATCTTTTTCCCCACCGAAGTGATCCCTATCTACTTGCAATTTTTTGCTTTCGAACTGCTATGTTGGCAGGAGCTGGGACAGAGACTGTCATGCGGTACTCAAGTCTCAAACTGCTGATTTGCCGACCTTCCAGCTAACAAGGCGAGCTTCTTAACCACTGAGCCTCCATTCCCTATTAAAAGGAAATTTCTTCTATGTATGGACAGATATTTCAACATTTGAACAAGCAGCACACACATTATCAAAAGACAGCATAGCTAAAGGGAATGGTCAGCTTGAAATGCACTGATGAGTTGTGGTTTACTGAATTTTAGTCTGTTTTGTCAAAGCTGCCCATTCCAATGATTAGTAAGACAGCTACAAACAGCAATTAGAAATCTTGGTTTGTTGTTGGCCTACAAAACCTGGCTTGTATAAACTCTGGCTTGTTATGCCCAGACCCAGAACTATGAGTTAGTACCTGTATTGTTCCCCAGCAGACCCAAACAAATAAAAGTTAATAGAAGGCTGATAGATAAACAGCCCAGAAATAGAGAAACACCTTGGATTTATTTTTTTTTTTTGCAGGACACATTATGGCCAAAGCAACTCATAACAAAAGATAAATCATTTTGAAGGAATGGCCAAGAGATGATGCATGAGTTGCCTGAAGCTCCCAAAGCCTTTTCTGTTGAAATTCAGCAGAAAATTAAAGTGCTGAATTTTAATGGGAACAGGAAAAGCCCGTATAAACAAAGCATTCTGTTTACTTTAAATGGCTTGTAGTGACTTGCTACTAAATTTCTGCATGAAACCAGGATGACCCAATTTAAAGCAAGTGAAATGTTTGCACTCAAATAAACGTTCCTGTTTTTCCACCAAATTCTTGCAGCAGCATAATGTATGCTCTACTGCAGGCCCCCAGTGGGAAAAAATAGCCCCTGGATTCATCAAAGTTGCCCACACCAAGTGAGTGTGATGCATGAACACAGCTGATTTCTTGGATCAATATCATAGTTACCCATCCCATTAAATGGTACATTTCCAAAGTTGGAATAGCTTTATACTCCTATTAAAGGATACAAACTGAAGATGGCTGGAAGTTGGCTTTGATGGTGAGACTCCAGGTCTCACTATGGATTAGCAAACAGAGCTACCCTCTGGTCTGTGTTTTTCTTCTTGCTCTGACTCTGTCTGGTTTTCCATTGTTTTGAAAAATCTTCTGCTTTTCATCCAAGAGGCAGCTTTTCCCAGTGACCAGTCCTGAAAGAAGCACAATGTAGAACTGATATAACATCAGCAGGTGATCAGAAGCAGAGCTTTCCACCCAGGCACTGATTATTTAATTCTTTTTCTCTCCCCCATTCTGCACATTGCCAATTTGCCATTCTTGATAGTGGCAATTACCTCTCCTTCTGAGGTCATGGGAGAAAAAGGTGTCTTTCTGGTATGAGTGGGGAAATTAGACAGATTCAGAAATCCTACTTATGAGGTGACAGTCTCATGTCCGTGGTAAGCGCTAGACTTATTCTCTCATAACACTTCTCTCACAGTATGACCTTACTAAACACATGGCTTTCTAAAGGAACTGAATGCAAAATGAAACTCTTTTAGATATACAGTAAAACCCCAACTTACATATGCCTTGAGTTACATAAAATTCGACTTACATAATGATTTTGTGCTAAAACCATGTCCCAATTTACATGATTTCCTATGGGTTTGCTTTGAGTTACATAAAGATTCTTTTTCTATGGGTTTGCTTCGAGTTACGTAAAAATTCAATTCCCTATGGGTTTGCTTTGATGTACATAATTTTTTCATTATTCCTATGTGTTTCCTTCGAGTTATGTAAAAAAATAATTTTTCCTATGGGTTTGCTTTGAGTTACATAAAAAACCCGATTTAGGGGGGCGTGTCATGATGGAGGGCTGAGAGGGACAAGCTTTTCTCCGCTCGGAAAGGAGAGAAAAGAAAGTGACTTTTTTAAAGTGAAAATAGACCCTGAAACCGGCTGGAAAATGGACTAGGAAAAAGAGAAGGAAAATTAGTAGTGGAAAATATATTGAATGCTCCAAAGCAGCGCCGAGAAAAAGAGGTAGGACAGAGTTTCGATCTTGAGAGCGGGGGGATGGGCGACCTGTAATGGCGACGAGTCCCCAGAGCTCTGGATCGAAGAACGGAAATTCTGGAAACGGGAGGAAAGCGGCGTTCTAGTAAAAGAGCTTAAAAGTATGGGCAAAGCATAAGTGGACGTCGGAATTAAAAGTAAATCTGTTGGGGGGCCGAAAGAGACTTTGTAGCGGGCTCGCTTGGTCTAGTCGCCCCCCCCCCCGATCGGAGACGTACGGAGTTTCGAGGCGCTGGAAAGGAGCAAAGGGGAAAGTGAAGAAGTTTGACGGTGAGCAAAGTTGTAAAGACTTATAAAGAGAAAGGGGGAAATAGAAAGCAGAAGTAAAGAGACTGATTTTTTCTTATTTTTTTTTTCTTCCCTTTTGAAATGTTTTATGCCGGTGGGAGTGGATAAATTAACGGCTAAGTAAAAGGGGCAAGATAGTATTCCCTGCTTTCCTTCTTTTGTTAATTTTTTTTTCTTCCCCTTTCCTTGCCTCCCCCTCCCGCTATTGTGCTGTGGTCTAAGAGAACTGGTTTTTAAAGAAGAAGAGAGACGATAAGCCTGTCCCTGCATACATTTTTTTGGAGATACAAAGAGAAGCAAGAAGCTGTTGTGGCGTAATTCTTTGAGAAATAAACTGCTTGTAGATCGGAACTTTGGAGAACAGGAAAGTGAACTCATCAGTGTTATCTTTGTCTCTGCTGACTCTCCCTTTTTCCCTCCTTAAAAGAGATTTGGAAATTGTTTGCAATTTACAATAGAGAGTTGGCTCCCCCTACAGTCAAATTTTGGAGATAAAAAAAAATTTTTTTTTAATTGCTGTTATTCTTGTTTGGTTTTTTTTTCTTGTTTGAAGCTTTTTAATTTTTAAATATTTTTTCAAATAAGATTTTTCTAATCGTTTCTTTTTTTAAAAAAAAATTTCTTCCTCTTTTTTTTTCTTGTTTTTTTTTTGTTTTTATTATTTTTATTTTATTTTGAATTTTGTGGGGAGGGGAAATATTAAAGTAGATAAAAATATAAGAGGGAAATTAATTAAATTTAAATTGGGACAACGGAAGTTTGAACGACTCTCTGGGTATACATGTGTGTGTATATGTGTCTGTAAATACACGCGCATATATAGGACAGAGAGAGGGAGGGGGGAGGTGATAAGGGTTAAGTACTGTATTTGGAAAGTTTAATAAAATTGGTTAGGGATAAAATATATGGTGAATTTTGAATGATTAAACTTTATATGTAAATTGATAATAAGCAGTTAGAAATATATTTGAATGAAACGGCAGGGGAGAGGGAAAGAGAAAGAGAAGAAATTGGCTTGGACAAGAGAGCAAAGACCAACGTCCTCCGATAGAAGTTTCAGGAGGCTTACAAGATTGGATGAGGAGAAAGAAGAAATGAAAAAAGCAATGCAACAAGAGATAAAGGATTTGGAGGAACAAGAGACAGTGAAAAAGATGGCACAACAACTACAGCAGCAGCAGCAACAGAAGACAATAATATCACCAACGGCGCCTACTCCATCTGTGGTAAAATCAATCGTGATAACAACAGCAAAAGTAACAACGACAACAACAGCTATGTCAACAGTGTCAACGACAGCGGCGATAGCAGGAACAACACCAACAACGATCGTAACCACGTCCACGGCCACAACACCAACGACATCGGCGACAGGGGGAGGAGAAGGAACTAAATCTGAATTTGAAATTCTTAACGAGAAATTTGATACCCTGGGGAATAATATTGGAAATATGTTTGCTCAATTTAGAACAGAATGGAAGAAGGATTTGCAAGATGTATTAGTAAACATTATGAAGGGAATCGAAGACATGAAAGAGGAAACAAAGACCATTAAAAAAGAGCAAGAAGAGATAAAAAAAGATCAAGCAATGATAAAAGTAGAGGTCATGGACTTAAAAAAGAAAGAAAAGGAAAGAGAAAATAAAGTTGGGGACCATGAAAAGAGACTGGAAAATGTAGAAGAACAATTAAGAAAAGCAAATGTTATAATTCGAAAATTCCCAGAGAATTCACCAGACAAATTAAAAGAAAGAATAGTGAAATGGCTTGACGAAATTATGGAAGATGGCTTCACGCCGCATGAAGTGGTAAATGTATTTAGGCTTGGTTCAAGAAGGGGCAAAACTGGGTCAAGGAATGTCATGTTAAAATTTGCTAATGTATCAGATAAACTGAGGTTAATGGCGCTTATACGTGAAAAAGGACCAGAGGTTTTAAAAGTAGAAGGCCATGACATTGAAGTGTACAACGACATTCCAATGGAGGATCGTTTCTGGAGACAGTCGATGAAGCCAATCACAAAAAGATTCCAGGAAAGGGGAATAAGATACAATTGGAAATTCCCAAGACAATTAAGTTTTTTTTATCTGGGAAGAAGATATTTAATCAATGAAGATATTAATGTCTTGGATGTAATGATAGATGCCAAATTATTGGAAGCAGGAACTAAAGAGTGGTTTGATTTGAAGGAAGAATTGATTATATCTGGTGGTTATAGAAGAAGGGATAGCAATGGAAACGAGAATATGCCAAAAGGGGCAGAAGGAGGAATAGCTCCGGACGGGGAGCAGGTTCAGGCCCAATCCAGACTCCTATGTATGACTGCACCCCCCCTCCCCCCTCTGAATTTTGGAGGCCATTTGTAAAAAAGAAATGGGGAGGGAGAGTAGTAGATTGTTTAGTGTATTTTTTCTTTTAGATGTTTTTTCCTTTTTTATTATTATTATTACTTTTTTGTATAAGGTGAAGGAAATGTTATATGTTGATCACATGTCCGTAGGAGGAAGTGGGAACTGCAAAAAAAGGGAGGGAGATACATAATAGATGAAGGATATAAAAGTATTAACATGGAACGTGAAAGGTACTGGTTGTCAAGTGAAGAGAAGGAGGTTGGAAGCGGCACTTAGAAAAGATAGACCGGATATAATTTTTCTTCAGGAGACCCATCAGAATTCGGAAAAAACCAATAAATTATTCTTAGGATGGACCCAAGTTTACGAAAAATCGTATGGCTCCTCAAAGGCTAGGGGGGTCGCAACTTTGATATCAAATAGAGCGGGATTCGAGATAATAAAAAGTATATCAGACCCAGAAGGTAGATACTTAATAATAAAGGGGAAGATAGAAGAAGAGGAAATAACGTTGGTGAATTTGTATGTGCCAAATGAACATCAAAACAGGTTTTTAAATAAGATATATCGAATACTAGAGAAAGAAAAAACAACAAAAATGATTGTAGGGGGAGATTTCAATCTAGTAGGATCAAATATAGATAGCACGAATATGAAGAGAAGTGTAGGTGGAAATAAGACGTTTGTGTTAAATAACTGGTTGAAATCCTTGGGGTTGAAAGATACATGGAGAGTACTTAAAGGACAGGAAAGGGCCTATACGTATTTTTCACAAGTGTACAATACATATTCCAGAATAGACTACATATTTGTTACGGATAATTTGATAAGTAATTTAGATGGTATAGAAATTGGAATATTCAAAGAATCGGATCATGCAAAAGTATTGGTGGAATTGAAAATAGATGCTATAAAGAGCCCGAAAAATTGGAGATATAACGCCAGATTGTTTAGAGATAAAAAAAGTAAAGATCAAATGGTAGAAAAATGGGAAGAAAATTGGAAGTGGAATGATACAGGGGAAGTACGAATTGGTACCGTATGGGATACCATGAAAGCAATATTTAGGGGTGAAAGTATTAGGTTGGCAAGTATTAGAAATAAACAGTTAAAAAGTAAGCAAGAAGAAACAGAAAAAGAGATTAAAAGGTTACAGGAGATACATGCAATAACCAAGGATAGAAAAGTATATGAAAAGATGCAGGGACTAAGGAAGGAATTAATTGGAAATGACATAGAAAAGGTGAAAAGAGACCTAACATATTTAAAAAGAGAATATTTTGAATACAGTAATAAAAATTCAAAAATGTTGGCAAGAGCGGCTAAAGAAAAGAGAGGCAGAAGAGAAATAGGGATATTAGTGGATAAGGAGGGTATAAGGCATAATAAGATTAAAGATAAATGCAAGGTGGTCAGAGAATTTTACCAATCCCTATACTCTAAAAAGAGAATAAACCTAGATAAATTAAAAGATAGATTGGAAATGCAAATTAAAAATAAAATAAGCCAAGAGCATAAACAAAGAATGGAAGAATTAATAACTGAAAAAGAGATAAAAAAAGTAATAAACAAACTGAAAGTAGATAAAGCACCCGGTGAGGATGGATTACCTGCTGAGTTTTATAAAGAATTTAAGGAGATAGTAATCCCGAAATTGTTAAAACTTTACAATGGTATTCTTAAAGGGGAACAGGTACCTGTATCGTGGTATAGAACAATAATTGTCCTATTACCAAAACCGGGAAAAGATTTAGAAAAAGTAGAATCATACAGACCTATATCCCTGATTAACCAAGATGCTAAGATTTTTACAGCTATACTGGCAAACAGACTGAATAGTTTTATGGATAAATATATAAATAAAGACCAGGCCGGCTTTGTGAAAGGGAGATATATGACAGATTTAGTAAGGCGAGTTCTAAATTTAATAGACGTGGCAAGACAAAATAAAGAGAAAGTAGGTATATTATCATTAGATATTTTTAAAGCATTCGATTCTGTACAATGGGTAACAATTATCGAGATAATTAAGAGTTATGGATTCGGTAACAGGTTTATAAAGACAATAGAACAACTGTACCAACAAGGATACGCTAAAATCAGGGTTAACGACGGTTTAACAGAAGAATTAAGATTAGAGGCAGGAACAAGGCAAGGATGTCCCCTATCCCCAATTCTATTTATTATGGCGATGGAAATACTAGCTAATATAATAAGAGAAGACAAAAATATAGAAGGAATACTGGAAAATAAAATTAGTTTATATGCAGATGATACTTTGCTAATTATGAAACACCCCAGAAGAACCATGGAAAGGATTCAAAAGCATTTAAAGGATTTTGAACAAATTACAGGTTTAAAGGTAAACTGGGAAAAATCAGAATTAATTTTAAATAATATTGAAAAAGAAGAGCAAAGGAAAATTAGGGATGAATTTAAATTACAGATTAAAGGGAGCTTGAAATACCTGGGGATAAATATATCCAATAATTTAGAGGACCTGAAAAGACTAAATTATGATAAACAAAAGAAGGAACTTAAGATTAAAATTTCACAATATCAAAAACTGAAGTTGTCTTGGTTCGGCAGAATAGCACTGACTAAAATGATGTTACTACCAAAACTAAATTTTTTATTTGATGCCTTACCAATTCAGCTGATAGATAAAGATATTGAGGAATTTCAAAAACTATTTGATAGTTATTGTAATGGGGGACGTAGACCTAGAATTCTAAAGAAAATGTGGTATTTACCTCAAAAAGAAGGTGGTTTAGGAATGCCTAATTTAAAGAATTATTATAAAGCCTTCCAGATAAAGAACGTAGTTAAGATATTGATGAAGGAGTCGGTTATCTGGGAGGAAATCGAGATGAAGGAAGTAAAGGAAGTTGGTAAGAGTCTTTTCTTAGACAAGGAAATAGGAAAAATATCGGTTAAAAACAGAATGATGAGATCTATGTTGGGAGTATGGAAGAAAGTTAAAATGAAACTGGCCCCAAACATCTCACCGATAATTGAAATAGAAGACTTGAATAACTTCCCAATAAGATTGGATAACGAGATTAAGGAAATTTTGTTGACAAATAGGGTTCTCCTATTGAAAGATTGGATACGAGTCTGCAAAGATGATGGGAGGAAAAGAGAGCTATATACCCAGATGAAGTTGAATTGGTTTCAAATAATTATGGTGAATAAGTGGAATAATAAATATTGGAGGGAACGAAGCTTAGAAAGAGACAGGACGGAATTTGAGGAACTAGTTTGGAAAATTAGGAAGGAGGAAATTGGTATTAAAGGGTTGGTTAGTAAAATTTATAAAATAATAAACACAGAAGGCAACCCACAAGAAACATTAAGAAATACATGGGAACAGGATTTGAACTTGAAAATAACGGAAAAGGAATGGCAAAATAAATGGAAAAAAAGAATTATGAGATCCCTATCGGTCAGAATAAAGGAACACAATTTTAAAATGTTATGGAGGTGGTACCTGACACCCGTGAGACTGCACCAGATGGATAAGAAGAACAATAAAATGTGTTGGAGATGTAAAAACAGTTTGGGCACATATGTTCATATGTGGTATGAATGTAAAGAGGTAGAAAACTTTTGGACAAAAATCGAGATTGAGATAGGGAAAATTATGGGAGTACGTCTCAGATTGGGGCCAGATACCACCTTACTGACAGATGTTGAGAATATTAAAATAGATAACGATAAGAAAGAGCTGTTGTCTATGATGTTAGTAATGGCAAGAATGTGTATTGCAAAAAATTGGAAAAGTGATATAATGTTAAAAGTGCAGGATTGGTACGGGCAGATGTGGGATCTCGCATTGAATGAAAAACTAACATGGGAACTAAACCTTAAGAAAGGTATAATAAAAGAAAGTAGATTTTGGAAAATATGGCGAAAATTTGTGGAACACTCATTGACAAGAGAAGGAATAAAAAAATTGACACCAGACCAAACGAAATTTTGGGAACAATAGAAATGAATGGGAGATCCCACAACCTCCTAGGACAATGTATATAGCACCAGGGTGACGAAGTCTGTAAGTGTATGTAATACACAGTCTGTCTTATTTTTTTTATATACTATGATTTTATCTTTATTAATTTTTTTATTCTTTTGTTATGTATAAAATGTTTGTTTTATGTCTTATGCTTTAAAAAATTAATAAAAATTTAATAAAAAAAAAAAAACCCGATTTAAGCAACAGCCTAAGGAACAGACTTTTTCCCCCGTAAGTAGGGCTTTTACTGTATAACTGTAGCCAAAAGACATCTACAAAAAACGCTGTGCTTTCCTGAAAAGAAAGTGACCCAGACTTTAACTACAATCTGCACAAAGCAAAATGCTCTTGAATCACTCTGTGCTACAGCTACAATGCGCTGGAGCAGCTTGGGACCCCCACCCCCACACATACACACTCTATTTTTGACCTCTCTATAAAACTAGTAGGAGCCGCTTTCCTAAACTTCAGGAATGGGGATATCTTGGCCTGCAGTTTCTATGAGGCCCAACCAAAATGGCCAATGATAAAACATTACAGGAGCAGCAGTGTAAAAAATCTGAATGGCCAAAGGCTTTACACTGCATTGAAACAAAAAGTCAATTTAGTTTTGTAGTCTTTTAGTGTCTTGCACGGAAGACAAAGAAGGAGCCGCAGTGGGGGCTAAAACACAGGTTTATTTCATGATGGTCAGGATGAACATGTGGTAATGGCGGAGGTACAGCTCATTATATACTGCAGTAATACATTTGAAAAGGGTTGCACGGTAGCTCATTGGCTGCTACCTGCGTGATGTCATTCTGAGTCACGCCCATCTTCTCCAGGTGATCCTCGCACGGGAAAGGTTCCCGCGGCTGCCGGTGATTTGGGGAATGTGAACCATGTGAGCTGAACGCTCGCAGCTGCCCTCTATGGGCAGCTTACTCACGTTCCTTAAACAGCTGGGTTACATTGTAATCATTGTCAGGTTACATCCATACATTCTTAAAGTAATACTGTTACATACACAACAGTCTGACCCCAAAATTGTGTGTGTGCGTGTGTGTGTGTGGGGAGATGTTCCTTTGTAAGCTGAGCAAAGAAGAGGCATTTTTACTTTTTTGGACTAAGGGTATTTCAGCCAGCATGGTCAGTGGCCATGCTGACTAGTGGCTTCTGGGAACTGTAGTCCAGGAAGTAACTTCCCTAAGCTCCCCATGCCTCCCTCAACCTAGCACCAGAATAATTGCTTCTTCTAATACATATGCACCCATGTGAAAGGCAAGTTTTATTAATAAATATTAACCTGAAGGAATTGTGAGCCACTGTTCCTTTTGCCAATGCTAGCTCCTTTACCAGAATGGCTTTCCTAATGTGTGAAAGGATCCACCCCACACACCCCTCGAGAACAAATGGGCTTTCAAAAGCAAAATTCTTTAATCGCAAAGAGGAATTGATCCAAGTTACACTTCTCCTTTGATGTTCTTGCTAAATGAACCTTTCTTTGCACACAACCATTGGCTGGCAATACCTCATTGCCTTAATGCCACATGGGGTGGGGTTGGGATCTGCTTTTTAGTTGTCTCTGCTCTCTGGCTTGGCTGGATGGCACTGGGATGAAACACATTAACTTCTGAACCCATATGGACAGGACTGGATGTTTACCCAGGTAGTTCCACTCTACATTTCTCATTCAGTGTAAATGGGGCCATGAGAAGCAAGTACCCCAGGTAATCATCTTGGGTAAAGATGAGAGTCCAGCTATATGGATTTGCTAGGTACAGGGATTCAAGATGCTCAATTTTTTTTACTACATCCTGTACATGATAACTATCTAGGCAGAGAAAACTCTCCAAATGGAGGGCACATCTGTGTGACATAACGTGCATTGGTTTCTGCCCCAGTTTAATTGCCACAACTTTCTCCTGAGCAGTCTTGGGAACTGCAAGCTAGTGATGGTGCTGAGATTTCTCAGATTTTGTGTGTGGCCCCTCAGGATTCTCTAAGGAGATGGAGTTGCTATTAAATACTTTAACCTCAAAGCCTAATAACTACACAGGTACACCTTGGATAGCTAACAGCTATCATATAGAATAAAGGAGGGGTTCTCAACCTTTTCAAGCCAAGGGCCTGGTCATGCTCCTTCAGACAACTTTGGGGGCTGGATCGTCATTTTGCCCTGCCTGCCACACATGGCACTTCTGGGTGTGGCGGAGGCGGGGGGGCACATGAAATGGTGTCATGGGCCGCATCTGGCCCCCAGGCCATAGGTTGAGAACCCCTGGAGTAAAGCATCTGCCTAGAGGAAAAGCAAAGAACAGTAGCATTTGAAGAAAAACCTCTTTTGGGGCCAGGGCCCTTAGGAATACTGTGAGTGAAAAAGAGCAAGTGTCTAGAAAATTGTATGAAACATATGCTTATGAGCAGGCTGGGACAAAATGCATAGCACTTGCCACTAAACAATAGTGTGGCTGTCTGGGCATGCTAGAACAAGAAATTGAGAACTCTGGGGAGTGGGTTGGTGTGCTTTTCTTACCACTATTACAGACATCCATGGCTGGGACAGTACCCCCCTTCTCTACAACAAAAACCAAGTGTGTAATCTCCTTCCTTTCTACTCAAGGTGGAAGTATTGTGAAGAAGTGGGTGAGTCTCCAAAGTCATTCAGCAGTACAAATTAAGGACCAAATGGTACTTCATACTTCAGGATGTTTACATAAACTTAGTTCTCTCTATCTATATAGGGTGTCCAGATCATATATATAGCAGGATCACATACTCATCACCCAAAAGAAGACCAGGCTAGTAAACGACAGTGTATATGTATCCAATCGATGGATTTATAGTCTACTTTTCTCCACAAAAGGTAATGCAAGGCAGTCATATTGAGTAAAAAGTAGAGTTAAAATACAAAGCAAAATAAAATATTAAGCAGAATTAAATGAAGGTCAACATTTAAAACAATTTTAATGTTTTTTTAAAAAATATATGGAAAATACAGCATGGAACTACTGTACTAACAAACCCTTTCCTCAGCAAAATGGCCAGTTGCCAAAATCTGTCCGATTTACTGTAGAAAAAGCATTTGCCTGCCAGCAGGAGGATAGCAGGGAGAATAGCCTGCCATCCCTTGGCCTGGAATTTTGGAGCTTGGGAGCAGCAGGCAAAAAAAACCCTGTGTGTTGGGGCCAAGTGTACAAATATTAATGTAATTTCAAAAGAAGTTCAGCACATCTCATCATCACAGTGGGTAAGAGTAATGGTGTGTCGACTGCTTAATCTGTTCCATGGGGTGAACTGCTGATGGGCAACTTTTAAAGTCTCTGCTCTCCTTTGCTGTGGTACTTTATTTTTGAAACCTATTTGGACAGTAGGGAGACCTTCAAATAGAGGGATGTCCATGGGCACCTTCATCTTGTGAGATCTTGTGAGATTGCTGGAGACAGCTCAAAATAGGCATAAAACCTAAGGTGGAATAAGTCCTGGCCCAGACTTTCTTTAGAATGGATTAAAGACACAAAGTACACTTGGTTGTGTAGAAAATGCAAGGATTTATCATTCCAAAGATGAAGTTACATGTGCCTTACAATATTACATAGTTCTCTCTCTCTCTCTCTCTCTCGCTTTCTTTTGGGGATGGTGGTGGTGGGCCTGAAAGTTCTTAGTTGTTTTTGGCACGTCCAATACACAAAGGGAAGCCAACAAGTTGAGGCAAGAGTCTGTTTTCTCTGGGGAAGGATAAGGATCATATTAAAGGGGAGAATTTTTTTTGATTCTTGAGAAGATCAGAGGCACCGTTGGCTGGCGGTGTTTACCGTGATTCAGATCCATTAAACCAGGGATTCTCAACCTTTTAAAGCCAGGGGTCAGGTCACACTCCCTCAGACAACTTCGGGGGCCAGATGGCTATTTTGCCCTTCCTCCACCACATGGCACTTCCTGGTGTGATGGAGGTATGGTGGGCCCCATGAAATGATGCCATGGGCTTATTCAAATTAATAAAAATGTATTTAAAAAGAGAAAGAAATGGTGCCATAGGCCACATCTGGCCCATGGGCCACAGGTTGAGAACCCCTGCATTAAAGAAGGGGGGCACTGACCCAGCTCAAGCTCAATTTATTTCTAAGCCAGCCATCCCTATGTGCCTCCTTTCCAAAAGCAGGTCAGAATCCCATCAGTGCCCTCCTGATGGCAAACTCCCAACTTCAGCTCATTTTGTGTGGGTAAAAGAGACTCTGTGTCACCTATGAATACCCACTTTTGTCCTGTTTCTGTCACCCTTGGCGGCACCCACTATTGGCTGCTCTGCCTTTTGCCTCTTTGCTTGGTGTTCCTCAGCCCCAGAAGATATCCTGGGAGGGAGGAGAGGACATCAATACAACATTCTGGGGTGTTATGTTCATGGGAACAATGTGGGCTGCCACTGATCCCAGAGTTTACAGAATGGCAGACATAGAATGAATAAATGTGTTAGGCCACTCCTGGTCTCAAGAGTGCAAGAAGAAAAACTCTCACCCTGGATCCCAAGTAGAAGGAACAATGTCCATATCATATTTGTTGTCCATTCATCTATAACGGGGTGCCCAAACTTTTCGGGCCGGGGGCTGGTCACGTGGTTCAGTGTAGTTCCACCAGAAGTGGAAATAAAATGCACCTTTCAATCTGTTTTGCAACAGGATGAGATAGATTTTAAGCTGCCATTTCCCCTGATTAAACCAAAGGTGCCTAAACTATGGCCTGTGGGCCAGATCCAGCCCATTCAGACACATTTTGTTTCTGCTTCCAGGAGTGATGAGGGTGGCGTGGGCTGGATGAATTGGCATCAAGGGCCAGATCTGGCCCACAGGCTGTAGTTTGGGCACCCCTGATCTATAAAAGATGCACTCTTCTGTCATGTCTGGCTATACATACAAAACAAAAGAGCCAGCAATGTAAAGAGCAAAGGGACCTAAAGAAGATAAAAGTCACAAATCAATCTGCTCCTGCTTCAAAGCACACAAGGAGTGAAATGGAGTGAGGAGGGCTGCCTAGTTGTGTGGCATCTTTGCACTAGATCCACCAAAAGGATGCTTTGATCCTGTTCCAATTCTATCCTGTCCCACCCCCCACCCCACAGCCCTGCTATGAACATGACCCACAAATCTCCATAGAAAAACAAATGCTCACAGTCCTAGCTGCTGCCCCCTGGGGAGGCTGTGAAGTCTTGGACAGATTGTCCCCCTGCTCCCTTGGAATGGAGGGATGCTGAGCATCCTGCAGAACTTGGAAGCAAATTGTCCTCTGGGAAATAATCCTGACCCCTCATGCTGGCTGGGAAAAATGGTTCAGAGCCCCCTCAGGCAGCAAATGTGTGTAACCTTGCAGCTATCCCAGGAAACGTAAGGAAGGGAGATGACAGAGCACTGCTGGGAACGGACTCAGGGCTTGGAGCAGTTCCTTTTTACAGACCGCAGCACAGACACTGGGAGTTGGGTTGCAAAAGAGTAATCTTTCCCATCTCTGGACTGACATTTCCTCTTTAGTGGTGCCTGTACAAAGAGGCACCACGCCTTCATGCAGGCACAAAGGATATACTGTACTGTATATATATATATATATATATATATATATATTTCATTCTGCTACTCACCCATCCTTCTTTCCATCCTAAGAATCACCTGGCTCTTGCAAAAACCTGCCAAGTAGAAAACGATCTATCTCTTCCTCTATGATAAGAGTGGCTCTCCAGATGTTGTTAGAGTGAAACTTCAAGCACTCCAGAGCACTACTGGAAGTTGCCACCCAACAGCATTTGGGAAGGCCAGAAGTCTTCTCCTATCCCATTAATATCAAACCCTCCCCATTGTCACTACTGAGTATGTTACAAGCACCCCCTGCTGAACTGAGAGCAGATTGCCAGATGTATCTGCGGAAATATCTGTGAGCAACCTTTTTCAACCTGGTGTATTCCAGAAGAGTAATTTGGTCCATTCATTTCAGCACATCAGGAAGGCACCAGGGACAGCTTCATGGAAGCTGTTTTGATGCATCTCTATTCACTCACAAAACCTGGCTGGCCACTCTTTGTTCATGAACAATAAGTCACCTTACATGGCACAGGCTGAACTGCTGCTTTCTTTTCACTCTGGTGTCAAATGAAGCAGATGTTTTGTTGACTATGAGCAGAGAATAGTTACAGGCAAAGAGAAAAGACTGCTACCTCTGGATGATTGTAGCTATTGGTCCTAAAGGTGGATGGTGGATGGAAGGACACAAACTCACTTTCAGGGAACCTCAGCGAAAAGAGTGAAATAATATCTCACAACTAGGCACCTTCAGGTTATGAGAAGTTGACGGGGTGGCCAGATGAACTTCAGAAAGGGCCTAAAAAACCTGGTTAGCGCAGCGGGTGTGGGGTGCTGCCGGTGTGCTTATATAAGGCTGTCCAGGTTTTCATTTTATAGGGAGGGTGTTTAAAATTGGTTTTAATAGTTTTTAAAGTTTTAAGTGTTTGATTTTGTATGATGGGGATGTTTTATACTTTGAACCTTTTGATATCAACTGTGAGCTGCCCAGAGTCGCTTCAGCGAGGGAGGCTGCAATGATGATGATGATGATGCCGCCGCCACCACCGCCATCAGTGGTGGCGGCGGCGACAACAACAACAACAACAGTGACAACAACTTGGAAATGACAGTTGATCAAAAGCTCCTTCCCTCTGCATAAATACAGTGTGAGACATGGAAGGAGTTAATTAGTGCTTGCCATTTATCCACTATAGATACTCATGTACCATATTCAATCCTTGAAATTTTTATTATGATTTGTCAAACTAACTGGAATTTCTTGGGATTCACATGTCCAAAATGCCTGGAAATGTAAAGTTTAACTATCCCTGGTATATTTCTTCATGGCCATGTCTCATTATTCTTGATGTTCCACATCAATGCTTCCATCACATATTGGAAGGCCTTCCAAGATGCATTTTGTACTTGGGTACAAGCCCCCAAAATGAAATATGCCTCTCAAACACCATGACAGGTGAATGTTTTATTTAAAATTGAGAATAACAATCAGGGAAGGATTGGGCACACACTGCCACCACCACCAACAACAACATAAATCAAGGATGGGCAAGTCCAGCAGATAAGCTGGTCAAATTTCTCCTTGGGAAAATATCTGGGAACTGAACAGACCATAAAAAATGGAACAAAAGGAAAACACACCAAAACCATCAGCAAGCAAGCAAGCAAACAAAACTGGAAAGTGAAAGAAAAAAAGAGAAGAGAGCTTTCTTTTCAATGTTTCTGAGTTGCTTGCCCTCAAATTTAAGCAGGAAACTGCAACAACCCCATTTAAATCAAGCAAATTCTTGTTTTATTATGTAACTTTTTCTGTTTTGCTACCAAAAATTAGATGTGCTGGGTCACTACAACTAAAAGCGCTACAACTTCTTCTTCTTTTTAAAAAATGAATCATGGCTCCTGGAGCACCAACTCTTTTTCTTCTGTGGGCGGATCTTTTTTGGGTAAGCATCTGTGACATGGGTAGAGAAATATAATAGGACCAGGGACCAGAAAAAGAGAATCGGAGGAGCTGTACTTTGCCCACCCCAGTGCAGATATTTCACAATTGTCAGGGTGCATGTTGGTACAGTTGGGTACCAATATATTCGATTACAGTGATACCTCACACAATGTCCAAACTTGGTTCCACAAGTTTGGACTTTATATGGATTTGGACTTTGTATGAGGCATGCAAAATCCTAGCCACAATGCCTCATACAACGTCTAAATCCTTGCCGCGATGCCTCGTACAACGTTGTTTCCATAGAGATATATTGTACTGTAACAGCACAGACTTCAGGGCAAAGTCAAGGAAACAGACAGGAAACTGACAGAACTTTAGGAAATCATTGTCTAAAGGCTAAAAACATTACAAAAACACTTCAAACAACCCTGATTGTCCAAGAACCTGAAGAATTCTGCAAAAAATCCCAGGAATACTTCTAAAAATTATGACAAAAATAATAAAAAAAATGTCCAAACTTGTGCTCAAAACCACTCCTAAACATGCTTTGCTCGTGCAAAACCCACAAGAGCAATGCATGCATGCGTCCTGCCTTTTATATTGCCCAGGCACAATGCAACCTGGGGAAAACCCCAATGCCTCATACAAAGTCGCAGTGACTTTGTATGAG
The DNA here is from genome assembly GCA_035047305.1 of Bradypodion pumilum. Taxonomy (NCBI): domain Eukaryota; kingdom Metazoa; phylum Chordata; class Lepidosauria; order Squamata; family Chamaeleonidae; genus Bradypodion; species Bradypodion pumilum. The sequence goes on from JAWDJD010000002.1 coordinate 322,825,020, forward strand.
GCAACTTTTTTCAAGGAATTAGGCGATGTTGTATGAATTCGATGTTGTATGAAGCGGACTTTGTATGAGGTATTACTGTATAAAACTTACCTTGTGAAGCCACCTTAGAAAACAAGGAGCTTTAGGAGGCAAGGGAAGGTTAGAGATCACTGTTTATCAGTCCCTTCCTGTATTCAAAGGATTTACTTTTCAGATCAAATGCTTATGAGAAAACAAAGCTAGATCCCAATCTGGTCCCACAGTCACAGCCTGATTAACCCTGAGTTCAAGCCCAGACCCTCACTTTGACTATAAATAGCTCTGCCTTTTCCTTTCCCATCCTCCCGGCAAGAGAAAAGAAATGCCTGCCCTTTTATGGTCAAAATGGCAGATTCCTAGAGCTGAACAGTCCAGATCTCCTATGTTGGGCCCGAGCCAAGGGGCCCAGGGGGATATAGCACTGGGCCTTCCAAGCTGCTGCCTCTCCTCTTCAGTGGGCTTGGCTGGGATAAATTATAATGCCAAGAATAAAGAGCAGGTTTTCAGAGCCTTAGAGAATGGAATGGTGCAGTTAAAGCAGTTTGGAATCTGTGGTTAACAAACATTTGATGGTTTGTTCCTCTTCTTTCTCAGGATTCCTCTCCCCAGGCTGCACTTGATGGGTTGCAGATGAAAGACTGGACATTTTGTTCTGGTTCCATGAATGGAAGCCAAACTCTCAGCTTCGGAATCAAGGTGCCACATTCCAGTGGTTTCGTAAACACACTGCCAAATCAATGACAAACTAGGTATGCCTGTGAAAATGATGTTCATTCGTGTGTTAACAAATGAGGGGTTCGGTCTCAGATATGCTAGATGCTTGCGCAGGAACACACATACATTGTGTGTTGTATTTAAAATATTTTTATAAGAAAAGAAATTGCATCTTTCATACAGTGACATGGAGAAATAGGGTGTCTCATAGTTTACATATATGATTTTGAAAAGAGCATGCATTTGTTGACTATGAGCAGGGGATAGTTACAGGCAATATTTGCTTCAACGACCCAGATAAAACTGCATCCAAAATAGCAGATTTTCAATTTGTATAAATAAATAGGTAAATCTGATTTTTAATTGTTAAAACACATGTTTCTTTTCTGGCAGTGAAAGCTGAACTGCAATGGAACATTGAAATGCAAATTTCTATTTCCTAATTCTGAAAGGTAAAATACAAAAGCATTGGGAATAGATGTGGAACTTCTATACAACAATGGGCTTAATTTACTGATGACTATGTAAAACAGATGCCCAAACCTTTTGGGCCATGGGCCGGTAACGTGGTTCCTCCCATTGGAAGTGGAAGTAAAGCATGCCTTGCAATCTGTTTTACAACAGGATGAAATAGATTTTAAACTGCCATTTTCTCTGATTAAAACAGGGGTGCCCAAACTATGGCTCATGGGCTGGATCCGGCCCATGGGCTATAGTTTAAGCACCCCTGATGTAAAATATTTGTGTGCCATTGTGGCATAAAAATGAAAACAACCATAGAGCCAGAGCTGACCCAAAAAGTTGCATAGTACTTGAAGCAAGGCAAGTTATTTTGGCACATGAGGTAGAAATTATAACATCATAAATTTATAGAAATCTAAACGCTGAGAATTTGTTGTCCTTTCATGACCCTGAGGAATGGAGGAGTGCAAAAGGAACAGCCAATGTCAGAATTACTGCTGGACATTTTAGGCGACAGTAGTGAGGGATGACCTGTATAGAACCCAGAAGAAACACAGTCCTGACCCACAGGGATTGCCAAATAAATTACATCTAATAATTCTTTCTCCTTGGAAGAATGGGAAAATGTTACTGCTCTACAAATTTTATTTCTTTCCAGGCCTCTACATCACTGCTTGGATGTGTTGCAAACAGGGATTCTTAAGGGCTGCCTGGATAGCTCAGTGGTTTTAAGTATCTGGGTGCAGAGCCAGAGGTTGAGAGTCTAATTCCCCATTGTGCCTTCAAAGAAAAAAGCCAACCTGTGCAGCCATGGGTAATCTACATAATCCAAGGGTGCACCAGAAGAAGGGAATTATTAACGCCTTCTGGGTACTCTCTACCTAGAAAACCCTGGAAAGGATCACTATAAGTCTGAATTGACTTGACATCACACAATTTTTAATGTAATTATTAATGTATGAAAAGGAAGAGGCACTGAGTTCATATTGCAAATATACATTGGCTACTACAGTATAGTAAAGAATTTTGGAAGAAGATCAGGCCATGCTTTGTAGACTACAGCAAAGCCTTTGACTGTGTGGATCATGAAAAGCCACGAACTTTTATAAAAGAAATAGACATACAGTATATCAATACTTGACCGTCTTGATGCTTAATTAAACTCCAGATGAGAAAATTAGTATTAGGAATATGGAGAAAAACTATGTCAGATAAAGAATGCTCTAGCTCTCTGTCTCTTCAGTCTATAGGCAGAACATATCATATGAAAACCTGGGAAGGTTTTCATATGATGAAGGAAGAGTGACAAATTGGTGGAAGAAACATCCATAATTTAAGATACGCAGATGACACCATATTACTAGCAGAAAGCAACAATCACTTGAATTGAACCCTGATGAAGGTAAAGGAATTCCAAAATAAGACTATAATTCAACATTAAGAAGATAAAAATCATGATTGCAGAACTACAGCACTATAAAGTTGACAATGAAGAAATTATCAAAGAGTTTGTATAACTTGGTTCAGTCATCAATCCAAATAGAGAATACAGCCAAGAAATCAGAAGAAGACTGTAATTCTCAAGGGCAGCAATGAAGGGACTGAAAAAGATCCTCAAGGCAAAATCATCCACATTATTGTACTGTATTTCCAATTACTATGTATGGATGTGAAAGCTGGAGAGTGAAGAAAGCCAAAAGGAAAAATATTGATTTAACTGCCCAAAAGACAAACAAGTGGGTCCTAGATCAAAGCAAATCTGAACTGCCTCTAAAAGCAAAACTGGCCAAACTAAGACTGCAGCACTTTGGGCACATCACAAGAAGACAAGACTCTCTGGAAGAAACAATCACTTTGGGGGGAAAGATGGAGGCAGAAGGAAAAGAGGAAAACCAAGTGTGGCATATACTGACTCCATAAAGTAAATAACAGCCTGGGAGTTTACAATAGCTGAATATGGCTGTTAATGATATAATATTTTGGAGTTCATGTATTCATAGGGTTCCCATAAATTGAAGAAGACCTGATGGCATGAAACAACAGCAAAAGTACAAAAGGCCAGTCCAAAATATGGAGCACTATCATTCATGGCAGCATGTTGCGCATGCACATGCACATTTTACTTCCACTTCCAGGAGCGCTGTGGGCCAGATCTGGCCTGCTGGCCATAGTTTGGACAACCCTGCTCTACAGCAAGCAGCTGATAGGTTTAAATGCAACATTTGTGTATAAGATGTAGTTTGCCTATGAGAAAAGTCACCTGTGTTTCTTTGGAACTACCCTAAAACTGAATCCTAGGTTCAGTCCTAGGTTCAGTCCTAGTCTTTAAAACTAGCATTTTGCAAGGAAGATGAAAGAAACAAGGGTAAGAGGCCTTAAAAGGGGGGCAGTTAACCCAGGGCAGAGAAACCCAAAGACACTCCCCTCATCTATCAGACGTGCTATGTAAGTTTGTTCCTACAAGAAATTTAGGTTCCCAACATATATGCTCTGACAGCTCATTCCCATATCCTCTTCCCAGGGCCTGTGTCTCAATCCTTCTCTCTCTATCAGAAAGTCTTCATTCCATATAAGCCTCCTCCTTCCCCTTCTCCATCTTTCTCTATTAGCTTTGCTTACCTACCACCAACCGTCTGAAAAGGGACCATTATCATTTCTTGACACACTCTCTCTTCTTCTCAGCATAAGCTGCTGACAGAATGATGGCTTCATAGATCTTGCCACTTCAAAACTATGAAAACAGAGGCTGTTCTGAGTCAGGGGCAGTAAGAACAAATGTGCCATGCTGCTTCTTGCCTGCAACAGTTTGTGCCACACCAACCCCCTCTGGTGGTAAGCTATGGGGCTATGCATGTTGTGAAGACACATACAATGTGTGGTGCCCCTTAAAGCACTAAAGTGCACATTTTATAAAGCTGTCGTTAAGTGAGTCCAAGGAAACATTGGCAGCATCCCAGTCAATATTATGTGCCCTTTTTAAAACACACACACACAAACGGAATCCATAACATGTGTCCAGCAACATCATAAAGACGTCCCTTCATCAGTGCCACCATGTCATGAAGAATAAAGACAGCTCCATTGCTCAGCATGTGGGCTGCCTACTGATGAACATTTGGAGGTAGGGCCAGTCTGGGACCTTACTGTCCTGGTACATTGTGCCATGTCCTTTGGTGTGTGACATTTGTACAATTTAAAAACTAACTAACAAGCAAACAAACAGAAACCAAACAAGCAACCCAAGGCATAAAAAGATTTCAACCCTGGGGCATGTGAACTAGTAGATCAGGGAATGCTCTGTTTACATTTTGCATTCCTAGGACAGAGGAAATGATCTGCTACATCTATTCCCAAGAGAGGAGCAATCACGTCAGCAAGTCCATCAGAGAAGGCTGCTCTATTTTCGCTGGCAACATTTATCTGTTATCAATGTCTGAGAAGGGAATGAAGAAGGGAAGTCCTCAAAGTGACATTTCAAAGGTCAGATCAACCATGATTAAAAAAAAAAACCTATGACTGTTAAGTTTTCTGCATGTATAATGATAAAATAAAGGTCATCTAGGCTTGACATAATTAAGACCACCAGTGGTTATTTCTCATAAATGAGAGAACACTTCTGCATTACACATGCTGCTTTCTTTTTCACAAGGCTAGCAACCATGTGGGATAAATGCATGGAATGGGGATCTGGACAGCACTCTTTGACTTGGGTTTGGTCTTATATATGTTTACAGCCCCTATGCACAGAACCAATTTAAACATGCAACCTGTGCATGTCTAGGTGCTTGCTTGGGTTCATGGAGACCCACACAAAAGAAGATGGAGAGCAGCCTGCACACGAACATTTTGCATACAAAAAGGCCCTCACCAAACAGAAATTACCAACACCCTGTTGAAACCAATTATTTGAGAAAATGTATCTGTAAGAGGTGATTCAGAATACACATGGAGCAGGTGGATTAGCCAGGTTTTCTATGGGGATTCCTGTTCTGAATATTTACAGCACAGTCTATGCATCACCACACAGCAGAACATCCCACTGTGTTCAGTGCAGTTTACTCCATGTTTGGTTGTTCAGTCGCACAGTCAATTCCGACCCTTTCTGACCCCATGGACCATTGCCCGCCAGGCCCCTCTGTCCTCTACCATCTTCCTTAACCCACCCAGCTCTGTGCCCATTGTGTCTACAATACCATATAGCCATCTCATATTTGGCTGCCCCCTTCTTCTTTTGCCCTCCACCTTTCCTAGCATCAAGGCTTTCTCAAGTAAATCCTCTCTTCTCATTTGATGTCCAAAGTACTTTAGCTTCATCTTTACTATTTGATAAATATACTGTATATAAGATTCTGAGTTTAGACCAGTAATCACTTGGTGACCTAGGTAGGGTTGTACTCCCTCTTAGCCTGCCTCACAGACTTGTGAGGATACAGTTGGGTGGGAGAAGAGTTTGTATGCTGTCTTGAACGTAGTGGATGAAATGGAGGGTGAAAATATAACCAACTAGCATATGTGTGCCCGGCCAGCCGAGCATTTTTAAAGTGTGTGTTGGTGGTTAGGGGTGGTTTTGGGTGTGCACAACCACCACCACCCATACAATATCACTCCAACCAGCAACACACACATTAAAAATTCCTGGCAAGGCAGGAGTGTCATGTCTGTGTGTATGTGTATTGTGTGTGTGTGTGTGTGTGTGTGTGTGTGTGTGTGTGTGTGTGTGTGTGAGAGAGAGAGAGAGAGAGAGAAACAGTGTGTGTGTGTGTGTGTGTGTGTGTGTGTGTGTATTGTTCCCCCAACTCCCCCAAACCCAGGGGACCAGGCAGAGAGGGGGTCGCCCTGCAGGACACCCTGTTATTAAAGAGAAGAAACCAAGTGGTTTCTTCTCTTTAAAAACTGAGTGTTTGGGAGGGGGTGGAATCGATCCCCTCTCCCTGGTCCCCTGGGTTTGGGAGGGTTGGAGGGAAAAAAGGGGTCTGTCCCCCCAACCCTTCCAGAGCTAAGGGACCCAGCAGAGAGGGGATCCCCCCCACAGGACACCCCGTTATTAAAGAAGAAACCAAGCTGTTTCTTCTCTTTAAAAAGGAGTGTTTGGGAGGGGGTGGAATTGATCCCCTCTCCCTGGTCCCCTGGGTTTGGGAAGGTTGGGGGGACAAAAGGGGTCTGTACCCCAAACCCTTCCAGAGCCAGGGGACCCAGCAGAGAGGGGATCCCCCCGCAGGACACCCTGCTATTAAAGAGAAGAAACCAAACGGTTTGTTCCCTTTAAAAATGGATTGTTTGGGGTGTGGGGTGTGGAATCGATCCCTCTCCCTGGGCCCCTGAGTTTGGGAGGTTTGGGGGGACAAATGGGGTCTATCTCCCCAACCCTCATGAACCCAGGGGACCCAGTGGAGAGGGGGAATTCCCCCAACACCCCCATATTAAAGAGAGGAAAGAAAGTGGTTTCTTCTCTTTAACAACGGCGTGTTGGGCGGTGGGGTGGATTCATTCCCCTCTCCCTGGTCCCCTGGGTTTGGAAGGGTTGGGGGGACAAAATGGGTCTGAACCCCCAACCCTTCTGGACCCAGGAGACACAGGAGATGTGATCGATTCCACCCCCACCCCACAAACACTCCATTTTTAAAGAGAAGAAACCGCTTGGTTTCTTCTCTTTAATAACAGGGTGTCCTGCGGGGGGGGGGGAATCCCCTCTCTGCAGCACCTTTGCCTCCCAGAGATAAGGAATCTCCATCACGGAGGGGCTTTGCTTCTCTCTGGGTTGGCTGGGAACAGAACTTTCATTCCCAGCCAACCCAGAGAGAAGTGAGGCCTTTTCTCTGGTAGATCAGAAGGTGGTCCGGCCTCTCCTTTGTCCATGTGGGCGTCAACGCCACGTCGCCTGCAGGGATGAAGGAGAGACCGGTGCTTCTCCCTACGCAGAAGGCCACGCCGAGAGGGAAAGCGTTTGAGAGATCCAGCCAGAGCCGGCAAAAGGTAAGTGCGGTCGGTGCGGGTTGGCTAAGGGGTTGCGCAGTGCAGAGGACTCTTGGAATTGTAGTTCTTTTTTTTTGCTGCATTCGTTGTGCGGCTGCCCCACTGGCGACCACCAAAACCCCGCGGCGTTGGGAGGGCAGGAGTTACGGTGAGTACGGAGGGCTAGGTCGGGGATGGTTGGGCCTGGTGCGGGAGCCTTTGAATGAACCCAATGGTTAAGGGGCCTTTTTATAGGTATAGATGAAGAAATAAATAATACCCAAAACAAGGGTTTTTGCTAATGTGGTGTAGTGGACAGAATAACAGACTCATTGTCAGAAGACCTGGATTCAGTTTTTTGCTCAGTCATGAAAATTCACTGGGGAGAGTATTACTGGTAAAAAAAAAACTCCTTAAATATCTCCCTTACCTTAAAACAGGGGTTCTCAACCTTTTCAAGCCACAGGCTTGACCACACCCCCTCAGACAGCTGAGCGGGCCAGACTGGTTCCCCCCACCATAAACGCTACTGTAAAATGTGTCTGTAAACACATTCACAACAGCCATGGGCGCATTTATGGCCATCGTAAACACTTCCGCTTCCACTTCTGGTGGTGGCGACATGGGCCACATAAAATGGTGTTGCAGGCCAGGTCTGGCCCACAGGCCATAGGTTAAGAACCCCTGCCTTAAAACCATATTAGAGTTGCTCTGAGATGGTTCTGACCTGATGGCCCATAACACATAATATATGGTTTATATAATGCCATTGTTCTTGCAGTATGGATCTGTATTTCAGCTGCCCATATCTCCTTTATACATTGCTTTCCCCTGTACTGTATGCCCTGCACAAAATTGACTTTAGCATTGAACTCTCTTAAAAAACAAGCCTTAAAAATGTTTAATGGAACAGGCTTACTCCAGAATAGTGACAACAACTTGCTCATGCCAGCAGCATGCACTGCCTGCATAGTTATTTATGGCAAAAGAATGGAAAGAAACATGTACTGATGTTTGCACACATACATTTACATATATTTCCACCAGCATTATGGCACATCTCTCTTCAGTCCCATTTCTTTTCAAAGATTTAATATCTAATAACTCATGGTGGAGGTTTAAAATCTTAAGAATTGTAATTGTTCAGGCATAAACTCTCCATATGGAGCCATGTTTCTGAAAGGTTAGTGGCTTTTTACCTTCTAAGGATATGCTACCTGTAATGAACTCGTCAACGCCACCATTCTGCCTGCTTTATTATATGGCAGGTGGACGAAAGCTATCACAGAATGGATACCACTTGACATAAAGCGACCACTGGGAAGGCCAGCAACCAGATGTGGGGGAGACCAGTTCAGGGTAAAGTTCCCGAGGCCCTGAATGAGACTGGCATGGGATCAGAAAGAGTGGAAGATGATGCTTTGATCTGCTACATCAACCTGATGTGTGAAACACAGATCAACCAAGTAAGTAATGTATAATTTAACCCAAGGTCTAATACTAGAATTCCCCTTCAGATTCAAATTCACTTCTTTAGAAAGATCTTTAGGTTGTAATTCTATACCCATTATTTTAGAGTAGGCCCATTGAGTTCTAGTAGACATTTATAAGACTGTATTCCTTATTCAAACAAGACCTGTTGTTTGGGCCCGAGTATAAGAAGCTCAAGATACCCAGGATGGTATAGGGGATAGAGTGATGGGCTAGGACAGGAAGCCTGAGTTCAAATCTCCACTCAGCCATGGAAACTCACTGGAGTTGTGTACCTAATAAAATATCACCTTAAATGTCTCACTTACCTTGAAGGTATTACAGTCTTTATAAGCTGGTTCCAACTTGCCGACACATAGCAACAATAGGATACACACCAAATTCTAACCCAACTTTGTTTTTGAAAATAATCTATTATTTTTTCATTAAGAAAACAACCAGTTCTATCATGCTCCCCACCCCACACCCCACCCCAGAATATGCTTTCTTTTCACCATCCCAGGGAGGAGGTGGGAGGAGGTGAGGGAAGCTGTCAGTAATTCTTATTATTAAAACACTTCCTTTAATGGCAATAAAGTAAACCAAGCCTGCATCTTGCTGGCTGCTGGCTTTCCCATGGTTGTCTCTCAGCTTCACTGACTGTGAAATATGGGAAGAAGTGGAGAAACACCCCCTCCACCTCCCGCCTTGAGAGAATGGCCATAAATAGTTGATGGAGTAGAAATAAGCATCAGGAAGGGGTGTGGGCAGAACCAAATATGTGTGGTGGGATGCCACATTTGTTCTGTATCTTGGAGACTTGTGGGACATATGGGGGAGATCCTCACTGCAAAATGTTGAGGGAGGTGTCCCACCACTCCTCAGTCTAGGAACTGCCCATGTTCTGTACAATTCTAAGGAGATGGTGTTCTTCTGGTGTTCACCTTTTAAAGGCAGAGCCAGCCCTATCATTGAGGGAGGGAGGAAATTTGAGGTATAATGAAATAGTAGCAAATTGTTATTTTTCTTTGTTTCTTATTGTTCTGTTTTTGCTGTTACAAAATGAGCCAAAATAATTTGCAGTCTTTGGGTACTAAAAGCAGCAAAACTCCAGGATCAGATTTGTCTTAGAGAGCAAAATACCTTGAATAGGGTTCTCAGACATAAGCTTGTAGGATATTTTCAAATTGCTCACGAGAAAGGCTATATTTACTGTACTCCCAGATAGCCTATTCTGTGAGAGCCAGTTTGGTATAGGATTCAAACTAGGATTCAGGGAATCTGGGTTCAAACTTCTGTTTGGCCACAGAAACTCACTGCTGTGTGTGAATGGTAAACTATTCCTTACACTTTTATGTACAGTACCTTGAAAATTCTATTACAGTCACCGTAATTTGGACATGGTTTGACAGCACATAACAATAACATGTCTTGTACTGTATTTCTGCATTTCTTTAATACAGAAGAAACTGGACAAAGATCAACAAATTTTCTTGGCCATGCTGCCAACTTTCACCTTCCAAAATCAAGGTGGACTGTTATCAAGGCAACATAATCAGACAGCCCAGAACTAAATGGCCTGAAACATAATTACTTATGGCAAGTTTTCATATGGTTGAAGATTATTTGTCTATGTAGTGATGGCAACTCAAAGTGTTTAACTGCCCTTCATCCCTGCCCCCCCCCCCCCCGCCGTGAGGAGTTCTGTTTACATACATGCATACATGCATACATGCATACATGCATACATACATACATACATACATACATACATACATACATACATACATACATATTTATATGTTTATTTCAACAATAAAATACAAGTATAAATATTTTAAAAGATTTAACATGATAGTATAAATAATAAACATAACAACACAACAATTCAAAAAGCCAGCAATACCAATATACACTTAAGCCATACCCATCATAGGAAAAACCACAGTATGCATGTATGTATGTATGTAAACAGAACTCCTCACGGTGCGGGGGGGCGGGGCGGGCAGGGATGAAGGGCAGTTAAACACTTTGAGTTGCCATCACTACATAGGCAAACCTTGTTCTATTGCATGATAATAAGAGTAAGATTCTAAGGAGGGCTTCTCTTATCCATCACTGAAATAGGAGAGACATTTTGAAATTTGCAGTGGCTCAGTGGACACTGAACCTTCTGGAGATCAATGTGTTGCTTCTAGTAGGACCCATCCCCATATTTCCTTCTTCTACTTACTTTGTTCCTACATCAAAAATTCACACTGAATTTGTGTTTTTAGCCTATGAACCACAGTCTGATTCCTCAACAGTTTCATTTGGCAGTTTCATTTCAGTGTCAAAGATACAGGCTCCTCTTCTAAGTTATTGACAAACCAGAATTCATCAGCTCATTAGTAAGTTACGTGTTGCTAGACACCAGAGACCTTTGAACAATCATTCTAAGCATGATTCAAAACAGCATACTAATTTTTGTGTACAAGTATGTAAAAGACATGTATATGTTATATCTAAATTTCAGCAATTTGTTTGCTTCTCCTTCTGTGTCTAGGCCAGACGTAAAATTGCCAAAGTGAAGGCACTTTTTGGTGAGTTCATCCTGCAGTTCCTTTCGCCTGACCTAGTGTGAGAAAGATTAGCCAGCAACACAAGGTTGCCGTCACCAGGGTATGCCCAACTGTGGTTAAAAAATACCACAATCTTCGAGAAGGCTCTTTCTGTGCTGAAATAGTTTGACACCGACCTTTTCTGGCATAGTGAGCAATATCCTCTTGTGCAACACCAGCATACCGCCCGTGCTGGCATCAGAGACAGCATGCTGCTGCTAATTAAGAGTTCCTGCTTTGATTCTGGGTTATGTCTGACTTGTACACAATGAGATAAAGTAGCACTGAACTGAAGAAAGCAGGAACTTTGTAATTATTAGCCATCTGGATGCCTGCATTTTCATTCCCATTGCACTGAAAGAGCTTCATAACACACATTTTGGCTAACTTACTGTAGTTCAGGAGAAAACAATTCATTAAAGCACATTAGGTTTATTCTATTCCCAACTAAGCCACCCACCATCTTATTCCTTACAAGACTTGAAGGGTCAGGGCAGGGGTGCCCAAACTATGGCCCACAGGCCAGATCCAGGCCCTGATGCCAATTCATCCACCCCACAAAGCCGTTGTTGCTCCCAGGAGCGGAAGTAAAACATACCTGTATGGGCGCGTTTTACTTCTGCTTCCGGGAGCAACAAGGGCATTGTGGGGTAGATGAATTGGCATTGGGGGACGGATCCAGCCCATGGGCCATAGTGACTGGCCCACTGAACAACGTGACCGGCCCGTGGCCTGAAATGTTTGGGCACCCCTGGGTCAGGGCCTCATGGTCTGCTGACTATTTGTGTGCATGAGTGAGGGAGGGAGAGAGAAAGGGTGGAGGGTCAACAAAAAGGAGAGAATGAATGTGAGTGAATACATCAACTGCCTCCTTATTCATAAGAACAGCCTTGCTGGAACAGGCCACAGCTCATCCAGTCCAGCATTCTATCTCACACAGTGGCTCACCATTTGCTTCAGGGGATCCCAAGCAGATGCCTTCACCTGTTTAGGATTCCCTGGAAATGGTATTGACAGCTATCCTGCCTATCTCTCAAACCCGGAGGTTGTCCTTAGGTATCCATAATTATAGCCATTGATACCCTTGTCCTCCATGAACTTGTCTAATCGTTCTTAAAGCTGTCACGACTGACAGCTGTCACCACTTCTTCTGGCAGGGAGTTCCATAGACCAGTGATCCTCTGGGTGAAAAAGTACTTTCTCTTATTTGTTTGAGAACTAGTACCCAAAAGTTTCATGGAGTGCCCCCTAGTTCTAGTGTTATGTGATATGGAAAACAGTTTTTCCTTATCTACTTTGTCCATGCTGTGCATGATTTTATAAACTTCAATCAGGTCACCTCTTAGACGCCGTCATTCAAGAGTGAAGAGGCCCAACCGTTGCAGCCTCAGATGGTAAGGAAGGTGTTCCAGGCTCCTAATCATTCTGGTTGCCCTCCTTTGCACTTTTTCCAGCTCCATAATATCCTTCTGGAGGTATGGCGACCAGAACTGTACACAGTATTCCAGATGGGGCCTCACCATAGATTTATAAAGAGGTAAAATGACACTTGCTGACTTATTTTCTACATCCTTCCTAATGATCCCTAGCATTGAGTTTGCTTTTTTTACTGCTGAGGCACACTGGGTTGATACCTTCATTGAGCTGTCCACCAGGACACCAAGGTCCCTTTCCTGGTTTGTTGCAGAGAGTTCAGACCCCTTCAGTTTATAAATGTAATTGGGGTTCTTTGCCCCAATGTGCATCACTCTGCACTTACTAGTGTTGAAGCTCATTTGCAACTGTTTTGCCCACTCCCCCAGTGTCAAGAGATCCCTCTGGAGCTCCTCACAATCTCTCACAGTTTTCACAACCCTGTATAATTTAGTGTTGTCAGCAAATTTGGCTACCTTGCTATTTACTCCTACTTCTAGATCATTTATGAAGAAGTTAAAAAGCAGGGGTCCCAGTACTGAACCTTGGGGGACCCCACTCTTTACTTCCCTCCACTTGGAGAAGTGTCCATTTAGTGCTACCCTCCGTTTTCTGTCCCTTAGCCAGTTGCTGATCCAGGACAAGACCTGTCCCTTTATTCATGACTGGCAAGTTTATTCAAGAGCCTTGTCAAAAGCCTTCTGAAAGTCGAGATAAACAATGTCAACTGGCACTCTCCAAAAATTCCAACAGATTAGTGAGGCATGATTTGCCCTTGCAAAAGCCATGTTGGCTCTCCTTTAGCAGCGCCTTCTCTTCTATGTGCCTATTAATTCTATCTTTTAGGATGGTTTCCATCACTTTACCTGGGACACATGTCAAACTGACTGATTGGTAGTTTCCTGGATCACCCCTGGATCCTTTTTTGAAAATTGGTGTTACATTCGCTAGCTTCCCGTCATCAGGCACAAAGCCTGATTTTTGGGAAAGATTATATATTTATGCTAGGAGATCAGCAATTTCATCTTTAAGTTCCCTGAGAACTCGTGGATGAATGCCATCTGGTCCTGGTGATTTATTAGCATTTTGTTTAACAAGACATGCAAGGACCTCCTCCCTGGTTATTTCTATCTGGCTTAATTCTTCGGTTTCCCTCCCTACGAAGATAGGCTCTGTTTTGGGCATGTGGTCTCTGTCTTCTTCAGTGAATTCATATCAATTTTTTGCCCTTGTTTCTGCCTGTTGCCTATATATATATAGGTAAAGGTAAAGGTTTCCCTTGCTCGAAAGCCAGTCGTATCCGACTCTAGGGTTAAATGCTCATCTCTGTTTCAAAGCCGAAGAGCCAGTGCTGTCTGCTTCTGCAGACGTTTCCGTGGTCATGTGGCAGGCATGACTAGACACCAGAGAGCACGGAACGCTGTTACCTTCCCACCGAAGTGGTCCCTATTTATCTACTTGCAATTTCTTGCTTTCGAACTGCTAGGTTGGCAGGAGCTGGGACAGACAACGGGAGCTCATTCCATCCTGCAGAACTCGGGAATCGAACTGCTGACCTTCTGCCTCCCAGTCAGCATCTTAGCCACATGAGCCACTGCAGTCCCATGTGTGTGTGTGTGTGTGTGTGTGTGTGTGTGTGTGTGTGTGTGTGTGTGTGTGTGTGTGTGTGTGTGTGTGTGTGTGTGTGTACACACGCACACATGCAGAAGCGGAAGTAAAACATGCTTGTATGGGTGCATTTTACTTTTATACACACACACACACACACTCTAGTAAAAGTATATATACGCTAGTAAGCTTGTGAGGACAAACTCAAAGACTTGGATTCTGATCTTGGTTCATTTCTAAACTCACATACTGACAACAACATTGGACTCCATTATGTTGCTATTACAATAATTAATAAAATGCTACAAGCTTTTGAGAATTCTACTTTGTGGGAAGAACGCCTACATTGCAGAATTAAACTGATTTTTAAAAATTTCCTTTTCATTGGAGATCTATCGTTCTTTGAGTGAAACTAAAGATTGCTAGTAAAGTCACAGCTTTCCCACCAAACTTGCTCCCACAGGAATCTTTGGAGGAAGTAGCAACAATTAAATTGGAATAAAATTAATATACTGCATATCACTTAACATGATAATTGTGTGCTGTCAAGTCAATTCTGACTAACGGTGACCCTTTCTGCGGTTTTCTATGTAGAGAATAAACAGAAGTGGTTTACCATTCCCTTCTTCTGGGGCTGCCCTGGAACTGTGCAGCTTGCCCATGATTGCAAAGGCTAGATCTTTTCCCTGGAGACGTAGTGGGGAATCAAACTCCCAACCTCTGGCTCCACAGATATACAGCATACTAAAACCAGTAAACTACACAGCCAGCATATCGCTGATGATTTGTAACTTTAAAAAATTAAATTCAGCATGCTTGACACATTCTTTGGGTTGACTTAAACTTTTGCAGGCAAACTATCCTCTCTATATAATTCCTTAACAATAGAATTTAGAGATGTTGTGTACTGAATGTAGTGTGTTGAATGTATTTGTAACCACACGAATGGGTACAGGTAACACTGTAACCTTCTGTATGAGGACGCGAGCTAGTGGCCACCGGGGGCAATAGCGAGCGCCCAGCTCACATGGTTCACATTACTCAAATGCCTTCAGCCGCGCGGGAAAGATTCCCACGCTCACCTCACCTGGACAAGAAGGGCGTGACCAAGGATGACGTCACTTGGACAGCAGCCAATGCCTGTCGAAGAGCCAGATTCAATTAGATAGCCACCGTATAAAAAGAGCTGTTTGTCCGCCATTACTACATGTTCGTGCTGTACTCCATGCAATAAAGATGTGTTAGGCTAGCTTACAGCCGTTTCCATTGTCTTGATTCCCAAACACTAAATTGGCGACGAAGGTGGGATAATGGATTCCCACGGGGACAAGACAATAGCTCAGAAGCCAGTTTTCGACGTGACCCATCCCGAGCAATGGGACTGGTTTGAAATGCATTTTAAGAGTACGGTGGCGTATGCGGGCATCACCGACGCTGGGAAGAAGAAGGGTCTTCTCATCACGATGCTCGGTTTCCACGCCGTGCAAGCGCTGATGGATCTGGTGGCACCACGAGAGGTGGACCAGGTTTCGGTGACGGAAATACTGGCGGTTCTGTGGAACCACTTCAAGCCCAAGGTGTCCTTCTTCTCCGCCAGGGCAACCTTCCTGAGGAGGGACCAAAAGCCGGGTGAGTCAGTATCCAAGTATGCAGCGGCCCTCCGCATCTTGGCAACCCCATGCGAATGGCGGGAAATTCTAGACGTGGCCCTAAGGGACAGGATGCTCTGTGGGATGAGAGACGGGGAGACCCAGAGGAAGCTCATGAACCGAGGCCACGACCTCACTTTTAAAGAGGTACTACAAGAGGCCCTAGCAGCTGAATCCACGTGGGCCGGGTACAAGCTTCTCAAGGCAAAGCCCCCACCAGTCGAGGCAGCTGCATCCGCCGTCCAGGCGGCCTGGAGAGCAACCCCTGCCCCACGCTCGCCCACATCCTCAGAGGCTTCTGCCACCCCAGGCTCCAGTGAAGATGAGGGGGTCCGGAAGGTCAGGAAAGGGCTGAGCGAGAAGAAGGGGAAGGGGCGGCGGCGCTGCGATGGGTGCGGAGCGTCCCACGAGAGGAGCAGGTGTCCATTCCGGAAAGCTGAGTGCCACAACTGTGGGCGGAAGGGCCACATTGCCAGGGTCTGCAAGCAACGCCGGGAAGAGAGTAAGAGCTCCACGAGCAGCCGGGATGGCGTCGGCAGGGTCTGCGATGGCGGCGACGACCCAGAGGGGAACCACGTGTGCCTGCGAGTGCACGCGGAAGACGACGTGGCCGTCCACAGCATGCCTCTAGGGCAACCACGTTTTTATGCTGAGGTACTGTTGCAAGGGGTCCCTGTTAAGATGGAGATAGACTCGGGGTCTGTATATTCCCTCATTTCTCATAAGGAATTTTTGCGGATTCCCCCCCAGCAGCGACCCAAACTCAAGGAGTTGGGGCCGAACTTAAGAGATGTGCAGGGAAAGGTAATTCCAGTATTGGGGATTGGGGACTTCGAGACACGGTACAAGGGACTCCGAAGAAAACTTCCCCTGGTAGTTCTAAGATAAGGGGGGTGTAATCTCTTGGGGACACAATGGTTCAAACCCCTGGACATCTTCATAGGCGGCGTCCATGCCATCGGGGGGAATGAGATTCAGGCAGTGTGCGACGCGCACGCAGAGGTATTCAAGAAGGGACTCGGGAAGTACAAGGGGCCCCCAGTTTCCTTCGACCTGGACCCGGAGGTCCGCCCAATGAGACTAAAGCCACGTCGGGTTCCATTCGCCCTAAAGGACAAAATTGAGGCGGAACTGGACAAATTAGTGGGGCAAGGGATTTTAGTGCCGGTGGACTCTGCAGAGTGGGAGACTCCTATTGTTACAGTATTGAAAGCAAATGGGGAGGTGCGAATTTGCGCTGACTACAAGTGTACAATTAACAAGGCGATCCGCCCTAATGCCTATCCGGTGCCGGTAGTTAGCCATCTGCTGGCTACTTTACATGGGGGAAAAGTCTTTGCTAAACTAGATCTGGCGCAGGCGTACCAGCAGCTTCCAGTAACCCCAGCCACAGCTGCTGCGCAGACCATTGTAACTCACAAGGGGGCATTCAAGGTGACGCGCCTACAGTTTGGCGTGAACTCGGCGCCGGGGTTATTTCAGTCTCTTGTGGAACGTTTGTTAAAGAAATTACCGGGGGTCTTGCCATTTTTCGACGACATATTGATATCTGGGGAGAGCGAAGCAGAACTGGCCCAGAGACTAGATAAGGTCCTTACAGCCTTCGAATCCGCGGGGTTGAGGTTGCGGAGGGACAAATGTGTGTTTCTGGCCAGGGAGGTGGAGTTTCTGGGGTTCCGTATAACCTCTGAGGGGGTGAAACCCGCTGAGTCCAAAGTCTCAGCCATTCAAAACGCTCCTCGCCCCACCGCGAAACCGGAGCTGCAGTCTTTCCTGGGGCTGCTGAATTTTTACCATTCCTTCCTGCCCAGGAAAGCGACGATTGCAGAGCCCTTGCATGGGCTGCTGAAGAAGGATGCGGTTTGGCGGTGGTGGGAGAAGCAGGAGCGGGCTTTCAGGGAACTCAAGCAACTCCTCTTCTCGGAGGCTATTCTAACCCATTTCGACTCAAAGAAGCCGGTAGTCTTGGTCTGCGACGCCTCACCAGTGGGGGTGGGGGCGGTCCTGTGCCACGTGCTAGAGGGGGGGCGAGAAGCCCCAGTTGCATTCTACTCAAGATCATTGTCCAAGGCAGAACGAAATTACGCCCAAACAGATAGGGAGGCTCTTGCCATTGTTGCGGGCACAAAGAAGTTCCATGATTTTCTGTATGGTCGCCCATTCACCATTGTCACCGATCACAAGCCGCTGTTGGGTATCTTCACCTCAGACAAGCCCACTCCACAGATCCTCTCCCCCAGGATGCTTAGGTGGGCGATTTTTCTGAATGCATACAGGGGGGCGTTAGAGTACCGCCCCGGGAAAGAGATAAGCCACGCGGACGCCCTTTCAAGGTCTCCTCTGCCCCACCTGGGGGACCCAAAGTGTGAGGTAGAACAGGATAGCCAAGTCCTCCTCATTGAAGCCCTAGATGCACCCCCCATTTTGCCCAAGGAAATTGCTGCCGAAACGGCCAAGGATAAAATGTTAGCCCTTGAGAGATCCTGGGTACAGAAGGGGTGGCCCGCAGCTCCCCCCGCAGACGAGTTTGCGGCATTTTTCAGGAAGAGGGTTGAGTTGTCCGCAGAAAGGGGGTGTCTGTTGTGGGGGGAGAGGGTGGTGGTCCCACAGGCATTAAGAGCAAGGGTGCTACGGCTTTTACATGTCAGCCACCCAGGGATTGTGCGCTCTAAGGCGCTGGCCAGAAGCTACTTCTGGTGGCCTCAGCTAGACGCGGACATTGAACACATGGTGAACACCTGCGAAAGTTGCCAGAGCTCTCGACCTGAGGAGTCCCGCCTCCCACACAGAGAATGGGACACAGCTAGGGGGCCGTGGTCCCGACTCCACATAGACTTCGCAGGGCCATTCAGGGGTTCATTCTTTCTGCTTGTGGTGGACGCATACTCCAAGTGGTTAGAGGTAATTCCAATGTGCAACACCTCATCAGCTGGGACCATAAAACAACTGTGCAAACTGATATGCACCTTCGGGATACCTGACGTCATTATTAGTGACAATGCGAGTTGCTTCACGTCAGCCGAGTTCCAGGCGTTCTTAGAGTCCAACGCCATTCGGCACATTACCTCAGCCCCTTTTCACCCTGCAACAAATGGCCAGGCGGAACGTCTGGTACGCACAATGAAGGAAGGGCTGCGGCGCATGGGTCCCGGGGATCTGGACTGGCAGCTCTGCCAGTTTCTGTTGGCATACCGGGTGACGCCATTGGCGTCGGGATTCTCCCCCGCGGAACTCCTCATGAAAAGGAAGTTACACTCATTATTGACTAGATTGGATCCCACCAGGGTCGAGGATAGAGGAAGGAACATTGAGCACAGCCCCACCAAAAACTTCCAAACAGGAGAGCCTGTTCATTGCAGAAACTACGCCACCACAGGGCCAGCATGGGTGCCGGGGGTAGTCATTAATCAGACAGGACCAGTCTCATACTGTGTCGAGACCAACACGGGTCTCCTCTGGAGGAGGCACGCTGACCAACTTAGGCACCGAGTGATTGGGGGGCCGGACAGAGGGGCTCAGCAGCAAAATTCAGCGTTAGGGTCCTCCTCCACCCGTTTATCCCAAGGGGGAGAAAACGAAGGGCAACAGTCCCAAACAAGGGGGGGGGGGACAGAGGTTCAAACTCGTATCCTTTTCATACGCCAGTTTTACCCAGTCCTTTGAAAGAGAGGAACGAGTTTGCCCCTGTAGTGCTACCCAGTCCCTCGAAGGAGGGGAATGAGTTTGCCACTGTTGCCCCTGAATTAGATTTTGAGTTACCAAACCGGGGTTTTTTTTCGGAGTGTTCCCCCACCCGTCCAAGCGAAGAGCGGGGTTTTTCTTTAGCCCCTAGTGCCCCCGGTTTGTCCACATCCACGTCGGAAACCCTTCCTCCCCCTTCTCCTGGCCATCCCAAGGCGGCAAGCCCGCGGCGAGTCACTAACGAGTCATCCTCTCCAATTGCAGGACAAGAACCAGGAGGACACAGACGAGGGGGCATGGCCGAGTCAAGCATAACGGCCGCATGGCCAAAACGCACATGCAGGAAACCAGTTTGGTTAAGGGACTTTGTCCCATCTTAGGGGGGAGGGATGTTGTGTACTGAATGTAGTGTGTTGAATGTATTTGTAACCACACGAATGGGTACAGGTAACACTGTAACCTTCTGTATGAGGACGCGAGCTAGTGGCCACCGGGGGCAATAGCGAGCGCCCAGCTCACATGGTTCACATTACTCAAATGCCTTCAGCCGCGCGGGAAAGATTCCCGCGCTCACCTCACCTGGACAAGAAGGGCGTGACCAAGGATGACGTCACTTGGACAGCAGCCAATGCCTGTCGAAGAGCCAGATTCAATTAGATAGCCACCGTATAAAAAGAGCTGTTTGTCCGCCATTACCACATGTTCGTACTGTACTCCATGCAATAAAGATGTGTTAGGCTAGCTTACAGCCGTTTCCATTGTCTTGATTCCCAAACACTAAAGAATAGCAGTTGAAAACTATGACCCTTCAAGTGTTTGGCACTTGAAGGGTCAATGGCTAATTGTTAAGTTTTTTGGGGGGAGTTTTAGGTTGTCACTGTTGAGTATGAAATATATGAATGGATTTGATGGGAAGTTAAATTTCTCCAGGAATCAGCAGAGCAAGGGGAAGAAAGTTTTTATGTTTCTTAACTGTTTGAATCTTCTCCTCCCCAAATTAAGTGCCTGGGTCAGCCTTCATATTCTCTTCCTTCCTTCCTTCCCTCCCAGCCCTAGGGCAGCTGGCTGACCAAGAGGGAAAAAGGGTGAAGAGTCTGCAGAGGGATAGGAGGAGGTTTTCCAGTAGCTAAACTCTAGCTGTGCTTCCCCAAAATCTGGACAGCCAGAGCACACCTACCTTAAAATTTCTTCTTCTTCTCTCTCTGATTCCTTACCCTTTCTCCCCTTTGATCAGCCAACTGCCCTAGTGCTAGGACAGCAAACCTTGAAAAGAAAAGGGAAGGGGGAAATGAAAGCTGATCTGGGCACCAGTTAAGAGAAGAAGATTCAAATGGCAGCCATTTACCTTGCTGTGTTGTCTCTCTCACCATTGCAGTAATTTTCTGGAATGGGTTTAAATAGGATGGCTATGACCCTCATCACATCATTTCAAAAGATCACACTGAATTGATACAAAGACTTTGGTTTTTTTAAAAATCAAAGTCTCAGCAGCAGATGTAAAAACTATGGATATGGGGTGGTGGCAGTAAAATCTGGGCTAGTTTGCATTGACTTTTTACATCATGTAGATCAATAGAAAATAATGCAGTTACAATAATATTAAAATAATGCAGTACAAATCAGTTTGTACCGATCCAGCAACCTTTCCCAAATTATTTGTCAATGCAGTTACACCCTTAGTCTAAAACAGATGTCAATTATTTCCTACCCCTGGGTAAGGGAAACAGCCTGAAGTTAAATGGTGCAGCCATTGCTTCCCTGGGCTAAGCTTGCCAAGGGAAACTTTCCAGAGTCTTCCAAAACAATCATCTTTCAGACAACATGTTATAACTAAGCAACTGAATCAGTCAAGAGATGTTTTTACTTATGAAATTTAAATCACAGTACTGAATCCAGTGGTGGTTGTCACAAATTTGAGATCTTTATTAATACAAAACCAGAAAAGATAAATTTGTAATCTGAATGGGTATTCTAACACAGAATGAGGTAGGCTTTGTGATTATGTTCCCAAAAGAGTTGCTCAGGGACTTGATACCAAACCATTTCTGAAGAGGAGATCAGGTACACTTTACTTTTCCCCCTTGCTGTTCACAGGCAAAGAGCTTACATACTTAAAGTAACTCTTGGCTGCCTGGCTACTTTAATGAGACTCCACTGGAATAGCAATAGGAGGAACATTAGTGGTGCACTGTGTGCATTCAACTGCTGCCTTAGGAGGACTTAGGCCAGCCATGAAGTTTTCACAATAGTCAGCTTTATAGTCATAAATGACAATATTGCTTGTGTGCCCTTTGATTGAGGGCAAAATGCCTAGTCAGTCCTTTTAGTAACCTGTAACTGCACTTTCCACTCCTATGTCCTCAAGATCAGGACATATCCATTCCTTTCTGGTACCGCTTGATTCCAGAAGAGTAGAACAGAACTGTTTGAAAGGAGGAAGTACAATCTAATGTGGAAGGTGCAGACAAGCAACCTTTCCTATTTTAGTGTAAGGGACCAAAGACAATGAAACAGCCGAAGGGTTGGCTTAACACAGGTTTATTGCATGATGATCCGGAGGAACATGTGGTAATGGCGGATGAGTAGCTCAATATATACAGCTGGCTATACATTTGAATGTGGCTCGTCGACAGGCTATTGGTTGCTGCCTGCGTGACGTCGTAGACGGTCACGCCCTTCTTGACCAGGTGAAGAGGTCGCGGGGAATCTTCCCGCGCTGCTGAACCAGGTGAATCTGAGCCATGAGAGCTGGACGCTCGCTACTGCCCTCTGGTGGTCACTAGCTCGCGTCCCCTTATCAGGTTTACATTGATACAGCTGATGGTTATAATGTTGTACACCGAAAGGTTACATTGTTAACACATGGCAATGGTACATTGTTAAAGGCACAGCTTTACAGAACACAACATCCCTCCCCCCTAGGATGAGACGAAGTCTCTCAGCCAAGATGGCTTGTTGCATGTGCGTTTGGGCCGTGAAGAGGGCTGCCCCCCCGGGGGCGTTATTGCTTCTTTGTTCCCAGGTCCCTTGTCCTGAAATGGGAGAGGGAGACTTGTTAGTGGCTTGCCGCTGTCTGGCGGCCTTAGGGGAAGGGAAGAACTCCATTGTGGGCAGACCGGGGGCAGTCGGGGCTAACGAAAAACCCCTCTTCTCGCTTGGACGGGTGGGGGACCACTCCGAAAACCCCCCCCGGTCCTGAAAATCAAAATCTAACTTAGTAGGGGTATCCGCATTTGTGGGGACCTTCCGCGAGATATGTATGGGGTCGGGTCCCTCCTCCTCGGAAAGATCCCCCAGGGTATCTACGAGGATATCCTCCTCCCCCCTTGGTGGGGGCCCGCGGTCCCCCTTCCCTCCCCTTGGGCTGAACGGGTGGGGGAGAACCCTAACGCTGACTTATTCCCTGCTTGATCCATGCCCTGCTCATCGGAGACCCTGCGTCGGAGCTGGTCCGCGTGCCGCCTCCACAGGAGCCCTGTGCTGGTTTCCACGCGGTACGACACGGGGCCGGTTTGCTCCACAACTACGCCCGGTACCCAGGCTGGGCCCATGCTGGCGTAATTCCTGCAATGCACGGGGGCGCCTACACTGAAACTCTTCGTAGCCTCTAGCCCGATGTTCCTTCCTTTGTCCTCTACCCTCGTGGGGTCTAGCCTAGTAAGAATGGTGGTCAGTTTCCTACGCATTAAGAGTTCTGCGGGGGAGTATCCTGACGCCAACGGGGTCACCCTGTACCCTAGCAGAAACTGGCACACTTGCAGGTTCAGATCCCCGGGGCCCATGCGCCGCAACGCGTCCTTCGTGGTGCGGACGAGGCGCTCTACTTGGCCATTGGTGGCCGGGTGAAACGGGGCGGAGGTGATGTGCCGAACGGCGTTGATCTCCATGAATGCCCTAAACTCGGAGGACGTGAAACAACTAGCGTTGTCGCTAATTAACGTGTCGGGTATGCCGAACGTGGAAAAGAGCCTCCGCAAATGCCTAATGGTCTGGGCCGAAGAGATGCTCGTGACTGGGATAACCTCCAACCATTTGGAGAAGGCGTCCACTACGAGAAGGAACAGGGTGCCTCTGAACGGGCCCACGAAATCAACGTGCACCCAGGACCACGGCCCCTTAGCCGCATCCCATTCCCTGTGGGGAAGGCGGGCCTCCTCTGGTCTGGAGCATTGGCAACTATCACAAGTGCCGACCATGTGCTCGATGTCGGCGTCCAGCTGGGGCCACCAGAAGTAACTCCGGGCCAGCGCCTTGGATCGCACGATACCGGGGTGGCTGACGTGCAGCAGTTTGAGCACCCGCGGCCGAAGGGAAGTGGGAATCACCACCCGCTGCCCCCACAAGAGGCACCCCCTCTCTAGGGACAGTTCTAGCTTTTTTCTGAAAAATGGAGCGAACTCCTCCGCTGGGGAGGACACCGGCCACCCTTTCTGCACCCAGGAGCTAACTGCCGCTAACGTCTTGTCCTTCTCTGTCGCTTTGGCAATGTCGGCGGGCACTACGGGGGGGGGCGAATCCAGCACCTCTATCATGAGAACCTGATGGTCCCGCTCTCCCTTGCTCACCTGGCTGGGCGTTAGGGGAAGGGGAGACCTAGATAGAGCGTCCGCATGGCTGATCTCTTTCCCGGGCCGGTAGACCAACGCGTGCTGATACGCGTTGAGAAAAATGGCCCACCTGAGCATCCTCGGGGACAGGATCTGAGGGGTGGGCTTATCTGCGGTGAAGATGCCTAGCAGGGGCTTGTGGTCCGTCACAATGGTGAAGGGGCGGCCATACAGAAAATCGTGAATTTTTTTCGTCCCCGCGACTATTGCTAGTGCCTCCCTGTCTGTCTGTGCGTAGTTTCTCTCCGCTTGGGACAGGGACCTGGAGTAAAATGCTATCGGGGCCTCCCTTCCGTTTTCCAACACGTGGCACAGCACCGCCCCCACCCCCACTGGAGATGCATCACAGGTCAGAACTACTGGGCGTTTGGGGTTGAAATGGGTCAGAATGGCGTCGGACGCCAGGAGGCTTTTTAGCTCGCTAAATGCCCTTTCTTGGTCATCGCCCCACTTCCATGCCTGGTCTTTCTTTAGCAGTTTGTGTAGCGACTCAGCCACCGCTGCCTTTCGGGGGAGGAATGAGTGGTAAAAGTTGAGCAGCCCTAGGAACGACTGCAACTCGGGCTTGGAGGTGGGGCGGGGGGCTTTCTTAATGGCTGCCACCTTGGACTTGGATGGTTTTATTCCCTCAGGAGTCACACAAAAGCCTAGGAACTCAACCTCGGTTGCGAAGAAGACGCATTTGTCCTTTCGCAGCCTCAGCCCCGCTTTTTCGAATATTGTCAGGACCTTCCCCAACCTCTTGGCCAATTCAACCCGACTCCCCCCCGTTATTAACACGTCATCAAAATAAGGCAACACCCCCTCCAATCCCTTCAGGAGGCGTTCCACGAGTGACTGGAAAATTCCAGGCGCTGAATTAACGCCAAACTGGAGGCGCGTCACCTGGAACGCCCCCTTATGGGTGACTATGGTCTGCGCAGCAGCTGCGGCAGGGGACACCGTGAGCTGCTGGTAGGCCTGTGCTAAGTCAAGCTTAGCGAAACACTTTCCCCCGTGTAACCTGGCCAGCAGATGGCTGACTACCGGCACCGGATATGCATTCGGGCGGATCGCCTTGTTGATGGTGCACTTGTAGTCGGCGCATATGCGGACCTCCCCATTGGCCTTTAGAGCGGTTACAATTGGAGTTTCCCACTCCGCAGAATCTACAGGCACAAGGATCCCCTGGCCCACCAACTTGTCCAGTTCCGCCTCTATCTTGTCCTTAAGTGCGAACGGCACCCTGCGTGATTTAAGGCGAATTGGGCGGACCTCCGGGTCCAGGTCGAAAGTCACTGGGGGCCCCTTGAATTTCCCCAGTCCTTTTTTGAAAACTTCGGGGTGCGCCTCGCACACCTCCTGAATTGGATCAGTCCCAACGGCGTGCATCCCCACGGCGTGCACCCCCCCAATAAACAACCCCAGGGGCTGGAACCATTGAGTCCCGAGGAGGCTGCAATCTCCCCCTTTGAGCACGACTAGGGGAAGGGACGCGGCGTGCTCCTTGAATTTGACCTGAAACTCTCCAACCCCCAACACTGGAATGCTGTTCCCTTGCACGTCCCGTAGTGTGGACCTCAATGCTTTGAGCTTGGGTCGCTTGTGGGGGGCAATTCCCAAAAGCTCCCTCTGGGAAATGATTGAATATGAGGACCCCGAGTCAATTTCCATCCTAATGGGAACCCCTTGGACTAGTACCTCAACAAAATAGCGGGGGTGTCCTGTAGACACGCTGAACACTGGGGCGTCGTCCTCGCTGCCGTCGGAGATGCGGCCCACGCCGTCCTGCTTCTGCGTGGCCTGGGCACCGTCCTTGGGTCTCGTTGGGCGGTCTTGCCCCGCGGAACGGTCTGCGGAGCTCCTCCGGGTCTCGCGCTTCTTCCTGCACACCTTGGCAATGTGCCCGCGGCGGCCGCAGTTGTGGCACTCGGCCTTCCGGAAGGGGCACTTTACGCGGTTGTGGGCCGCTCCACAGCCGTCGCATCGCCGGCTCTCCTTCCGGACCCTCCGGACGTCCTCGTCGTCGCTGCTCTCTGCGGACGACCTCGAAGTTCGCCGGGCCGCCTGTACCGGAGCCTCTGCCTTGCTCGACTTTGGCCGCCAGTCCTGGAGTTCTTGGACCCCGGCCTTTGTAGCTTCTGTGGCCTGGGCCGCTCTGACGACCTCCTGCAACGTGGGAGGCGGCTCTTGGTTCATTAATGTGCGCTGGGTCTCGGCGTCGTTCAGGCCGCACAGCACACAGTCCCGGAGGGTGATTTCGGCATTCTCCCATTTGCACGGGCCGGCCGCCAGCCGCAGGGCCGCCACGAATGCGGCGACCGTCTCCCCGGGCGCTTGGACTCGCCTCCAAAACGCACTCCGAGCGGGAAACATTGCCGTCGCGGGCCGGACGTGCTCACGCAGCATCTGCATGAGTTCCTTGGCCTTGAATTCGCTCACCCTCCTCGGTGCAATAAGGTCCACCAAGGTCCTTTTTGTTTCTTGTCCGAGCATCCTGGTGAAGATGGCCCTTTTCTTTGCCTCTTCCGTGACTTCGGACTCAATCAGTGCTGCCTGGAAGTCCATCTCGAAGATCTCCCAGTCGCCCGGTTTCCTGATTTCGAAACCGGCGCATGTCTTGGTCCCGTGGGCTGCCATATCCCACCTTCGTCGCCAATTTAGTGTAAGGGACCAAAGACAATGAAACAGCCGAAGGGTTGGCTTAACACAGGTTTATTGCATGATGATCCGGAGGAACATGTGGTAATGGCGGATGAGTAGCTCAATATATACAGCTGGCTATACATTTGAATGTGGCTCGTCGACAGGCTATTGGTTGCTGCCTGCGTGACGTCGTAGACGGTCGCGCCCTTCTTGACCAGGTGAAGAGGTCGCGGGGAATCTTCCCGCGCTGCTGAACCAGGTGAATCTGAGCCATGAGAGCTGGACGCTCGCTACTGCCCTCTGGTGGTCACTAGCTCGCGTCCCCTTATCAGGTTTACATTGATACAGCTGATGGTTATAATGTTGTACACCGAAAGGTTACATTGTTAACACATGGCAATGGTACATTGTTAAAGGCACAGCTTTACAGAACACAACACCTATGTTACCTGTTTTGATCCTAATAAGAAGTGTCAACAAAAGAAAAAACATGGATCTTCAGTGTCCCTGTAGGCACTGTGAATGTCCAGCACACTAACTGACTGTTGCTATGGAATCCTTTCCATAATCAGCCATGACATTCATGCTGCAATCTAATACTGTACATGCTTATCCAAAGCTGAATCCCACAGAGCACACAGTGTAAGATCCAGTAAAGTATTTCTGCCAGTGGACCTATAGCAGTTGTTCCCAACCTTAAGTCCCCAGAACCTTTTGGACTAAAGCTTCCAGTAACCTTCACCATTCGCTGTGGGAGCTGTAGTCTGGGGCCCCAAGATTGGGAAACAGTGATCCAAAGATATCAGGGGAAGCAAGAGGGAGGTGATCTTCTCACTGCAGTCTTTCTTGCACCTCCTCAAAGCTGCTTTTCAGGCACTGCAAGTTGAAAGGGGCGGGGGATAAAGTTCCATGGCAGAGGCAGCTTCCTGCCTGTATGACCTTGGATTTATGCAAGGTTATATGACCAGTTTCTTTCCTTCAGTCAAATCACCTCAAAACTTAAAGGCTGGCTCCTATGTGTTATAAGCAAGGATAAAGGAACTTTCCAAGCAATTGGCATGTAGTACAAATGAGATAAATTTTCTGGCTGAAGCAAGTGTGCTATCCAACCTATTATACATGCCATACACCAGGCTTGGTAGTTCATGAACTACTTTTCTCATACTATGCTCCACCACCAGTTATGCAGGAAAGACTAATGGGAACTGGAACCCAGTCTGGAAGACATGGAGGGTTCTGCAAGTTCTTTCATTCATTAACACTGGCTGACATGGTATAACTAACTATAGCAGAGCATATTAAACATTATGAACACACATCTGCACCTATTGCTTGCTCCAGGATTCGTCAGAGAGAGTGAAGAAGATGGAAAGCACCCCTTCATACTTCTTCTTTTGTGTGCACCAGGGCAGTAGTGGGGGGACGGGGGCAGGGGGCGAAAACCCTCCTGAGCTAACAGCCTCCGCCCGCAACCCACCCCATTATGCCAATGTTATATATGTGAGTGTGACATTGTTGTCCCTCCTGAATTTTTTTTTTGCCCCTCCTGAAACCTCCCCCCTCCCAAAAAAAATCTAAAATCCTGGCTATGGCCCTGGTGTGCACTGATGGTTGGAACTTATGTAGAAGGGAATTTCAGTATTAGCTTTCCCTGCCTACACTTCTAAATAGAGATAAAGGCTGCAGATTTCTGTTATAAAATTGTAAAATCACAGTTAGATTCACCTTATCTTCTGCATTCTCATGAACATTAACTCATAAGAAAAAACACTGTAAGAGCCAAAGGGGTATTTTGTAACCCATTATCAAAGAATCCTTGCTTTTCTTGGTGTTGGTGTATTTTAGAAGCTTAGGTAAAGGTAAAGGTCACCCTTGCTCAAAAGCCAACCGTATTCAACTCTAGGGTTCTGTGCTCATCAATGTTTATAGCCAAATAGCCTGCATTGTCTGCGTCTGCAGATGTTTCTGTGGATATGTGGAAGGCATGCCTAGACACCGGAATGCATGGAATACTGTTTATCTTCCCACCAAAGTGTACCTATTTATCTACTTGCAATTTCTTGCTTTCAAACTGCTAGGTTGGCAGGAGCTGGTACAGAGATGGGCGCTCATTCAGTCGTGCAGTACTTGGATCTCAATCTCTTTAGCACTATAGATATACAGTACACATTTCCAACCATCTTCTTACTGCTTCCTCACACTGCAAGTATATCAAAATAATGACCTGCCCCTCATACATATAAAAAAGATCTAGCAAATTACTACAATCACTCAAACACTGCTTACTTGCCATTTTAAACTTGGTGCTTATGACAAGGGGAAAAATGAAAATGCAGAAGTAGACGTTCTGAAGATAAATGGAAAAGGGAAAGACAGTTGATTGATATTAATTTAATGAATAGAATACATTTTTCCTAGCTTTTTGTTCTTGAAGTTTTACCTGTATTAAGCAAGTTGCCATTTTTCACAAGAACCATAATTTACCACTTGATGACATTATCAGAAGTGGAAGAGGAAATGTTACTCCGTCCAGGAGTAATTCAGCGATGCAGCCTGTCTAGACACAGACTTCCTCTGACTTTCTACAACTAACGAATTCTCTACCAACCAGACAAAAGGCACTAAAGGTTTCTCTGTTCCTTTTGTGTCTGAAGATTGGTTTCCAGATTACAATGTTACATTTTAAGTGACATCGCAAGCTCCACAGTCCTAGAAGAAGGGAATGGTAAAACCACATCTGTCTATTCTCTACCTAGAAACCCTTGGAAAGGATTGCCATAACTCAGAATTTATTTGCCCACACAATTATAATTAATAAGTGACAAGGGTCACCAACCAACCCATTTGTTGGAAAGTTACTTTTACTAAGAACTCATATGACACAAAGGGACTGCTGTGGTTTAGTGGTTAAGATGCTGAACTTGATGACTGGAAGATTGGCAGATCAGCATTTCGAGATCCAAGTGCTGCACGACAGAGTGAGCTCCCATCTCTGTCCCAGCTCCTGTCAACCTAGCAGTTCGAAAACAAGAAATTGCAAGTAGAAAAATAGGTACTGATTTGGTGGGAAGGTAATAGCATTCTGTGTGCTCCGGTGCCAAGTCATGCTTGCCAAATGACCACAGAAATGTCTGCAGATGCAGACAGCATTGGCTCTTGGACTCTAAATGGATATGAGCACCACACCCTAGAGTCAGATATGACTGGCTTTCAAGCAAGGGTTATCTCTACTCCTACCTTTAATATGAAACACTGAGGCTATCCATAATTGAACACTGGTACAGCTCATCCCAAAATTTCAGGGTGGGATTCCCCCACTCTACATCTAAGCCACTTGTGGTGGTAGCATGATGATCTGGGACTTAGAGCTTTGTTTTAACCCTGTTCATATGTTGAATTTCCCAAGCTTAGCTATAACAGCTGCTCCAGCCGACCCTATAGACCTAATGTTGGTTTCAAAATAAAAATCCAAAGTATGCTACCACATATAAAAAACAATTCTTTTCAACACTTAGGATACTCATTATATTTTTTGCTTCCTTCAGCTTTTGCTGGAAATATGGCTATCAGATTTGTCTTAGACATTGCTTGTTTGGCAGCAGTCTCCAGTTGTCGGCTGGCATTACTGCAGCACATTGGCAGACATGTTCTGTTTTTTTTTTTTAGTGGCCAGATAAAGGTGTCATCAAGATTCAGCTTTGAAGGGTATACAGGGACCACACTGCTCCCCCCTTTTTAAATTGAATACTAAACAATTCCCTTAAGTTACTCAATGCCTGTCAGGCATTGTTGCTCTTCTGACTTAGGAAGCACATCCAACCAAAGTCCACTCCCTCTCAAGGAAAGAGCCCTGGGAAGGAAAGAAAAATCATCTGTTGGTATTTCCCACTTCAGAGTGGGAGGTGGAGAGGGACGTCTGGGCGGGAAATTCTTCTGGTTTTAATGTTTCCAACTTGGAATGCACTCTGTGGAACAAACAAATGCCAGGAGCTCTCTGAGACATTTGCATCTCGGAGCCAACTAGCTAGCCTTTGTAGCATGTTCAGCAGTGTGGGAGCAGGCAGCCCCTTGCTGCCTTACTCTGAAGAACAAGATGGGAAAGAAATACACCATCATTTATTTGTCATTATATCATGCTTAGAGCCTAGAATCAGGGATGAAGGACTGTGTGCCCTCAGAGGAGACAAGACTGACAATGGCTGTAACAATGGCAAATATATTCCAGTTGTGTTTTCTACCTAATGTTGCTTTATCGAAGATCAGGCTCCACACACACCCCACCCCCTTCGTTTCGTAGTCTGCACTACCAGCTCTCAAACTTCATCCTTTTGAAGTGCTTATGGCAACAGTTAATCATGCAGAAAAAGACACTATGGGATGCAGAGATAACGGGGACTGGGGGCGGGGGGGGGGAGGATAGACTGCTATATCTTGATCCTATTGAAAAAGAGACTATTAAGACATCTGGACGCTATGCGTAGATTCTCTGCTTCCCATCTCTAACCACCGTACATGGCATCAACATTTGAAGGGTGTGATCAGTGGGGAAACAGAGTACAGTATGTGCCTAGATCCAAGTTAAGATATTTTCTACAAGCAGAACCCCACGGCTACTACCTCCATCCTCTCTTTTCAGTGGTTCGTTTATTTTCTGCTTTGTTCAGGATGAGGATCAATCTGGCACCCGAACCATTATGCCCGTAGCACAGAATGAGAGAAAAAATTCATATGTAGCATCTGTATTCATATAAAATACGGGGGATGTTATAACCATCAAATCATGCATTGCTTTCTGCATCTGTCCAACATACCATTCATAGGCACACATAAATGAAATTGCAGTGCCACTTTTAAGACAGATGTGCAAAGACAGACAGACAGACACACACTACTTAATCCCTCACCCAAAACATACCTGCTTCCAAACAAGTGGAGCCAGAAATTGTCACCCACAACTGCTGCGTGTGGGCTAGGGCTTATGGTGGCAGATGGAGAAGGTGGGCATCTCCCTCACTCCTTCAAAACAGAGAGGGCCACTGGTATGCCAGTGCCGAGACTCCTTTTTTAAGCCACTGGCATGAACGGCCCCAGATTGAAAACTCTTTTCCAGCTGCTGTTTAGAATCTGGGGGAATGCCTTTACTTTTACCTTATATGAGCTGAAAGATGATGCTTGGACGGCTGACGGCCACATCTGTCAGTGGCTCTGAGCAAAGCCATTGGCCAAGCCCTGCTCACGTGGGCCTGCTGCCTTGACCTGCAACAGTTCAAGCGAATGTTGGTTTTACCCCCTAAGGAAGGCGTGCTTCACAATTTTCATATTTCTTCTAAATTTGGAGATTTCAGACAATGCTCTGCACGCCAGAGGCCCATGTGGAAGTCATTAAGATGGAGAAGGGGGGAGAAGAGCGGGGGAAGAAGAGGAGGAGGGGTGGCGGGGAGAGCTGGGGGGGGAGAGAGAGAGAGAGGCCTGTGTGGCTGCTGCTTGCCAACTCCAGGCCTGGGAACGCAAGTGAACTCCCTCCAAGAAAGTTTGTTTGCAATAATTTACTTCCTCTCCAGTCCTCCTGCCCCATTTGGTAAAGCAGAGCAGTCTGAGAACCGCACACTTGGAAAAGGCATAAATCCTACTCCACCACAGAAATGCCAAATGCCCTCTCTGTCTCTTGCACAGGACTTCTTTATTAACCCCCTCCCCTATTTTAATTGTCTCATTGCAGTTTGTCCTGCTTTTTCTTTTCTCTGTCAGGCATTAAATTCAGTGGGGATGACAACTTATGGCAAGGCAGCAATATTCTGAATTAACAGCTGGGTACATTCTGTGTAGCTGACAACACTGTTAGCTCTGTGTATCTGCTGCTCCTGGCTGGCTGCAAAATAGGCTATATGGAAGATTTGGAGGTGGAGCAGGGGAGAGATCTAGAGATCTTGCCTGCCTTGTGATTTTCATTACTTTCAAAAGCTTCATCTGACCAGGCTGAAAAAGGGCATCATGGGAATACCAGAACATCTTATATGTCTCATGAGAAATCTATACATGAGTCAAGAAGCAACAGTTAAGACAGGATACGGAATGACGGAGTGGTTTGGAATAGAAAAAGGAGGTAAGACAAGGCTGCATTTTGTCAGCCTGCCTATTTAACTTATGCACAGAGCACATAATGAGCAACGCAGGGCTGGATGAATCAAAAGTTGGAATTAAAATCTCTGGGAGAAACATCAACAATTTGAGATATGCAGATGACACTACCCTAATGGCAGAAAGTGAAGACTACCTAAAGAAGCTCTTGCTTAGGTTGAAGGAGAAGAGTGTAAAAGCTGGGTTGAGACTTAATATCAAGAAAACCAAGATAATGGCAAACGGGCCCTATCAGCCCCTGGAAAATAGATGGCAAAGAAGTAGAAGCAGTGGCAGACTTTACTTTCCTAGGATCCAAGATCACTGCAGATGGAGATTGCAGCCATGAAATAAAAAGGTGACTGATTCTTGGGAGGCAAGCTATGAGAAACCTGGGGAACATAGTCAAAAGTAGAGACATCACCTTGCAAACAAAAATTCGCATAGTCAAGGCAATGGTATTCCCGGTGGTAATGTACAGTTGTGAGAGCTGGACCATAAGGAAAGCTGAGTGCAGAAGAATAGATGCCTTTGAGATGTGGTGTTGGAGGAGTTTTGAGAGTCCCCTGGACAGCGAGGAGAATAAATAGGTCGACCCTAGAAGAAATCAACCCTGACTGCTCCTTAGAAGGTCAAATAGTAAAGATGAAGCTTAAGTACTTTGGACATCAAATGAGAAGAAAGGATTAACTTGAGAAAACCTTGATACTGGGAAAGGTGGAGGGCAAAAGAAGAAGGGGGCAGCCAAAAATGAGATGGCTAGATGTTATTGTAGATGCAATGGGCACAGAGCTAGGCGGGTTGAGGAGGATGGTGGAGGACAGAGGTGCCTGGCGGGCAATGGTCCATGGGGTTGCAAAGGATCGGAAGTGACTGTGCGACTGAACAACAACAACAAGAACAAGGCATGACATTCACAAAGGCTTTCATCCCTCACAACCCTGTCTCCTCAATTTTCCTGTGTGGGTTTGCTACTTCTTATATGCCTAGATATTCCTGCTATGGTCAAACCATGAAGGAGAGATAAATTTATTTATTTGTTCGTTTAAATGAAAAACTAGTGCGTATATTTAGCACAAATTCAAGACAAAAATATTTTACTTACCTAGAAAGCAACGCTCTATAACCTCTATTCTTTGATTCTTTCCCCCAAGTTTAAGGGCCATGAGTACAATGTAGTACAGTGGTGGGAAATATTTTTTTCCTGTATTTCAGTCCTCAGAAGTTCCAGTTGGTACAGTTAATGCTAAGGAACTGTGAAAGTTGCAGTCCAAAACATCTAGAAACTCAAATAGTTGCATCCCAACGTAATACATGGGAACTATCTTCATAGCTGATTTTGAAACCAAAGATGTAGAGACTAGGTTTCCCCTCC
The DNA here is from genome assembly GCA_035047305.1 of Bradypodion pumilum. NCBI lineage: Eukaryota > Metazoa > Chordata > Lepidosauria > Squamata > Chamaeleonidae > Bradypodion > Bradypodion pumilum. Next base: position 322,859,311 of record JAWDJD010000002.1, read on the forward strand.
CCACAATTATTATTCTTACATCTACTTCCATAATCTATTGTGGAATCAGGTTGTGGAGAAAAGATAGTTTGTTAGATCAATCATCAAATCACACCATTGTCATCTATCATCATAGAATGAGATATACTCTCTCTTTATCCCCCAAAATTCATAACCTGTGCCACATTCTTATGTATTTCTTTTCACATCTTTTGTTAACTGTCATCTCAAGCTTTGCACTAAAATAAAGCCTTATTTTCATGCACCTATGCTACATATTTATTCCTTCTAACAAAGGCAAGAATACTGTCTGCATCTTCTCATTACAAGAACCATAACAATATGGAATCACAGAGTTGGAAAAATTTCAGAAATCACATATTCCAACCATCTACTTACATAGAGGATGATAACAAAAACACAAGAACAGCAGTTTAAGATACAGAGCTTGCTGTTGGACTCTGCACCTTTCCTCTGTACCTGAAATATGGATGAGTGTACTTCCTTTAGTGCTTCCGCCAGCTTTTTCTGTGCATGACATACACTGGTGAATCTATAAGTAAAGGTTGCCCTTACTTGAAAGCCAGCTGTATCTGACTCTAAGGTTTGGTGCTCATCTCCATTTATAGCCAAAGAGCCAACGCTGTTTGCGTCTGCAGATGTTTCCATGGACATGTGGCAGGCATGACTAAACACTGGAGTGCACAGAAAGCTGCTTACCTTCCCAACGAAGTAATAATAATAAATTCATGTCAGAGATTACTCTGGGTTGAAAGGACTTTTTGCTGGAGAAACTCCACTCAGGGGACACCCGAATGAGGCTCCTTTCATGTCCCCAAGTGCAGCCCTCCGGTATCGAAACCTGACCTTCCAGTCTCCATGCTCAGCATCTTAACCACTAAGCCACCAGGGGAGCTGACAAAGTGGTCCCTATTTATCTACTTGCAATTTCTTGCTTTCGAACTGCTAGGTTGGCAGGAGCTGGGAGAGAGACGGAGCTCACTCCATCGTAGAGCACTCAGGTTTCAAACGATTGACCTGCTGGCCTTCCGGTCATCAAGTTCAGTCTCTTAACTCACCACAGTTTATAGACTGACTCAAAAGTGAAAGGGCTGACATGACATGATTGCTATATTCCATGCCCCCTTACTTGAAGCCACAGAAGATGCAACTGTAATTCACCACACTGTCACCAAGTTGCTGAAAATGGGCAACAGTTCTACAAAGACATATTCTTGGAGACACAAAAACCCATCTGTATGTGTGAATTAGTCCTGAACTGGGGCAGTGGAAGAGACAGTTGCCTAGCAGTGTTATCACTAATGATTACTACTGAGATTTTTCCCCCCTTTGAGATAATATAGAGGATAACAGCCCTTCCTTCCTATACCAAGAATCCTCTTAATTGGCAACTGAAGCAGCCCCATAAGACGATGGTTTGCTTTTGTGATTCTCCCTCGCTCCTTACTTGCACAGATGCAGAGCTGCATCAGCACATGATCTGACACCCTCTGTACCTCAGTTCTCAGAGCAACAAGAACTCCAGGGGTGTGAGTATTTTTGTCAGGGTTTGCTTTCCTTCAAATCATGCCCTTGAAGGCATATGCTATCTGATGTCTGGCCTGAGTGCAACATGCCTAGAAAACATCAGAAGAGGTAAACATAACTGAGAAGCAACTTAACAGCAATGAATTATTATTATTATAGTTTATTTCTATATGTATATACAAACTGAACATAGGCAAGGATTCAGAGGTAAAACATTGACAGGTATCCCAAAGTTCATTGCTCATACACTAGTTCTGTAAGTGAGCAATCAGCAGCCCTAGGAGAGCATACCGTTCTTAGTTTTATCTCATGAGGCCCTTATGAGCTTGGGGCTGCTAGTGAGATTTTTTTTATTGAAGGAAGTGCTGTTATTCTCAAAACCCCATGGCTGTCTTGGTGTTGTGTTTGGAATATTGTGCCTTTAAGTAATGTAACACTCGAACGAGTGGATATAATAATCACCAGCTGTAACACTGTAACCTTCTGTATCAGGACGTGAGCTAGTGACCACTAGGGGCAATAGCGAGCGCCCAGCTCACATGGTTCCAATTCCCCAAATGCCTACAGCGCGGGAAGATTCCCGCCACCACCTCACCTGGACAAGAAGGGCGTGACGGGGAATGACGTCACGCAGACAGTAGCCAATGGGCTATCGAGGAGCCACATTCAAATGTATAGCCACAGTATATATTGAGCTGTTCATCCGCCATTACCACATGTTCCCCCGGACCATCATGCAATAAAGATGTGTTAAGCCAACCTTTCAGCTGTTTCTATTGTCTTGGTTCTCATACACTAAACTTGGCCATATGGCTGTTGGTCATGTTTAATGGGGAGATTCTAGGAGCTGAGAGTCTGTTATGTATGTATGTATGCATGTTCATTATACTGTAAAGGCAAGAATGTAACCACTCCAGATACAAACGATATCAGCTGTAAAGGAACGCGAGCAGACAGCCCATGGAGGGCAGCCGCAAGCGTTCAGTCTCACATGGTTCACATTGCTCAATCACGGACAGCCGCGGGAAAACCTTCCCCGCATTCAGCAGCTGAAGAAAGAGGCGTGCCTGGGCGAGGCCACGCCGGTAGCAGCCAATGAGCTACCGTGCTACAAGATTCAAATGTAGAGGGCTACTGTATATATTGAGATGTATCACCGCCATTACCTCATGCTTCACTGGAACCTCATGCAATAAACCTGTGTTAAACCAACCCGTCCGTTGTCCGGTTGTCTTTGGTCCCATACACCAAATTGGCGACGAAGGTGGGATATGGCTGCCCACGGGACCAAGACATGCGCCGGCTACGAGATCAAGAAGCCGGGAGACTTGGAGCTGTTTGAGATAGACTTCAACGCAGCGCTGGTGGAGCTCGAAGTCTCCGATGAGGCCAAAAAGAGGGCCATTTTCGTCCGCATGCTCGGACACGAGACCAAGAGGACCTTGGTGGACCTGATCGCGCCGAGGAAGGTGAGCGACCTCAAAGCTACAGAGCTCCTGGCGGCGTTGCGCGCCCATCTCCGGCCAGCAATAGCGATGTTCCCCGCTCGAAGCGCGTTCTGGAGGCGAGTCCAGGCACCCGGGGAATCGGTCGATGAGTTCGCCGCGGCCCTGCGGTTGGCCGCCGGCCCATGCAAGTGAGAGCTCCCCGACATCACCCTCCGGGACTGCCTGCTCTGCGGTCTGAGGGACACAGAGACTCAGCGCGCGCTGATGAAAAGGGAGCCGCCTCCCACGTGGCAACAAGTCCTCGACACGGCACAGGCCGCGGAGGCCACGACTGCCGGGGTGCACGAGCTTCAGGACTGGCGCCCGAAGCCCGCAAAGGCAGAGAGCTCGGTGCGCGCGGCCCGGCGAGTTTCGAACTCGTCTGCGGAGAGCGGCGACGACGAGGACGTCCGGAGAGTCCAGAGAGAGGGCCGGCGCTGCGACGGCTGCGGCTCCGCCCACGCCCGCGCCAAATGCCCATTCCACAAGGCCGAGTGCCACAACTGCGGCCGGCGCGGGCACATCGCCAAGGTCTGCCGGAAACGGCGCGAGGCCACCAGGAGTTCTCCAGACCGCTCGGCGAGGCAGGACCGCACCACGAGGCAGGACCGCACCACGAGGCCAAAAGACGGCACCCGGACCACGAGGACGCGGGACGGAGTAGGGCGCATCTCCGACGACAGCGAGGACGACGCGCCGGTTTGCAGCGTTTCCACGGAGCACCCCCGTTACTTCATTGAGGTAGTAATACAAGGGGCCCCTGTTAGAATGGAAGTGGACTCGGGTTCTTCATACTCTATTATTTCCCAGGGGGAGTTCATGAAAATCGCCCCCCCGCATGCGGCCCAAGCTCAAAGCGTTGAGGGCCACACTGAAGGACGTGCAAGGGAACCGCATCCCAGTGTTGGGGGTTGGGAAGTTCCAGGTCCGGTTTAAAAAGCACACCGCAACGCTTCCCCTAGTCGTCCTCAAGGGAGGTAAATGCAGCCTCCTCGGGACTCAATGGTTCCAGCCCCTGGGGTTATTCATTGGGGGGGTGCACGCCGTGGGAGCACACACCGCCGGGACTGATCCAATACAGAGCGTGTGCGACGCGCACCCCGAGGTTTTTAAAAAGGGGCTCGGAAAATTCAAGGGCCCCCCAGTGACTTTCGACCTAGACCCGGGAGTACGTCCAATCAGACTTAAACCGCGCAGAGTGCCTTTCGCACTAAAATAGAGGCGCACTAAAATAGAGGCGGAGTTGGACAAATTGGTGGGCCAGGGGATTCTTGTTCCTGTTGATTCTGCGGAGTGGGAAACTCCAATTGTAACAGCGCTCAAGGCCAACGGGGAGGTCCGCATATGCGCTGATTACAAGTGCACCATCAATAAGGCGATCCGCCCTAATGCGTATCCGGTGCCGGTAGTCAGCCACTTGTTGGCCAGGTTACACGGGGGGAGGTGTTTCGCTAAACTCGACCTGGCCCAAGCCTACCAGCAACTCCCGGTGACCCCCGCCGCAGCTGCTGCACAGACCATAGTCACCCACAAAGGGGCGTTCCAAGTATCGCGCCTCCAATTCGGCGTGAATTCGGCGCCCGGGATCTTCCAGTCACTTGTGGAACGCCTCCTGAAGGGGTTAGAGGGGGTGTTACCCTACTTTGATGACGTATTGATTACAGGGGGGAGCCGGGCCGAACTAGCAACAAGGTTGGGAAAGGTCCTGACAATATTCGAAAAGGCGGGGCTGCGGTTGCGGAAAGACAAATGCGTCTTCTTCGCTACAGAGGTTGAGTTCCTAGGGTTCCGTGTCACTCCCGAGGGAATAAGGCCAGCCCAATCCAAGGTAGCCGCCATCAAGAAGGCCCCTCGCCCCACCTCCAAGCCCGAGTTGCAGTCGTTCCTCGGACTGCTCAACTTCTACCACTCCTTCCTCCCGCGGAAGGCAGCCGTGGCAGAACCGCTACACAAATTGTTAAAAAAGGACGAGGCATGGAAGTGGGGCGACGTCCAGGAGAAGGCGTTCAATGACCTGAAGCGACTCCTGGCATCAGACGCTGTACTGACCCACTTCAATCCCAAACGCCCAGTGGTCCTGATATGCGATGCATCCCCGGTGGGGGTGGGGGCGGTGTTATGCCACGTGCTGGAGAACGGTAGGGAGGCCCCGATAGCATTCTACTCTAGGTCCTTGTCCCAAGCGGAGAGAAACTATGCTCAGACAGACAGGGAAGCACTAGCAATAATTGCGGGGACCAAGAAATTTCATGATTTTGTGTACGGCCGCCCCTTCACCATAGTGACTGACCATAAGCCTTTGCTAGGCATTTTCACCGCAGATAAGCCCATTCCCCAAATCCTGTCCCCGAGAATGCTCAGGTGGGCCATTTTTCTCAACGCGTATCAGCACGCGTTGGTATACCGGCCCGGGAAGGAGATCAGCCATGCCGACGCCCTGTCGAGGTCCCCCATTCCCCGGGATTGCTGCCACGTGGGCGAAGTAGAGAGGGACCACCAGGTCTTGATGATAGAGGTTCTAGACTCCCCTCCAGTAGTACCGGCCGACATCGCCAAAGTGACAGGCAAGGACAAAACGCTGGCCACAGTTTGCTCCTGGGTACAGAAAGGGTGGCCCGTGTCTTCCCCAGCAGCGGAATTCGACACATTTTTCAAAAAGAAACTAGAGTTGTCCCTAGAGAGGGGTTGCCTTTTGTGGGGACAGCGGGTAGTGATCCCCACGTCTCTCCGGCCGAGGGTGCTTAAACTGCTGCACGTCAGCCACCCGGGGATCGTCCGCTCAAAGGCGCTAGCCCGCAGTTACTTTTGGTGGCCCCAGCTAGACGCCGACATCGAACACATGGTCGGCACTTGCGAAGCGTGCCAAAGCTCAAGGCCAGAAGAGGCTCGCTCGCCACCTAGGGAGTGGGACGCAGCAAGGGGGCCCTGGTCCCGGGTACACGTAGACTTTGCTGGCCCGTTCAGGGGAACGCTTTTCCTCCTCGTGGTGGACGCATTCTCCAAGTGGTTGGAGGTCATTCCAGTCTCGAGCACCTCCTCGGCCACAACAATTAAACAGTTAAGGAGGGTCTTTTCCACGTTCGGTTTACCCGACACCCTCGTCAGCGATAACGCTAGCTGTTTCACGTCCGCCGAGTTCGGGGCATTCATGGAGCGCAACGCCATTCGGCACGTCACCTCTGCCCCCTTTCACCCGGCCACCAACGGCCAAGTAGAGCGCCTCGTGCGCACCACGAAAGACGCGCTGCTGCGCATGGGCCCCGGAGACCTCGACCTGAAATTGTGCCAATTCCTGCTAAGATACAGGGTCACCCCATTAGCCTCAGGGTACTCCCCCGCAGAGCTGTTGATGCGCAGGAAGCTGGCCACGGGAATCTCCAAGCTAGACCCCACGAGAGTAGAGGACAAAGGGCGGAACATAGGGGTGGAACCCACAAAGAGTTTCAGCGTAGGCGCCCCGGTGCATTGCAGGAACTACGCCAGCGCGGGGCCAGCCTGGGTGCCGGGCACCGTAATAGAACAAACCGGCCCCGTCTCATACCGCGTAGAGACCAGTACAGGTTTCCTGTGGAGGCGACACGTGGACCAACTCAGGCGCAGGGTCCCCGGAGAGCAGGACGGAGACGAGAATAGCATCGAATCAGCGTTAGGGTACTCCCCCACCCGCTTAGCCCAAGGGGGAGGAAAAGGGGAGCATGGGTCCCCACCAAGGGGGGAGGAAAGGGAATCGATCCACAGAAATCTTTTGCGGGGGTCCCTGACAAAATGGAAGAGCCCCGACCACACACATGCCCCGCGGGAGTTTCCCCGAATCACAGACGCCCATAGAAGTTTAGACGTTGATTTACAGTACCAGGGGGAGTTAGCGGAGTGGTTCCCCACCCGTCCTAGCGAAAAGAGGGGTTTCAGTTCAGCCCCTGGTACTTCCAGTCCCAGTAGCCCCTGTGAGTTAGAATGCAATATAGCGCCAATTTCCCGGAGACCGACACCCCCAAGACGGGAGGCATCAGCGAGTCCGCCCACCACAGTCTCAAGGTCCCCCGAGCAGGGATCAGAAGGTAGCCGAACCACAAGGGCGACCTCATCGGTTCCGCGGTTCACAATAGGAGGGTCCCCGGGGTCCGAGAGCAACAGGCAGGGGTTCACCTCCCAACTATTCATTCCTTTCCCATCCCCGGGCGCGAGGCAGGCACGGACGCCCCACAGAGCCACTAACGAATCCCCGTTTCCCGTTGCAGGACAAGCACCCACGGAGTCAGGGATCACAGGCTCTCCAGTACTAGGTCAGACGCAAGCGCGTCCCAAGCGCACGTGCGGCAAGCCACATTGGTTGCGGGACTTCGTCCCATCCTAGGGGGGAGGGATGTTATGTATGTATGTATGCATGTTCATTATACTGTAAAGGCAAGAATGTAACCACTCCAGATACAAACGATATCAGCTGTAAAGGAACGCGAGCAGACAGCCCATAGAGGGCAGCTGCGAGCGTTCAGTCTCACATGGTTCACATTGCTCAATCACGGACAGCCGCGGGAAAACCTTCCCCGCATTCAGCAGCTGAAGAAAGAGGCGTGCCTGGGCGAGGCCACGCCGGTAGCAGCCAATGAGCTACCGTGCTACAAGATTCAAATGTAGAGGGCTACTGTATATATTGAGATGTATCACCGCCATTACCTCATGCTTCACTGGAACCTCATGCAATAAACCTGTGTTAAACCAACCCGTCCGTTGTCCGGTTGTCTTTGGTCCCATACACCAAAGAGTCCCAAAACATATTTGTTTCAAGCTCTTTGTAAGGTATGTTCAGGCCTCTGCAAGAGTGATTCATTGCTTCCTTAAGTGGGGAGGAAGCAGGGGAAAGATGGTGGGAAAAGTGGATGGAAGAAAGAGAAGGGGGGGGGGAGATGAGTCAGCAACCTTGGACTCTGTCTGTGTTCATCTCTGACCTGCCCATGCCAGGATATGCCCCAATGACAGATTCTCCCTTACCCAAGGGTATGCTGTTCTTGATAGTAAAATGTCTTTGCTCTAAGAAAATTAACTACTACACAAAATACTGCTGCAGAGTTCAGCCTCATCTCTGACCCACCATAATAGGCAGGGGCCTTTAACTCTCATAGTGATGTTTTCATCCACTCTCTACATGGGCCAAGCTTCTCTTTAGTGGAAAAAATAAGGGAACTTCCTAAAAAAAGATTCTTTCTACAGAAAGGCCCATCCACTAAGGAAAAATTTTATTTCAGATGCAGAACTTTTCACCATTTTGTCATCAATATTTTCTCCAGCGGTGTTACTATTGCCCTCCTGATCATGTTTCATCTATGTGAATAACATATTTGATTGGGTTCTAGAAACTAATTCACTTCAAGCTGTTTTGAAGCCCTTCCAATCTGATTTGTATCTGGCTATTGCAAAGTCTCTGTATATATCATATATATTTATTTGCATGAATAGTGAACAAATGTGAAAATTGAGCAAATAAATGACTATGATTTAAGATAGGAGATGATACTCAGTGCCATCAACTACTGCTCAGCTTTCAGTGTGCAGGCAAAGTGACCATTACAGTATTTTAATTTTTCCTTCCTACCATTGGGAGCTGTACAATTTGCTTCTTGCCCAGTTCCTGCCCTTCCATGAATCCATCTTGCATTAGCTGGGCACTCCTAGCACACTTTGAATTGATTTGGATGCTGCTTTAGATTCCTTCATCCCACCCCCCCACCCCGATAGGTTTGTTTGTTTATTTATTTTTTCATTCATTCATTCATTCATTCATTATATTTGTATATCACCCTATTGATCAAAGACACTCAGGCTAGTTAAATATATAGGGTGTCCCAAAAGTCATCTTACATAGGCAAAATTGCATAACAACAGATATCTTGGAACATGTTCACCATGAGTAGGGGAGAAGACTTTGTGTGTGTGTAGTAAGGACCACTTCAGTGGGAAACTAAACAGCATTCCGTGCGCTCCAGTGTCTAGTCATGCCTGCCACATGACCACAGAAACATCTGCAAAAGCAGACAGCGCTGGCTTTTTGGCTATGAAGCAGAGATGAGCACTGAACCCTAGAGTTGGATACAACTGGCTTTCGAGCAAGGGAGACCTTTACTTTTACCTTAGAAAGAGGTGACCATCACGTAGATAATATTTTATAAAAATTTAGGATGAATATTTTGTACATAAAGGTACATTTAGCTACAATTTCCCACCTTCCTATATTTTGGGACACTCTGTGCCTAATTTAAAACAACATACAAAAATATAAATTCTGAAATAGAAAAATACCCTTGCTTCAATTGGTCTTTGAATAAATTCCAAATCTGAAGCACATGCCTGCTAATAACCAAGAAATTATAGGAATTCCTGAAAGCTAATTTAGATCTTTTCTAAATCACATTACTGTACAGAGGCAACCTTATAGCATCTGCTCCAGGTGGCAGATTCAAGTGCCATTAAAGTTGGGGCATAAGTCTCCTTTTAAAATCATCAAGTATTAACACAGCGAGGGAAGATGCTTCCAATAAGGAAGAGCTCTAGATCACATTTAGATAACACTGCACAACAACGATTTTGCTACTGGGAATAACGCGTGTGATTTACATGATATTGAGTGAGCTGATTCCAAATCTGAACTCAGAATTTGCCTATCACATACAGATTTTAAGTTATAGGCCTGCTATAGCTGTTCAAATGGTCAGTAATTGGGTAATGTATTTTTACATGGGAACTTTATAACAGCTGCAGCTACCACTATGCCTGCTGCCACCTCAGCTGAATCACATCCCTTGGTGGCATGCATGTTCCATCAGAGGCTGGTCAAGTCTGGGCAGTTGTGTTAATAAACCAGACAATTGTGTCTATATGTGTAATTAACTTAAAATCCTAACGTCCTAGGCAGAATCAAATTTCAAATTTGGATTCCGCGTACTTGATTTAGTATGGGACACATGGATTAGACTAATTAGCAGACAGTATTTATTTTTTGTGATGCAGTGTAATATATAGTCCTGGGATACATAAAAAGAACCTCCTCAAAGATTGTGGCATTTTTGAACCACAATCAGGAATACACTGGTAATGGAAACCTTGTGTTGCTGGATAATCTTTCTCTTACTAGGTCAGTTGAAAGGACCTGCAGAATGAACTCACCAAAAGGTGCCTTAATTTTGGTAGTTTCATGTCTAGACATGGAAGAAGAATATGTGGTCCTCTAGACCTTACTGAACTACAACTTCCAATAGGCCAGGATACCTGATGGCTAATGGTAAGGAATGATGAGAGCTCTAGCCTGACAATATCTGGAGGACCATGTTTCATCTACAACCTTGCTCTGAAGGAAGTGCTATACAAAGCTAAACACAGCACACATGCTCACAGCTATTTGGCAACAGTTATTACTCTCAGAGGAAGTGAAAATAAGCCAGTTGTAAAGAGTAAGAAAAAAAGTTGCTACATTAAGCAGCAGATGCTAGAAGGTGAGCACCAGCAGCCTCTGGCACATGGAGGAGGGCCTTCTCCGTGTCCGCTCCAGCCCTATGGAACCTCCTGCCAACAGAATTGAGGCTACAGACAGAATTGCTGCCTTTCAGGAAAGGTTTGAAGACCTGGCTGGTGGGGCAGGTGTGGGGCCCTAATGGGAATACGGCCCCGGCCTGCTGGCTCATCCCCAACTAGCCCAGTTGTGTCCTCCTTCTGTGTCTTTGCATTTCCCTCCACATGTTTTTATATGTTTTTAACTGTTGTACGTCGCCCTGAGTCGGGTTTTACCTGAGTGGGTGGCATAAAAATTGAAATAAATAAATAAATAAGAGTCAGAAGACAATATTGTGTGCTGTGCAGCCTCCCAACAATCCCTTTGCTGGCATGCTGCCTTCCAGTGTTATGGAGGAGGCTACTGCATCACCAGCAAGACTCAGTAGACACACCAGGCAACTTTGGTATGTGGAACTGGTGTGTGTGTATGTGTGTGTGTGTGTGTCTGTGTGTCTGTGTCTGTGTACAGGCACGCATGCATATGCACCATCTATTCTTTTGCCTAAGGCAGCCAAGTGTATTGGCTTGGCCCTGCAGTGTCTCATAGTCCCCCACATTGTGTTTGAGAGAAACATAAAACTAAGTCATGCACGACTGGAAAACATGAGCCCATGTATGGTAGGGACTGTACTCTGAATGATTTAATTACCAGCCAGTCAAAAACCCATGAAAGGCATTAAGATCACAGGAACGCTACATAAGCAGCTTGTTACATTTTGTTTCACCGTGTTCTTCTGTAGACAAAGATATCTGCATAAATCCTGTGCCCATGTCTTTTATAGACATTTTTGCTACCCCCGATGTGTACACTCTGGCTTCCTCAAAGCAGTATTGCTGTGCTTATAATCACTCATCAGTTGACACTGAAGAGCATTACTTTTATATAAGGAGCAAGGCAAAGAGCAGAAGAAACTATTCTTAAGTAGTGTTTGGGCACAGTCCCGTTTTATTACTTGATCAAGTGACAAGGTGGTAGTGGACACCTCTGCATTGTGGCATTCTTGTGCTTATACCCTGTGGTGGTGAACCTATAACACATGTGCCAGATGTTGCACTCCCACTCCTTTCTGTTGGCACCCCAGCAGAGAGTTTGCCCCACCCCTCTGTCCAGCAGCCCAATGGGAGTGCTTCCTCTTTCTGTCCGCACAGAGTTTGCCCGTCCCTCTGCCCAGCAGCCCAATGACAGTGCTTCCTTCTCCCTCTCCAAGTACACAGTTCACCTTTCCCTCTGCCCAGCAGCTCAATGGGAGCGCTTCCTCCCTCCCCCAGCACAGAGTTCACCCTGGTCCTCTGTTTGGGCACTCAGTCTCTAAAAGGTTCACCATCACTGTTTTATACAATCCCTACCAGGAGACTAGGACTTATGGGACTAGATGCAGTGGTAGCTAACCTTGGCACTCCAGCTGTTCTTGGGACTTCAATTCCCAGAAGCCCTGCTAGGCAGAAGTGCTGACTTGGGATTCTGGTAATTGAAGTCCAAGAACAGCTGGAGTGCCAAGGTTAGCCACCAGGGAGTTAGAGCATCAGGAGAGGCTCTTTCTGAACTAAAACATCCAGGTAGTTGCAGCTAGTATAATACCTGAAGAGATGTTACTAAAAATAGGTGTGATTAAAATTACTGATTCCCTTGTATGGTTCTGCCATGTGGGGAGCACTAGGAAGACAAATCTAAGCCTTTAGTATAACGAGCCTTATTAGTGCCCTGAACAAAATGTCTGATCTCTTGATCTGACTTTCCCCCCAGAACAGTATCAAAAGCACATTTTCATATTCAAGTGAGCTTTAGCAATGTTGTAGTTAAAGATTAGGGCATTTTGCTCTTGAGTCGTAACTTCCAGGTAGCCAGAACAAACAAAGTACCTAATTTCAAAACCTAATCACAATATTATGAGCATGTATGGTATGCAGCAGGCCTGAACGCTGCATGAGATGCAGTTAAGCCACTGAGATCCTTGCGGGATCTTGATTCTAGCAAGCAAGAACTGTGCATGAGTTCCTTGCTTTAAGACTAGAGCAGACTGAAGCTCCTTTGAAGGTATGGAGCTATTTCATTTCACCCAAAAGAATCTCAGGAATTGGGGTGGACCATTATGGCCATTGTTGGAATTTGCAGACACTGTTCTAGGAAGAGGAGTTTTCTCCCTAGACATATATCTTCCTTTACAGAAAGGAGTCTCTGGTTTGACAGTAGCCTGTCTCTGAAAGGCTGTCCAGTCAAAAGGGATGATTGCTTTGGACCTTTACTCTGCAATGTTGGATTTGAATTAAAAACCAGTGGCTACACATTATATAGCTCAGTGCAAGGAAGCCCACTGTGGAATCATCTTTTCACGTGGAGAATCATATTTTTGTGTGTGTGTTCAGCTAACAGGGGTAGTTTAATTTGTTTGTGTTTGGGTCCTTTTGTCTGCTTCCTCTCCAGTGAGATCTCTTGATCTGATACAAATTCTCAGTTCTCTTTTCCTATCAGCTTGATAGATCCAAAGTGTCTTACTCAGGTGCGCATAGGTTGGAACATGACCACTTTGTTTTGTTAGGCTTATTGCTCCAATGCAAGATTTCATTAGGACTGTCAAGTGAAAATGTGACAAGAAAGTCTGTCAAGAAAACAGAGGCACAAAAGCCCTACAGTGTTCAAACCAAGGAAGTGGATGCTATTATTGTACATCACAAAGCTAAACAACATCTCAACCACAGCTTATAAAAAATTTGCATTTTTGGACAGTTGCTTCCCAAATGCTGTAAAATAAATTTTCCAGAATTTGTCTTCTGAACATTCCTCACACTGTAGCTTCAGCCTGGACATGTATGATCTTTGAGATGGTTTTGAACCGCAAGATTAGTTGTTCCTCCTCACTTGTTGCATTGGCTGGGACGGATGGGACTATAACTTTAGGAAGGCTGCCCATTTCCTGGATGAAGTATATGTCCATCTTATTTGGAACTTGGCAGTGTGTTTTATCATGGTCCCAATACTGTAATAATAGGAAGAAAAGGTTTAATGTGCATTGACAATCTGTCTTCATCTGTGTGAGTGACAAAATTCAGCAAGACGCTGTCTCTACCATTCTTTACACTGTGCTTCCTTCGCCAGAGCCTCGCCTCATTGTCTTGCCTGCCTAGCTCCATTTGTTTAAGTCACCCAGCCAGGCCAGCTCTTAAGCTGATGGGCTGACGCTAGCAGAAACACAAATAAACATTGCTGTTAGATACCCTCTATAATTAGTAACTTGATTTTTTAAACTGAAGTGAAAAATGGAATGATTCCTCTGTTTGCTCACTACAAGCTAAAATCTTGTTCCGTGACCTGATAGAACCATGTCCTTTGGTTACCAAGAAGACTTAATAAGGTAATGTTTAGGAAGTTACTATCTTTACAGCCCTTGTCTTATTGTAACTGTGTAAAATGAAACAAAGCATGGAGGCCAAAGAAGAATACCAATGAAAGTTCATTTTTAAAAAATACTGTACTATTCCACTCCAAGATGTAGTGCACGGATTCTCAACCAGCAGCCCACATGCTGGATGCAGCCCATGGTGCCATTTCATGTGGCCCTCCACCACCTCCACCACACCCAGAAATGCCATGTGGTGGAGGAAGGGCAAAATGGCTGTCCAGCCCCCAAAGCTGTCTGAGGGAGCATGACCTGGCCACCGGTTTAAAAAGGTTGAAGACTCCTGATGTGGTGGAACAAGTCTCCTTTATGATCTGTCGGCTTTTGTCACCATTTGTGGTGGTTTTTCCTTCCTACCTCTGAGCCCATTACAGTCTGGCTGTGATTGTCTATGAATTCTCTGTTTGAAATCCACGTATACTGTTTTATCTCCTCCATTTCTGTCTGAAATCCAGGCATACTGTTTTATTGCCCCCATTTCTTGCAGTATAGCACAGTTTGGCTTAGTGCAGTGATGGTGAACCATGGCACTCCAGCTGTTCTAGAACTTCAATTCCCAGAAGCCCTGATCATCAAGAGTGCTGACTTGGGCTTCTGGTAATTGAAGTCCAAGAACACTTGGAGTGCCAAGGTTCACCACCACTGGATTAGTGGCTCCCACCATTCCCTATGATTGCCAGAAACCAGCATGATCTGCTGTTCATTCAATAAAGTTTTACAGCACATTGCCATTGAAAGAGGAATTTTAGAAGAAATGCTTTTGAATTTCCTAGTCATGCATTCCAGAGTTCTACTAAAATGTATGAAGACTGCCACATGGATAATACTGAAGTTGACCATGTTTGCTCTTGACTGATCTGGTGTAAGTCAATCCTCCTTGTACACCCTTCCCCAATTCTGTTGATAGGTAGCATGCCTCTTAAGGACAGGTGCTGAGCACATTTGTGGTGCAGTCACAGCAGCAGTTAGAATTCCAAGCTTTCCAGTATGTCAGGCAGACAAGTCTGGCAGCTTAGCGGTTATAGTCTAGATCAGGGGTTCTCAACATTTTCAAGCTGCGGGCTGGATCATGCTCCCTCAGACAGCTAAGAGGGCTGGACTGGTGGTTCCCCCACCATAAACGCTGCTGTGAAATGTGTCTGAGGCTGTCATAGATGTGTTTATGACAGCCATGTGTGTGTTAATGACAGCCGTAAATGCGTATATGGCTGCTTCCGCCACTTCCAGTGCTTCTGGCAGCAGCAGGAGGGAGGGTGGTGGGCCACATGAAATGGTGCCACAGGCCGGATTCAGCCTGCAGGCCCTAGGTTGAGAACCCCTGGCCTAGATCTAGAACAAAAATGCCATTAGCTGCTGCTGCTCAATAAGCCATAGCTTTCCAGAGCCACATGTATCCAAGTCTGTTCCTCTCTTCCTTTTTTGTTTGTTAGTTGAATGGTGTTCATTGCATTGTAGTAATTAGGGGGCTCAGAAACAGTGATGCACTGCAAAAAATTTTTACTACCTACTCTGTGGGCTCGCCAAATCTGTGGGTGTGGCCAAACATCCTGCATTATGGACTATGGAGGTGGGTATGGCCAACCAAGTGGGCATGGCCTGGGGGAATTTCCGCTACTGGTTCTGCAGAACCTGACAGAACCTGCTGCAGTGCATCACTGCTCAGAAACCTCCAGAGACCACAAGGGTGTCATTCTCTCTGATCTCTTCTTGCCCAAAGTCATTTTGTTGCCTGAAGGAGAGCTTTCTTTGCCCTCAATGGGCACTAATACCCAAGGTTCATCAAATTATTTATGCACCTCAGGTAATCGCGAAATAAATTCTCTCCCTTCCAGTCATTTTTTAAAAAATACAGTAAGAATGAATTAAATAATTGGTAACTTGTTATCTTCATGACACCTCACAATGGATGTTTGAACAGATGGCCTCACTCTGTCTAATGGTAGGGATGATATTCCTGGGATGGGGTTTTAAGATTTCCAGGATTACAAGTACTGTACCTTAATCCTCCATGCTAGGAATTCTAACTACCTTGCAAGTAACTCACACACAGCTCAGTGTGATGCATCTGAGAGAATTTTTTTGAAGTCTTTGAGGCTTAGCTGACAAAGTTTCTTGTTCCTGTCCCAGTACTAGCTAGGAGCTTTCTTTCTTGGAGGGAACCTTGGTCAAATCATAGAATAACTAAGTTGGAAGGGTCCTTAGAGGCCATTGAGTCCAACCCGCTGCTCATAAGAACATAAGAACAGCCTTGCTGGAACAGGCCACAGCCCATCCAGTCCAGCATTCTGTCTCACACAGTGGCTCACCATTTCCTTCAGGGTATTCCCAAGCAGATGCCTTCACCTGCTTAGGATTCCCTGGAAATGATATTGAGAGATATCCTGCCTATCTCTCCAACCCGGAGGTTGTCCTTAAGTATCCATAATTATAGCCATTGATACTCTTGTCCTCCATGAACTTGTCTAATCCTTTCTTAAAGCTGTCAAGACTGACAGCTGTCACCACTTCTTCTGGCAGGGAGTTCCATAGACCAGTAATCCTCTGGGTGAAAAAGTACTTTCTCTTATTTGTTTGAGAACTAGTACCCAAAAGTTTCATGGAGTGTCCCCTAGTTCTAGTGTTATGCGATAGAGAAAACAGTTTTTCCTTATCTACTTTGTCCACACCGTGCATGATTTTATAAACTTCAATCAGGTCACCTCTTAGACGTCGTCGTTCAAGAGTGAAGAGGCCCAACCGTTGCAGCCTCAGATGGTAAGGAAGGTGTTCCAGTCCCCTAATCATTCTGGTTGCCCTCCTCTGCACTTTTTCCAGCTCCATAATCTCCTTCTGGAGGTATGGCGACCAGAACTGTACACAGTATTCCAGATGGGGCCTCACCATAGATTTATAAAGAGGCAAAATGACACTTGCTGACTTATTTTCTATACCCTTCCTAATGATCCCTAGCATTGAGTTTGCTTTTTTCACTGCTGAGGCACACTGGGTTGACACCTTCATTGAGTTGTCCACCAGGACACCAAGGTCCCTTTCCTGGTTTGTCGCAGAGAGTTCAGACCCCATCAGTTTATGTGTAATTGGGGTTCTTTGCCCCAACATGCATCACTCTGCACTTACTAATGTTGAAACTCATTTGCCAGTGTTTTGCCCACTCCCCCAGTGTCGAGAGATCCCTCTGGAGCTCCTCACAATCTCTCACAGTTTTCACTACCCTGTATAATTTAGTGTCGTCAGAAAATTTGGCTACCTTGCTTTTTACTCCTACTTCTAGATCATTTATGAAGAGGTTGAAAAGCAGGGGTCCCAGTACTGAACCTTGGGGGACCCCACTCTTTACTTCCCTCCACTTGGAGAAGTGTCCATTTAGTGCTACCCTCTGTTTCCTGTCCCTTAGCCAGTTGCTGATCAAGGACAAGACCTGTCCCTTTATTCCATGACTGGTAAGTTTATTCAAGAGCCTTTGGTGTGGGACCTTGTCAAAAGCCTTCTGAAAGTCCAGATAAACAATGTCAACTGGATCCCCCTTATCCACATGCTTGTTGACACTCTCAAAAAATTTCAACAGATTAGTGAGGCATGATTTGCCCTTGCAAAAGCCATGTTGGCTCTCCTTTAGCAGCGCCTTCTCTTCTATGTGCCTATTAATTCTATCTTTTAGGATGGTTTCCATCACTTTACCTGGGACACATGTCAAACTGACAGGTCGGTAATTTCCTGGATCACCCCTGGATCCTTTTTTGAAAATTGGTGTTACATTCGCTACCTTCCAGTCATCAGGCACAAAGCCTGATTTGAGGGAAAGATTATATATTTTGGCTAGGAGATCAGCAATTTCATCTTTAAGTTCCCTGAGAACCCGTGGATGGATGCCATCTGGTCCTGGTGATTTGTTAGTGTTTAGTTTAACAAGACACGCAAGGACCTCCTCCCTGGTTATTTCTATCTGGCTTAATTCTTCGGTTTCCCTCCCTACGAAGATAGGCTCTGTTTTGGGCATGTGGCCTCTGTCTTCTTCAGTGAATACTGAAGCAAAGAATTCATTGAGTCTCTCTGCAATCTCTGTTTCCTCTTTAATAACCCCTTGCCTTCCATTGTCATCTAATGGTCCAATGGCCTTCCTAGTTGGGTTCTTACTTCTAATGTACTTAAAGAAGTCTTTGTTATTTCTCTGAGTATTTTTAGCTATACGCTCCTCAAAGTCTTGCTTTGCTTTCCTGATTGTTGCCTTGCATTTGTTCTGCCAGAATTTATGTTGCTGCCTGCTGTCCTCATTCGGACAAGCCTTCCATCTTCTAAATGAGCTTTTCTTGCTCTTGATCACTTCCCGAACAGCTCCTGTAAGCCACGTCGGAGTCCTCTTGGACCTGGCAGTGCCCTTTTTCCTTTTGGGTATGCATTCCAATTGGGCCTCTGTTATTGTTTTTGTAAACAGCCTCCTTGCATCTTGGAGTGTTTGGACTCTCTCAATTTTCCCTTTTAGTTTCTTTTTTACTAGTTTCCTCATCTTTGGGAAATTTCCTTTTTGAAAATTTAAGGTCTCTGTGTTAGATTTTATCAGTGACTTGCGGTCTATGATCAAGTTAAACATAATTGAGTTGTGGTCACTGTTCCCTATTGGATCAGTCACATTAACATCTTGCACCAGATCCTGAGTATTACTCAGGATCAAGTCAAGGATTCTTGTACCTCTAGTTGGGTCTTCAACCATCTGTCCCAGGGAACAATCATTTAGCATATCTAGGAACTTTATCTCTTTATCATGTGCTGAACAACAGTTCACCCAATCTATGTGAGGGTAATTGAAGTCCCCCATTATAACCAGGCTTCCCTTCTTGGATGCCTCCTTTACAACATTCTCCAACTGCCAGTCTCCCTCAAGAGTTTGGGTCGGAGGCCGATAGTATATGCCTACTGTTAGACCATCCTTGTGGCCTGGTACTCTTACCCACAGAGCTTCTAATGGTGACTCCAAATCACCTAGATATTCCAATTCATACGATTTTAGCTCAATGCAGGGATCCAAATCAAAGTAGATCTGACAGATGGTTATCCAACTCTCTCTCGAATGTTTCCAGTATTGGAGCACTCACAACCACCTGAGGTAATTGATTCCATTGTAATACTGATCTAACAGTTAAGAAGTTCCCCCTGACATACAGCCTGTGTCTGGTTTCCTTTAACTTCAGCCCATTATTATGTGCCCTGCACTCTGGGATGATCAGAACAGGTTGTGCCCCACCTCTTTATTACTATCTTTCAAGTACTGTACGGTGTTTGAAATGTATATCAGTAGAGTGCAGCTTTTTCTGGATCGTTTGCAGGGTCAAATGTGTCTCTGTATCAGTGTTTAACAACCTTTTCATCACAGACCCACACATGAGCCTTAACAGCATTCTTACAAAAAGCTCACAATATAAGTTATTCCATTTTTCAACACAAAGATTTTAGGGCTCTTCCACATAGAGATTCCTGGTACATTCAAAATGAAGGGGGGGGGGGGGTGCAGAGATAGAAATGGAAAAACATGGAAGGGGTGAAAATGGAAGATGATGTCAACTGTAAGATTCTGCTCCGAAGGAGGAGTAATTTTAATTTAAAAGCCTTATCTGGAAGAATCCTTAGCTTCCAGCCTGTAAACTTCATTGCAGAAGATGATAACTAGCATCACCTTAAGAACAGGACCCAGTAAGTTCATTTTTCTCTTGCAAATGTTGTCATTTGTGACAAACACAAGGAAGAAATGGCTTTTGATGCTCAAAGAAAAAGAAGACAAAAATCAGATGCTATCAGGAAAAGCTTTATGGAAGACTGCTCATGAAGAGATAAGCTCCCTTTCTTCATTCTTCTTTCCTTCCTGTCAATCAAACCATGCAATGCCAATGAGCAAGATCTTTTTTGAAAGTTCTTTGACTTTTTTGAAAAGGCAACTGTTGTTCTGAACAGCTCACCCTGCCATTCTTGAACCAGTATGTCTCAGTAGCATACACTTCTTGATACCCTCATTCCACAGAAACATATAAATCTGAGCACACATACACATCTGATGCAGTGGGCTATAGTCCATTAAGCTGATGAGTTATTAAAGTTGTCAGTCTCTAAGGTGCCACAGGACTCTTGATTGATTTTTAAAATGCAACTAGGCAATATCACACCTCTTTTCAAAACTAATGTTGAAATCACTGCAAGGAAATAGGACTACTCTAGAGAAAACAGATGCTGGGGGAGGTTTACACCTTCTACTGCCTAATAGGGCAATTGTCAAACATTGTCTTCTTAGAAATGGCTGGGCAATGTTGGCACTGAGTACCTCTAGATCAATTAGCAGCGACCCATTCACCAGGATTTGTTTGGCAGAAGATGACTAAAAGCGGAGTTTTACAATCCATCTCAGAAATCCCTGTGTGACAACTTAATGGCTTGAAGTGAGTGCCAGGTACAGGCCTAGAAGTAAACGTTAGGATTTGGGGAGCCATAAAAATATTTTCTGCAGTCATTGTCTTGGCTGCCTTTGCTTAGGGTGTGGCCCAGCTCCACAGGGCAGACACAGGCCCAATTAGGGAAAGGTTTGAAGGATTTGTTTAGGCTAGTTTCAAGGCTAGCTAGATGGCAAGACAACTTGAAATGCCCAGAAGGGAGAGAACAAAACCGCAAAGTCCATGAATTGTTCCACTAACCTGAACGCAGCCCGTTAACCACGTACGTTGGCCATCCATTACTTGAGACAGCAGTCTGTTCCTGTTTTACAGATCTGTTCGAATGAGAGCATGGGGATTTAAAAGACTTCAGAGACCAGTATACATGGCTCTTTAAGGGCACTAGGCATAGTAAACATGAACTGTATAGAATAGATAGACTGTGGCACAGCAAGCTTGACATAAAAACAGGAGAGAGACCTTGCAATCTCTCTCCCCAGGAAGTAATTTCCGACAAAGGCCTGCTGACAATGACTGAGTGCCATTCACATGCAAATCATTCCAATTCTTTAGGCAAATTTCTGCAAAAAACAAACCAAGGCAAACAAAATCAAAACTGTATCCCGCAAAATTTAGCACTGCATTCACTGTTCAATCCATTCAAGTATATTGCCTTTGGATACATGCATCTGAGGCAATTTTCTCTGCTCTTCAAAATCTTCCCCTTGTAAGTCAGCTTCTCCCTTCACATTTTAACAGCACAACATTTGTTTACCATCTGGACTGCATTTGAAGTGCCCTTTTCATTGGCTCAGGTAGGAGTACAGCTCAAAAAAGAAAAGGCTGCTATGTGCCTGTGTGTGCCTGGTTGCGTCCTCATCCATTTGGTCTTTGATAAGGATCATCAAAGGAAGACCAGCCCATGTCCTGTATGTTCTGCAGCTGCTGTGATAATTCACAGGCTTGCAAGCATGAATTCTAAACAAGTTCACTGGCAGCTTCAAAAGAAGAATGGAGATACTGGCTAGACCCTTATGTTCCTGTCCCAACACAAAGTCCATACCTATGAACTAGGGATATGCACTGCCCCTGAAAAGTTGTACAAACAGTCTGGATCTGGGATATTGGTGCAATTCTGGGGCAACCAAAGGGCAGAAAATAACACATGTTATCGGTAGCCAGAGCTGTTGGAATCAACGTGGAAGTGGCCTATTCCTTCCTTCCAATAAAGCCTGTATGGGCGTGTTTTACTTCCGCTTCCAGGAGCGACGAGGTTGGCACGGGTGGATGGATCACAGTAAACCCATTCATGAGGATTCATGGGGGCTTGGGCTTCTGGGAATTGAAGTCCAAGAACATCTGGAGTGCTAAGGTTCGCCATCACGGACCTAGGAGATTTCAACTCTTTAGTGTATGGGACCAAAGACACCAGGACAGCCGAAGAGCTGGCTTAACACAACTTTATGACATGCTGGTCAGTGGGAACATGTGGTAATGGCGGATGAACAGCTCAATATATACAGTGGCTATACATTTGAATGTGGCTCCTTGACAGTCCATTGGCTACTGTCCGCGTGACGTCATTGTAGGTCACGCCCTTCTTGTCCAGGTGAAGGTAGTGGCGGGAATCTTCCCGCGCTGTTGTTCTAGGTGAGTCTTGGACCAATGAGCTTGGACGCTCGCTATTGCCATCTAGTGGTCACTAGCTCGCGTCCTATTAAGGTTACAGTGATGCAGCTGAAGGTTACAATGTTACACATAGAAAAGGTTACATTGGATACACATGGATAGGTACATTGTTTAAAGGCACAGGCTTTAGGACACAACACCCGTCCCCCCTAGGATGAGACGAAGTCTCTTAGCCAAGATGGTTTATTGCACTCGCATTTGGGCCGCGATGTGGGTTGGCCCACTCGGGGGCCGCTCCCGCTTCCTTGTTCCCTGGACCCTTGTCCTGTAATGGGAGAGGGAGACTTGTTAGAGGCTTGCTGCGGTTTTGCAGCTTTAGGGGAAAGGGTAGATTCCGTTGTGGTTGAACCGGGGGCACCAGGGGCTAACGTAAAACCCCTCTTCTCGCTTGGATGGGTGGGGGACCACTCCGAAAACCCCCCCGGCTCTGAAAATCAAAATCAAACTGTTGGGGAATCCCGCGGGATATCTACGAGGACAAATTCCTTCTCCTCCCCCCTTGGTGGGGACTCTGGACCCCCCTCCCCTCCCCCTTGGGCTAAACGGGTGGGGGAGTACCCTAACGCTGAATTTGTGTTCGCGCCGTCGGCGCCCTGACTTCCTGGGACCCGGCTCCGGAGCTGGTCCGCGTGTCGCCGCCAAAGTAGACCTGTGTTGGTCTCCACGCGGTACGATACGGGACCGGTCTGTTCCACGACCACCCCCGGTACCCAGGTTGGCCCCGCGCTGGCGTAGTTCCTGCAATGCACCGGGGCACCCACGCTGAAACTCTTGGTGGCTTCTACCCCTATGTTCCTCCCCTTGTCCTCAACTCTCGTGGGGTCTAGCCTAGTGAGTATGGTGGTTAGTTTCCTGCGCATGAAAAGCTCCGCAGGGGAGTAGCCGGACGCTAACGGGGTCACCCTGTACCCAAGCAGAAACTGACACACTTGCAGGTTGAGATCTCTGGGGCCCATGTGCCGCAACGCATCCTTTGTGGTACGTACGAGGCGCTCTACTTGGCCATTGGTGGCCGGGTGAAACGGGGCGGAGGTGATATGCTGGACGGCGTTAATCTCCATGAATGCCCTGAACTCAGAGGACGTGAAACAACTAGCATTGTCGCTGATTAATGTGTCGGGTATGCCGAACGTGCAAAAGAGCCTCCGCAGATGCTTAATGGTCTGGGCCGAGGAGGTGCTCGTGACTGGGATAACCTCCAACCACTTGGAGAAGGCGTCCACAACAAGGAGAAACAGGGTCCCTCGGAACGGGCCCGCGAAATCTATGTGCACCCGGGACCACGGCCCCTTAGCCGCGTCCCACTCCCTGTGGGGAAGGCGGGTCTCCTCAGGTCTGGAGCATTGGCAGCTCTCGCAAGTGCCGACCATGTGCTCGATGTCGGCGTCAACCCCGTCCCAAAGCGTGGACACGCTGAAAACTGGGCCGTCGTCGTCGCTGTCGTCGGAGATGCGGCCCACACCGTCCTGCTTCCTCGTGGGCCGGGCGCCATCCTTTAGTCTCGTCGAGCGGTCTGGCCTCGCTGAGCGGTCGGGTGAGCTCCTCCGGTCCTTGCGCCGTTGTCTGCAGACTTTGGCGATGTGCCCGCGTCCCCCGCAGTTGTGGCACTCGGCTTTTCTGAACGGACATCTGGCACGGTCGTGAGCCGCCCCGCAGCCGTCGCAACGCCGGCCCTCCTTCCGGACCCTCCGGACGTCCTCGTCGTCGCTGCTTTAGGCGGACGATTTCGAAATTCGCCGGGCTGCGTGCACCGAACTCTCTGTTTTGTCGGCCTTCGGCCGCCAGCCCTGGAGCTCTTGCACCCCGGCCTTCGTGGCTTCCGCGGCCTGCGCCGCTTTCAGGACCTCCTGCAACGTGGGGGGCGGCTCCTGATTCATCAGCGTGCGCTGAATCTCGGCGTCCTTCAGGCCGCATAGCACGCAGTCCCTGAGGGTGACTTCCAAGTTCTCCCATTTGCATGGGCCGGCAGCCAGGCGCAGGGCCGCTACGAACGCGGCGACCGATTCTCCAGGCGCTTGGACTCGCCTCCAAAACGCGCTCCGAGCGGGAAACATTGCCACCGAGGGCCGAAAATGGTCTCGCAACACCATCAGGAGCTCTTCTGCCTTTTTGGGTGAATTCAGCCGCCTTTTTGGGTGCGATGAGGTCAATCAATACCCTCTTGCCGTCGTGCCCGAGCATTCTGGTGAGGATGGCTCTTTTCTTCGCCTCATCCTTAACCTCGAACTCCACCAGCACGCCTTGGAAGTCCATTTCGAAGAGTTCCCAATCTTGCGGTTTCTTGATGTCGAAACCGGCGTATGTCTTGGTCCCGTGGGCAGCCATTATCCCACCTTCGTCGCCAATTTAGTGTATGGGACCAAAGACACCAGGACAGCCGAAGAGCTGGCTTAACACAACTTTATTACATGCTGGTCAGTGGGAACATGTGGTAATGGCGGATGAACAGCTCAATATATACAGTGGCTATACATTTGAATGTGGCTCCGTGACAGTCCATTGGCTACTGTCCGCGTGACGTCATTGTAGGTCACGCCCTTCTTGTCCAGGTGAAGGTAGTGGCGGGAATCTTCCCGCGCTGTTGTTCTAGGTGAGTCTTGGACCAATGAGCTTGGACGCTCGCTATTGCCATCTAGTGGTCACTAGCTCGCGTCCTATTAAGGTTACAGTGATGCAGCTGAAGGTTACAATGTTACACATAGAAAAGGTTACATTGGATACACATGGATAGGTACATTGTTTAAAGGCACAGGCTTTAGGACACAACAAACTCTAATCCTTACTTGGCTATGGAAACTCACTCGGGTGGCAGTGGCTGGTAAAGTCACACCTAGAAGATCTCACATATCCTGAAAGTCCTACCAGAGTCACTGTAAATTGGTTGAGACTCAGCAGGACACAACAAAAAACAAGTTGTAAAAGGATGACATGCTCTGGAGATTGTAGTGGGAAAGGAAACATAGCTAAGTGGCAGAAGACATTGGATTTGCAGCATGTAGAAAGGCCCCAGCTTCAGTGTGACCATTTCCATAGAAGTTACCAGGTGGTAGTTGATGATGGGAATGATCCTGCTTACTTTTCTTAAGAGGCCCTGCTAGTTGCAGTAGAGTCCAGATGCAGAAAAGAGCAACCAGAGAGTAAAGAAACTCCCCCTTAAATGCTTGAGAGTGCTCAGCTCAAAAAATACAGAAAGTGAGAAAGGAAGTTGTAGGAATTTACTGTATGTACATTTTAGGAGAAATAGACAGGGAGAGGGTTCTCTCTCTCTCTCTCTCTCTCTCTCTCTCTCTCTCTCTCATTAGAAACCAGGGCCATCTACTTGAAGCTGATTTTGGACAGATAAAAGGAATTACTTCTTCACACATCACCTAGCTGAACTATAGGATTAACTCCATAGTGGGATTGGATGTCTTCATGAAAGTTAGGGTTTGCAACAGTGGCTCCCAGTCAGGACAGCTGTGTGCTTCCTCCAGTATCAATTACTGGGGTAATGCAAGAGGAAAGATGCTATAGCAATCTTGTCCTGCTGCTGGGTTTTGGGGGAACAACTAGCTAGTCACTGAGAGAAGAAAATGCTGGCCAAAACAGGTCTGTGCTTTGATCCAGTCTTGACCAAGCTTCTTACATTCTTTAATGACCTGATTTAAGACCACTTCCTTTGAGTTGAGACATGGATTGTATTGTGTAAAATATCCCTCTGTTATCGGTGTTTATGCATGTCATAAGCTTCCTCCAAGCAAATATAATTTTTGTTGTCATTTTCCTTGGCAGCCACTAACAACTCAAGGTGTTGAATAGGATGGGATGCTGGGACATGCAGGAAGTGGGAAGGAAACTGTTAGAGTGTTTTGAATGTACAGTCACCTTGGCTCATTTTCCATCAGGTGCCTGAAATCAAGGAATTAGAAACAAAGAGACGTGGAAAAGGAAGAACAAAGTGACTGCTAGCAAGAAGCCCTCACATCTGGAACTTGTAAGGGGCTATATTGTAAACTGTGCTTCGGTGATAAATGCATCCAGGCTCTAGTAGGAGGATATGGAAGAGACCTGGATTCATCATTGAGCCCCAGTTTAGGAATACATGCTATTTGCTCACAACCAAGATAATTTTTCTTCCAAGATCTTTATAAACAGAAGTACACATTAAATATAGTGTCAGGTGCAAACAGGAATGGGATCTGTTGAGATTGAGGACAGCTGGAGGGGTAGAAGATAAGCAGAGGTGACAGTTGTTGATTACTTCTCAAAGACCTGACATCCCCTCAGCATTGTCCATACTCTTAGTGTTGGGAGGTAAGGGCAGGCTTCCAGATGTTGCAGGGCTGCTACTCCCATCAACTTTGGTAACTGATGAGGAAAAGTAGGAGCTACAGTTCAGCTACATTTGGAGGACTAAATTACCAACTTCTGGTCTAATAGCAGACTGGACTTAGATTGAGGAGACTCAGATACAAATCCCTGGTCAGCCATTGGCTATAGGGTGATGTGGACAACTCATAGTCCACAGAAAGATCTCTTTTTATTTTTAAGCATACCAGAGAATAAACAAACAAAAACAAAAAGCTGTAGCACTTTGAAGACTAACTGTTATATTTTAATGGGAGTGAGATTTCATGGCATCAATTTTTACACATCAAGTACAGAGTGACTGGTTAGCATAACAGATAACAGATTTTTATTTTTAGTTTCTACTCCTTTTCTTTTCCGTATCTTCTGATAAGGTAAATCTAATAAAATATTGAATGAGTATTTTAAAAAGAGCTTTTGTTTTCATTCCAGATGATGGCAATTTTAGCCCTGGAATCTTTGTATGAAAAATGGTGGGAAGGATGATGATAAAGGGTACTCCTACTCCAGTTAAAACATGCCCTCAGTTCCAAAGTGATTTTGTCTAAGAAGTTGATGAGTTACAGCCTGCTCCAGGTAAGATTCCCAGGCTATATACAGTCCTGTATATATACAGTTTGCCTCCTGTATTGATCTCCAATCTAGTGAGGAGGGACCTGTGAGGATAAAATTGAAGGAAAGTTCCTTCAAGGATGTGGGAATTTTTTTTTAAAATGGCATTCAAAACTAACCACCTAAACAGATTTGGAAAAAACAGTCTTGGGTCCTAATGTCTTTTGCAAAGGCTATAAACAGGCTGCAGTTGTGAGTGAAAAATGTTAAAGCTGAAATCAAGAGCAAAATCTGATTATTATTGCTGACTAGGGTAGACTCACAGAATAAGAAGAATCTTCCTATCCCAAAATTTATCAAAGTCCAATTGATTCAGTCGGGTGTTGTCTAACTTTAGTGTCTTGCACTGAAGACAAGGAAGGAGCCACAGTAATGGCTAAAACACAACTTTATTGCATGATGGTCAGGGTGAACATGAGGTAATGGCGGACAAAACAGCTCTATTTATAGTACACTGTACATTTGAATAACCCAGGTGGTAGCTCATTGGCTACTGTTCGCGTGACATCATAGATCGTCACGCCCATCTTCTCCAGGTGTGGTATGACGGGAAGGTTTCCCGCTCTTCAGGTATTCGGGGAATCTGTGCCATGTGAGCTGGATGCTCGCTACTGCCACCTGCGGCCACTTAGCTCGCATCCTTATACAGCTTGCTACAATGTGTCTCTGATTAGATACAAATGGATACATTGACCGGATACATTCTGTTAAAGGGGACTTGCAGTATTCATTCAATACATAACACCCCTCCTCCCTAGGTGAGGACGAAGTCCTTTAGCCATTGAGGCTTCCCGCATGTTCACTTTGGGCGAGTGGTGGCCGCACTTTGGGCCGGAGTTCCCGCACACTCCTGATTACTCTGCCCCCGTCCTGCAGTGGGAGAAAGTGGCTCATTAGCGACTGGCTGCGAGTCCTGAGCCAGGGATTGGGGAGGTCTAGGTGTGGGAGTAAACTCCAGGGATGTGAGACCGGGGGCTCCAGGGACTAAAGAAAAACCCCGCTCTTCGCTTGGACGGGTGGGGGACCACTCCTAAATCAAAGTCTAACAACTCCTCGAAATCCTTCTCTTCCAAGTTGTCCCTGTTACCAGGGGGGTCAAAAGGATATGGGTTTGTCTCATTTCCCTCCCCCCTGTGGCCTGCATCTCCCCCTTGGGAAAAGCAGATGGGGGAGAACCCTAACGCTGAATGCTCTGCCTGGTCACTCGAGTCTTGCCTTCCTACGACCCTATCTCTGAGCTGGTCGGCGTGCCTCCTCCAGTGGAGTCCTGTGCTTGTCTCGACGTTGTAGGAGACTGGCCCTGTTTGCCCGACCACTATTCCAGGCACCCAGGTAGGTCCGCGGGCCGCATAATTACGGCAATGCACTGCCTGGCTGATCTCGAAACCCTTGGTGCCTCCCGTTTCTATGTTTCTACCCGTGTCCTCCACCCTGGTTGGGTCTAACCTTGAGAGGATCGTGGCAGGTTTCCTCCGCATGAGGAGCTTGGTGGGTGACAGACCTGATGCTAAAGGGGTTACACGATACCTCAGTAGGAATTGGCAGCGTTGCAAGTTCAATTCCCCAGGGCCCATCCTACGCAGTGCATCCTTTGTTGTTCGCACCAGGCATTCCGCTTGACCATTTGTAGCAGGGTGAAAGGGGGCCGCAGTTATGTGGTGAATTTTGTTAATTTTCATGAAACCCTGGAACTCTGCTGACATTAAAGTTGTGGCGTTATCGCTCACAAGTACGTCAGATAAACCGAAGCAGCTGAATACCTTGCGTAATTGCTTAATCGTCGCAGCTGACGATGTGCTGGCCATCGGGATTACCTCCAACTATTTGGAGTAAGAGTCCACTATTATAAGGAAGAGGGTGCCCCTGAAGGGACCCACGAAGTCCACATGCAGACACGACCACGGCCCCTGGGCTGTGTCCCATTCTCTGTGCTGAAGTCGGGACTCCTCGGGCCGGGTGCTCTGGCAGCTCTCGCAAATGCCAATCATGTGTTCTATGTCTGCGTCTAGTTTGGGCCACCAGACGTAACTTCTAGCTAGCGCCTTGGAGTGCACGATACCTGGGTGGCTGATATGCAGCATCTTGAGCACCCGAGACCTCAGAACTTCAGGGATTATTACCCGCTGCCCCCAGAGCAGGCAGCCCCTTTCTAAGGAGAGCTCGTCTCTCCGTCTACCATAAATCTTGAATTCCTCTGTAGGGGAGGTTGCCGGCCAGCCTTTTTGTACCCATGAACTGACTAGGGCCAGTGACTTATCTTTCACTGTAGCCTTGGTGATCTCAGCTGGCAGAATTGGGGGCGACTGTAGGGCCTCGATCAGGAGCACCTGGTGGTCCTGCTCTACCTCGCACTCTGGGTCCCCTGCCTGTGGGAGGGGTGACCTGGAGAGGGCGTCGGCATGGCTGATCTCCTTGCCGGGGCGGTAGGTCAATGCATACTAGTACGCATTTAAGAAAATGGCCCATCGCAGCATCCTTGGGGACAAGATCTGCGGGGTTGGCTTATCTGTGGTGAAAATCCCTAATAGGAGCTTATGGTCGGTCATGACTGTGAACGGTCTGCCATAAAGGAAGTCGTGGAACTTTTTGGTTCCTGTGATGATTGCCAGGGCTTCCCTATCTGTTTGCGCATAGTTGCACTCTGCCTTGGACAGGGATCTCAAATATAACGTCACCGGGGCTTCTCGTCCGCTCTCTAGCACTTGGCAGAGGACTGCCCCCACCCCCACCGGTGAGGAATCACAGACTAGCACAACGGGTTTCTTTGGATCGAAGTGGGTCAAGACAGCATCGGAAGATAGAAGCTGCTTGAGCCCTCAGAATGCCCATTCCTGGCTGTCCCCCCACCGCCAAGCCACATCTTTTTTGAGTAATTTGTGTAGTGGCTCTGCAACCAACACCTTTCCCGGCAGGAAGGAGTGGTAAAAATTTAGGAGCCCTAGGAAGGACTGTAGCTCGGCCTTGGTGGTGGGGCGAGGGGCATCCTGCACAGCCGACACCTTTGACTCTGCTGGTTTGATACCCTCAGGGGTTATTCAAAAACCCAGAAATTCTACCTCCTCAGCAAAAACACACACTTATCCATTCTCAATCTGAGCCCCACTTTCTTGAAAACGGTTAGTACCCGGTCTAACCTCTTGGTCAATTCCTGTTCCCCTCCTGCCGTTATCAAAACATCGTCAAAGTAGGGGAAAACACCTGGGAGCCCTTTCAACAATCTTTGTACGAGTGACTGAAAGATTCCTGGAGCCGAATTTATGCTGAATTAGAGGTGCGTCACTTTAAAGGCTCCCTTATGGGTAACAATGGTTTGAGCAGGACCCTTCCTTTAAAACTACTAGGGGCAACTGCATGGAGCGCCTTTTGAATTGTACCTTGAACTCTCCCACCCCCAACACTGGGATACTCTTGCCCTGAACGTCCCGCAAGTTCGTCTTTAGGGCCTTCAATTTGGGCCGTGACTTGGGGAGAATGCGCAAAAATTCCCGGTGGGAAATGATGGAGTACGATGACCCCGAGTCTCCTGCTGCTGCCCCGGAAGTGCCATTCCTCTTCCTCGCCCCATTCCTCCTGTCCTCGGGCGAGGGTGCTCGGGGCCGCTTGGATATTTTGGGGGATTTCCCCACACACACACAGTTGCTTCTCTGGCCGCCTCACAGCTGGGGCCAGCCTTTAGCCCCCGCCTCCCCGCTCTCACCAGAGGAACGTTATACAAAGCATCAGTGGCAATAATTTGGACGTTGTATGAGGCATCGCGGATAGGATTTTGCATGCCTCATACAAAGTTGGAATTCATACAACGTCCTAACTTGTGGAACCAGGTTTGGACATTGTATGAGGTATTAGTGTACTCTGATTCCCTATAGTCATGGAGGTGAGGTGGAGGACTGGCTGTGAAGGCACGCCTTGATGATATCCTCAAGGTTGCGGCAGTCCATTATAGTCCCGGTGTTAAATCCTGCATGTCTCATTTCATATATGCCGCAGGAGATGGCTCCGTGATCATAGTGTGTGGATCACTTCATGGCAAGATGGGCTCCCTCTTAAACAAATTCATGCCAATGGTATCTTTCCTGCTTCAGGAAAAAAATGTATTCTCAGATGAGTTGCAGTCAACAGCAATGAATGCATTGAAGAGAAACAGAACTTCTGCAGTCCCTGTGGAAATGTTCTGAAAAGAGGTCTGCAAGGGGAATAGGGAGAGGGCTGTCTTCCTGTTTGATGGACACCCCTGATGAATGTCTGGGGGAGAGGAGCCTGACTTCTTCCCAGTGCCCAGCAAGACATTCCTACTTGCCCTCCTTCCAGATGGGACATATCTCCATGTTTATTCCACAGAGGGAGGCAGCATTCAGCACTTTTCATTTTTCTCCCCCCCTTTTTTTTTAGAACTGGGAGTTTAATTCCCACCAAATAGCATTCCTTTCCTGCATGCTTAAATTAAGCCCTCTAGGCTGTGGCATCCTGTGAGCTGGAGTATTGTGCAAATATGGGCCTGGGTAAAGATTTATGGCACAATAGGAAGGATATTTACTATTTATGTATTTATGGGGCGTGGAGAGAGAGAGAGAAATGGAAAGGAGATGGCCAGGAAGTGACAGGAGGGGCATCAGGAAAGTCTCAGATCCCTTTGCCCCCCATATGGTCATTTCTTAAATAGAGAGTTGTTGTTCAGCTTTGTTCAAATGCTCATTGCAGTGCAAGAGGGTTTACAGAAATTCGGTATGTGGCAGGGATATCTAATTTGCGTAATGTGTGCAATTTGCATAACTGCATAATTTGCATAATACATGCCAGTAGAAAGCCAGTAGAATGGAGCACATCTGTCTGCATGCACTGATGTAATAAGTACATTTAGAATGTGGAAGGGCAAGCATTGCCTCCCCCCCCATCATATCCATGCTACAAAGTAATGAAACATAATTGAATTTAAGGTATGGAAAGATTACACTAAACACAGGAAGAAGGATGTTTCTTCTTCCGTGTTTAGGCCAGATGTGAAACTGCCAAAATGTAGGCACTTTTTTGTGAACTCATTGTGCACTTTCTTTCGCCTGACCTAGTATGAGAAAGATTAGTCAGCAACACAAGGTGGCCATTACCAGTTCAAAAATACCACAATCTTTGAGGAGGCTGTTTCTATGTAGCCCAGAAGGACGCTGAGCATCAGTGGTGCAGTACTGTACTGAAATGTCCATAAGCATATTTTGCATTCACAACAGTGGAATTGAATCACCTTTGTACATGCACAGACATGTATGTACATGTACCTGCACCCTACCTCTCCCCACAGTTCCCTATAACCTCAGTGTAATAAATCCCTAGTTTTGACTGTAATCCTAAATATTCTATCTTATGTTTTACAGAATATGAAAACAATAAAAGAAGAACATAAAACAACAAACAACATATTTACATAATTATGTTACTACAATTAACCCTTTTATATTATTAAACAATTTCATATGTTAAATTAAAAATGTTACAATTTTTAAAATTTGAAACAAAACAAAAACAAGCAAATAATGAATAAAGACAAATGTTGATATTATGTTAAGAAACGTCAATAATGAAAGAATGAAATTGTTTGAAATATATTTACATTTATGTAAAAATATGCATGTAAAAATGATGATAAATGTAATACTTATTATTACACATTTTTAAAAAAATTACTAATGTAACAAATGTTTTAAAAAGTTATATAGTTCAATAAATAGTTTTTTTACAAACAATAACATCCTTTGATCATTTTTACCATTACAAATTTTAAAAAGCAAAACACAATTTAAAACAGCCCGGCAACACTGGGCAAACTATGCTAGTCTATACCTATAAATCTGAGTGTTAACCATTGGAATGTGACAAAGGATCCTGCACCCGGCAATATTAGCCCATACCGAGCATTCGTGCACTTGCCCGAACTGGGTTCGCAGGTAACTGTCGGGTTGAGAAATGCGCCAGTGGGGCAGGAGACCCACGAATGCAAACAAAAAGAAAAGACTTCTATTCCCAACGTTCTTTGCACCGCACCGCACCACAGCCAATCAGGCTGAGAGGTGCGAGCAAAAAGAATGTTGGGAAACACGCCATGGCTAATCAAAAACAAGCCACAGAAAAAAACCACTGCACAGACAGAAACCACAAACGCAAAACTACAAGCCCCAGTCTCCTTCATGCCATGAGCGCGCAGAACGCTGAAGAAGCCGGCCCGTGAAAAATAAAAATACAAAGCACCGCTGGGGTTCCCGTGGCCTGGCCAGCGAGGCCAGGCCTTGGGAAGGAAAGCTCCCCTCCCCAATGTCACCTGAAGTGCCGCTGGGGTTCCTGCAACCCAGCCAGCGAGGCCAGGCCATGGGAAGGAAAGCCCCCTGCTGCTGGGGTTCCCTTGGCCTGGCCTACAAGGCCATGGGAAGGAAAGCCCCCCCACCACTGGGGTTCCCGTGGCCCGGCCAGTAAGGCCAGGCTATGGGAAGGAAAGTCACCCTTGCTGCTGGGGTTCCTACGACCCAGCCAGCGAGGCCAGTCTGTGGGAAGGAAAGTCCCCCCGCCGCCGCTGGGGTTCCCGTGCCCAGTGAGGCCAGGCCGCGGGAAGGAAAGCCCCCCTCCCCAACACCGCCTGAAGTGCCGCTGGGGTTCCCGTGGACCTGCCAGCGAGGCCAGGCCACAGGAGGGAAAGCCCCCGCCACCACTGGGGTTCCTGTGGCCCGGCCAGCGAGGCCAGGCCGTGGGAAGGAAAGCACCCCCGCCGCTGGGGTTCCCATGACCTGGCCAGCAAGGCCAGGCCACGGGAAGGAAAGGCCCACCAACAACGCCGCCTGAAGCGCCGCTGAGACTAAAAACAGTAACAAAAAACACACACCAAAAATTATTCAAAAATAACAATAAATAAATAAATAAACTATTAAACCATTAATTTAAAAAAACACAAACAAAAACATCCACAAACACACAAAACCACTTACAAAACACATAACAACAAAACGAAAAAAACCACAAATTACACAAACAAACCAGAAAAAGTAAACAAAACCAGAAATAAACAAACCAATTAAACAAACCAAAAAATAAACCAAAACAAAAAAGAACAAACAGAAACACTGCCCAGCCTACCACCATGAAAGCAAAACAAAGAAAAAAACCCAAAATAAAGAAAATCAGACAACTCACCACCACCTCCTTCCTCCACGACGACCGGAACACAAATGAACAAACCAAGAGACTACATACTGGAAGAAGCTCCACCCAGAGGCCAAGAGAGAAAAAACAGTCAAAGTAAAAGAGAACCACTAGCAGCCCCATCTGCAGGGCAGAAAAGTAAAAACAAGTCAAAAATACACAACAGCCCCAAACAAAAGGCCACAAAAGTAAAAAAAGTCAAAACCATAACAATACATCACACTTTTACACAAATCACAAACATATGTAAAAAAATAAAATAAAAAGATTTCTAAAATCATGTGTTGAGTTTCAACTCAAATAAAAACCAAAAACATCAAAACACAGTTTAAAAACATTGAATGTAAAAAACATCTATTTTCACATTCCTAAAGTTATTACCTACAGTACAACTATTAAAAAAATCACGTACTAAAACATTATTTGGTTAAATTAAAAAAATCGAAAAAATTATATCATCCTTTGTTCTTTTTTTAATCCACAAAAACAAACCACCAAAAAACTGATCATACTTTATAACAGCCCGGAAAAAACAAATTGTGTATAAATAAACATTTTAAAACTTTCAGTTATACACTAACCTCTT
Organism: Bradypodion pumilum; assembly: GCA_035047305.1. Taxonomy (NCBI): domain Eukaryota; kingdom Metazoa; phylum Chordata; class Lepidosauria; order Squamata; family Chamaeleonidae; genus Bradypodion; species Bradypodion pumilum. Next base: position 322,894,088 of record JAWDJD010000002.1, read on the forward strand.
TTGTACAAACATTAACAAAAAAAACCTTCCAATATAATTTAAAACAGTCCGGCACCGCCGGGCAAACTATGCTAGTAACCTATAAGGAAGTGATGTAACGTAGGTGTCTGGAAGGCCTTCAAACACCCCTGAAGCTGATCCTGTAAGTTCCATTCCCCTCCCTCTATGTGTGTCTGCAACTGACACACACAGAGAAACACAGATAGAGTGAGACAGAAAGAGAGAGACACAGAGAGAGGAAGGGATGCGTGCACTGCCCCAGCTCCAGCCCAAACCACACTGGCCGCAACCATGTTCAGGCCCGTGGGGAAACCATCCACACCCGGCCACAGTGGTGGCGAAAGGCACGCTGGACACCAGGAGCGGAGAGTGGGGGAGGTCACAAGCACCCCTGTAGCTCACCCAATACCACCCCACCAAGATATATTCCTGATTTTATTTGCTTTTGTTCGGAGATGTTGAGGTTCACCAGAATACACCTTTCAGTCTTTTTTGCGCGCACACTATGAGACAATTATTGGAAATGTGAAGGTTTTTTTTGAGGCTGCTTCCAGAAACTATTTGAGATCATTGGAATAGATGAATTTGCTTGTCATTCTTGTTCTGGTCCTCTTCAAAATCCACCCTATAGTTAGTAACTTACACTGTTCTTCTCTCACATGGATATGAAGGAACAGCCTTGGTCTTGTTGGAGTGGGGGCGGATCAACCCAAAATTTAAGCAGATAAAGTGCCTATCCAACTGATTGGCTTTCTACCTTAGTTTGTGATGTTTTTTTGAGAAACTTTAACACAAAACTTTCTCTATGAGCTATGGAAGAGGAGAGACATTTGGAGAGGGGGCACTGGGGGGGGGGGAATTGTTCAAGGTGCTGAACTTAGGAACCTACCTGTGCCCATGTGGAGTTTACAGGCTAGTCCTTCAAATTGCTCCAAAGATTCAACCAGCTACTGGCATACTGCTGATCAAGGCTGTAATCCTCCTCAATTAATTTGATGGCTTTACAGATGTTTTCATATTAAGCGGTGATGACAAGGGAGTTGTGTGCACATGACTTATAAGTGGCTAAACTGCATTTTAATATTGTACGCCACCCAGAGTCTTCATTAGTTGGGCAGCTATAAAAATATGAATATTAAATTAAATTAGATTAAATTAATTCATTTTATTCGGTTGTCCATGGGATATGTGGAGGGGGGGGGAGTCTTTTTCCCCAGTCTGGCCAGCTGTCTTAAAATTAAGGCAACTGAACCCCTGTCTCTATCTCAGCTCCTGCCAACCTAGCAATTTGAAAGCAAGAAATTGCAAGTAGATAAATAGGCACCACGCTGGTGAGAAGGTAAAGAGCATTCTGTGCACTACAGTGTCTAATCATGCCTGCCACATAACCACAGAAACGTCTGTAGAAGCAGACAGCGCTGGCTCTTTGGCTGCAAACAGAGGTGAGCACCAAATGCTAGAGTTAGCAACAACTGGCTTTCAAGCAAGGGCGACTTTTACCTTTACCTATCAGTACTACAAAACCTCTACAACAGCTTCACCATTGCCCTTCCCAGTCTTTAGGGATCTGCTACTATTGCTCCTTTTAGCAGAAGCTGTAGTGAGAGGCCGCATTGTCCAGCCAGAGTCTGCTTAAATTTTGCATCCATAGATGGAATTTGTCAAGGCAGCTGGAGCATGTTTAGAGCAAAAGTTGGCTGGTAAGCCAGCTGGTGCAACCAAGTGGGTGGGCTCTCTCCCACCCAGTTAAGAATGTTAACTTCAAATAATATAAAGAAAGTAAGTATCTTAATTCTGTCGGAGTTGACCGTAAACTTGTTCATTGGGGAATAGATTGCTACAGGCTCCCTACTCCACTGGCTGATGAGAAGTTCTAGGGCCAGACTGACCTGTGTTTGGTCTCTTCTGATTCAGAAAGCACATAGGTGAATGATGTAAGTTTCATAATATTTGCTTTATTTACAAATGTACAAGCAGATAATTAGTGGAGGCAATAACAAAGGAACAGATCTGCTCTTATCAGATCCTCTTTCATCTGTGTGCTGTATTAAGAAGGTACAGATATTCAAAAGCAAAGGCTCATTAGTTTAAAAAACCCAAGATGAAACAAATGGGAGGTTCTTGTGCTTGGTATGGACAAAGCTTAGATGCTACTTCATTGAACTACAATTTTCAGATTTTCCAAGAAAGTATGAATACAATTCAGACCATATTAGACTAATAACATCCTCAAACATTGGCTATCTTTGAGTCCTGAAGAAATCATAATCAGGCTGAGTTTTGCAGAGCCAGGAGTGGAAGAAGAAAAATCTCCCCGGAATCATCTTAGTGATAAGTTGAGGCTAGGCCATTATGAGTAATGGATTTATTAAGTTAGACCTTTGTATGTAGTAGGGGCTTTGATTGGCAAATGTATCTAATCACCTTCTCTCATTATTTTAATAACACTGTTAAGAGGGGTCACTTTGTTTTATAAAAAAATCAAACCACACAAGCTGGCATAACTACTGATGCCTGGTGGGGAGGATATGGTAGAGTATGTCTTTATCAACTCCAGATGTGAAGCCAGTTCCAGAAGTGGACATTCTGAAAGCACTGTTGAAACAACTGATTGTTGCCCAGCTAGATATTTCAACAGAACTGTACCGATCAGTGTTTATTTTCTTTCTATTTGTATTCATCTTCAGTAAGTGGCAGAAAACACAAGGCACAGAGTTATGGCAACACTTTTGCAGGGTTTTCTTGGTAGAAAATATGCAGAAGTGGTTAGCCACCTTGGGATTTTTAGTGTATGAGAGTCAAGACACAGGGCACAGCCAAAGGCTGGGTTAACTCAGGTTTATTGCATGGTGGACAGAGGGAACATGAGGTAATGGCGGACGAACAGCTCTATATATATGGTAGGAACATGTTTGAATGTGGCTCCACGGTAGCCCGTTGGCTACTGGTCCGCGTGACGTCATGGTTGGTCACGCCCTTCTTGTCCAGGTGTAGGTAGCGGCGGGAAGCTTCCCGCGCTGCGGTCTTTGATGGGTTTGAACCAAGAGAGCTTGGACGCTCGCTGCTGCCAGCTGGTGGTCATTAGCTCGCGTCCTATTACAGGGTTTATATGATACAGCTGAAGGTTACATTGTTACTCATTGGCAAGGTTACATTGGTTCAGATACATTGATATCACATGTAGAAGGTTACACTATTAGGACACAACACTCCTCCCCCCTAGGATGAGACGAAGTCCCTCAGCCAAGATGGCTTATTTCGAACACGCTGGGGTCTCGGCGCGGGCTGCCCTGCCCCGGCTTCGCTCCCTCCTCCTTGCTCCCTGGCTTCCTGCCCTGCAATCGGAGAGGATGACTTGTTAGTGGTTTGCCGCGGCTCCGCGGCTTTGTTGGGAGGTGTGTGCTTTGTTTGGGAAGAACCGGGGGCACTGGGGGCTAACGAAAAACCCCTCTTCTCGCTTGGATGGGTGGGGGAACACTCCGAAAAAACCCCCCGGCTAGCAAAATCAAAATCAAAATCGGATTCGGGGGAAGCGGCAGCGGCGGCCGCACACTCCTTTTCCCTCCCCCCGGGCTCGGATAGAACTGGGGTATCAAAAGGATATGAGTCGGGCTCGCTGCTTTCCCCCCTGTCTCCCCCTTGGGCTAAACGGGTGGGGGAGAACCCTATCGCTGAATCCTGTCGCTGTGCCCCACTGGTCGGCCCCTCGCTCACTCGGTGCCACAGTTGGTCAGCGTGCCTCCTCCAGAGGAGGCCGGTGCTAGTTTCCACCCGATAGGACACTGGCCCCGTCTGTTCTATTATCGTCCCTGGCACCCAGGCTGGGCCTGCGTTGGCATAGTTCCTGCAGTGTACAGGATCGCCTACGCCGAAACCTTTCGAGACCGCTAACCCTATGTTCTTCCCTTTGTCCTCGACCCTCGACGGGTCTAGCCTGGACAAAAGCGTGGTCAGTTTCCTCCGCATCAGCAGCTCAGCCGGCGAGTATCCAGACGCTAAGGGGGTCACTCTATACGCTAATAGAAATTGACAAACTTGGTGATTTAGATCTCCCAAGCCCATGCGCCGCAGCGCATCTTTTGTTGTGCGCACCAACCGTTCCACTTGGCCATTCGTGGCCGGGTGAAACGGCGCGGATGTGACATGCCGAATTGCATTTGCCTCCATGAATGCTGCGAACTCAGCGGACGTGAAACAACTGGCGTTATCGCTGACCAAAGTGTCGGGTAAGCCGAACGTGGAAAAGACCCTCCTTAGCTGGCGAATGGTAGTGGCGGAGGATGTGCTCTTTACCGGAATGACCTCCAGCCACTTTGAGTATGCATCCACCACCAGGAGAAACATGGTTCCCCGGAATGGGCCAGCAAAATCTACGTGCACCCTGGACCACGGTCCCCTTGCTGCGTCCCATTCCCTATGCGGTAGGCGGGCCACCTCCGGTCGAGAGCATTGACATGCCTCACAAGTGCCAACCATCTGCTCTATGTCGGCGTCCAGCTGGGGCCACCAGAAGTAACTCCGGGCCAACGCCTTGGAACGGACGATTCCCGGGTGGCTGACGTGCAACAGCTTTAGCACCTTCGGCCGCAGGGACGTAGGAACCACCACCCGTTGGCCCCACAAAAGGCACCCCCTCTCTAAAGACAATTCTACTCGCTTTCGGAAAAATGGGTCGAATTCCGCGCCTGGGGATGACGCCGGCCACCCCTTCTGCACCCACGAGCATACTTTCCCTAGTGTTCTGTCCTTTCCGGTCGCCCTGGCAATGTCGGCCGGTACTATCGGGGGTGACTCCAAGACCTCTATTAGCAATACCTGGCGGTCTCTTCTTACCCCTGCCTTCTGGTCGTCTGACAAGGGTAACGGCGACCGTGAGAGCGCGTCTGCATGGCTGATTTCCTTCCCTGGCCGGTATTCTAACTCATGTTGATATGCGTTAAGAAAAATAGCCCACCGCAGCATCCTCGGGGACAGGATCTGTGGCGTGGGCTTATTTGCAGTGAAGATTCCTAACAGGGGCTTGTGATCCGTAACGATCTTGAACGGCCGACCATACAGGAAATCGTGAAATTTCTTGGTTCCCGCTACTATCGCTAGTGCTTCCCTATCGGTCTGTGCGTAATTCCGCTCTGCTTGGGACAGGGACCTTGAATAAAACGCTATCGGGGCCTCCCTTCCGTCGTCTAACACGTGGCAAAGCACCGCCCCCACCCCCACCGGGGATGCATCGCAGACCAAAACTATGGTCCATTTGGGGTCGAAATGAGTCAGGATTGCCTCGGATGTGAGGAGTTGCTTTAACTCTGTGAACGCTCTTTCTTGCTCGTCACCCCACAGCCATTTTTCCTCTTTTTTAAGTAGCCGATGGAGCGGCTCGGCAACAGACGCCTTCCGTGGAAGGAAGGTATGGTAGAAATTGAGAAGCCCCAGAAATGACTGAAGCTCGGTTTTGAAAGTGGGCCGAGGGGCTTTCTTGATGGCGGCTACCTTAGATTTGGACGGCCTAATTCCCTCGGGCGTGACACGGAACCCTAAAAACTCAACCTCTGTTTCGAAAAATACACATTTGTCTTTTCTCAGTCGCAGCCCCGCTTTCTCGAACACGGCCAGGACCTTATCCAATCTGTGGGCCAGCTCGGCCTTACTCCCCCCGTTATCAACACGTCATCAAAATATGGCAACACCCCCTCCAACCCCTTCAGGAGGCGTTCCACTAGCGATTGAAAAATGCCAGGTGCCGAGTTCACGCCGAACTGTAACCTCGACACCTGGAACGCCCCCTTATGTGTGACTATTGTTTGTGCCGCCGCTGTGGCGGGGGTTACCGGGAGTTGCTGGTAGGCCTGTGCTAAATCGAGTTTAGCGAAACACTTTCCCCCATTCAGCCTGGCCAGAAGGTGGCTGACCACTGGCACCGGGTATGCATTAGGGCGGATTGCCTTATTAATGGTACACTTATAATCAGCGCAAATGCGCACCTCCCCGTTAGCCTTCAGTGCTGTTACAATTGGAGTCTCCCACTCCGCGGAATCCACAGGAACGAGAATTCCTTGACCCACCAGTTTGTCCAGTTCCGCCTCTATTTTGTCCTTAAGCGCGAACGGTACCCTGCGCGGTTTAAGTCTTATCGGGCGGACCTCCGGGTCTAAGTCGAAGGCTACAGGGGGTCCCTTGAACTTTCCCAGTCCACTTTTAAAAACGGCGGGGTGTGCGTCACACACTGCTTGTATTGGGTCCTCGCCTACTGCATGCACCCCCCCTATGAACAGGCCTAAGGGCTGAAACCACTGTGTTCCGAGGAGGCTACAACTCCCCCCTTTTAGCACCACTAGGGGAAGTTCCGCAGAATGTCTCTTAAAGCGAACCCGGAACGTTCCGACCCCCAACACTGGAATGCTGTTCCCCTGAACGTCCCGTAGTGTGGCCCTCAACGCTTTAAGTTTGGGCCGCACGTGGGGGTCGATTTTCAAGAACTCTCTCTGGGGGATTATAGAATAGGAGGACCCCGAGTCAACTTCCATCCTAATAGGGGTCCCTTGTACTAGTACCTCAACAAAGTAATGGGGCTGTCCCGCAGACACGTTGAACACAGGAGCGTCGCCCTCGCTGTCGTCCGAGATGCGGCCCACGCAGTCCTGCTTCCTCGTGGCCCGGGCGCCATCTTTGGACCTCGCTGGACGGTCCGGTCTGGCTGAACGGTCTTGCGACTGTCTCCGGCCCTCTTTCCATTTCCTGCACGCCTTGGCGATGTGCCCCCGACGTCCACAGTTGAAACACTCGGCTTTCCTGAATGGGCACTTCACGCGCTCATGGGCCGCTCCGCAACCATCGCAGCGGCGCCCGCCTCTCCGGACCTTCTGGACCTCCTCGCCATCGCTGCTTTCTGAAGACGATTTCGAGGTCGGTCGGGTTGCATGCACCGACTGACCGGACTTCCCGTGCGACGAGTTTTCCGCTTTGCCGGCCCTCGGACGCCACTCACGCCACTTGTGCATCTCGTCTACTCCAGCATTCGTGGATTCCGCGGCTTCCGCGGCCTCTACAACCTCTTCCAGTGTGGGTGGTGGCTCCTTGTTCATCAAACTGCGCTGTACTTCCTTGTCCTTCAGGCCACACAGCACTCCGTCCCTGAGGGCCATCTCTAGGATGTGGTCCCATTTGCAGGGGGCGGCGGCTACCCTCATAGCCGTTACGAAGGCTTCTACCGACTCGTCCGGCGCTTGAACTCGCCTCCAAAACGCACTCCGAGCGGGAAACATTGCCCTCGAGGGCCGGAAACGCTCACGCAGCATTTTCATGATGTCACCGGCTTTGAAATCGCTCATCTTCTTCGGTGCAAGGATGCCCACCAGCGTCCGCTTGGTTTCCATCCCAAGCATGCGGGTGAGGATGGCCCTCTTCCTTTCCTCGTCGTCTTCTTTGACTTTGAGCTCCACCAGTGCCGCCTGGAAGTCCATCTCAAAAAGCTCCCAGTCTTGCGGTTTGGTGATGTTGAACCCGCTCTGTGTCCTGGCTCCGTGGGGATCCATCATCCCACCTTCGTCGCCAATTTAGTGTATGAGAGTCAAGACACAGGGCACAGCCAAAGGCTGGGTTAACTCAGGTTTATTGCATGGTGGACAGAGGGAACATGAGGTAATGGCGGACGAACAGCTCTATATATATGGTAGGAACATGTTTGAATGTGGCTCCACGGTAGCCCGTTGGCTACTGGTCCACGTGACGTCATGGTTGGTCACGCCCTTCTTGTCCAGGTGTAGGTAGCGGCGGGAAGCTTCCCGCGCTGCGGTCTTTGATGGGTTTGAACCAAGAGAGCTTGGACGCTCGCTGCTGCCAGCTGGTGGTCATTAGCTCGCGTCCTATTACAGGGTTTATATGATACAGCTGAAGGTTACATTGTTACTCATTGGCAAGGTTACATTGGTTCAGATACATTGATATCACATGTAGAAGGTTACACTATTAGGACACAACAGGATTGCACAGCTTGACCATGACTATACAGGCTAGCTCTTGTTCCAGAAGGCACAGTAGGGAATTGAACTCCCATCCTAAAAATGATTGTTCTCAATCTCTGCTCTTTCTTCATTGTTCTATCCTCCTCCTTCAATAAAAGGAGGTGGGGGTTGGGGTTGGGAGACATAGTCCTAGTCCATAGTAGACTAATTGGTGCAGGGAGGAGTTATATACTGTATCACTCTATAATCTATAGATTAATGAGAGGTTGGGGAACAGATGCTGTAAAAAGATTCAAGCAGGCATGACCCATGGCGCATCTCGCTGCTCAGATCTTGGGCCAATGATGGGTTCAAGGAATGCCATGTAAAAGAAATAAATTAATTCTTTCACCTCTCTCTTAATCTCTACAATATAGCAATCAAAGCAATCACACTTGTATACTGCCCCATAGTGCCCAGTGCACTCTCTGGGCAGTCCACAAATTAATTAGCATTTTACCCCCAACATGCTAGGTACTCGTTTTACCAACCTAGGAAGGATGGGAAGGCTGAGTCAACCTTGATTCCTGTCAACTTTTTGGTTGCAGTACAGCAGTTTAACCACTACACCATCAAGGGCTCTTTTTATCCTCTTTTCATCACATTTAATGCTCAACAGTCAAAAGGGCTCTTACTCTGAGATAGCAAAGAAATGCAAAATGCACATAAATTTCTAGTTCACACCCATATATATGGAAATATATGTAGAAAAGTATGATATATTCAGTATATATTAAAGGAGTGGTTTCATAGTTCCACAATCTCAGTAATTTCCATTGCTGATTTGGGATGTAAACTTAAGCCTCCTGCATCTGTCACTCTATCCATTATACCACAGTGAGTGAGTATCTATCTATCTATCTATCTATCTATCTATCTATCTATCTATCTATCTATCTATCTATCTATCTATCTATCTATCTATCTATCTATCTATCTATCTATCTATCTATCTATCTATCTATCTATCTATCTATCTATCTATCTATCTATCTATCTATCTAATCATCAGCTGCAACTCGATCCGAGTATACGTTTTTTCCTGCTCCAGGTCCCCAGGAGGCCTGGTGTTGGAGGCTGGAAAAATGACATTGGTGTGAATTTGTTTAAGTTGGATCCCAGCTTGCCATGAAGTGAATGCTTGTATACAAATGCCAGAAGCCTCCGGAACAAAATAGGGGAGCTGGAATACTTAGCAATAGATAAGAATATTGATATTATTGGTATCACTGAAACCTGGTGGACGGATGATAACCAATGGGATACAGTTTTCCCAGGCTACAAACTGTACAGGAAGGATAGGAAGGGGCAAACGGGAGGTGGTGTAGCCTTGTATGTCAAAGAAGTGATAAAATCGTATGAATTGGAATATCTAGGTGATTTGGAGTCACCATTAGAAGCTCTGTGGGTAAGAGTATCAGGCCACAAGGATGGTCTAACAGTAGGCATATACTATCGGCCTCCGACCCAAACTCTTGAGGGAGACTGGCAGTTGGAGAATGTTGTAAAGGAGGCATCCAAGAAGGGAAGCCTGGTTATAATGGGGGACTTCAATTACCCTCACATAGACTGGGTGAACTGTTGTTCAGCACATGATAAAGAGATAAAGTTCCTAGATATGCTAAATGATTGTTCCCTGGGACAGATGGTTGAAGACCCAACTAGAGGTACACGAATCCTTGACTTGATCCTGAGTAATACTCAGGATCTGGTGTAAGATGTTAATGTGACTGATCCAATAGGGAACAGTGACTACAACTGAATTATGTTTAACTTGATCATAGACCGCAAGTCACTGATAAAATCCAACACAGAGACCTTAAATTTACAAAAAGGAAATTTCCCAAAGATGAGGAAACTAGTAAAAAAGAAGCTGAAAGGGAAAATTGAGAGAGTCCAAACACTCCAAGAGGCATGGAGGCTGTTTACAGAAACAATAACAGAGGCCCAATTGGAATGCATACCCAAAAGGAAAAAGGGCACTGCCAGGTCCAAGAGAACTCCAATGTGGCTTACAGGAGCTGTTCAGGAAGTGATCAAGAGCAAGAAAAGCTCATTTAGAAGATGGAAGGCTTGTCCGAATGAGGACAGCAGGCAGAAACATAAATTCTGGCAGAACAAATATAAGGCAACAATCAGGAAAGCAAAGCAAGACTTTGAGGAGCGTATAGCTAAAAATACTCAGAGAAATAACCAAGACTTCTTTAAGTACATTAGAGGTAAGAACCCAACTAGGAAGGCCATTGGACCATTAGATGACAATGGAAGGCAAGAGGTTATTAAAGAGGAAACAGAGATTGCAGAGAGACTCAATGAATACTTTGCTTCAGTATTCACTGAAGAAGACAGAGACAACATGCCCAAAACAGAGCCTATCTTCGTAGGGAGGGAAACCGAAGAATTAAGCCATATAGAAATAACCAGGGAGGAGGTCCTTGCATGTCTTGTTAAACAAAATGCTAACAAATCACCAGGACCAGATGGCATCCATCCACGAGTTCTCGGGGAACTTAAAAATGAAATTGCTGATCTCCTAGCCAAAATATATAATCTTTCCCTTAAATCAGGCTTTGTGCCTGATGACGGGAAGCTAGCGAATGTAACACCAATTTTCAAAAAAGGATTCGGGGTGATCCAGGAAATTACCGACCTGTCAGTTTGACATGTGTCCCAGGTAAAGTGATGGAAACCATCCTAAAAGATAGAATTAATAGGCACATAGAAGAGAAGGCGCTGCTAAAGGAGAGCCAACATGGCTTTTACAAGGGCAAATCATGCCTCACTAATCTGTTGGAATTTTTGAGAGTGTCAACAAGCATGTGGATAAGGGGGATCCAGTTGACATTGTTTATCTGGACTTTCAGAAGGCTTTTGACAAGGTCCCACACCAAAGGCTCTTAAATAAACTTACCAGTCATGGAATTAAGGGACAGGTCTTGTCCTGGATCAGCAACTGGCTAAGGGACAGGAAACAGAGGGTAGCACTAAATGGACACTTCTCCAAGTGGAGGGAAGTAAAGAGTGGGGTCCCCCAAGGTTCAGTACTGGGACCCCTGCTTTTCAACCTCTTCATAAATGATCTAGAGGGAGGAGTAGAAAGCAAGATAGCCAAATTTGCTGACAACACTAAATTATACAGGGTGCTGCAAACTGTGAGAGATTGTGAGGAGCTCCAGAGGGATCTCTTGACACTGGTGGAGTGGGCAAAACAGTGGCAAATGAGCTTCAACATTAGGAAGTGCAGAGTGATGCATGTTGGGGCAAAGAACCCCAATTACATTTATAAACTGATGGGGTCTGAACTCTCTGTGACAAACCAGGAAAGGGACCTTGGTGTCCTGGTGGACAACTCAATGAAGGTGTCAACCCAGTGTGCCTCAGCAGTGAAAAAAGCAAACTCAATGCTAGGGATCATTAGGAAGGGTATAGAAAATAGGTCAGCAAGTGTCATTTTGCCTCTTTATAAATCTATGGTGAGGCCCCATCTGGAATACTGTGTACAGTTCTGGTCGCCATACCTCCAGAAGGATATTATGGAGCTGGAGAAAGTGCAGAGGGCAACCAGAATGATTAGGGGACTGGAACACCTTCCTTACCATCTGAGGCTGCAACAGTTGGGCCTCTTCACTCTTGAACGACAACGTCTAAGAAGTGACCTGATTGAAGTTTATAAAATCATGCATGGTGTGGACAAAGTAGATAAGGAAAAATTGTTTTCCCTATCGCATAACACTAGAACTAGGGGACACTCCATGAAACTTTTGGGTACTAGTTCTCAAACAAATAAGAGAAAGTACTTTTTCACCCAGAGGATTACTGGTCTATGGAACTCCCTGCCAGAAGAAGTGGTGACAGCTGTCAGTCTTGACAGCTTTAAGAAAGGATTAGACAAGTTCATGGAGGACATGGGTATCAATAGCTATAATTATGGATACTTAAGGACAACCTCTGGGTTGGAGAGATAGGCAGGATATATCTCAATGCCATTTCCAGGGAATCCTAAGCAGTTGAAGGCATCTGCTTGGGAATACCCTGAAGGAAATGGTGAGCCCCTGTGTGAGACAGAATGCTGGACTGGATGGGCTGTGGCCTGTTCCAGCAAGGCTGTTCTTATGTTCTTATGATCCACACACTATGATCTCAGAGCCATCTCCTGTGGCACATATGAAATGAAACATGCAGGATTTAACACCGGGACAGCAATGGACTGCTGCAGCCTTGAGGATATGGACAAGGTGCACCTTCACAGCCAGTCTATCTGGCATGGCCTCTTCCACCTACATGACAATTGGGAATCAGAGTAGTAAAGTGTTTCCTCCTCTGCTCATTTTGCCATTGGGCATATGATGGTTTCCACTGGCATTTCCTCCACTGAGGGGACCATCACCCCACCTAAAAGAGCTCATCTACCTGTAGCCATTGGCCCCTTTGAGACTCAGGTTATTTACTGCCAGCCAACACTCGGCATTGAGTCACTGGCTGTATGGTCTACTCCACTACCATAGTGGAATGTCCAGCCAGACATGTTCTTTCTTTCTTTCTTTCTTTCTTTCTTTCTTTCTTTCTTTCTTTCTTTCTTTCTTTCTTGCTTGCTTGCTTGCTTGCTTGCTTGCTTGCTTGCTTGCTTGCTTGCTTGCTTGCTTGCTTGCTTTCTATCTATCTATCTATCTATCTATCTATCTATCTATCTATCTATCTATCTATCTATCTATCTATCTAACCTAACACATTTTCCCATTTTTGTTGAGTGGAAGAGGCAGGCATAAGCAAGTCAGAAAGTGGAATTAAAGGATATCTGTGAAGGCTTCATGAGAGCTAAACAGACAGATTTCTCCATGACTTTATATGGATAAAATAACTTTGGTTCTTTTACTTGATCCCAAAATGGATCACACTGTGAAAGTGACGACATACTTACGCTGCACAGATAATCTTGTCTGACTGTCAGTGTTGAGACTGAATGAAGCCCATTCAGAGGCAAAGCATTCTGAACAGTTGGTGATTTTCAGCCTCCCTCCCGCAGTAAAACAGTCACCAAAATATTGCTATTTTGGGAAAAATACGCTCTTCTTTTAGCTCCAAAAGTACAGAGTTTCCTTTTTTTTTGTTTCTTCATTTTAAACATCAGTGAGACTTCCTTGAGATTCTACTCAAATTACTCCAAAATGTTGTTTCAGAGTAAATTGTGCCTTTGTACAACATTCAATTGCTTGATCTATTTTAAGCACAAATTATAATATGCCCTAACTTGAAGTCTATAGAAAATTCTGCTCTCTGAAGCAGACATCCATCTCCCATCCTTGTGCATGGAAGAGAAATAACCTTTTCCGCTTTCCAAAGGATAAGAAACTTATACTGAAAGTAAAGGTGGTGGTGGTGGTGGTGGTGGAGATCTTCTACATTTCTCTCTCCTTCACAAAGAACAAAATTCCAAGGTCCAAACATAGCTGGTGTTTCAGTTGTATGTAAATAGCATTTCCAAGTGTTAATATAACAACGGTCCTCCTATAAATACCAAACCAGACAAGTCACAGCTCAGTTCCTGCAAAGTCTGTTGAATTTACTGTTACTAGATTATTATGCTAGCTAAAATGGGGATGAGGAGATAGGATGCCTGTTCAGTGAAAGAGGGACAACTTGGCCTTCCATTCTGCTGAAAGACGTAGGTCATTATATACTCCTTCCAGAGAAACAAGGTGCAATCTCCATATCTCTTGCTGGAAAATGCTCCAAACAGGCACATCATTATGTCAGAAGGAATCACTTTCATCCAGTCAAACAGAAGGAGAGCTGTTGCCTTCTTCTCACATGAGAAGGGCAGCAGGGGCTCCATCCTGTGCCATCAGTAGTGCCAATCACAACCAGAAACATGTACTAATGAAGATCTAATTTGGGCCAATGATGAAACCAAGAAAGTGGCTTCATATTTGCATCCAAACTTTGAACTGGACATGAAAAAAGAAGAAAAAGAAGTTGTGCACCAAAGCAGACCTTGTATGGTGAAACATTTACTGTCCCTGCACCAGTAGATGGGGTGAGGGGATGAGTTGTATCTACTAGTTATCCAGCTGTTAAAGGTACAGGAGCCCTGATGTGAATACCATGTAGCAACTCTACTTGCCATCTTTCTGGATTCTTTGGAAAAGATGCCTTTCCAATGCCAGAGGTGAAACACTACCTTTATATATTTTATGAACAAAAAAGTACCTTTCCACTCCACAGGTACTCTGCATGCAATAATATTTCTGGCACTGATTTAAGAGCCAATAAACTATCTGTTCTTTAGATTAATAAGACGGTAGAGGGGAAAAAGTAATCTGTCCTACAGTTTAATGGTTGCTAATATACTGCTCCAAAAAATGAAGGGAACATCTAAACAACACAATGTAACCCCAAGTCAATCACACTCCTGTGAAATCAAACTGTCCACCCTGGTAGCAACACCGATTGACAATCAATTCCACATGCTGTTGTGCAAATGGAAGAGACAACAGGTGGACATCAGAGGCAATTAGCAAGGCATCCCCAATAAATGTGTGGTTCAGCAGGAGGTGACCACAGACCACTTCTCAGTTCCTTTGCTTTCTGGCTGATGGTTTGGTCACTGTTGAACGCTGGCGGTGCCTTCACTCTAGTGGTAGCATGAGACAGAGTCTACAACCCACACAGGTGGCTCAGGTAGTGCAGCTCATCCAGAATGGCACTTCAATGTGAGCTGTGACACGAAGGTTTGCTGTGTCGGCCAGCGTTGTATCAAGAGCATGGAGGCACTACCAGGAGACAGGCCAGTACATCAGGAGACATGGAGGAGGTTGTAGGAGGGCAACAACCCAGCAGCAGGACCGCTACTTCCGCCTTTGTGCAAGGAGGAACAAGTGGAGCACGACCAGAGACCTGCAAAATGACCTCCAGCGGGCCACCAATGTGCGTGTGTCTGCTCAAACGGTCAGGAACAGACCCCATGAGGTGGAGGTTGTGCTCACAGCCCAACACTGTGCAAGATGTTTGGCATTTGCCAGAGATCACCAAGATTGGCAGGCTCACAACTGGCACCCTGTGCTGTTCACAGATGAAAGCAGGTTCACACTGAGCACATGTGACAGACGTGCCAAGGTCTGGAGATGCTGTGGAGAACATTATGCTGGCTGCAACATCCTCCAGCATAACCGGTTTGCCAGTGGGTCAGTAATGGTGTGGGGTCGCATTTCCCTGGAGGGCCGCACAGCCCTCTATGTGCTCACCGGAGGTAGCCTGACTGTCATTAGGTACCAAGATGAGATCCTCAGACCCCTTGTGAGACCATATGCTGGTGCGGTTGGCCCTGGGTTCCTCCTAATGCACGACAATGCTAGACCTCATGTGGCTGGAGTGTGTCAGCGGTTCCTGCAAGATGAAGACATTGATGCTATGGACTGGCCCGCCTGTTCCCCAGACCTAAATTCGATTGAGCACATCTGGGACATCATGTCTCGCTCCATCCACCGACGCCACGTTGCACTACAGACTGTCCAGGAGTTGGGGGTTGCTTTAGTCCAGGTGTGGGAGGAGATCCCTCAGGAGACCATCCACCACCTCATCAGGGGCATGCCCTGGCATTCTAGGGACGTGGAGGCCACACACACTACTGAGCCTCATTTTGACTTGATTTAAGAACATTACATCACAGTTGGATCAGCCTGTAGTGTTTTCTTTCACTGTCAGTGTTAGTGTAACTCTAAATCCAGACCTCCATGGGTTGATGAATTTGATTCCCATTGTTAAGTTTTGTGTGATTTTGTTGTCAGCACAATCAACTACAGTATGTGAACAACAATAGGAATACAGTATTTCAGTCATTCAGATCGTGGTATGCCTTATTTTTGTGTGCCCTTTATTTTTTTGAGCAGTATAGTTTAAAATGAGCTTCATCAGCGTATGAAATGGAGAGATGTCTCCCATGTAACAGCATAAGAAGAGTCTTGTTGGATCATGCTGAAGGCCTCTCTAGTCTGGTATTGTCTGTCCCATAGCAGTCAGCCTCAGGCCTCTTGCAAGCCTGCTCACAGACCCTGGTCTTCTGCATTGGGTGGGGTAGGGGGCGGACGGAATGACCTAGTCTCTGGGGTTGAAAGACCCCAGAGGGGAGGTGTTGTGTATGGAAGTATATGCCTTTAAGAGAAATTGTAACAGGAAGAATGAAAGAATGTAACCTCAATTGAATACAATGTAACTCAATGTAAGTCAGCTGGATGGAACGCGATTCACCTGCCACTAGATGGCAGTGACTCGCAACCACATGGTGTTAATCATCCAATCACAGCCTACCGCGGGAAATATTCCCGCCACAGGTAAACCAGGTAAAGAAGGAGGGGCGTCACCATGACGTCACTCATACAGGAACCAATGGGGAATCATATGGCTAGATTCAAATGTACAACTCTGTATAAAAGGAGCTGCGCCTCCGCCATTACCTCATGTTCAGATTGCATACCTTGCAATAAAGATGTGTTTGGCCCCATAACTGCTGCCTACTGCGTATCAATCTGCAAACATCAAAGGAGGGGAGGCCCGTGCTTCAACCAGGGCCGTAGCCAGGATTCTAGATGTGGGTGGGTGAATATTTTTTCAGGGTGGGCAACAAAGCCTCTTTTCAATTCATTCCTATGGGAAATCATGCCTTGCCAGGGTGAGCAAACTGCTAACTCAGGATGGGCTAAGCTCACCCTGCCCCCCCTCTGGCTACGGCCCTGGTTTCCTGTTCCCACAAAACTGGTATTGAGAAATTGTACAGGAGGCAACATAATGGTAACCAGACTAGCAGCTTCTTCTTCTTCCGTGTCTAGGCCAGATGTGAAACTACCAAAATGAAGCCACCTTTTTGTGAGTTCATTCTGCAGTTCCCTTTGCCTGACCATGTGTGAGAAAGATTAGTCATCACAAGGTTGCCGTTGCCCAGGGTACACCCGGTTGTTGTTCAAAAATACCACAATCTTCCAAGAGGCTCTTTTCTGTGTACTCCAGATTAGCAGCTAAAGGCATACGAACCATCCTTGCCTAGAGCGGCCTTAGTTTCACACACATTGACAGAAATCCAGGAGGGAGTGACCATTAGGGTGCAGAGGGAAATGCCCTCCAGCCCTACCATGATCCACATGCAAGCTGGATCATTTTGCCCCAGCTATTGGGCTCTGATGGCGCAGTGGTTAAAATGCTGTACTGCAACCAAAAGTTTGTGAGTTCGATCTTGAACAGGGATCAAGGTTGACTCAGCCTTCCATCCTTCCAAGGTTGGTAAAATGAGTACATAACATGTTTGGGGAAAAGTGCTAATTAACTTATGAGCTCCCCCCCTCCCCTGAGAGTGCACTAAGCACTATGGGGCGGTATATAAGTGTGATTGCTTTGCTTTGCTTCTCCCTTTCTGGGGAGGTCAGGTGGGCGAATGGGGACATGACAATTCTCCAGCAGGTGAAAAGGTTGCTTTAAGAGAGCTCAGTCCTGTTCAAGGAACCCTTGCTGGTGCCAGTAGGCTTCCAGTGACCACTAACTGAATGCAGCCAAGAAAGGACAGGCCCAGCCACATCACCCTTATTTCTGCGAGCAGCAGAAAATGTGGCCACAAGCAAGGTCAACCATCTGGGCCCCTCAGCAGTGTTTGAGTCCTAGAATGGCTGCCATGTGGGCTTCTTCTGCCTGCTTAACAGCTACGAAAAGCATTTTAAGGATAAACGCTGGATCTTCAGCTTTTTAGCAGAGTGTGCAGCCTCCCTCATGATCCATTTCTGGATCCATTCCTTTGGTTCCGAACAGGCCCGACTTTTGCATGAACACAGAACTCCACTACATCTTCACAATGGGTTACCAGCTTTTTTTGGGGGGGGGGGGGCAGGCGGCCCCCTCCTGCTTTACAACACCACCACCTAGTGGCTTCTCTGTGGAAGGACAAGACAGGGATTCTATCTGTTCCTTCCTCACAAATAAAACAACTGCCAACATTGTACCCTTATGTAAAAATCCTGAGCGTCAAGAGAGAGGCTTGGCTGAAGCCTAGGAGAAACTGCTCGACTCCCCTGGTCTTCTGCATTTGGGGTGCATGGGGCGCGGAAGGACCTAGTCTCTGGGGATGAAAGACCCCACAGGGGAGGGGAGGCCCGTGTTTCAACCAGGGTCGTAGCCAGGATTCTAGATGTGGGTGGACGATTTTTTTAGGGTGGGCAACAGTCTCTTTTCAATGCATTCCTATGGGAAATCATGCCATGCCAAAGTGGGCAAACTGCTAACTCAGAATGGGCCAAGCTCACCCTGCCCCCCCTCTGGCTATGGCCTTGGTTTCAACCTTCCTGCCTGAGCCAGTGGTGTAGCGATGAAGCCAGCATGGAGAGGCTCATCTTCCGGATCAACAACCTTGCAGGAGGGATGCTGGTGATGGGTTGGAGGATGGTGGGTGCCCTCGACATGACCAGCCCTGGCACAGCTGGCTCAAGAATCCTTCTGACAAAAAGGCCAGCAACCATCTAGGACTGTGATGGCAAACCTTGACACTCCAGATGTTCTTGGACTTCAATTCACAGAAGCCCAAGCACCCTGTGAATCCACACGGATGGGTTTGTGATTCATGCAGCCCTCCTTGCCCTCCTTGCTCCCAGAAGCGGAAGTAAAATGCGCCCATACAGGAGCAACGAGGGCAGCGCGGCCTGGATGAATCGCAGTAAACCCATTTGTGTGGATTCACAGGATGCTTGGGCTTCTGGGAATTGAAGTCCAAGAACATCTGGAGTGCCAAGGTTTGCCATCATGGATTTAGGATACGGGACCTTGTTGAAGGGCATCATAGCACTGGGTCTAATGACGTCTGCTCAGTCCCATCAGTGAGCAGTATTCAGACAGGGGCAGGTGAGAGGAACTGGGTCCCAACCTGGAGCAACCCACAGCAAAAGGCTAGTGAGGGGAGCTGAGCTAAGAGTCAAGCTCATGCATGCCAATGCAACCCACTGGTTAAAACCTGCATTGAGAACAACCAATGAGGTTATGGAGCTGGTTATTTTGGAGCAGCTCATCAAAACACTTGCCCACCCCCACCCCCAAACCTCAGAACTGGGCAAAGTGCCATCACTCTGCATTTCTGGAGGAAGCAGTCTCTCTGTTAGAAGACTTATATGTGGCTGAAGAGGACTTTTCTGTCACTGCTGGACCAATGATGGAGCCAGACCAGGGGAATCTTACTCTCCAGAACCAACACCCACCCAGAAGTAGCTCTGGTGATGCCCTCGACAATGTCTGCAGGCAGCAAAGTTGGTTTGAGAATTAATAGAAACATCCTATTCAGAATACAGTGTACTGCAACCGTCCAGGCCCTCATTGTTGGAGTGCTTGTGGCTCATGATGTCTACTCAGCTCCAGCAGTGACCAGTAGATGGCCAGAGACCAAAGAGTGCAACTTGTCCCCAATGAGAGTGACCCTCAGCTAGGGCCTAGGCCAGTTGTGGCAAACCTTGGCAATCCAGGTGTTCTTTGGACTTCAATTCCCAGAAGCCCTGATCAGAAGGAGTGCTTGACTTGGGCTTCTGGGAATTGAAGCCCAACAACACTTGAAGTGCCAAGGTTCACCCCCTCGGGCTAGTGAGTAGAACTGGGCCCCCGGGGGAAGGAACTAGTGGTCTGGGGGAAGGATTCTAGAACTACTGCCAGAGACAATGCTGAGGCTGGGACAACCTGGTGCACCCTGTTTACAGAGTAAGGTAAAGGTCGCCTTTGCTTGAAAGCCAGTCATATCCGACTCTAGGGTTTAGTGCACATCTCTGTTTATAGCCAAAGAGCCAGCACTGTGTGCATCTGCAGATGTTTCTGTGGACATATGGCAGGCATGCCTCGACACCGGAGTGCAGAAAATGCTGTTTACTTTCTCACCGAAGTGGTACCTATTTATCTACTTGCAATTTCTTGCTTTTGAACTGCTCGGTTGGCAAGAGCTGGGACAGAGCTGGGAGCTCAAACTGCCATGCAGTACCTGGGAACTGAACTCCGACCTTCCAGTCATCAAGTTCAGCGTCTTAACCACTTGAGCCACCACAGTCCCCATTTACAGCGTAGACTCCTGCTTTTCTCACAATAAAAGCTGATCAAAAGCATTCTGGGCTAGCCTTATCTATGGAACACGTGCCAGAGAAACCAATGCAGGAGCCCCTGACCCCTCCCGAGAAGGGGTGGCAGAGAAATAGTTCAGGGAGAAGAGAAAGAAGGACCTAAGTGGAGCCAGTCTTTCAGCACATCCAGACATGTGCTTGCTTGCTTGCTTTGCCCTACCATTTTGCTATAAAGGACCCAATGCAGCTTAGGTAAAGGTAAAAGGTCACCCTTGCTCGAAAGCCAGTCGTACCTGGCTCTTGGATTCAGTGCTCATCAATGTTTACAGCCTAACAGTCAGCGCTGTCTGCATCTGCAGACGTTTCTGTGGACATGTGGCAGGCATGCCTCAACACTAGTGTGCATGGAATGCTGTTTACCTTCCCACCGAAGTGGCCTCTATTTATCTATTTGCAATTTTTTAGTGTATGGGACCAAAGACACCAGGACAGCCGAAGAGCTGGCTTAACACAACTTTATTACATGCTGGTCAGAGGGAACATGAGGTAATGGCGGATGAACAGCTCAATATATACAGTGGCTATACATTTGAATGTGGCTCCTTGATAGCCTATTGGCTACAGGCTGCGTGACGTCATTGCAGGTCACGCCCTTCTTGTCCAGGTGAAGGTAGTGGCGGGAATCTTCCCGCGCTGTTGTTCTAGGTGAGTCTTGGACCAATGAGCTTGGACGCTCGCTATTGCCATCTGGTGGTCACTAGCTCGCGTCCTATTAAGGTTACAGTGATTCAGCTGGAGGTTACATTGTTACACATAGAAGAGGTTACATTGGATACACATGGATAGGTACATTGTTTAACGGCACAGGCTTTAGGACACAACAAATTTCTTGCTTTTGAACTGCTAAGTTGGCAGGAGCTGGGACAGAGCTGGGAGCTCATACTGTCATGCGGTACTTGGGTATCGAACTCAGACTTTACAGTCTTCAAGTTCAGCGTCTAAACCACTAAGCCACTGCAGTCCCCAATGCAGCTTACATCATTTTAAAAAGAAAAATCTGAAAGCAATTATGACAACATTAAAAGAGAATTTTAAAAATATATATTAATAATGTCACATGCAAACAATGCTGAAGGCATGCTTAAAGACAACCAGGTACAAGCGTATGACTACTGTATTTCCCATTTTCCCCTCTGCTCTGAAGTTTGACAAAATGGCTCTTGTCAGGTGACAGACAGCTGAGACAAAACAAAAACCAATGCCACTCAGAGCTTGGTTATGAAATAGACCTATGGCTTTGAATCAGCAGGTATGGAAGTCTTAGTCAGACAAAATGGCAGCAAGTGGTTAGGGAGGTCATCCCATGATACAGAATCAAAATGACAGCTCCCCTCTGTGTGAAGCATGCTAAACCACTGCTTGAAGCAAGAAAGGGACTCTTTCCTACTCTTTTTTATTACCATTTTACCATATGCCATAAATATCTAGCACAGAGCAGAGTCCTGATCCAGGTAAAGTAAAGGTTTCTTTCCGAATGGCAGCTTGATTATATGTATACTGTACTTACTTGGAAATTCCATTTGTTTCAGTGGCTCTTAACACAAACACATCCCTGCTGAGAGAGAGGCATAGGCATTAAGATAATGCAGTTCACATTTAATTTATTCCCACACGGATGAGGAGTGGATTGCCATCTCAGTGTCTCTGCCAGACCAGGTAAGACTTCGAAAAACAGGGCAGCAAACAGTTTCTGAGGATGCAAACAGATATTATGTTGCAAGAATGGGCACACAATGGGTGAGGATGCTTTGACCCAGTTGCTCTTCCATTCTGTGTTTAGACAATAGGATACTAACCATCGTCTTTTCCAGCTGGCTCTCAGAACATGATTTTATGACTGCC
Source organism: Bradypodion pumilum (assembly GCA_035047305.1). Taxonomy (NCBI): domain Eukaryota; kingdom Metazoa; phylum Chordata; class Lepidosauria; order Squamata; family Chamaeleonidae; genus Bradypodion; species Bradypodion pumilum. Next base: position 322,916,049 of record JAWDJD010000002.1, read on the forward strand.
CAATTATGGACAACTTCCATATGCCATTCCAGTTATTCTCCATAAACTAAATGCAAGTTTCCAGATTCTTTACTGGCTTTACCCACAAAAGTTAATTAGTCATCTATCCACCAGCTAATTGGCTCTTTTATCATACCTTTCCCTCCTGGGTACTAGAAAAACAGATTGAAAGTAAAGAAACTAGACTGACAATCCACCCCTGTTATCGCTGAAGCTAATTTTGCAACATTCAAACTTACAAACCATCTGTTATGCCTATTTTAAACTGAGCTTAGAAAGCAAACAAACACGGTTGGGTTGGTGTGAGGTTGGCTAGGTTGCAAATCCACCTGGAGAATATGCACGGGAGATAGAAGAACCCTGTATGCACAGTCGAGGAGAAAGAGTGAATGTTGCCAAATACAATTCGCTCTATTTAGAAAAAAAAATCACATTTCTGAATATTTCTGACTTGTTTTCATTCAACGGTGTGTATGCTTTGTGGCTCTGGGACCTATGGACATTTTGGTATGAAGATTGCACTGCTGGGAAATGTGGTGCTCCCCGCCCCTCACCGCTCCTTCTCTTACTTGGACATTTTTAAAAGATGCAAAAATCATAGTCATAGAAAGTTTGCCTTCAATCAAGAAGTGTTTTAATGTTTAATAGATTGGGTAGATTTATTACAAATTTCATTATGCAAAATGCTAATTGGCAAAAAGACTCATTTCAAATAATGCAGGATACATTTGGCAGGGTGTGAATGCCATCTGTTGCAGGTAAAATGAGTTCTTTGGCTTTTGTTGCTGAAAAATTCTACAGCCACCCACAGAGTGCTGCTGGGTGTCTTCTGTACCAAGTTAAACCAAATGCCATCAACCGTTTTCTTGAAAAGAAAAAGCTGGTGGTGGGAACAATCTATACCAGGTTGAGCAGATTTCTAGTTCATTAGAATCCTAAAATCTATCAACTGGAGCTATGGAGTTATGGAGAGGCAAGTCCAGAGGAGGGCAAAAAGTATAATCAAGGGGCTGGAAACCAAAACCTGTGAGGAAAGACTGAAAGCACTGGCCAAGTTTAGCCCTGAGAAAAGGAGACTGAGTGGGCAGGGGATATGATAGCAATCTTCAAGTACTGTACAGTACGTGAAAGATAGTAACAAAGAGGAGGGACAGGATCTGTTCTCGATCATCCTGGAGTACATGACACATAATAATGCGCTGAAACTACTGGAAGCTGGAGAGAGGTTGTTGTTGTTACCACCGCTATCGGCATCGGCGACGTCAGCGTCAGCATCGCCGTCTTCTTCTTCGTCGTCGTCATCGTCTTCTTCTTCGTTGTTGTTGTTATTATGCTGCCCCCTTGATTGCTCGACTCTGGGCGGCTCACAGAACAGGTAAACATCACAAAATTATACAAGTCATAAATACAACATTATAAAATATCATCATAAAAGAACATTGCAAGGGGCGGGGGAATCCTTCATTTGAAAGTCCATACATTTCAATTAAAAAGTTCATGCCAACAAAGTAACTGTCTCTGCACAGATCATGCCATGCCACAGACAGGACCCGGAAAACGGCGATAACAACTGCAGCTGCTCTCCATCCCCGCCCGATGGCAAGGGCTGGGTGGGGACGGCAAGGTCCTCCGGCATTGGGGCCATAGCATCCTTTATCCCCGACTGAGGGCGGACAGTGGCCACAGCTGCATTCCAATCCTCAGCCGATGGCAAGGGACCGGGGTGTGTGTGTGTGTGTGAAAAATATATCAGGAAAACCCACATAACTGTTAGAGCTGTACAACAATGGAACCAATTACCTCAGGAGGCATTCAAGGGAAAGCTGGACAACCATGTGTCAGATCTGCTTTGATTTGGATTTTTGCACTGAGCTAGGGGTTGGACTCAATGGCCTCATGGGCCCCTTCCAACACAGTTATTCTATTCTTTGTGCCCATTCTTGTACAGGTTGCAATACTATAACTGGCTATGCTATGAGAAGATTGATAGAGGGAGGGCAGGGAAGCCCTTCTGCTTAGTTTCTAGACAACAGGGTACTGGGATTGTACACTCTAAACTCTGCGCTCAGGTATTTTAAAAAAAAATTTAAATTAAATTTTCAACAATAATCTATACCTATAAATCTGTGTGTTAACCATTGGAATGTGACAAAGGATGTTGCACCAGGCCCCACTAGCCCCGACCGAGCCTCCGTGCACTCGCCTGACCGGGGTTTGCAGTTAACTGTTGGGTTGAATTTTGCGCCAGTGGGGCAGGAGCCCCCCAATTGCAAACAAAAAGAAAGGACTCCATTTCCCAACGTTCCTTGGGCCACGCCGCACCACAGCCAATCAGGCTGAGAGGCACGAGCAAAAGGAACGTTTGGATACGTGCCGCAGCCAATCAAAATGAAGCCGCAGAAAAAAACCTGCTGCACAAATGGTAAAAACAAACCCAAAACTACAAGCCCCAGCATCCTGTGCACCATGAGTGTGCAGAACGCTGAGGAAGCTGGCGCGCGAAAAATAAAAATAACTGGGAGCGCAAGTCCGCCGCAGGCGGACGCAGCGCCTCAAAGCCATGCAAACACCCGCCGGCCTTCTTGCATGGAGCAACGGGGAGGAGAGGGACTCCCTCTCCTCCACGCTACCCCACCGAAGACACGGCGAGACCACCACCAGCCTCAACAAAAGTTGAGTCGGGGTGGGAAAAAACTACAACAACAGAGGGAGTTCAAGGGGGGGGAAGGTATTGATGCCTTCGTCCCCCCGAAAGCAAAACAATTCCTCCGGAAAGCAAAGGATCCAGACGGCACTCTGCCCGGTGCCTTTACTTTCCGAGTAAGTGTTTCGCTTTCAAGGGAGGGCGAAGGCATCATTGCCTTCCCCTCCTTGAAAGCGAAACAATTCCTCCGCAAAGCAAAGGCACCAGACGGGCGCGCCGCCCAGTGCCTTTACTTTCTGAGTAAGTGTTTCGCTTTCAAGGGAGGGCGAAGGCATCATTGCCTTCGCCAACTCTTGAAAGTAAACCCATTCCCAGGTAAGCAAAGCCAGCAGACGGTGCTCCACCCACTGACTTTACTTACCCCAAAAGTTTTTCACTTTCAAGCAACGGCAAAGGCAATGGTGCCTTGCCCCCCCTTGAAAGTGAACCCATTCCCAGATAAGCAAAGCCAGCAGATGGCGTTCCGCCCGCTGACTTTACTTACCCCAAAAGTTTTTCACTTTCAAGCAGGGGCAAAGGCAATGGTGTCTTGCTCCCCCTTGAAAGTGAACCCATTCCCAGGTAAGCAAAGCCAGCAGATGGCGCTATGCCCGCTGACTTTACTTACCCCAAAAATACACAAAAATCACAGACAAAAAATCCAAAATCAAACCTAAAAATAACACCAAGAAGAAACACACAGAACACCCCTCCCCAAAAAAAAATACACTACAAACTCCCAAAAGAAATTAAAGCAGAGAACTCACCCAAACGACCTTCTTCCACAACGTCCGGAACTGAAATGAGGAAAGAAAGAGACTACTTACCGGAAGAAGCGACACCCAGAGGCCAGTAGAGAAAAACAGTCAAAGTAAAAGAAAACCTCAACAGCACCACCCAGAGGCCACAGGAGAAAAAACAGTCAAAATATTCACAAAAAATCTAAAATTTCTAAAACATTTCTTAAATCCTGTGCACAGTTTTCACTAAAAAAAACCAAACATCTAAACACGGTTTAAAAACATTGAATTAAAAAACCCACATACTTACACATTTTAAAAATTATTATCCAAGGTACAACTATTTTAAAAAAATTCACATAGTAAAACATTATTTGGTTAAAAAAATTGTAAAAAATTATATCATCCTTTCCTCCTTTTGTTAATCCAACCCCCCCCCCCCCCCCGAAAAGCTGATCACAGTTTATAACAGCCCATGCGTATAAATAAACATTTTAAAAATCACAAAATCTTTCAATACCATTTAAAACAGCCAGGCACCATTTGTTCAAGAAAAAAACAAACCAAACCCTTTACTATCCAACACAATTTAACGTCTTTTTATATAACAATACACATTTAAAAAAAACCTTCCAAAACAATTTAAAACAGCCCGGCACCGCCAGGCAAAATCTGCTAGTACAACTTAAAAAAGACAACAATTATGAATAAAAATACAAACAACAAACTTACAAATCCAATATATATAACAAAAGAAAAAAAAAGAAAAACATAAAAATACAATTAAATTACGACTTAGTCATATGATACCTTCCCCTTTCTTCCTTACATCTTTAATTATATTTCCAAGATTTTAGAACGTTATAACACTCCTACAACTATCCTAATATACATATTCAGACTCAATTCTTAAACTCCTCGATTTAATACAACTACTAAGTCAAAGAAAAATACAATAATTAAAATACAATAAACAATTTTCACATTATACACCCAGTGTTTTATACAATGCCCTGGAGAACACAGAGTGTCATAGTTGTTTTCTATTCCCAAAAACTCATTTGATCAGGTTCTGGTCTATTCCCTTTGTCCCCCTTCAATGAGTAATCCACAAATAATTGGCATATTTTCCAAAATCTATTTTCGTTGTCTATACCTTTTTTCTTATTCATCTCCCATATTAGATTGTCATTCAACCTGAGATCCCACATCTCCTTGTACAAGTCTTCTATTTTCAAGATTACTTCATTTTTCCAATTTCTGGCGATGGACTTTCTACCTATTGTCAACATTATCGACAGTAACTCTTTTTTATCCTTATTTAAATTCATATTTTCCACATCTGTCAACAAAACAGTACTTGGCCCCAATTTAAGTCTCATGCCCATAATAGCACAAATCTCTTTCTCAATTTCCCCCCAGAAATCTTTTACTACATTACAACCCCACCACATGTGTTCATACGTTCCCAGTATATACTTACATCTCCAACACATTTTATCTTTATTGTTATCTATCTGATGTAACCTCACTGGGGTCAAGTACCACTTCCACAACATTTTATAGTTATGTTCTTTCACTCTAACAGACATAGTTCTCATAATCCTTTTCTTCCATTTATTTTTCCAAACCTCATCTACTATCTTTATTTTCAATTCTTGTTCCCAGTTTGTTTTCAATGCTTCTGGTGGATTACCATCTTTTTTAACATTATATATATTTTGCTTACTAAGCCCATAATTCCCCTTTCTCCCTTTCTTATCTTTGATATCAATTCTTCAAACTCAGTCTTACCTCTTTCCAAACTGACTTCCCTCAAATATTTGCTATTCCACTTATTTACCAACACTATCTGGAGCCAGTTCAACCTCAACTGTACATACATATCTGCTTTTCTCTCTCTATCTTTACAAGCCCGTATCCAGTCTCTCAACAGGAAACATCATTTCTAAGAACTTCTTTCACTCTTTTGTCAATTTTTATTGGGAAATTTTTTATATCCTCTATTTCTATTATAGGAGATGTATCTGGGGCCAATTCCTTCTTCACCTTTTCCCATACTCCCAATATTGTCTTCATCATTTTATTTTTTGTAACTATTTCCCCCATATTACTATCTAAAAAGACCATTTCCCCCATTTGATTTAGATCCCTCATCTCAATTTCTTCCCAAATTGCTTCACTAAAATTTTCACAATGTTTTTAATTTGAAAAGCTCTATAATAATTCTTCAAATTTGGCAATCCTAGTCCTCCTTCTTTCTGAGATAAGTACCAATTTTATTTTATTTTTGCAATTCTAGGTTTCCTTCCACCATTGCAAAAATTATTTAACATATTTTGAAATTCCTTAATTTCCTTATCATTTAATTGGATCGGCAGGGCATCAAAAAAAATTAATTCTTGGTAGCAACATCATTTTACATAATGCAATCCTGCCAAACCAAGACAACTTCAGCTTTTGATATTGCTGTATTTTATCCTTAATTTCCATTTTCTGTTTTCCATAATTCAATTTCTTAAGATCCTTGAATTTATTTGAAATGTTTATTCCCAGATACTTCAAATTATCTTTAATCTATAATTTCAATTTACCCCTTATTTTCTGTTGCTCTTCCTTGTCAATATTACAAAGTATCATTTCCGATTTACCCAGTTTATTCTCAAACCTGTCATCTCTTCAAAATCTTTTAACTGCTCTTGTATTCTTTCTAATGCCTTCCTAGGATGCTTCGCAATTATCAAGGTGTCATCGGCATACAAACTTATCTTATTTCCTAGTATTCCTTCAATATCCTTATCTTCTATTATAGCCTTTGCCAACAACTCCATTGCCATGATAAACAATATTGGTGATAATGGTCAATCCTGCCTTGTTCCAGATTCTAGTTTTACTTCTTCTGTAACATCATTTACCCTAACAATGGCAGTACCATATTGATATAATTGTTCAATCATCTTTCTAAATTTATCTCCAAATCCATAGCATTTAATTATCTTGTTGATTGTTACGCACTGTAATGAATTGAATGACTTAAAAATATCTAGTGATAATAATCCAACGTTCTCTTTTGTTTGTCCTACAATATCTATTAAATCTAAAACTCTCCTTGTCAGATCCACCATATGTCTTCCTTTCAAAAAACCTGCTTGATCTTCGTTTATGTAACTACCCATAAAACTATTCAATCTGTTTGCCAGTATTGCTGTAAAAATCTTGGCATCTTGATTTATCAGAGAAATAGGCCTATATGATTCCACTTTTTCTAGATCTTTTCCAGGTTTTGGTAATAGAACAATTATAGTTCTATACCATGAGGTCGGAATTTGCCCTTCTTCCAATATATAATTATACAATTTCATCAATTTTGGAACCACAAAGTCTTTAAATTCCTTATAAAGTTCAGCCGATAACCCATCTTCCTCAGAGCTTTATCTGTCTTCAAGTTGGCTATTACTTCTTTTATTTCTTTCTCTGTTATTCACTCTTCCATTCTATTTCTATGTTCCTGTTTTATTTTATTTTCTATTTGTTTCCCCAATTGATCCTTTAACTTCTCCAAATCTATATTCTTTTTAGCATATAAATCCTGATAAAAATCTTTAACAACCTTACATTTATCTCTAATCCTATTACATCTTATTCCATCTTTATTAATCAACCAGAATTGAAGAGTGCCTGCAATCCTTCCATACAGATTTCTACTTTCAGCTGAAATGAGTCATTGTTTTTCCATTTCAACAGTATTTTAGAAATGGGGGAGAGGGGGACATTTTTTGCCATTGATAAACAATTAGAAGTCAAAACTTCTTGCTCTTCCTTCAGGTCACCCAGAGATTTAATGGTAGGTGCAAAACTTTTCTGCAGATGAGCAATGATGGGCAAAGTGCTGTTTCAAGAGAAGCTGGCAGAGAGTGCAATGGTTAATTCCCACTCTCCTTCTGTGATTTGGATTCTACTTAGAGGTAAATTACAGCTGTTGAAGCATGAAAATGGGGTGCAGGGGAAAAAAGGGTCAGGAGATTTCATCAGTTTGCCACCCCTCCTTTAGCTGAATGGGTTGATTCACTGAAGAGGTCACTGCAGGTGCGTATGTGTGTATATCTGCCTGTCAGTTTGTGTGACATTCAGAAAATTAACTTGGAAGTAAAATATAGAAAACATACCCTGTGAGGCATGGGGGTGAATACAAAGGCAGTGCTCTCAAGGGGGCAGGACTAAATAGGACAGCTATTAGCCAAAGGAGGGTAATTTGCACATTCATTTTTAAAAGAAGTTAATGTGTAGGTTATGTACTCTAATTGCTACAATCTTAACTGAAAAAAATAGTTTAACCTAAAAATTTGAGGTGTGTGTATGTGTGTGTGGTTAATAGAAAAATACTTCCTTTGCTCTCTAGTGGCCAAGATACATGTATTTTATTTTAAACCGATGTTTGGGGGAAAGCAGGGGGCCTTGCACCCACATCCCCTAGAAGGCACAAGGGGACTTGTAAAGCCAAACATGTAAAATATTTAGGTGTGTCTGAGGAAGCTGAGGTTCTAGCAATGTTGGAGAAACAGAACAAAATGGCCCTGGGGCTGCATGGGTCCTGAAGGCTATATATTGCCCACCCCTTCCATCCGGTGAAAGACAAATATCCATATATCCCACCACTAACCAATATAATCATGGGAAAGATTTCTCTAGATGCCTATGTTTAGGCATCAGGTAGGTCAAAAGAATCTTCCAGTATTACAACTGCAACTAGCTGAGCTTCAGGGGAAAAAAGATCAATACCAGATCTTTGATTCTTGGTGATATGCCAAGCTCCTGCCAGCCAGACAAAAATAAAATAGCTTCATAGAATCCAGATATGGGTCAAATACCTGTATTTACGTCTTGCTGTTTCTGTTTCCATGATAAATAATCTACTTAATTCTCTTCTGACTCTCCTGCAAGTGAGTAAGTGAATTATATCTGCCAAAAGATATAGGAGAAAAGAATTAAGTACCTCCAGTGGGGCAGCAGTAAATTTCTAAGTGGGGTGCTCCTAATGACAGTTCTCAGAACCAGTCTTCTCAATGAAGACACCTTGGATAGCTCGCTGAATAATAGCTTATTATTCACCAAAGAGTCCCTGCAAGAGTAGACATCTCCATGATGACATTCCATACAACTTGATATTTTTTTAGCCATTTGGATATTATGTCACCTGCTAGCTAGGCGGACCATGACTTTTGCCCTCCGCTTTTACCTGGCCCAAGGGATCCGACAGAAGATGCTTTGGTGAGTTTTAGTCCCAGCCCAACATCATTGTCTAGTTAGATTGCTCAAGCCCCCATGCCCCAACAAGGCTCCCACTTAGTGGGGGTCTCAATGAGGACCATTTAAAAAGCAAAACAAACTAAAGACTCTTGAGATAAAACTACTCTCAAACACTTTGTCTTACAATATGAATAACTCACAAAAATATACTCTTCTTGGGGAAATCCATTTGTCTCCCAGCTAGTTTGAGGACTGCAGCCCTAGCTCAAGCTCAGAGGGAACATGGAAGTCTAAATGGGGTGGCAGAGGAGGTCATAGTCCCTACTGCCTAGAAAGTCCTGAGGGGTTCAACCTTGTGATTCCTTGTCCCACCATACTGCTGTGTATCCACCATTCACCTCTCACCATTTCTTCAGGCATGAATATAATATCTTGAAAACACACACACAATCAGGTAATGTGACAATTGATCTCCCATATCTTATGTAGATTGGTCCTAATCGGAAGCTTTTTGTGATTTAGTGCCTACTTTCTAACAATGACAGCAGACCATTATACAAGGCTGATGTGTAATAATTTGCTGGAATTGACTTGAATGGATAGAACACAGACTCTTGTTCTTCTGGGACAAAAAGAGGACTAGCACTGGAAGATACTGGTACAAGAAGCAACAAGGAATGTCTATGACTAGCAGTTCAGGATATATTTCTCCAAGACACAGAACCTTCTCCACACGGGGGGGGGGGTGATGGTGGTGGTGGTCTTGATGGAATGAAATTATAATTGTGCACCTTTCAAGAGATGGAAAAAAATAGATGATGCATTTGTCAACTTCCTCCTACTTTATGGTATAATAAAGGTGTAAAGTCTCTTGTCAGGGAGATTTTTAAATGTGGTGACCTTAAGTCACTGCTATAAATTTATTTCATTGTACAGAATTATAATTGAAGCAACTAGACAGGGAGAAAAATGTATTGCTATTTTAAAAACTCCATGCCACTGACCAGAATGCTTCCCTGCAATTTTGTTTTGCACTGGAAAGAAGCAAATGAAGGCTGTAAAGACAAGCAGATAACAATTGGATTGGGAGCTAATGCTTGACCTTCTCAAATTGAGAAATTTTCCCTTTTGAAATAATCATGTCAACTACTTCAGGAGTTGTCTTCATGAACAAAGACACCATTCCTCATGTGAGGATGGTGGGACCTCAAGCAGACAATTTTGAGCAGGAAAATAGCCAACAATATATGCCTAGTGAAAGTTACGACATAATTATTAGAAATGATACTATCGAGCATTCCAAATCAAGAATGTTGTGAAGATTTTGGCAAGAGAAAAGGCAATTTGGGAGGAATTGGAGATGAAAGAGTATAGAAATATTGGTAATATGATCTTCTTGGGAATAAAGGACAAGCCGAAAAGGTCAAATAATACTATGATGAGAGGGCTCATGGAGGTGTGGAAAAAGGTAAAGAAAGATATGGTCCCAAATCTCTCTCCAATTTTGGAATTGACTGATATGGTGTGTTTTCCAATAAAATTAGATAAGGAAAAAAAGGAAATATTGGATAAAAATGAGATGTTCTTACTGAAGGACTGGTTAAAAGCTTGCGATGATGATACCAAGAGAAAAAAAATATTTGAGAAGTTAAAATTGGATTGGTTTCAGAAATTAAAGGTGGATAACTGGAATAAAAATATAGAAGAGAAGTAGGGATAGATAGAATAAAGACTGAATTTGAAGAATTGGTAATAAAGATCAGAAAAGGGGAAAAGAGCATTAAGGGTCTTGTAAGCAAACTTTACACTATACTGAATAAGGGTAAAGATCCACAGGAAGATTTGAAACGGAAGTGGGAACAAAATTTGAATATAAAAATAGGGGAGGTTGAATGGAGAAATAAATGGAAAAAGAGGATTATGAGAACAATGTCTGTAAGAATTAAAGAACACAATTTTAAAATGTTGTGGCAATGGTACTTGACACCACTAAGACTTTATCAGATGGATAAGGGACAAGTTATGTTGGAGATGTAAAGAAACGGATGGAACATATGAACACATGTGGTGGAGTTGTAAAAAAATAAGGGATTTTTGGGGAAGAATAGAAGGGGAGTTTGGTGAAATAACGGGCAAAAGTGTTAAGTTGGTGTCAGGTATCATTCTTCTAACAAATGTGGGTTTGGGTCTGAATAAGGAGGAAAAAGAATTACTGGAAATTGTATTAACTACAGGTAGACAATGCATAGCTAGAAATTGGAAAAACGATGTAGATATACAGATTGGAGAGTGGTATAAAGAAATGTGGAGTTTAGCATTGAACGACAAATTGACATGGGAGATCAAAGTAAAACGAGATAAATTAAAAGAGAATAGGTTTTGGAGTATTTGGAAACCGTTTGTGGATCATTCTCTTATGGTAAACGATAGCTCAGGACCTGTACCATCTCAAAGAGGTTTTTGGAGTTGAAGCAGAAACTAAACTCTCCGGGCATTGTATATATTCACAGGGTGATGTGTAATTATTAAAAAATAATAATAGTGGTAGCACAGAAAGCTTTTATTGTTATGATTATAGTAATAATTTACAATGTGGTATCTAATATTGGCAGTTATATGGTAAATAATTAGTTTAAGTACAATTATGTGCTAGCTCTTAAGAATTTGAGCCAACATTGTATTGATGTTGTTTTTGTTTTATTATTATATTGTACTGTTATTGTTTTTCTTTTCTTGTATGTTTGTCAAAAATTTAATAAAAAGATTTTAAAAAAAGAAAGAAATGATTTCCTGTTGAATGCTTCTTAAACCTATTAAGCCAGTGGTAGCAAACCTCTGGCACACGTGCCAGAGGTGGCACTCGGAGCCCTCTCTGTGGGCACCTGTGCAGTCACCCCAGCACAGAGTTTGTCCCACTCCACTGCCCAGCAGCCCAATGGCAACTTCCTCCCTCCCAGCACAGAGTTCACACACACCCCTGTCCAGCAACCCAATGGGAGTGTTTCCTCCCTCCTCTGTTGCTGTGTTAGCACTTTACAATAAATAAGTGGGTTTTGGGTTGCAGTTTGGGCACTTGGTCTCTAAAAGGTTCACCATCACTGTATTAAGCTTTCTGATACTTTAGAAAATAATTGTTGAAATCTTTAGATGTCTACTCAGAAGTAAGATCCACTGCCTTAAATGTGATACACTTCCAGGTAAGTGTGTGTAATCATGATTCCATGATTATTCAATAAATTTTGTTTGCTTTCTTCAAAGTTCTATGAAAGTACTGAACTAACCTTGCTAATAATGTTGAACGTCCAAGCAGTTAGTTAGTTATTAGTTTGTTTGTTTCTCTCTGTGTGTGAAATTGGCTGCAATCTAGATCTTACCTTCCAGCGGATAGATATATAACTCTCTCAGAAATGAGACAAGGATGACCTTGGAAGTAACAGTATTGCCTGTAAGCATGCATGACTTTTGGGCAAAACAATGCTATTTTTCAAAACAATGCAGTGCCTGCTAAGATTGCTACTTCTAAAGTTTAATGTGTAAAAAAAATTAATGGCTCCTGAAACATTGCCATATGGAGATTGTTGGGGAGTGTTGGCACCATTTGCAGTAATTTTTATATTTTGAAGTGTTTTCAAATTTTTTTTAAAGTAACATATTGCTGATACTCTTAAAATCACAAGCAAGGAACTAATCATGCAATCCACAACATTAGGAGTTCATACACTTGCTTATCTGCCAAACCTATACTGTACATATCATTTCTCACAAGCAGAGCTCTTTAGCCTTATACATTGCAGAAATGGGCCTGTGTAGAGTTGCCATATATTCCTGATTTCCCGGGATTTTCCCGGGTTGAAGCAGTCCTGGCCAGTTCAAGAAAAAACATGTAAAAATCCCAGAAACAAAGAGTTAATTTCACAGAGTCGCTATTCCTAGAGAGAGAGGACAGAAAGTGAAGAGTTGTCCATTGCAAAATAAATCCCTTCCTTTCTCCTGCTTTTCTCCTTCCGGAGGGAAACAGAGGCTCCATGGGCTGCATTGCTGTTCCGGGCCCTTCCTTAGAACTTTCTTGCAAGGGATCCTCATGTGGGCTTTGAGGGTGAGTCTACTTCAATGGGTGTGTGTGTGTGAAGGGGAGGGGGTTACCTTAGGGGGAGGAAGAGTGGTTTAAAGAGTGGCCCAAGAAATTTTAAAAAGGTAAAGGTCACTTTTGCTCGAAAGCCAGTCACATCCAACTCTAGGGTTCAGTGCTCATCTCTGCTTCATAGCTGAAGAGCCAGTGCTGTCTGCATCTGCAGATGTTTCCATGGTCATGTGGCAGGCATGACTAGACACAGGAGTGTATGGAATGCTGTTTACCTTCCCACCAAAGTGGTCCCTATTTATCTACAGTACCTGCAATTTCTTGCTTTGAAACTGCTAGGTTGGCAGGAGCTGGGGTAGAGATGGGAAAAGAAATAAAAATAGAACCATCAAGAATCATCTTTTGCAAGAAGAATCATATGGGAAACAAGCTTTGGTTAAAATGACGGTGGCTGCCTGCCCTGGACGGGGATTCTGTGAGGTCTTAGAACTGCCGTCTCCGTGACACATGCACATTTTGAAGAGTGCAATGATGTCACATGGCTGTCCTGGTTTGGTGGGAGAGAATTATGGCAACCCTAGGCCTGTGTCCACATTGAAGAATAAACTTTAGCAAAACTGACGTTAGAAACAACACAACCTTCAAAAACCAAGAGAAAACTTTTTTGTTGTTTCGTTGCAACAGATTAACACAATTGTTGGCATGGAAAGATAATATAAACTGCTGAATAAATTAATAAATAAGTAGGTAGGCATCAACTGACTTTCAAAGGCTAATCCTCAGCAACTCTTCTCCCATAAGAACCTGACCCCATCCTTCTGTCTTAAAGCCTGAATGCTATTCTAGAATGAGTATTTGCCATTGTATCATATCTAGCTCACCTTTGATGTTATCGGAACTTTTTCTGCCATCAGCATGACATAAAGCTTGTCTCAGTTCCAAAAGTGAAAAATCTGAAACTTTCTGGGATTCCCTCCCTCTTTCTTGAAGCACAAGCTAATTTTTATCCACAACTTCTGGTCCGAGGTTTTCAATTAATGTTGATTAGTTTTAAACATACACACACATATTAGCCTTTGCAGTGAAATCCTAAAGCAGGAGAGGATTTCTGTGAATTTATTATGGACTTTAAAAAAAAAAAAGATAAGTGGATTTCAGAGAAGTGGAATTGTTTTTAGAAAAAATGCAGTTTGAATGTGAATCTTGGTGAACCTCATGCCTCTTCATGAGCAACTGGGAGAACAGAGAATGCATTTTGCCCTATCTGGAAAAGTCCAGAGTGTGAAGAAAGGCCCTCTAACCATTTATCACTCAGATTAACACTTTTCCCTCTTCTCTGAGGACTATGACAAGCCTCTACATCTGCCCTCACCCACCTTAATCCCCATGGATGCTTGCTTTCAGAAAAGTCTTGTTCTGTAGATCATCTCCTGTCCTGGCCTTTCCAGCACTCAGCCTCTGGAGACGATGCAGTGTGTTATGTGTGTTTGTGTGCCTGCAGCGACCCTGAGCAAAACGTATAGGCTTACTGGGTAGCCTACAACTCTAGCGGTTGTCCTTTCCGTCAACATCCATGCTGGCACCCTGAGAAGATTTCTTAGTGCCAGGCAGGCCCACCTCCCTGGCGATGAAGAGATTGAGGGTTGTTGCTTTCCCCTGAAGAAGCACCCGCCCCTAATCTCACTCTCTTCATTCTGTGGCAGAGGAAAGAGGCATCAGTACAGACCTCACCCACTCAACCACCCACCTACCCACCGGAGATGGAGTGGGCTCCAAAACTGGTAGGTGCCTGCTTGGCTGTCTTTGTGTCTCCTTTATTTACTTTCTATTTATTAATGGCTTGTCAGGCTTGTTTGCTTTGGAAGATGTAAACTTTTGCCTGGATGAGCTATTGCTTTCAGCGACTGGCACGAAGGAGACAAAAATGAAAAGAGAAGGGAAAGGGGGGGCTTCCCTGAGAGGGAACAGAGCCCAGAGTATGAAGCACATCTGCTGTCACTGAAGGGGACAAACAACTTGGTTGCTGTCGTCGTCTAGGATGGTTGGCCCACCCATATAAGGATCCATATAAATCCCAAGTATCTGAAAGGACCAATATGGGGGTGGAAGCAGCCACCATGCAGAAAAAAGCAGTGGTTGCACGTGGGAGCTGGGAGTTTTCTTTTTACTCTACCACGTCTTTGCCATTCTGTAATGGAGGGAGTGAACTGCTGCTGAGGAAAGGGATGGGCTAACATAAAGAGTTCATCTGGCAAAATACAATAGGATAATGTGACACACAATCAGGAAACATGGCTTCCCACATCATTGTGTTCTAGCCAGCATAACCCAACCACAGTTTGAGATGGTGGGAACTGCAGTCTGATAGCATCTGGGCAGCTGCATGCTTGTCACCTCTGAACTAACAGGCTTTTTTTTATTGGGGGGGTGGGGGTGGGGGTAACCAAGGTACAGTATAACTATAAATTTTACAAGCACAAAGCTGCCCTCTATTGTTGACAGTTTTCAGCCCAGCCAGCCTGGCTTGTAAGGTTATTGACTGTTAGGGTACAATTGGATTAATCTCCATGTTCCCCTGAGCTACTAAATGTCGTGGTTAGAATGTCACTAGAAGCACAGCTTTCTTAAGAAGTTTATCATGACACAAGGTGTCCTGACCTCTGCATGTTACAAATTGGCTTTCTTTTGGTTTGTGACTGGGTATTGGTAAGCAAATTTGGGCTTCCTTTTCAAGTGTGACTGCTTCTGCACAAAGCTTTGAAGGAACTGAGTGCCTGGAGGGGAAACACTGAAATATCCAGAAATACATTTTTCTTTTAATGTGTAATTTGATTCTTAGAACAAGAATGTGATATAAGCATAATAAGTAGGATGCTGGGGTATTTTGTAACAACCTAAGGTAAATGCTTTTCAGTTTTATGTTTTGAACTTCAATTCTTTACTGCAATGTCATCTTCTGCCCCACCCACATAAAAATGTTATATTCTACATACTCAAGAATCTGTGAACTGGGCCATTAAATCATCTCTGTCACTATGAGAAAGAGCAAGAGTATGAGAGAGATCCCACACTCTCTTTAGAAGTGCACACACAGATGAACATTAAGGGAAAGCAATAGGTAGAACTTCTCCAGTGGAACATAGAAGATGTTGAAGAACAATGGAAATCAAGGCAAGCAAAAATATTTTAGCGGGACATGATAGCAGACTGCCAGGGCAGATTTTGTTCTCTGTTGATTTAGAGGGCAGTACCAGAACTAACACTTAGAGATTACAAGAAGGCAACATTAGGAGAAAAATCCCAACAACATAATAAGTTAGGTTCCCTCTCCCCAGAAGAGAAGGAAAAAACCCAAACCACATGATCCCTGCTTCCATGCATTCATCTCTCCCTCACTTGATGTTTGATGGATAGCCCATCAGATGTGTCTGTCCAGCACTCTGAGTATCTGGAGAATAAAGCCAAAGTGGATTTCATTCTGTACAAAATGGTAGCTTAATGAGAAAGGGCTCTCTCAGCACTCTCCATAGGTTTCCTAAGCATCCTTCATTCTGCTGCTATTCTACCTGCCTGTCAGGCTACGAAGGCAGAAGAAAATGGCTTTGTGACCTATGAGATGCCTGAATGTCATGTTCACAAGTGACTGGCCATTTTGAAATGAGGTTTCCAAATGGAGTCTTTTAACCAAGTGATGTGGTACAGTTAGTGCTAGGCAGACTCCTACGGGCTGTATTTCTTTTCAAGTGCCTCTTAACTTTCTGACCAACCATCTCCTTGGCAACAGTTTCTAAGCAAAACTTTCTCTGCAGAGCTCTCTCTTTCTCAAGCAACGGTTTTGCTGTCACTTCCAGGGATGGGGGAAACCTGTTGCCTTTTATAGGATCCTGAACATGAATACCCATCACCCTTGGCCAGCATGGCCAATAGTCAGGGAAGATGGGACCTGCATTTCCATACCTGGTGGGTCACAACCAGTGGTGGAAGTAACAACCCCTCTCGACCGACAGCTCAAACCGATTCCTGTGAAAAACACTGAATTTCTCTGAAGGAGGAGTCGTGGGCCAACCCTTCCGGGCCCAAGTGACAACTTGGGACAGCAGCTTATCTTTAGCAGTAGCCTTAGCAATTTCTGAGGGAACAATGGGGGTGAATCGAGAGATTCTATCAGCAGTACCTGATGATCACGCTCTTCTTCGCAATCTTGCTCCCCAAAACCTGACCAAGAGAGAGCATCAGCATGGCCGATGTCCTTCCCTAGACGATGAGTCAACGTAAACTGATAAGCATTTAGAAATACAGCCTATCTAAGCATATGGGGGGACAGTATTTGAGGAGTGGGTTTTGAAGTGACAAAAATCCCTAATAGAGGCTTATGGTCCGTAATAATTGTAAATCCCTCCCATATAGAAAATCGTGAATTTTTTTCATCCCTGCAACTATGGCCAGAGCCTCACAGTCCGTCTGAGCATAGTTTCTCTCAGCATTAGAATGGGATCTAGCATAAAAGGCAATCTGGGCTTCTGCTCCATTATCCAGTGTATGGCAGAGAACAGCCTCCACCCCCACCAGCGATGCATTGCATACTAACACTACGGGCTTTCGAGGGTTGAAATAAGTTAGGACAGCCTTAGAGGACAAAAGCTCATTTATCTCTTTGAATGCCTTTTCTTGGCTCTGCCCCCACCTCCAAACCACATCCTTCTTAAGAAGGCGATGAAGCAGATCGGCTACAGACACTTTCCTGGGCAGAAAGGAGTGGTAAAGGTTTAGCAGGCCCAGGAAAGACTACAACTCGGACTTAGAAGATGGCCAGGGGGGGCATTACGGACAGCGGAGACATTAGAGTCGGAGGGTTTGACCCCCTCGGGAGTTATTTTAAAACCAAGAAATTCAACCTCCTTAGCAAAGAATATGCATTTATCTTTATGCAGACAGAGCCCTGCCATTTCAAAACTCTGCAAAACCCAGTCCAACCTGTCTGCGAGTTCGAATTTGTTCCCTGCAGTAATCAAAACATTGTCGAAATAGGGAAGAACCCCAGGAAGACCCTTAAGTATATGCTCTATGAGCGATTGAAATATGCCGGGGGCTGCGTTAACCCCGAATGGTAGACGTTTGACCTTGAAAGCCCCTTTATGAGTAACTATCATTTGCACTAGAGCAGCAGCAGGTGTGACCGTAAGTTGCTGATATGCCTGGGCTAGATCTAGCTTGGTGAAACTCTTTCCCCCTGTGTAATGTAGCCAACAGGTGGCTTACGACAGGGACCAGGTATGCATTGGGCAGAATGGCTTTGTTGATCGTGCACTTGTAGTCTGCATAGATCCTAACCTCCTCATTTGACTTTATGGCTGTCACAATAGGTGTTTCTCACTCTGCAGAATCAGCAGGAACCAAAATACCTTGACCCACAAGTTTGTCTAACTCTGCCTCTATCTTGTCCTTAAGGGCGAAAGGAACATGGCGAGGCTTAAGGTGGATAGGCCGTCCAGCTGGGTCAAGTTCAACTGAGACTGGAGCCCCCACATAAGTACCAAGTCCTATCTTGAAAACCTCTGGGTGCACATTGCAAACATTCAGCACCGGGTCAGACCTCACAGCATTAATACCGGCTAGTTTTATTCTCAGCGGTTTGAACCACTGGACTCCCAACAAACAGTTTGTTCCTTGCTTTACCACAACAAGGGGCAATTTGGTGCAAATGTTCTTAAAACGTACAGAGAAATCCCCCACCCCCAGAATCGGTATGTGGCAACCTTGAACGTCTTGGAGGGACATCTTCAACGCCCGCAACTTAGGACGCAAGGCAGGAGGAATCTTTGAGAATATGACGTACCAGAGTCCTCCTCCATGCGAATTGGCACCCCTTGCAACTGTAAATCAGCAAAAAAACAACAACCAGACACGTTGGACATGTTGCCGTGCGATTTCTCTGATGCGGAGATTTTGGAGATGGATGCCCCCAGTTTCCACGTGTGCTCTTCAGACACTGTGGGGTACTTTCTCTTCTAGCGGCATACCTTTGCAATGTGCCCTCGCTTGCCGCAGTGGTGGCAATCTGCTTTCCAAAAGGGGCACTTTCATCAGTCGTGCTTGCTCCAACAGCCGTCACACTTTTTCAGGACTTTTGAAGCATGCTTCTCCTTCTTCATTCGGACCTTTCTGACCCCTCCACCCTCATCGCTGGACCCAGATGTGTTAGATGACACTGGTGGCACTGATGAAAATGAACATGATGATGATGAACAACGGTGGGCCTGTACAGCAGACTCCAGAACCCCAGAGGTGACAGACCGTTGCTTGAAGGACTTTACCCCCAACCTGGCTGCCTCGTATGCTAACGCTTCTTTTAACACAGACTTGAAAGTGAGCGTATCATGGGTCATCAGCCTGCATTGGGTCTCTTCATCCTCAAGTCTGGCTAGCAGGTGGTCATGGAGAGCATCCTCGATGTTCGGCCACTGACACGGGGCAGCTGCAAGTCGAAGGGTGGCAGCATATTTGGCCACAGACTCCCCGGGGCATTGGTCACGGTGGTGAAACGTGACTCGGGTGGGAAATATTGAAACCTTCGGCTGGAAATGATTCCTCAGCACAGTCAAGATATTGGTGAGGGGAACATCGTCGATCTCCCTCGGCAACACCAAATGGATGGCCAACTCGAGGGTAGCCAGGCCACATCTCGCCTGGAAACATGAATACTTCTGGTCCTCTTCTATGATGTTCTCAGCCACCATGGTGTGTTTGAACTGCTTCTCGTAGAGAACCCATTTTTCTGGTGCTGAAATGCCAAAGGGACCAGCGGAATTCTTCTGGGATGCCATCCCACCTTCAGCACCAATTTAGTGTTCTTGAAGTAACGAACAGCAGCCAGCTAACAGGCCAAAAACATAACTTTATTTTGTAATCAGAACACAACTACAACTGCGCCACAACAACTTATATAAGGTCATAGTAGTTACATTTGTGCGGGAATTAACTGGATTGGTTGGTAGCCATCAGGAGATAATGAAGTGATCCTGAACTAGATACAATTCGTGCTTCTCAGAGCATATTGGCGCGAACCCCCAACCTCACGTTACTTCCAACTGAAAGAGAAGACAAAATGGCAAATACGTTTCATTAAATACACAACACTACCACACTGTGGGCATGGTATGGTGGGCGTGGCCAGGGGAAAAGTGACTACAGTCCTTTATTTCAAAACTTGGATGAGCGGGGGGGGGGGCAGCCAGAATTTCTGCTACCAGTTCTAGCGAACTGGTGTGAACCTGCTGATGCCCACCACTGGTCACAGCCCTCCCAATCCTATTCTACTTTCTGCTTCCCATGTCTCCATTTGCTTAGATTTCCCAGCAATAGTGTAGATTCCCCTCTCTCACCCACCTGGGACTTGCTATATCAAAACCAGTGTGTCAAACCCTTTAAATCTTTGCTGTTTTAATTCCTGCCAGTTTTAAGTACTGTTTTATTTCCTAGTTGGTTTCAGCTCCTTATTTCCTTACCTCATTTTATTGAATCTGCTCTTGTTTTGTATTGCTCGTGTTTTGTATTGTTTTTAATCATGCTGACTTTGTGTCTGCATTTGCATTTTTTATCATATTGGTTTTCTGTAACTCTATATTTAGATCATTGCTTACACTTCATTTTATTATGTTTTAATTATTTCATGGTGCCTAGATGCTTTATAATATTTTACAGGCATCGTAAAAATGAAAATAATGTAATCAATAAATAAAATAACCAGCTTGCTTGTCTTCTTTCCCAGATGGTTTTCTGTGCTTTTTGCCTTTCCTTCTCACTAGACTTCACCACAGAAACAAAAGAGCAGAGTGAAAGCACAAAAGGAAAAAAGAGAGGTTCCACAAAAATCAAGGTCCAGCACCTGAGGACTCAGGAATCGCCCCCTGATCCATTATCAAGAGTCAATCCTGGGGCCTCCACAGACTACACTCTTGTGGAGGATTATGAGCGGAGTATCCATGAAATGGTTAACCAGCTTCGGAACAGCTCAGAGCCACTGGATAACAAATGCCAGGTCAACTTGAGACTCTGGATGTCCAACAAGAGGAGTTTGTCTCCTTGGGCCTACAGGTAAGATGGATTTTGTAGGACTCTGGGTCAGATTGTGTGCTGAAGTCTTATTAACGTTCTAGAAACATGATTCAGGTAGTCCAGTGTTTCTCAACATTTGGTTTTTGGACTTCAATTCCCAGAAGCTTAAGTCAATTCCCTAAAGCACTGTGATCAGCCAATGTACTGACTTAGGCTTCTGGGAATTGAAGTCCCCCTGTGAGGCTTGGGCTTCATGTTGGGAACCACTGAGGTAGATTCTTGTATATGAGAAGCCAGACTTGCCAATGAAGTCTATCTCTTAAAGATCAATCACAAAATATGCACTGGTGGCAGTGTTGACACCAAGAGTGGCTAGGAAAGTGGTAACTAGGAGGAGGACCTTTTCAGTGGTGGCTCCTACTTTGTGGAATAAATTATCTGCAGAGTTGAGGCAAGCTGTACAACAGGATTTCACAATTAAATAATACCACTGGGTACCTTGAGTCTGCAACAAACCCTGCTCCCCTGAGGAATTTCCTCCACATGTTTGGCTAAAGGGCTGAAACAGGAATAGAGAATGTGAGAAGCCATAATGAATATAGAGGATATTGTGACCATCGAGATAACATTGACACATGCTGAAATCTTGATTTCAATTGGTGGATTGGGCACTGCAGATCTGCCAGCCCTCATTAATCTAACATGGATATTGTAGAAGAGGATCTAGAACCGAACTGCCCCTTTTGAGGAGTGTCTGGATCATGTCAGGCAACAAATAGGCCATATCTGTCACTAGTCCTTTAAGCAAGTGCTGTGCCTTGAACAAGCTGGGCCTTGTGTGCAACATGGTACTGTATAATAATGGATGGTAGCATCAGCCCACAGCCATTTCTCTTAAGCAGTGCCTCAGCCATTACCCTGTTGGGAGGGAGAGTTATATATGCCTGTGTGCCCTGCATTTTCCAGTTTCTCTCTGAGTGATCCCATCACCAGGCTTGTAGTAAAAGGCACATGTTATCCACGTGTTATCCCTTTGCTTCCGAGTGTTGGGAGGGAGAGCATCTTGCTCTTTGCCGTCAAGAAGGATATTGCCTTCAGCTGGCTCTGCGAGTTGAGCTCTTTTGACAATTTTGGGGATATATCGGCAGTGGGGTGGTAGCATAAGGGATTTGAGCCCAGCTGTACAGTCTGCACTTTGCTTTAAAGTATTAGATGCCATTACATGTGGCCCACACAGACCGCATCATCAGAAATGGAGTCACATCTTAAGAGCCTTCTTGGCATGTTGTATCATTAGGTAAAGGTAAAGGTTTCCCTTTCTCGAAAGCCAGTCATATCCGATTCTAGGGTGCAGTGCTCATCTCTGTTTCAAAGCTGAAGAGCCAGCACTGTCTGCTTCCACAGACTTTTCTGTGGTCATGTGGCAGGCATGACTAGACACTGGAGTGCACGGAACGTTGTTACCTTCCTGCTGAAGTGGTCCCTATTTATCTACTTGCAATTTCTTGCTTTTGAACTGCTAGGTTGGCAGGAGCTGGGACAAAGACGAGAGCTCATTCCGTCCTGCAGTATTCGGTAATCAAACTGCTGACCTTCCGCCTCCCAGTCAGTGTCTTAACCACTTGAGCCACTGCAGTCCTTGTTGTATCATTAGCATATGGTTTATTTTTTATTTTTTATTTCAGGGTTTCTCAACTTTTGGCCCCCAGGTGTTCTTGGACTTCAGTTCCCAGAACCCCAAGTCAGTACACCTACTGATTGAGGCTTCTGGTAATTGAAGTTCAAGAACATCTGGGGGGCCAAGGTTGAGAAACCCCGGTTTATTTCAAATAGAATTAGAAGTTTATTCCTAACTCAATAGAAAACAATTGTCAATTGTTTCACTCATTGCAGCCTATCCAGATAAGTTTGGGAATTGAATTCTGTAGCCAATTCATAGCTAGTTCCCTTCTTGGCACATTTATTAGTATCCGTTCTTAAGATTCAGCCAAGATAATACAAGCGAAAGTTGCAAGAAAAGCATTCTAGCCAGAGCTTGAAATCATGGCACTGGATCCCCCTCTTGTGGTACATTTAAAACTTTATATATTGTTTTTCTGCATGAAACATCTTGCTTTTAAAGAATTTAACATGCAATGGGAACAATCATACTGTCACAGCATATTAAATATATCATACAAAACATGTAAAGTTAGCTATGTTGGCCAGAATTTTTTTTAAAGGTAAAGATTGCCTTTGAATAAAAGTTCTAAAATTCATATGATACCAGGATCTTTATTATACCTACAAAAGAGGTATACATACAAACAACCACACACTTCAAAAATCTTCAGGTCTCTTCATCAGACCATATGTTACCAAAAGCAGTCTGAGGTTACAGTATTTCTCAGGATATCAGGTAGGCCAGGGGTGCCCAAACTATGGCCCATGGGCCAGATCTGGCCCTGATGCCAATTCATCTGGCCCACAGTGCCTCATCACTCCTGGAAGCGGAATTAAACATGGCCATATGGGCACATATGGAGCAACAAGGGCGGCGTAAACTGGATGAATTGGCATTGGGGGCTGGATCTGACCTGTGGGCCATTGTTTGGGCACCCCTGGTGTAAACAGAGAAAATGGAAGCTTAGAATCTATCTCATCCTGTTGCAAAACAGATTGCAAGGCACATTTTACTTCTGCCTCGGCCCGCTTATCCACATGACCAGCCTGCAGCCCAAAATGTTTGGGCACTCCTGATGTAGGGATTTATTTCAACATCAGTTCACAATTTATTGTGAGAGATCCGAACTAGACAACAATAGAGGCCCATGGAAACCCACCAAGTACAAATCTGCCTATTCCTGCAGCTCCACTATACAGCCATTGCTGTACATAGCCATAACATTCCTAGGACATTGTGCCAAAGGGTGGTGTTACCTAGCTCCTTCTCCTACCTAGGGAGACAATGACATCTTAGATAATTTATCTATTCAGGACATTTTTCTGAGGGTCAAATTAGATGACATGCTGAGAATCTATGCAGATGGGAGGTTCCTTCATATGGGTGAAAAAGATGTCTATCACAGTCCATAATTTATTGTCACATATTGCATTTAGCATACTTTTCTATGATCAATCAGTAGACGATAAACGCAGGCCTAATTTGCAAATCTGTCTGCCAAATAAAACAACTGTCAGAAAGCCCCATTATCAGAAGGTAAACAGATTAGTTGAAGGAAATATGCACTCCCTTCAACATCTAATTTGACAGTTGTGGGTAGTGTTTGTTTTGCCAATTTTGAGCTATGAATGAATGTTTTCGCATGAGAGGCTGTGATGTGAGCTTTCACACTGGAGGGCTTTGTTTTTTTCTGGGAAAGTCTGTCATCTGAGTGGTGTTGCTGCTCATTGGTGCACCATATGCTTTTCATTCTGAAGGTCCAGTGTTCAGTCTCCAACAGGGTATAGAACAGTGATGGTGAACCTTGGCACTCAAGGTGCTCTTGGACTTCAATTCCCAGAAGCCCAAGTCAGCACTCCTGCTGGGAACTGAAGTTCAAGAACACCTGGAGTGTCAAGGTTCACCATCACTGGTATAGAGGATCCTGCAGGAAACCTTAGCAAAATTCTACCAGTGAGTGGTGACCGTCCTGAGCCATAGGAAGGTGGCTCATGGTGCTTCTGCGCCATGTTCTGGGCTCTTGGGGAAAGTTCAGAAATAACTTATGTCTGTGCTGAAAGGAGGTACAGTGGGTGGTGAGAAACGGGTCCCTATGTTCTGGAGTACTTCTGTATATGCCTATGACCCACCATTTTCCTCTCTCCTCTGAATGGATAAACATTTTCTGATGTCATTGCATTTCCCTACAGGATAAATCATGATGCCACACGAATACCAGCTGACATCCCAGAGGCGCACTGCTTATGCACAGGATGCATCAGTCCCTTTACCATGCAGGAAGACCGCACCATGGTTAGCATCCCCATTTATACCAAAATCCCAGTGCGGCGTTTGCTATGTGAGTCAAGCAAGCCTCACAGGAAGAAGAGAAGGTGCCATAAAGAGCACAAGATGGTGATGGAGACTATTGCCGTGGGCTGCACTTGCATCTTCTGAGGGCTACATGAAGGATGTGTCTACCATTCCTGCTTCTGGTCCTCTCCTTATGGGTTAGTATGGCTCCTGCCTCCCCTACCTCTTTCTTTTCCTCCTCTTGCCAATTCTGAATAGCAAAGATCCACCCTTTCTCGCCATTCTTGCTCTTTCTTCTGCCAGGGTGAGGCAAGGATGGGAAATCAGAGGCTGAAGCTGCTTTGAAGAAGACCATCTCTCCACAAGTGCTTCATAGCAAGCACACTAATTATCCAGAGGTTCTGTGTACCACACCAATAATTCAGAATTCAACAGAAAGGCTGAAATGAGATGATGTCTTTAGCAGTTTAACAGTTATAGAAGCTGTGGTTTCCTCAAGTACTGAGTGGACAGCATTGGACATGATTTTGCTCATCTTTGCACTTGGCATTTAGCATGCTTTGTCTTGTAACATCTCACTGGAAGGCAACTACAAGTTTCATTTGTATGAACCCTGTATCTGCTGTTATAGCTCAAAATATGCATCCCCCTTAATGTCTAGTTTGTTCCTTAGACAGACCTACACAATTTTCTCACATAACCTGATTTGTGCATACTATGCTTTGCTATTTCATTTCTGAAGGCTAGATT
Organism: Bradypodion pumilum; assembly: GCA_035047305.1. Lineage (NCBI taxonomy): Eukaryota > Metazoa > Chordata > Lepidosauria > Squamata > Chamaeleonidae > Bradypodion > Bradypodion pumilum. The sequence continues at coordinate 322,941,560 of JAWDJD010000002.1, forward strand.
TCTTGTTTATCTAGAATGCTTGTTTAGGAGTTTAACAGGAGACAGCTGCTTTAGCATACTGAAAATGGAGACTGGGAGATAGGGAAGAGGAAGGAGTTACAATGTCCATGGAAATGTCTTGTCCTTTTCAGCTGATGCTTCAGGGTACAAAGAGCTTCCTCAAAGATTGTGGTATTTTTGTGCTACAATCGGGCATACCCCGGGCAATGGCAACCTTGTTGTGCTGGCTAATCTTCCTCACACTCGTTGACTGCAACTCATATCCGAGAATGCATTTCCCCCCTGTAGCAGGAAAAATGCCAATGGCGTGAATTTGTTTAAGGTGGATCCCATCTTGCCATGCAGTGACCCACACACTATGATCACAGAGCCATCACCCATGGCACACATGAAGCCCTTTTGCTGCATCCCTCCTCCTCCTCCTTGCACAGTGCTCCTGAAATAGAGATGATTATTTCACAGACAGAACCCATGATCTGTATTCAAGATTCTAAGTCTAAAATCTAGGAGACCAGGTTCTGCTCCTTTGCCTTTCTTGGGGTACAAAGGCAAGTCTGCAATTGCCATGTTTGGCAGAAAAGGTTAGGTTTGTCCCACTACCCCACCCAGACTATACAGCTTATGCAAGACTATCAAGAAAATGTGTTTATATTAATACCAAGCTCTTGTAGGAGCTCTGTGCTAGTACCTCTAAGAGTGGAATAAGGATTTCACCAGGGACTTGGGTTGCAGGTGAAAGGGGCAACGGAGGAGCACTAGCATCAAAACACAGGACCACATATGGCCAACAGCATCAAGAGTCTAAACATGGCCGGAATCCAGTTCCTATCAGGCTCATCCAGCCTGGTCACTGCTGAGGAATCATGTGCATAATTCTTCACCTCTTGCTTTGCCCTATACAGGGGAATCTGGGAGGAAAACCATGATGGAAAGTCACTGACTGTTAGGAAAAGCCCAACCTTTGCCAATCTGCTTCACATAGACCCAACCCACCCTACTCTGTAAAATCAAGCCTTTTGCCTCTGGACTGTGAAAAGGGCCACAATTGTGGCAGATGGATCTGTTTACTTCTCAGAATCTCAGTTAGCAGGGACATACTTGTTACAAAGGTTTTCTCAACTTTTGGCCTCCAGGTGTTCATGGACCTCAATTACCAGAAGCTCAAGTCAGCACACTGCTGCTCTAGGCTTTTGGGAACTGAAGTCCAAGAACATCTGGGGTCCCAAGGTTGAAGAACCCTGGTAAGATCTTTGATGTCTTCCTAAAGATTCTATAGACAACAAATGATTTGCCTCTGCTTGCAATTCTGCCTCCTAAGGTGGTGGTGGTGGTGGTGGTGGGGATATAATTCATGATGAGAGACATTGCTGTGGTTCATGGAAGGCAATGCCAATACAATTCAGGAGGCCAAGCAGCACCTAAAACAGAGGAAACCATTTCCTAAATGCCACAGCTTTGACAGGTTGCTGTTCAGCATAACAACTCCTTGACTGTCCTATCCAGAATGACCAGTGTGACCATGCTGAGTTGGGAAATATTGGGGATTTGGGAAATGTTGCCTAAAGCAACAGCATTGTGAGGAGATTGCCTCCGTGCCTAAATGTTACTGCATCGTAGAGAACAAACTTGCACATTTATTTGTAGTCCACTTTCAGTAGGTAAAGGTCGCCCTTGCTCGGAAGCCAGTTGTATCCAACTCTAGGGTTCGGTGCTCATCTGTTTACAGCCAAAGAGCCAGCACTGTCTGCATCTACAGATGTTTCTGTGGTCACATAGCAGGCATACCTAATGCACGAAATGATGTTTACCTTGCCACCAAAGTGGTACCTATTTATCTACTTGCAATTTCTTGCTTTCAAACTGTTAGGTTGGCAGGAGCTGGGACAGAGCTGAGACAGAGCCAGGAGCTCACTCTGTCATGCAGCACTCAGGTCTAGAACCTTCCAGTCATTAAATTTAGCATCTTAACCAATAAGCCACCAGTCACTTAAGCAGAAACACGCAGACAATCACCGTACAGTTAAGGAACTTTATTAAAGAATGGCCAGCTCCTGTTCGTCTGGCCTTTTCTGGAAACATGGAGGAATTCACTCTTAATATGCACCAGATGCCTCTTTACTTTTTGACAAAAAGGAAATTCCTCACGTTGTTTTACAAGTATTTCTTCATTTAATCAAAGCCTCCCTTTTTAAAAACACAGCTCTGTCACAGTATACATGCACTATCTTAGAAATAAACTGAGAGCAGCCTTTTGTCCTTGTACCAGTAGGAGCCTTGCCATTTCACTGAGCTTGGAGCCAACTACATTGAGGTGTTTGTTCCTTTCACACAGAAATAATTCCAAGGGAACGCAGCTCAATTAGCAGCAGGACAAAAAATGAGCACAATAGGCCCTCAATATAGAAGTCCATGTCAGAACTTTGAACAGGGGTGAAGAACCTTTATCCCTCCAGAGGTTTATGAAAAACCAGTCTGTTGTCAACCAATGAGAACCCAACGACATGTAGAGGACTGCACATTCCCCAATTCCCACCTACAGAAGCAGATTGATGCAAGAGGCACAGGGGAGAAGCATAATTTGCTGCTTTGTCTCAGACAGTAAAATGTCTTCAGACTGCTTCAACCTGGCACAGAGGATCTAGTCAGGAACATCTCTTCCCCCATACACACACATAGCAATTTCCTTTAGATATGAATCAAGGGAGGTCTTTGGGTCACAAGTTTGCTCAGTCTTTCTTAAGAAACAGGAAAATGCCTTCACCTCTATGATGTAGCAATAGCAATTATACTTATATACCACTTGATAGCACTTAGTGCACTCTGAACAGCTCACAAGGTAAATAGCAGTTTGCCCCCAACACACTGGGTATTCATTTTACCAACCTCGGAAGGATGGAAGGCAGAGTCAACCTTGATCCCTGCCAAGATCAAACTCACGACGTCAGCAATTTTGGCCATAGTTCAGCAGTTTAACCACTGCACCACCAGAGCTCTTGTACATGCCAAGGCAGTATCAGATCTGCCACCAGTTTCAGGGATAGGAGGTTACAAGGGCAGTGGTTACACAGTGTCACATAGGTGATAGGCAGGCAAAGACCACAAGATGTTTCACCTAAGCTATTACCTGAAGACTAAATTCAGGGTTTTCTGTTTGACTACAACTGAGCAAAATTATTAGGGCTTAATAACAAAACAAAAGGAATTAATTTCTTACAATTGCAGGAAAATGAAGAATTTGCAAGGGATTTCACACCAGATCAGATATCCACCCCAAAAGGGCCCCTGCTTTATGTTTGGACACCTGAGCATAGGAAGGGAACCCAGCACAAAGTAACCAGGAGTCAAGTCTGCAGCTTGCTTTGGAGGCACGAGGGAAACCCTTTTGGACTTCCATTTTCTTTCGTGAGATGCAGCTTGCCAAGTGATGTGCAGCAGGACATGGCAGAGTAAGACGACACTGCTTGAAGGAGGAAACCAGAGCTGGGTTCTAAAGCAGAAGTCAGCCTGGATGGAACATAAAACAAGCAGCTTAGATTTGTCCCAAAGTCACCGTGTGAGTTTTAAGAGCTGGGCCCTATTAATATTTGCTCACAGATGCTCTGAAACAGGATGGCATCAGGATGGGTGGGATGCACTTACTACAGAGAGCAGATGATTCACAGGGACAGGTATTAAAGTAGCTCTTTAATTTACATCCCAGCCAAAACTCAAGTGGCATTCTTCAACAAACTTCTTCACCCTGCATGAAATAAAATGCAGGTTCCTGGGGAAAGGTCTGACCTAGCAGTCCTTGCAAAATTCATAGCTCAGTCTTCACTTTGTGCATTAAGTCCTTCTGGTCTATTTTATCTAAATCACGATACCAGAGACTGTAGGCTAAGAGGGCTAGATTTTTTGCAGCCACTGCAGTCATTTCCATTGAGCTGGCAACCCACTCCGCACTGTTGAGATAGTAAAGGTTATCATGCAGGATAATGGGTGGGAGGGTCTTGGTGGACTCGTAGTCTGGAGAAGCCTGCCATTCTGTCAGCTGGACTGAGTAGTAAGAGCGGAACAAGACCTTCAGCTCCTGCTTCTCCAAGGGGAGCTGAGACTGGACGCGCCACACGGCGGCCTCTTGGGGTTGCTTTCGTCTGAAGGTACCCGATATATTGACAGGACAAATGTTATCCATGGAATTGAAGAAGAGGGCAGGGGCATCCGTGGTGAGGATACTGGCATATGGGAACAGCTTTGGGTCTGGGAAGCCAAAATAAGAGGAGTTGAGGTAGCCATGAACGACAGAGATGACTGTGGGGTGAAAGACTCCGGGGAACTCAGCAACGGGAGGGTCAAAGTTCTGAAAAGTGATGTTATTCTTGCTGTTGTGCAGCTGAGTAGCAATAACCACAATGTCATAGAAGCTGGAGCCTTGGCCGTCCTCATCTTCATAGTGTACTTGGTAGAAAGTTTTCCCTTCTAGAGAGAAATAGGAGATAGGAAACAAAAATCAGAACCCAAACAGAGAGCTGTCACCATAACATCCTGCTGAATGCTTTGAGATATTGAGTGAATAAGACACATATGGGAGATTTCTATGCAAAATATTTCTGCCAGTAGAAATTATCATATGCTTCTCCACACGTCTTCTTTGCTGTTGTTGTGCTGTACCATCAAATCACATCTGACTTAAGCTGACCCTAACAGGATTTTCAAGGTATATGTGACGGTTAGAAAGTGATTTACTGGTTTCACCACCCAGTTTTTATGGCTGAAAGGGGATTTGAACACAGGTCTCCTGAGTCCTACTCCATCACTATATCCACTCCATCACATCCTAGATCTTCTGTCACTCAACCACTGGTAAAACTGGCAGTTTTAACTTTTGCGTCCTGCTTATTTGCTTAAGCACATCACATAATATTAAGTCAATGAGTGTCCATATGAGTGACAGACACCAATCAAAGAGGGAGGGGGAGGGAGGGAGAGAGACTGATTCCATGACTGATTGTGAGTAAGAGAAAATTTCATTTTCTGTGAACAGAGGTAGAAGTGCTACTAGGCAAGATTAAAACATTAGAGCAGAACTGTCATATGTGAGGAGACAGGTGGGACATGTAACTTTGGTTGACATGGCAGCTTTCAGTACACCATCATAAAGGTTTGCTCTACCTGGGAAACTTCAGGATGCTTGAGGGCTGTAGTAGGCATGAGAGGGCAAAGCTTGCAAGGACATGACACAAAAACAACTGCCTAAGAAGGGAGTCATCTTCACAATTAGCAACACTGATACAGATAGGCAGGCATTCGAAGAAAAAAGTTTGCCTTGTATTGTACTGAAGCATCCTACTCATAGGGGTTTGCAGGGCCGCCATCAGGGCAGTACTACCAGTACTGCCGTATAGGGCCCGGAGCTGACAGGGGCCCTGCCACCGCCGGCCATAACTGTGTGGGGGCCCCCCAATAGGTTTGCTCAGTATGGGGCCCAGAAATTTCTGATGGCGGCCCTGGGGGTTTGTACTGTGGAAAATCACATAACATCTTAAGATCTTCATAAGAATTTAAACTTCCAGCAACCTAAAAAGGGACATTTTCCTCTCTGGTAATTATATCACAAAATTATTCAACCCCATATTTATATCAAGTAATCACAAAAGTGGTGATCTTGGAGGAGCTATCATATTTTTTTTGCCAGGTACGTTTTGTTTGTTCCTGCATCCAAAGAGGAATTGCAAGAGGAGGTTTGGGCTCTGTAAAATAAATACATGTTAATTCCTTATTTCTTGTGCAATCTATACCTATAAGAAAGGGGTGTGGCTGTGCGTGTGCGGAATGCGTGTCCACACCCGTGCAGCCTATCCCATGATGCGCCGTGCACACATACCTTATGTCACTGACATCAGCGCCGTGAGGGTCCAGAGAACAAGAGTGGGTCCTGCCCCACAAAAGCGAGAAAAAACAAACACTACAAGTCCCAGTGTCATCCGCGGCACACCACAGCCAATCAGGCAGGACGGCCAGAGCACGGAGGAGGCGGGACAGCCAGAGCACGAACGCTCAAGCCAACGGCTGCTTCGCGCAAGTGTGCACTACAGCTGAGGACCCTCCCTGCCATACCCGGGTGGACTGGGCCCGGTCTGCGGGGACGGTCTGGCTCCTTTCACCCTCCTCAAATCCCAGCCCTCGACGCCACCTCTGCCCTGCTGCCACTTTTGCCCTCAGCCGCACCGCCTGAGGATGCGGCTGGGTAAGGCAGCACCATAGCCGCTGCCTCTGCCCTGCCCCCCAGCCACCTGAGAACGCGGCCGGGTGAGGCACTACCATAGGCACTGCCTCTCCCCTGCCGCCCCTCCTGCCCTCAGCCGTGCCTGAGCTGATGGATACCTGCCTCTCGCCCTTGCCATTCCCCCTCTGCTGTTTCGAGCCAGACCTTGAAACAGTGGAGGGGAAAATGCACAGGCGGCAGCCAGTGATTCGCCAGGGAGATGGATACCTGCCTCTTGCCCTGCCATTCCCCCTCCACTGTTTCGAGGACAGCCCTTGAAACAGCAGAGGTGGAAATGCAGAGGCGCCAGGCAGGGATATGCCAGGGAAGGCACCTCCCCAATGGATATCTGCCTCTCGCCCTGCCATTCCGCCATGCTGCTTCGAGGCACCACTCAAAACAGCGGAGGGGAAAATGCACTGGTGGCAGCCAGCGATCCGCCAGGGAGAGCACCTTCCTTGATGGATACCTGCCTCTAGCCCTGCCATTCCCCCTCTGCTGTTTCGAAGACAGCCCTCGAAACAGCAGAGGGGGAAAATGCAAAGGCGCCAGGCAGGGATACGCCAGGGAAGGCACCTCTCCTGACGGATACCTGCCTCTCGCCCTGCCATTCCCCCATGCTGCTTCGAGGCACCCTCAAAACAGCAGAGGGGGAAATGCAAAGGTGGCATAGGGGAATGGCCCTCCCCTCAGCCAGGGGTAGCACCATAGGAGAACAGGCCAGTGGCACGGGTTGAGCCCCACACTAAAAAACCCGTCAAAGACGGGCACCAATGCTAGTCAATCATATGGAAGAGCCAGCAGGGAATGAACAGCAGAGAAAACTCCCCTCTGAATTTTGCTCACATCTGTGGGAAGAATTCAACATTAGAAGAACAAGGTGGCACTTTATCTTAATCTCTACCACGCAAACAACTGCCTACAAAAAGTATCCAAAGAGGAGTGCAACTAAGTTCCTTTTAAAATCCCAAATCATGTCTCCCACTGTTTCCTAGCCCCGGTTTGCAGATTCCACATTATAGATTCCCATATCTATTTTAAGAAGTCATAGCTCAACATCCAAATAACACAACATCAAGGGCAGACCACCAATGATTAAAGTCTTCCGTTTCTGATTTCAAAGTGTGCCTAGCTCACACATAATGCAATGAAGTTGTCTCAAAATTAAAAATGGAAGTTTTTTATCAGCTGGAATATGACACTAATTATATAATAATTGTTCTCATTGTAAAGATGGGTCAGGTAAAATATTTCCAAAGGAGCTTCAGTTTCCATTAAGCTCAGAGTTCCATGGCTAAATCAGATAAAAAGGACACTTTCTGTTAAGTATAGAGAAGCCAAGGGACTGGCTGAGCTCCAATAAGCAACTAAGACCTTTAACTCTTTTCCACTTTACCACAGTTCTCGCACAAAAAAATTCTCCAACATTGCAATTAACTTTTCAGGGTAAGAGAAAAGGCCCAGAAGCATCAGCAGTGGCTTCTGTTTAAAACAGAGATGGGCATGCATGTTCCTCAGGGGCATTTATGTAGCCCCATAAGTCTGCCCTATTGTCCTTGCCATATGAAAAACATTTCTTAACATTGCTTTAGAAATCCCTGTTTTTGTTTCCAGAACTGTGATTTTTGCAAGCACAAGTGTTTCTCTGGACACTTCCTGTTTAATTTTCTAAAAAAGTCTGAAAATAGTCAATTCTCGACCCACGGTGGCTCCTGGAGACAAAAATTTGGCTCCCAAGCCGTTGCTCACTCCTCCTTCAAAAGTAGACAGCAACATTTGAGAGAGGGGAAAGATACATTATCTCTCCCACTTGCATGATTTTTGTGTGGTTCAGGCTTCAACTCTGTTGCTATTTATATAGTAACAACAGAGTTGTGATTATGCACACACATCTGCTATAATGCACATACATTAGCGGCATCCAAGCTTTTTGCACCATTTCAGTCTAAAGCAGTGTTTCCCAACCTTTGGTTTTGGGACTTCAATTCCCAGAAGCTTATGTCAATTCCCCAAAGCACTGATCAGCCAATGAACTGACTGAGGCTTCTGGGAATTGAAGTCACCCTGTGGGGCATGGGTCCCATGCATACCTGTCAATTATCCTGTATTGGCCTGGATTTCCCGTATTTCTCCACTCATTCCTCCCCTTTCCCACTGCTGTCCCGTATTTGAACGGCGGGGAAAAGTTACTGCGCACGCGCAGATGAGCTGTTGCATGCACATGCGCAACTGGGCTGGAGCAGTTCCCGTATTTCCAGGAGCCGCGCTTGACAGGTATGGTCCCATGTTGGGAAACACTCGCCTAAAGAACTTTTAAAGCCAAATCCCAGGAGTATATGCTTGGATGTAAGATGTTGCCTTACACAACACCAAACTGCTGATCCTTCAGTCTAATGTACCCTGACCAACTGCAGTTCTACAATGGTTACAGATGATGGTACTTCCTAGCCCTGTTACCAGAGATCACACACGCCCAGAAACAGAACAACTCACCTGAATTGTACAAGGAAACAGCTGTCACAGTGGCCTGGATTATGTTAGCTTTGGTAAGCTTCAGCAAACCTGAGCAGACCAACTTGTTACCACCTTCTACCATCCACATGTTGCCTTGTGCGCCGGCTAGCGACATGGCCCCTGAGGACAGAAGTGCAGAAGAGATAGATATCAAAGGAATGTGCTCTCCCAAGATACATCATTCTACTCTCCCTTGCAACCTCTCATCATCTAACAAACTGAACCAATGATCTATTAGGGGGAAAATACCCTCAAGCCGTTCTTGATAGATCTGGCCCAAGAGAACATGAACACGACCTACCTGCAAATGCAGGCACCAGAACCGACTGGCCATAGCTAGCACGGAGAATGGCCACAATAACATCATCAATGAAGCGCTGTGTCACGCCCACCTCCAACAGGGATTCTGCCACTGAGCGCTGTGTCATGTTGACAAAGGCATCTCCACCCAATGAATGCAAGAGTTTCTCAAGGTTTGTGAACGCGTATCCATGGGCCTGGTATTTGTATATCCTGCAAAAAAAGGGGGGGAGAAAAGAGGGGGAGACTAGTCTAAAGCAAGATTCCTCTTCCAGATACCTTAGTAAAGGCAAAGGTCTCCTTTGCTTGAAAGCCAGTCATATCCGACTCTAGGGGTAAATGCTCATCTCTGTTTACAGCCAGAACTGTCTGCATCTGCAGACGTTTCCGCGGTTATGTGGCAAGCATGACTAGACGCCAAAGTGCATGGAATACTGTTACCTTTCCCACCAAGGCAATAATTATATATCTGCTTGCAATTTCTTGCTTTCAAACTGCTAGGTTTCTTTATTTATATATTTATTTATTTATTACATTTCTATACCGCCCATCTAGGGTAGTTCCCATTAGGTTGTCAGGAGCTGGGACAGAGTCAGGAGTTCACTCTGTCATGCAGCACTTGAGTCTCAAACTGCTGACCTATCAACATTCCAGTCGTCAAGTTCAGCATCTTAACAACTAAGCCACCGCAATCCCCAATTACAGATACCTTACATATGCCCAATATGTTGTTCTATTTTTCCCCAGCTTGGCTGAATGCTATTTAGGTCCAAGCATTAATGAAGACTAGTTTTCCTCTCACTCTTCTTGCAGTATCAGTGGGGGTCTCTCTCTCTCTTTCTCTCTGTTACATACCTCATGAACTTCTCCATTACCTCCTCCACCCACATCTGCAGGCGCAGAAAGCTCATGCCATAGTGCCACCAGAGTCGAAACAGGTTCAGTAGATACCAATCTGTCTCCTCGAGAACAAACTGCTCCCCACTAAAGATGGCACTTTTCCCTGCCACATCTCGACGGTGTTTCAGTCCTGTACAAAGAGGAAACAAGACAGAACAGACAACCATTGGCTGTCTTCCTTACTAACCTGAGGTTGGATGCCCAAGTAACTGACCTTCCCACCACAGTACTATAAGCTAACCAAAATGTCAGTCCAATCAATTTTTGATGCCTTGAAGCTTGCAAATGTGGAACAATTTGGGACTTAATTCCATATTACAGAAGGAATAACAGTGTTTGACTCAGAAGCTGGTTTGAATAGTGGCAGCCCAATGCCTATGAAGAACTCACAAGCTGGATGAAGGCAACAGTACCTTCTCAGTTGTTTTAGCAACTGATGTATATATAAGACTGCCTCTGATCCTGGAAGAAATATTCTTCATGCCTAGTAGCCAATGATACACACATCTTCCATGAATCTAATTCTCTTTTAGAGCCATATAGGTTGGCTATATATCACTACATAGAGGATCACCGCTGCCACATCTCCTCAGCTGAGTCTGCTCCCGGGGCCCACCCCTCCCCTGGCCCGGGAGGGAAGAAAAGCCACCGGGGCTGGTGAGAGGACCACCGCTGCCGCGTCTCCTCAGCTGAGGCTGCTCCCAAGGCCAACCCCTCCCCTGGCCCTCCCCTGGCCCGGGAGGGAAGAAAAGCCAATGGGGGCGGCAAGAGGACCACCGCCACCACGTTCCCTCAGCTGAGGCTGCTTGGAGGGAATGAAGACCATCTGAGCGGTGCGTTGGCCGGACATAAGAACTTTGACTGTGCTGCCATCACCGCTATCAGATGCCGCTACCGGACGCCCTTCATTCCCCTGGCCTTGTGGGAATGAAAAAACAGCTGTGTGCCCCCGGCCCTTTCCATCGGCCAGGAGGAGGACAAGTGCAGTGATTTCTTTGACTGTCCAGATTTTCACATCTAGTATAAGTATTGTGTTCTTGCAAATGATGTTTTCTGACTTTGCTTCTGTAATACTTTGTTTATTGTGATATTGATGCTTTTTGATACTGATACTGTGATTCGTGATGTTATGTGATGACGATTTGCTGATATGTTTTTTATGATGCTATGCAACTTGTTATTAGCTTTGTATTTTGTTATTGTTGATTATATCATGTTCTTATTGTGATTGTATAATGTGTTGTAGTGCTGCCCAGAGTCGGCCGTGTGTTGAGAGGGGCGGGATATACATTAAAGTTGAAATAAAATGAAATGAAAATCTTCTGGAACTGAATTCTATGGATAATCTACACACTGTGGGGAAATGCTCTTCCTTTGTTTGTCTGGAATCTCCCACCATTTGAGGGACCATAAAGTTACAACTCAACAACTTTTGGATGGTCACACATTATCCAGTCTGACTATATCACGAATGCATATATTAACAGCAGACTTTAGTGCCTGTACTAAAAGCACTAGTACAGTAATTTGTTTTATTTATTTATTTTTTATATTTATATACTGCCTTCCTCGCCCTGGGGCGACCCAAGGTGGTTTGCATGTCATAAGATATACACAGGGCCGTAACAGCTCCTCTTCTGCCCACCCAGGCCTTGGGTGGGCGAGAGTCCCGGGGTGGGGATGGGGGACTCCTCTTCTGCCCATCCAGTAATCTCGCTAAAACAAGTAAGACTACAGGAAACCCAAAATTTACAACAGTTCAAGGCTCCAGGGAGAAAACAAACAAACAAAGTTCAGTGGGCAATTAATACTAACTGCTTAGAAGAGGAGTGAAAACTGAAAAATTAGAGAGAAGGGTTGACTAGAACAAAGCATCCAGAATAAGAACATGATTAGCTGGTTAGCACCAGGAGGCAAAGCATGCAGCAATGCAACTTTTATTTAAAATCTCACTTGTAATAGAAAAGTTATGATTATTTATCACAGTACTGCTTGAAGAACAAAAGCAAACACAGACTGGGTCTACCAGCCTTTACAAATGTGTACGGAGTGATAAAGGTACAGAGAAAAAAGGAATCAGTCAATGTCACTCACCCAGAAGTTTCACAAAATCCTGCAAATGCAAGTTGAGGGAGTGAATAGATGCTCCGCTGCTCTCATACTGCTGTTTGTTGACCGTGACTGTGGCCAGACGGCCTCCTACTGCCTCCTTTTCATACACATCCAGTTGTACCTGGGGCCCAAAGTGCTGCTGCAGGAAGTGAGCGATGGATGAGCCACCAATCCCAGCTCCCACCACAGCTGCCAAGGCCAAAGGAGAGGACACCAAGCGTAAGACACAGTGCAAGCAAAGTCATGTTTGATCATAAGAATGAGACTTGAGTGTACGGACATAGCATAAGCCGAATCACCTCTGACCACATGTCCCAATCCTCAAAGATGGGGAGGCTGCTCAACACATAGGCCCACAAAATCTCAAAGCAATACCTTATCCAACCACAAAGAGAGGTTCTTCAGCCCACTCATTTGACCCAATCCTTCTCACATTTCCTTTGCAAAAGGGAAAAAAATGCAGAGACCAAGCAAGCAGATATGTTCTGAAAGCCACAGGGAGGTCTAAAGCAAATATTACAAAGAAGCCATGTTAGTCCAGCTCAGGATGTTGGCAAAAGAAGAAAAATAAAGGCAAAATATTGTAGCACTAACAGACTTATTTTAGTGTGACCTTTAATGGCTAGAAATCCACTTTTTAGACAAAGGAAATACAAATACATCTTCCCTATATTTATACCAGATACAGAATACTGGTAATAGAGTGACTATGATTCATTCATTAACATGAGAATGGGACTATGAAACTCCTACAATATGTTGCCTTTTTCTCCTTTTCTTTTGCTAGTAAGTTTTGACAATCTCTCAACAATGCTGAATTCTCCGCATGTATTTTCCATTAGTTAGTTCGTTATGTGCTGTCAAGTTAGAAATCAACTTAGAAACCATGATAGGCCTTTCAAGATATGTAAGATAGGAATAGCGTTATCAGTTCCCCTCCCAGAGCAGGTTTCCATGGTTGAGCAGAGTTTCGAACCCAGGACTCCTGAGGACTTCATCCCAGGACTTCATCACTCTGTCCAATATAACGCATTGGGTACTTATCTTCCATTCTTCTTCTTGAGGTGCTGTATTCGTTCTGGATATTATCTAATATCATAGTGATAGTCTTCCTGTTCTTAACTCCTCAGAAAAAGTCTTCCAAGGACATGCCACACTAGCCTCTCAGGTTCTTCATTATCTTCCATTATCTGTGCTTAATCAATATATGATCAAGCATTTTATATAATAAATTGTTACTACTGCACGCATATTTCCATAAGTCCACAATAGTGTAGAGTGCAAGGGGAGAAATCCAAACAAATTCAGAAAGGAAAATATCTACAATGAAAGGTTTTATAATTTCATCAGTTCTTAAATGATTGCCATGAAAGTAGATTCCAGCAAAGAAGCAGATTTTCATAATATCTTTGAAAAGCTGTTGTGGCATTCAGGGGACAGCATGCACAAAATGAGATGTACGAAGCAGGCACCCAAAAGGAGGCAGGTATACATTTCCTGCATACAGAAAGGAGAATAAAGAGCTTTTTACACAATAATGTCCCAATGATAAACAATGCAGGAGGCAACGGATGCTGTGTCAACAGTACTATGAAAAGAGCCAAAAGAATCTAGAGCTCAATCCAATCAGTGCAAAATCCAAACCAGCATGAGTGAGACCTGCCTCAAATTAATTGTCAATGGCAATGAACAGTCCTAACAAGAACTACAGCAAAAACACACGACAGAAAGAATTAAGGGCATTCTGTAGAGCAAGGGTTCCCAAACTTTTCGTTCTGTGGGCTGGTCATGTTGTTCCTCTCACCGGAAGCGCGTTCATGACAGCTGTGTGTGCATTTATGGCAGCGTTTTATGCATGCACATTTTATTTCCGCTTATGGGAGTGGCACGGGCCAAATGATTTAGTGCCATGGGCCGGATCCGGCCCATGGACTGTAGTTTGGCCCCCTCTGTTGTAGAGCAGCATTTCCCAAACTTATTCTATCATGGAACAGTTTACAAATCCTAAAATTTTAACTGAACACTTTGGTTTTTGTGACATTGTAGCTTTTTACAGGGGTACTGCAGTGGCTCAAGTCGCTAAGACGCTGACTGGGAAGCGGAAGGTCAGCAGTTCGATTCCCGAGTACTGCAGGATGGAAATGAGCTCCCGTCTTCATCCCAGCTCCTGCCAACCTAGCAGTTCAAAAGCAAGAAATTGCAAGTAGATAAATAGGGACCACTTCGGTGGGAAGGTAACAGCGTTCCGTGCGCTCCGGTGTCTAGTCATGCCTGCCACATGACCACGGAAACGTCTGCAGGAGCAGACAGCGCTGGCTCTTTGGCTTAGAAACAGAGATGAGCACTGCACCCTAGAGTCGGATACGACTGGCTTTCGAGCAAGGGAAACCTTTACCTTTACCTAGCTTTTTACAACTACCCTGTTTCCCCGAATATAGGACCTCCTCCCATAATAGGACACACACACACCCTTCCCCCCCCTGCCTTTGAAATATAAGGCCCCATCCAAAAATAAGACCTCCTTATCTCCTGGCTGTAAGGCGGCCGGCGTGGCCCATAAGAAAGCCTGCCACATCGGAGTCTCAATTGCCTCCCCGCTCACAACCAAGGGAAGTTTCCCCTGGTGAGAGCGGGATTGAGACTCCGATGCGGCAGGCCTTCTTATGGGCCATGTCGGCCGCCTCACAGCTGAGGCCAGTCTCGATCGTGCTTTCCCACTCGCAACCATGGGACGCTTCCCTTGGTTGTGAGTGGGGAAGTGCGATCGAGACTGGTATTCTTCTTCATGGAAAAATAAGACATCCCCTGAAAATAAGACCTTGTGCTAATTTTGGAGTTTTTAAAAATATAAGACAGTGTCTTATATTCGGGAAAACACGGTAACAATGGAAAGTCCCCAGTTACTGATTTGCAAATGGATGCAAAACAAACTTCTCTTGCAAGTTGATGCATCACCTCGAAAGGATGGATGCAAGGCAAACTTTGTGGCATTGCACATTTGCCAATGAATTTTACCAGAATTTCATATGTACTGTATTTTTCATGGAACACTTACTGAACTCCTATGGAACACCAGTGTTCTATGGAACATAGTTTAGGAAATTCTGCTCTAGAGTACTAACAATGTAAACAACAAATTCTACAATCTCTTCTGTCATTCTGCAGTTAAGACCTTCCTGGCCCTATATTCCATCCCCCCCCCCCACACACACACACACCTGCAAAAGACCTCTCCAGTGTGCAAAGTTCCTAAAGTGGAATTTGTTAGGAAACATTGGAGTGCTGGGAACACAGAAAGCATATTTTGGGAACATAGAAAGCAACGAGCCTTCCTTTAGGTCATGCTTGGGCAAAACTCAGGTCAGGCCCCTGTTCCTTTGTGGGAATTTTTCTTCTTCTTTCATGTCCAAAACAAACTTTAAGTTGCCAAAAATGAAACCACTTTCTTGACTTTGTCATTGGACAAAATTGAAATCTCACTGGTACATGCTTCTGGTAGTAATTGGCAGATCAGCAAATGGGCTAGATTCTGTATTTCTCCATATTCACAGTGTGTTGTTCTCTGCCAGCAGCCTCCACTTGAGCATGTTGGTCTTATATTTAGGGACTCACTCAGCCTGTTCAGGGTCCTCCATGTGACGTAGGGGAGGTTGAGTTCCTCAGCCATATCCTCCTTTATTGTTATTCCTTGTCCAGTGAGCAACTTCCTCCATTTTCTAATTTGGTTTTGCTCTTGCGTACCCTTAAGAATGTTTGTTCTTGCCACAAAGCTCTTCCTAGATATGAGACTTGAGGCTCATATCCATTTAGAGGATGTGAAGGGTAATTCTCTTCATTAGTTCTCTTGGCGTCTGCTGCTACTTCTCTCCTTATCTTAGGTGGAGTATACCAATAAGAGAATATATTTTCTCAACATTTGAGGCATCCTGTCACTATACAGTATGCATTGCTTTAGTAACAGTAATGTCAACTTATTTCTGTGGGGATGCTTGCTGAGTCCCATTGTAGATG